>JAJQXH010000041.1:0-1200000 GCA_022343465.1 Oscheius sp. G VE-2021
TTTTTCTTTTTCTGACGGCTTTACAACCTTGTCACTTTGTTTAACTATTCTCTCTAGGTTTCATAGTGTGACCGCCCAGATCCAAGCTGGTGTCGTCTCACTCCATAGTAAAGGAATAATCAGTTCTTTTGGGTAAAATCAAATCACTTGATTGATCATTTACTGTTCTCTGATCGCATAGCTCTCAAAACCTCACGGTACTCACTCGATTCAGCCTCTGGAGATATTACACTCACCAGTGAAAAACCGCCGAATCACGCGGTCTTTTTTTTATCAAATGCGATTTTCCAGGTGAAAGCAAATAGCGGTCGAGTTAAGGCCTGATGCGCACATCTGGGCTAGGGAGTGGCGAAGGACAGCCGCCAAGGACTCGAGACCGAAAGGCGCCGGCCGGCGGGATTATTCGAAGGAGGGGTTTTTTGTCCAGAGGGGGAGGCAATGGGACGGGAGGAGAAAGGACTTTCGGAGGGGCAAAACATGAAAGTTGTGGGGGGGGGTTGGAGAGAAAGAGAACGGCGGTAAAGCAAAGTAACAAACATATATATTTCAAATGAAAAACGTTGGTCCCCCTCCGTCTCTCTCTCTCTCTCTCTCTCTCTCTCTCCCTCTCTCTCTCTGTCTCTGTTCACCCTCTCTATTTATCTCCTCTCTACTACTAAATGAAATCACCTACCTTTTCCGAATTCCGATCAGAAAAAACGACACAACGTGCTTCTGCGCCAATCTCAGGTTTTCCTTCGACTATATTCCACAATGTAGCCGACTGGAGCCGACTCCGGGCACAGGGGGGGGGGGCACAGAGGGCCAAAGGAGTAAAAAGAATACTTCGTAAACCAAGCAGAATCATAGCGTAGAGAATATCATAGAATTATAATATGGGATTATCTTAAAGAGGTTACGGCAGAGAAAAAGGGATACTGTACGAATATAGAAGTCGACCGGGAGAAAGTGACAGGCGGAGGCCTCTTAAAGTTAGAAAATAAAAAAGCCCCAACCTAATTTGTTCAATAAAGAATTAAGGCGAAAAGAAGGTCTGCACGAAAGAGAGAGAGAGAGAGAGAGAGAGAGAGAGAGAGAGAGGAGAGAAGTGAAGGATGCAGATGGGCTGAGTAACAGTTGGACAACCTATCTTGAGGACTGAATAATTCCAGAGACAGATGGCCATCGGGGCGGGATTTCTTGCACAATAGGCAGAAGAAGAAGAAGCTAATCTTACGCAGCTGTGAAAGTAAGATTTCCAAAGGGATGAGAAAAGTAAACAGGAAGGGAAGGTGCGAAGTTGCGGTCGGATAGGGCGGGGATGAATGATGCTTCTGAGATGGCAGCGGCGCCGCGTAACGAAGATTTTAGGACGACCCCCTCGGAACGGAGGAATGGCTGAAAGCCGACGGAACGGCGGGAGGAGATTTGTTCAAGATAATATCTTTGTCTCAAGTCAACTTGTGATTTTTGTAGTGCATCAGGAGTTCTATCTCACTTACTGCAATTTCATGCACCCGCGCCTTCTCTCTCTTATACTCATCTCCTTTCATTTCTTCTCTCGTTTTTGGCATATTCGCACTTTCTTATCAAACACCTTCAGTTTCGGCCCAAGAATCAGAATTTGAATCGTTTCATATGTAAACTTTCTCCGCAAAGGTGAGTAGCTGGAAATTTTTTGTAGGTTAATAATCCATTGTCGGTCGAGTAATGGCTGCGCTCGAACATAGCAACGGGCAGTGTGCCGAACAGATCGCAACGATTCCGAAGAGATTTTAGCGGTATTTACAGTAGCTTCTATGATATTTCATCGAATCTGTTAGGGTGATTTTCATCGGAGGCAGCTCATCAGCATAGCCGGTCGGAGATGGCCCATCGGTGACTGCTAATGGACTGACCACTCGGACGGCAACGGTTTTCCAAACGCTTGGGGATAACATTGACAGAATAGAGACGGAGAGAGAGAGAGAGAGAGAGAGAGAGAAAAAGGTCTTCACCTTAAAGGATGCGACGAAATTCTAATCCGGCAAATTATGTAGTACACGGGGGCACTTGTCTAAGAAAATGCTTGACCCTCAGCGGGGCGCGAAAGTTTGTGGCTTCCCTTGGGTACCGATATGCTAATGAAGCATAGGGTGTGTGCTTAGCTGTCGCCAATTACAGGTCATAGTCACCGCCCAGGAGAAATTCTAGATCTAAGAATGCTAATTGACGAAGTGAAACACCTTTGTGACCAAACAGTCACCATCACTCAATTTCATCACGCCCTCACTCACACACTCATGCCCTCACTCAATCACTCACTCACTCACTCACTCACTCACTCACTCACTCACTCACCACTCACCACTCACTCACCACTCACACAATCACATCGTCAATGTTTCCTTCACACCAGTAATGATTCCCACTTTCACTCTACAAAAAACTATGGATACATGCTTCACCTCAAACTCCCTATGTACATTTGAAGTGTACTGTGATTTCATAGGCCATAGGATATAGAGTGATGCGAGTCGGCACATATGCAAATGGATGGGTCTCATCCACTTATCATAGGCAGCCGAGGGCTAATCAGACGGCTTCATTTGGAACCTCCGGATTGTGGCCTCCGGCGGGCGACAACCAATCGAGCAGTTCACACTTTTTGAGGGACCAGGATGACGGTTCTGAGGTGCGGAAATTGGGAAATATGTAAGGCAGGTGGAAAGATTGGTCTCCCAGGCAAGAAGAAAGTTCAGAAAGGGCGCTGATCAACATGCTGCAAAATATAAGTTCCAGGTTTCCATATATAAGTTACATAAGAATTTCAGGCAAAGGTAAATTAAAAAAAGAATTAAAGAAGACTTTTTAACAATTGAAACAAAGCGTCTGTCCCGTTATAATCTTCCATTCGCCAATAGGTTTGGGCAGCTGAGCCATAATTTGCGCTTATTACGCAAGAAAGCCTATTTTGGGAGACCGACGAGTTGATTCTTGAAAGCGAGAGAGAGAGATGTAATTGGGGAGAGATAAGGAGAGATAGAGAATGAGAAAGAGAGAAAGCAGCAGAGAGAGAGAGAGAGAGAGAGAGAGATCTCCGTCTCAAGTCTCCCTCTTCTCTCCCGTTTGACAATGTTTCCCGTTTCGATCCTGAATATGTCCGAGGCCATCGTCTTAGTGTTTCGGCTGAAAAAACGCATCCAGTTTTTTGGGCCAGTTCCTGCTGCTATGGGACACGACAGTGTTTCTGATCGATCTTTCCTCTGTTAGCGGCCGAAAGGAGCCACTCGGTCAGCCGACAACCACTTGAGGCCTTTTGTTTTTATAAGTTATTGCGCGCCCGTGAAAAACACTGACGGCGCCACTCCAACGACCGACGGTAATCCTGAGGACACACAAGGCAAATGCCTCGGAAGATGGTTCTTGTTAAGAGTTTTTCACTAGGGAACTCATAGCTATATTAGTTACGTAAAAAGTAGGGGAAGTAGAGTGAGTAAGAGTGAGAGAGAAAGATCAAAAATAGGACAAGAAGGGTCGGAATGTGTGCAACAACGGGGCGTCGCCTTTCGCAATTGGCGGCGAAATATCGAGTTATCCTCGGCGGTCGTTTTGAAAACAGCCTTAAGCCGGATGACACACGGACAGTGGGAGTGGATCGGAACAAGGATGACGGCGGAACATCGCTCTCGCACTGTAAGATGTCCGAAGAAGAAGAAGAAGGTTGGGAATCTCTCTCTCTCTCTCTCTCTCTTTCGTTTATCTCTTTTTCTCTTTCTAGCTAGCTCATATGCGCATAGAAGTTCGCAGCCATAACTCCATGTAAAGCTACATAGTGCAAGTTTAGGAAACGGTGAAATGAAGTGAATTTGCTGATAAAAACAGGAGCGGAGGACGGTCGGCTTTTTGATGTTGGACGGCCGAAGTGGGTCAGGTGACAGGCAAAAGCGTAGTTAGCGGAGGAACACGCATTTTAATTAGACAGTAATTCTGCACAGAGAGAGAGAGAGAGAGACAGAGAGAGACAGAGATATAGAAAGAGAGAGAGCAAGGTGAGACACTGCAGGTGCCAATTAGGAGTGTTTGGGCAGAACGGTCTCTAATAGAAGTGGCTCGCGTCGGCAGCCGAGCGGAAAGCCTGGGAAAGTCAAACTTGGCTATTCGCAGGTCAGATAGACAGACGATGTATTTTTCAATTTTTCTTGAAGTGACTCCAAATAAACACTTTATATTTTCTGTTCCGATTATCTTTCTCCAAAGAAGACACTTCTGGCAACCGAGGGTAGGGTGACGGCTTTGTTCAGATCACTCGTTATATGGAAGTTCTTTCTTTTCTCAGCTATGGCTGGGGAACGTTGGCAGAGCCAAGAGATAATCCGCTAGTTTCTCGATTTCCTTCTTTGAGCCGCAATTTTTGACTCCGTCAACTGAAATAAGATAAATTGCTCTCTCTCTGTCTCTCTCTGTCTCTCTCTCTGTCTCTCTTGTTCTCCCTTACCTCTCTCATATACTTGAGTATAATCTTGTCTCTTCTTAGTCACATCATCCCGTGCGCCTCTTTATTCAGCTCAATTTCATCTGCTCAATTGTTTTCTTATACACCATGGGTTTTCTAATATCTGGACTGAATAGAGCTAGAAGTTTTTGAACAAAACAAACTCTTCCATTGACAATCTCAGTCGCCGAATCAAAGCAACAGGCTTTGTCATCCTCTGTGGGAATCCCTCTGTTCTAGCTGAGCTAAAAGGCAAAACTAATTTCATTTTGGAAACACACTCACTATTTTTTAATCGAAATATTGCAAACTGTTTGTTCCATCAGGGTAAGTCAGACTATCGGCCTCCAAAAAAAGAACAGAATAGTAGGACTGAGACGCCACTTCTACTCAATCTCCTACGTGAGTTAATTGCGTACTCAGACGACATACAGTGGCAAGAATGAAGTTGAGACATCTGATCAGCTTCTGTCACACTGGAAGCAGAGGAAAGTCTTGGCATATGCGACCGCGCGTATAGGTCGGCGACGTATCGAGGTTTGGTAAGCCGAAAGCCGAGAGGAATGGGCCTGAACGCGCTTAATCTTACTTGGCTTACTCACTCACACACTCAAAATCATACTCACATTCACGCACTCCCAAACTCACGCATTTTCATTGCTCACATTCATTCTCCACACACTAATTCATTCACTCACTCAAGGACACATAGATATACAAATGCACATGCCCACTTATACTATTAATAGTGAGTGAGAGGACCTTGTTCTTGATCTTTCTTATACTCAATAACTTACACTCACACACTCAATTTTCACGACCCCTTCTCTGCCCGCTCACTCCTCACTTCTCCAAAATTGTGTTTTTCGCCAAAGAGTATAGGTTGCCTGAGAATTTCCGTAAGATCTGCAGTTGTGAAGAGCGGTGTGTTCAGACTCCGCAGCTCCTGCCATTCTTTCTTCTCTCGGTGCATCTAAGATCTCAAATACATTTGCTTTACTTCCAGAACTTACCATATGTTTTCAACTTCTCTGAGAATATCTGAAATCTTCACAGTTTGCGGAATAAATGGTCGCTGGGATACTCTACGTTTTCTGGAGATCCTTCCTTGCGATGGATGTTGTATGGCTTTTGGAGCCCATTCCTGCCAGGACGCATTTGTCATACTGATTAGGCTTTGCAAGCACAGCGAAATTCTGGAACGTTCTTTAACTTTTTTTGAAATTGGAAAACTAAGCTTTTGCGAATTGACAGGTATTTCGCGGGTGCACATGAAATGTTTTTCTGAGACAGGCCGACGGAAGAAGGTCTTCCATTGTTATTGCAACTCGAAATGACTCAAGAATATATCTGGTGACCATTTTCACAGCATTTTCATAGCTCTAAAGGTTACCATGAGAACGTCATAGGGCTTAAAGCTTCGGTTGTCTAAAGTTTGAACTATCTTTTAAAATGGGAAGGGAATTTGATTCATCATTCCCGCAGACTTGGAACAAGTGACGAAGGGATCGATTCTCCCGGCTTTCACTACTTTCATCTTCGTTTTTCTGATTGGGACCTGAAATTAAAGCCTGAGGTGGGATGGCATTCTTATGGTGGAGATTTTCCTAGTTCGGAGGAGACGCCACTTTCGTCAGGAGAGGAAGAATCCTGCTCTTCTGGACTGGTGAGTGCAAGGAAAGAAGCGGAGGGAAAAGGATCACACTGGGAAGGAGGAGAGAGGTCAGTTGATCAACACACACACACACACATTACTCACTTACATATACTCACGTACACACATATACACACGTATTCACACACAGAAATAGCAATATTAGTTTAGCATAGACAGATAAATACAAACACTTTTATACACACATAACACGTGCACAAAGCATGCATGCATACGCATCATATTTCATACAACATTATTAGCTATTTCATTACATAAACTCACATGCAACATGAATACACGTATAGTTACAACCACGGATCAATAGACTATATAAAATGGTTTTATTAAAACCATTTTTTGTAGTCGTGGCTCCATTTATTAAAACAACCTGCACATTTAACTTGAGAGAGCACACAAAATGAGGAGAGAGAGAGAAATCGTACTTGGAAATCGATGAGTGGAGAAAAGAGCCAACATGGAGTGTTTTCGCATTTAGGTAGAAAAGAGAAACTGTAAGTGACAGTTGGATTTCAATCGATGAGTGATTAAATTCACAGAATTATGAGTCAGGCAGAGCGGCGGATTCCTGAAGAAGTTCGTTCAAGAAACTGGACTTCAGAAAACAAAAAACTTCAAAAGTTCAAGTTGGAGTCATTGATAAAAAATTAGAAGCGATGCATTTTATGTTGGTGAGAAGCCTCGAGACTGATTCTTGAAGCAATCGATGACACAATGGTGAACAGGCCAATTGGCAAACTACTACATTATAAGTCACACGCATTGGCAATTGTAAATTTATTTATTATAAATTCAAAACAAAAAATCCAATGTTACATGACATCCAAAGAACTAAGAATTATTAAATGGGAAAGAACGGGGAGGGGAATAAGCAAGGGAACGTCATCAAATGGAGAAATGCCCTTTCTCTCACGCCTTGTCTTTTTAGGGGGAAAACAAGCAGAAATTCAAAAAGGATGGGGAAATCGATTTATTGACTCATGTGAACGGAAGTTAGTATTTACGAAAAGCGAGAGAGGCCGCACATTGGAATGCATGTAATGTATGCAAAGGTTGAGTAAATCAAAGATCAGAATTGATATGGGAGAGAGTTAGAGTATGGTTAGCAGAAAGGAAGAGTATATGGCAAAGAGACAGTTTGCCAGGCAATCCGTAAAGAATTGATTTATTTTGCTCAATCGGTGACATCAGTCGGCGCGGAACCGGTTGCCCTGACTGGCCGACTGGGAAACGGGGGTTATAGACGGAATATAGAAATAGTGGGCGTTAATTGATTGAAATATTGAGAAACATAGAAACAGAATAAGTAGAAGAATAGAAGGCGCGAGAGTGTAGAAAAAAGAAACCTGCGAGCGCTCAAGAGAAATTTAGAGGAAGAGGAGGGTAAAGACATGGAGAAAACAGAAAAAGAGAATGTTATATTGTTTATATATATATATATATATATATATATATATATATATGGCAGAACCAGCGACCATGAATCGACTGCTGTACAAAACAGCCCGGTGGTTAAAAAGACTCACTGAAAACGGCAACTGCCGACTGAGCGCGAAAGATCAATCGGAGAGATCAAACAAGATTCGTCACACTATAAACACTTCGATATCAGAAGCCCTGTGTGTGTTTTTATTTATGCGTGTATGCATGTGTGTTAGTGAGTGTGTGTATATGTGTTTGTTCTTTTCCCCAGGTAACAACGGAATAAACAAATATATCTATATTATGGATAGCGGTTTCATTTAGGCTTAGGCTTAGGCTTAGGCTTAGGCTTAGGCTTAGGCTTAGGCTTAGGCTTAGGCTTAGGCTTAGGCTTAGGCTTAGGCTTAGGCTTAGGCTTAGGCTTAGGCTTAGGCTTAGGCTTAGGCTTAGGCTTAGGCTTAGGTTTAGGCTTAGGCTTAGGCTTAGGCTTAGGCTTAGGCTTAGGCTTAGGCTTAGGCTTAGGCTTAGGCTTAGGCTTAGGCTTTAGGCTTAGGCTTAGGCTTAGGCTTAGGCTTAGGCTTAGGCTTAGGCTTAGGCCGGAATTTCTAGGCTTAGGCTTAGGCTTTTTTAGTTTGTAGGTTTAGGCTTAGGCTTAGGCTTAGGCTTAGGCTTAGGCTTAGGCTTTGTGCTTGTGGGCTTAGTATTTGGCTTGGGCTTAGGCTTAGGCTTAGGCTTAGGCTTTGTATTTGTGATTTTTCTATTTTAGGCTTATTTTTAGGCTTTGGCGCGTTAGGCTTTTTTTTTTTAGATGCTTTGTGGTTAGGCTTAGGTTTAGGCTTAGGCTTATTTAGGCTTAGTATTTGTGTTTGTATTTGTGTTTATTTGTTTAGGCTTAGGTTTTTGTTTTTTAAATTTGTTAGGCTTGAAAAAGAGTTTGTTTTTTGTATTTTGTGCTTAGGCTTAGGCTTGTAGGCTTAGGCTTAGGCTTAGGCTTAGGCTTTTGTGGCTTAGGCTTAGGCTTATATTTAGGCTTGTGGGCTTAGGCTTATGCTTAGGCTTAGGCTTAGGCTTAGGCTTAGGCTTAGGCTTAGGCTTAGGTTTAGGCTTAGGCTTAGGCTTAGGCTTAGGCTTAGGCTTAGGCTTATGCTTAGGATTAGGCTTAGGCTTAGGTTGTAGGCTTATTTAGGCTTAAATTTAAATTTAGTTTGTATTTGGGGAGGCTTGTAGCTGTAGTTGTAGGCTTCTGTGTTTAGGCTTAGGCTTAGTTTTAGGCTTAGGTAGTTTGAAGTTTCTTAGGCTTAGGCTTGGAGGCTTAGGCTTAGGGCTTAGGCCTCTATTTAGGCTTATTTCTATTTAGGCTGCAGGCTTAGGCTGTAGGCTTATTTAGTGCTTGAAGGCTTGAGGCTTAGGCTTAGTTTAGGTTTATTTCTAGCTTTCTAGGCTTAGGCTTAGGCTTAGGTTTAGGCTTAGGCTTGTGGCTTAGGCTTCTAGGCTTAGGCTTGAGAGGCTTAGGCTTAGGCTTGTAGGCTTAGGATTTGGCTAAGGCTTAGGCTTAGGCTTAGGTTTAGGCTTAGGTTTAGGTTTAGGTTTAGGTTTAGGCTTAGGTTTCTAGGCTTAGGCTTAGGTTTAGGCTTAGGCTTAGGCTTAGGCTTAGTTTTAGTTTGTGTTTTAGGCTTAGGCTTAAGTTTATTTAGGCTTGAAATTTGCCTAAATTTTTCTTAAGCTTAGGCTTAGGCTTAGGCCTAAGCTTGTATTTAGGCTTAGGCTTAGGCTTAGCCTAAGGTTTAGCCTTTGGCTAAGCCTTAGCTTTAGGCTTAGGCTTGTGGTTTAGGCTTAGGCTTAGGCTTAGTTTAGGCTTAGGCCTATTAGGCTTAGGCCTAAGCTTAGGCTTAGGCTTAGGCTTGTTTAGGCTTAGTTTCTAGGCTTAGTTTAGGCTTGGCTTAGGCTTAGGCTTAGGCTTAGGCTTGTAAGCTTATTTTTTAGCTTAGGCTTGTGGCTTGAAATTTGTACTTGTGTTTTCTAGGCTTGTAGGCTTAGTATTTGTTTGTTTGTAGGCCGGGCTTAGGGCTTAGTTTGTATTTGTATTTAGCTTATTTAGTTTAGGTTTGTGTTTACTTAGGCTTAGCTTGTGTTTTTGTATTTGAAAAAAATTTGTGTTTAGGCCTTAGCTTAGGCTTAGGCTTAGGCTTGTGTTTAGGTTAGTTGTAGTTGTATTTAGTTGTGGTTTGTGTTTGTGGGCTTAGGCTTGTAGGGCTTGTGCTTTAGGCCAGCTTGTGCTTAGGCTTGTGTTTAGGCTTGTGCTTAGGCTTAGGCTTAAGCCTAAGCCTAAGCCTAAGCCTAAGCCTAAGCCTAAGCCTAAGCCTAAGCCTAAGCCTAAGCCTAAGCCTAAGCCTAAGCCTAAGCCTAAGCCTAAGCCTAAGCCTAAGCCTAAGCCTAAGCCTAAGCCTAAGCCTAAGCCTAAGCCTAAGCCTAAGCCTAAGCCTAAGCCTAAGCCTAAGCCTAAGCCTAAGCCTAAGCCTAAGCCTAAGCCTAAGCCTAAGCCTAAGCCTAAGCCTAAGCCTAAGCTAAGCCTAAGCCTAAGCCTAAGCCTAAGCCTAAGCCTAAGCCTAAGCCTAAGCCTAAGCCTAAGCCTAAGCCTAAGCCTAAGCCTAAGCCTAAGCCTAAGCCTAAGCCTAAGCCTAAGCCTAAGCCTAAGCCTAAGCCTAAGCCTAAGCCTAAGCCTAAGCCTAAGCCTAAGCCTAAGCCTAAGCCTAAGCCTAAGCCTAAGCCTAAGCCTAAGCCTAAGCCTAAGCCTAAGCCTAAGCCTAAGCCTAAGCCTAAGCCTAAGCCTAAGCCTAAGCCTAAGCCTAAGCCTAAGCCTAAGCCTAAGCCTAAGCCTAAGCCTAAGCCTAAGCCTAAGCCTAAGCCTAAGCCTAAGCCTAAGCCTAAGCCTAAGCCTAAGCCTAAGCCTAAGCCTAAGCCTAAGCCTAAGCCTAAGCCTAAGCCTAAGCCTAAGCCTAAGCCTAAGCCTAAGCCTAAGCCTAAGCCTAAGCCTAAGCCTAAGCCTAAGCCTAAGCCTAAGCCTAAGCCTAAGCCTAAGCCTAAGCCTAAGCCTAAGCCTAAGCCTAAGCCTAAGCCTAAGCCTAAGCCTAAGCCTAAGCCTAAGCCTAAGCCTAAGCCTAAGCCTAAGCCTAAGCCTAAGCCTAAGCCTAAGCCTAAGCCTAAGCCTAAGCCTAAGCCTAAGCCTAAGCCTAAGCCTAAGCCTAAGCCTAAGCCTAAGCCTAAGCCTAAGCCTAAGCCTAAGCCTAAGCCTAAGCCTAAGCCTAAGCCTAAGCCTAAGCCTAAGCCTAAGCCTAAGCCTAAGCCTAAGCCTAAGCCTAAGCCTAAGCCTAAGCCTAAGCCTAAGCCTAAGCCTAAGCCTAAGCCTAAGCCTAAGCCTAAGCCTAAGCCTAAGCCTAAGCCTAAGCCTAAGCCTAAGCCTAAGCCTAAGCCTAAGCCTAAGCCTAAGCCTAAGCCTAAGCCTAAGCCTAAGCCTAAGCCTAAGCCTAAGCCTAAGCCTAAGCCTAAGCCTAAGCCTAAGCCTAAGCCTAAGCCTAAGCCTAAGCCTAAGCCTAAGCCTAAGCCTAAGCCTAAGCCTAAGCCTAAGCCTAAGCCTAAGCCTAAGCCTAAGCCTAAGCCTAAGCCTAAGCCTAAGCCTAAGCCTAAGCCTAAGCCTAAGCCTAAGCCTAAGCCTAAGCCTAAGCCTAAGCCTAAGCCTAAGCCTAAGCCTAAGCCTAAGCCTAAGCCTAAGCCTAAGCCTAAGCCTAAGCCTAAGCCTAAGCCTAAGCCTAAGCCTAAGCCTAAGCCTAAGCCTAAGCCTAAGCCTAAGCCTAAGCCTAAGCCTAAGCCTAAGCCTAAGCCTAAGCCTAAGCCTAAGCCTAAGCCTAAGCCTAAGCCTAAGCCTAAGCCTAAGCCTAAGCCTAAGCCTAAGCCTAAGCCTAAGCCTAAGCCTAAGCCTAAGCCTAAGCCTAAGCCTAAGCCTAAGCCTAAGCCTAAGCCTAAGCCTAAGCCTAAGCCTAAGCCTAAGCCTAAGCCTAAGCCTAAGCCTAAGCCTAAGCCTAAGCCTAAGCCTAAGCCTAAGCCTAAGCCTAAGCCTAAGCCTAAGCCTAAGCCTAAGCCTAAGCCTAAGCCTAAGCCTAAGCCTAAGCCTAAGCCTAAGCCTAAGCCTAAGCCTAAGCCTAAGCCTAAGCCTAAGCCTAAGCCTAAGCCTAAGCCTAAGCCTAAGCCTAAGCCTAAGCCTAAGCCTAAGCCTAAGCCTAAGCCTAAGCCTAAGCCTAAGCCTAAGCCTAAGCCTAAGCCTAAGCCTAAGCCTAAGCCTAAGCCTAAGCCTAAGCCTAAGCCTAAGCCTAAGCCTAAGCCTAAGCCTAAGCCTAAGCCTAAGCCTAAGCCTAAGCCTAAGCCTAAGCCTAAGCCTAAGCCTAAGCCTAAGCCTAAGCCTAAGCCTAAGCCTAAGCCTAAGCCTAAGCCTAAGCCTAAGCCTAAGCCTAAGCCTAAGCCTAAGCCTAAGCCTAAGCCTAAGCCTAAGCCTAAGCCTAAGCCTAAGCCTAAGCCTAAGCCTAAGCCTAAGCCTAAGCCTAAGCCTAAGCCTAAGCCTAAGCCTAAGCCTAAGCCTAAGCCTAAGCCTAAGCCTAAGCCTAAGCCTAAGCCTAAGCCTAAGCCTAAGCCTAAGCCTAAGCCTAAGCCTAAGCCTAAGCCTAAGCCTAAGCCTAAGCCAAGCCTAAATGAAACCGCTATCCATAATATAGATATATTTGTTTATTCCGTTGTTACCTGGGGGAAAAGAACAAACACATATACACACACTCACTAACACACATGCATACACGCATAAACAAAAACACACACAGGGCTTCTGATATCGAAGTGTTTATAGTGTGACGAATCTTGTTTGATCTCTCCGATTGATCTTTCGCGCTCAGTCGGCAGTTGCCGTTTTCAGTGATCTTTTAACCACCGGGCTGTTTTGTACAGCAGTCGATTCATGGTCGCTGGTTCTACCCTCTCTCTCTCTCTCTCTCTCTCTCTCTCTCTCTCTCTCTCTCTCGCTCTCTCTCTATAACATTCTCTTTCTCTGTTTTCTCCATGTCTTTCACCTCCTCTTCCTCTAAATTTCTCTTGAGCGCTCTGGGTTTCTTTTTCCTACCTCTCACCCCTTCTATTCTTCTACTTATTCTGTTTCTATGTTTCTCAATATTTCAATCAATTAACACCCACTGGCTTCTATATTCCGTCTATAACCCCCGTTTCCTAGTCGGCCAGTCAGGGCAACCGGTTCCGCGCCGACTGATGTCACCGATTGAACAAAATAAATCAATTCTTTACGGATTGCCTGGCAAACTGTCTCTTTTCCTTCTCTCTCTTCCTTTCTCTAACTCTCTCTCTCTCCCATATCAATTCTGATCTTTGATTTACTCAACCTTTGCGCCGATTACATGCATTCCAATGTGCGGCCTCTCTCGCTTTTCGTAAATATAACTTCCGTTCCCATGAATCAATAAATCGATTTTCCCATCCTTTTTGAATTTCTGCTTGTTTTCCCCCTAAAAAGATAAGGGTGACAGAAAGGGCATTTCTCCATTTGTTGACGTTCCCTTGCTGGCACTCCCCTCCCCGTTCTTTCCCATTTAATGCACTCTTAGTTCTTTGGATATCATGTAACATTGGATTTTTTGTTTTGAATTTATAGTAAATAAATTTACAATTACCAATGCGTGTGACTTATAATGTAGAAGTTTGCCTATTGGCCTGTTCACCATTGTGTCATCGGTGCTTCCAGAATAGTCTCCGGGCCTCTCACCAACATAAAATGCATCGCTTTAATTTTTTCTCAATTGCTCAACTTGGTTTTGAGTTTTTTTTGTTTTCTGAAGTCCAGTTTTTTAAACGAACTCTTCGGGAATCCACCGCTCGCCTGACTCATAATTCTGTGAATTTATTCACTCATCGATTGAAATCCAACTGTCACTTACAGTTTCTCTTTTCTACCTCTTTTGAAAACCTCCATGTTGGCTCTTTCTCCACTCATCGATTTCCAGGTACGTTTTCTCTCTCTCTCCTCATTTTGTGTGCTCTCTCAAGTTAAATGTGCAGGTTGTTTTAATAAATAGACCACGACTACAAAAATGGTTTTAATAAAACCATTTTTGTAGTCGTGGTCGGCGGACAGCGACTATACGTGTATTCGTGTACATGTGAACATGTGTATGTGGATGTATGTGTTTGTATGTGTGCATGCATGCATGTATGCACGTGTTATGTGTGTATAAGAGTGTTTGTATTTATCTGTCTATGTAACTATGTGCCTATTTCTGTGTGTGAATACGTGTGTATGTGTGTGTACGTGAGTATATGTAAGTGAGTATGTGTGTGTGTGTGTGTTAGTCAACTGACCTCCTCCTCCTTCCAGTGTGATCCCTTTCCCTCCACTCTTCCTTACCTCACCAGTCCAGAAAACCAGGATTCTTCCTCTCCTGACGAAAGTGGCGTCTCCTCCGGACAGGAAATCTCCACCGTAAGAATGCCATCCCACCTCAGACTTGGATTTCAGGTCCCAATCAGAATAAAGAAAACGAGAGTAGTGAAAGCCGGAGATGGATCCCTTCGTCCTTGTTCAATCTGCGGAGATGATGTAAATTCCCTTCCATTTTAAAAGATAGTTCAAACTTTAGGCAACCGGCTGGCACTATGACGTTCTCAGGTAACCTTTAGAACTATGAAAATGCTGTGAAAATGGTCCCTGGATATATTCTTGAGTCGTTTCAGTTGCAATGGCTGTAAGACCTTCTTCCGTCGTACAATCCTCTCCCAGAGGCGTTTCATCTGCACCCGCGGGGGTACCTGTCAATTCACCAAAGGTTAGTTTTCCAATTCAAAAGGGATTAAAGAACGTTCCAGACTTTCGCTGTGCCTGCAGAGCCTGTCGGTATGACAAATGCGTCCTGGCTGGAATGAATCCAAAGGCCATACAACATCCATCGCAAGGAGGATCTCCAGAGAGCGTAGAGACCATCCCAGCGACCATTTCTTCCCTGAACTGTGAAGATTTCGAATATTCTCAGAAGTTGAAACTTATGGTAGGTTCAACAGGTAGAGCAAATGTATTTGGGATCTTAGATGCACCGAGAGAAGATAGTGCAGGAGCTGCGGAATCTGAACACACCGCTCTTCCCAACTGCAGATCTTACGGAGATTCTCAGGCAGCCCTGTCTCTTTGGCAAGCACAGTTTTGGAGAAGTGAGTGAGCGAACGAGTGAGAGAATTAGTGTGTGAGTGTGAGTTAGTGAGTGTGAGAGAGATAGAGAACTGCAGGTCCTCTCACTCACTCTTAATGTAAGAGTGGGCATGTGCATATGTGTATGTGTGTGTCCTTGAGTGAGTGAATGAATTAGTGTGTGGAGAATGAATGTGAGCGTGAATGCGTGAGTTTGGGGTGCGTGAATGTGAGTATGATTTTGAGTGTGTGAGTTAGTAAGCCAAAATAAGATTAAGCGCGTTCAGGCCCATTCCTCTCAACTCGAGGCTTACCAAACCAGCCCCACCCTGTTTTGGCTCGTCGCCGACCTATACCTCACTGTCGAATACGCCAAGACTTTCCTCTGCTTCCAAAATATGACAGAAGCTGATCAGGTATCTCAACTTCATTCTTTTTTTCTTATGTCATCTCAGAAATGCCTGATAACTCACGTAGGAGGGGTGGTAGAAGTGGCGTCTCAGTCCTACTATTCTGTTCTTTTGGAGGCCGATAGTCTGACTTACCCTGATGGAACAAACAGTTTGCAATATTTCATTAAAAAATAGTGAGTGTGTTTCCAAAATGAAAAGTAGTTTTACTTTTAGCTCAACTAGAACAGAGGGGTTCCACAGGGAGATCTTCTCAAAGCCTGTTGCTTTGATTCGGCGACTGAAGTTGTCAATGGAAGAGTTTGTTTTGTTCAAAGCTCTGGCTCTGTTCAGTCCAGGTAGGCAAAGTTATGGTGTATAAGAAACAATTGAGCAGATGAAATTGAGCTGAGTAAAAGGGCACGGGATGATGTGGCTAAGAAGAGACAAGACATACTCAAGTATATGAGGAAGGTAAGGGAGAGCAAGAGAGACAGAGAGAGACAGAGAGAGACAGAGAGAGAAACAATTGCTCTTATTTCAGTTGATGGAATCAAAGTACGGCTCAAAGGGAATCGAGAAACTAGCGGATTGTCTCTTGGCTCTGCCAACGTTCCTAGCCATAGCTGAGAAAAGAAAGAACTTCCTTCTGCTGAGTGATCTGAACAAAGCCGTCACCCTACCCTCGGTTGCCAGAAGTGTCTTCTTTGGAGAAAGATAATCGGAACAAAGTATAAAGTACAATTTTATTTGGAATCCTTCAAGAAAAATTGAAAAATACATCGTCACCAGTCTATCTGACCTGCGAATAGCCAAGTTTGACTTTCCCAGGCTTTCCGCTCGGCTGCCGACGCGGCCACTTCTATTAGAGACCGTTCTGCCCAAACACTCCTAATTGACACCTGCCGATCTCACCTTCCTCTCTCTCTTTCTCTCTCTCTGTCTCTCTCTGTCTCTCTCTCTCTCTCTCTGTGCAGATACTGTCTAATTAAGATGCGTGTTCCTCCGCTAACTGCGCTTTGCCTGTCACCTGACCCACTTCGGCCGTCCAACATCAAAGCAGCCGACCGTCCTCCGCTCCTGTTTTTATCAACAAATTCACTTCATTCCACCGTTTCCTAAACTTGCACCATCTTCCTTTACATGAAATTATGGCTGCAGACTTCTATGCGCATATGAGCTAGCTAGAAAGAGAAAAAGAGATAAACGAAAGAGAGAGAGAGAGAGAGAGAGATTCCCAGCCTTCTTCTTCTTCTTCGGACGTCTCCCACAGTGCGAGAACGTGTTCCGCCGTCATCCTTGTTCCGATCCACTCCCACTGTTGCGTGTGTCATCCGCCGTAACTTTTCCAAAACGACCGCCGAGGATAACTCGATTTCGCCTCCAATTGCAGGCGACGCCCCGTTGTTGCACACATTCCGACCCTATTTGTCTATTTTGATCTTTCTCTTTCCTCTTACTCACTCTACTTCCCCTACCTTCTTCTTCTCTTTCTCCCCAGTTCCCTAGTGAAAAACTCTTCAAAACCATCTTCCCAGGCATTTGCCTTGTGTGTCCTCAGGATTACCGTCGGTCGTTTGGGTGGCGCCGTCAGTGTTTTTCACGGGCGCGCATTAGCATATAAACAAAAAGGCCTCAAGTGGTTGTCGGCCGACCGAGTGGCTCCTTTCGGCCGCTAACGGAGGGAGGACGATCAGAAACACTGTCATTATTATGCGCTGGAACTGGGCCGCTGGATGCGTTTTTTCAGCCGAAACACTAAGACGATGGCCTCGGACATATTGAGGATCGAAACGGGAAACATTGTCAAACGGGAGGGAAGAAGGAGATTTGAACGGAGATCTCTCTCTCTCTCTCTCTCTCTCTCTCTCTTTCTTTCTCTCTTTCTCGTTCTCTATCTCTCCTTATCTCTCCCCAGTTCACTCTCTCTCTCCTTTCAAGAATCAACTCGTCGTTCTCCCAAAATAGGCTTTCTTGCGTAATGAGCGCAAATTATGGCTCAGCGGCCCAAGCCTGTTAACGAATGGAGATTATAACGAGTCAGACGCTTTGTTTCAATTGTTAAAAAGTCTTCTTTAATTCTTTAATTTACCTTTGCCTGAAATTCTTATGTGGCTTATATATGGAAGCCTGAACTTATGGCGTTTTGCAGCATGTTGGCTCAACGCCTACGGACTTCTTCTTGCCTGGGAGACCAGTCTTTCCACCTGCCTTGCTCTTTGGTTCTTTGCTGTTTCCCAATTTCCACCCTCAAAAGTCGTCATCCTGGTCCCTCCAAGTGTGACTAACTCGATTGGTTGTCGCCCGCCGGAGGCCACAATCCGAGGTTCCAAATGGCCGTCTGATTAGCCCTCGGCTGCCTATAATAAGTGGATGAGAGCCCGATTTGCATATGAACGCCGGCGCATCACTCTATATCCTATGGCCTATGAAGCCACAGTACTTCAAATGTACATAGGGGTTTGAGGTGAAACATGCCTTCTATAGTTTTGTAGAGTGAAAGTGGGGATCATTACGGTATGAAGGAAACAGTGAGGGGGTGAGTGAGTGAGTGAGTGAGTGAGTGAGTGAGTGAGTGAGTGAGTGAGTGAGTGAGTGAGTGAGTGAGTGAGTGAGTGAGTGAGTGAGTGAGGGCGTGAGTGAGTGAGTGAGGGCGTGAGTGAGTGAGTGATGGTGATAGTTTGGTGTACTCGGGTGTTTCCTTCGTCAATTAGCATTCGCCGTCTAGGATTTCTCCTGGGCGGTGACGTGACCTGTAATTGGCGACAGCTAAGCACACACCCTATGCTTCATTAGCATATCGGTACCGGGGAGCCTTTTTCGCGCCCCGCTGAGGGTCAAGCGGCTCTTAGACGAGTGCCCCCGTGTGCTACATGTTGCCGGATTAGGTTCCGTCGCTTCCTTTAAGGTGAAGACCTTTTCTCTCTCTCTCTCTCTCTCTCTCTCTCTCTCCGTCTCTATTCGCAATGTTATCCCCAAGCGTTTGGAAACGCCGTTGCCATCCGAGTGGTCAGTCCATTAGCAGTCACCGAGGAGCCATCTCCGGCCGGCTGTGCTGATGAGCTGCCTCCATTGAAAATCACCCTATTCTTGGGTCCGATGAGGGCTATCGCCGGCTACTGTAAATACCGCTAAAATCTCTTCGGAATCGTTGCGATCGCCGTTTAAGACACCCGTTGTACCAGTTCGGGCGCGGCCATTACTCGACCGACAATGGACATTAACCGCCGCGACACCCGGCTACTCACCTTTGCGGAGGACATATGAGACATTCAGAGTCTTTAAATTCTTGAACCGAAACTGAAGGTGTTTGATGGAGAAAGTGCGAGGTGTCTGCAAAACGAGAGAGAATGAAAGAGAGATGAGTATAAGAGAGAGAAGGCGCGGGTGCATGAGATTGCAGTAAGTGAGATAGAACTCCTGATGCACCTGAAGACTCTGAATTGACTGAGACAAAGATATTATCTTTCTTTGCAATCCCTTGTTCGTCTCCTCCCGTCCTTCCGCCGGCTGTCAGCCGTTCCTCCGTTCCGCGGGGGTCGTCCTTGACTGGCCGTTACGCGGCGCCGCTGCCATCTCAGAGCATCATTCATCCCCGCCCTATCCGACCGCAACTTCGCACCTTCCCTTCCTGTTTACTTTTCTCATCCCTTTGGAAATCTTACTTTCTATGCGTAAGATTATCTTCTTCTTCTTCTACTTGTTGTGCAAACAATCCACCCCGATGGCCATCTGTCTCTTGAATTATTCAGTCCTCAAGATAGATTGTCCAACTGTTCCTCAGCCCATCTGCATCCTTCACTTCCTCTCTCTCTCTCTCTCTCTCTCTCTCTCTCTCTCTTCGTACAGACCTTTGTTTTCGCCTTGTTCTTTATTGGACAAATTGGGTTGGAGCGCGTTTTCCGGCTAAAGATTGCCTCCGCCTATCACTTTCTCCTCGACTTCTATAATCGTACAGTATCCTCTCTACCGTAACCTCTTTTAGAAAATCCATGTTGCCGGTTCGCTGATATTCTCTACGCTATGATTCTGCTAGTTCTAGTATTCTTTTTTACTCCTTTGGCCTCTGGCCTGGTGCTTACTGTGCCAGAGTCGGCTCCAGTCGGCCACATTGTGGGCTATGTCGAAGGAAAACCTGAGATTGGCACAGAAGCACGTTACATTGTCGTTTTTTCTGATCGGAATTCGGAAAAGGTGGGTGATTTCATTTGTGGCAGAGAAGAGATAAATAGAGAAGAGAACAGAGACAGAGAGAGAGAGAGAGAGAGAGAGAGAGGGAGAGAGAGAGAGAGAGAGAGAGACGGAGGGACAACGTTTTCATTTGAAGTATATATGTTTGTTACTTTGCTTTACCGCCGTTCTCACTCTCTCCAACCCCCCCCCCCCCCACAACTTTCATGTTTTGCCCGCCAGAAGTCCTTTCTCCTCCCGTCCCATTACCTCCCCCTCTTTTCTAAAAACCCTCCTTCGAGGCCATCCGCCGGCCGGCGCCTTTCGGTCTCCCAGTCCTTGGCGGCTGTCCTTCGCCCTCCTAATTATGATGTGCGTCCGGAGCGAACAACTCGACCGCTATTTGCTCACCTGGAAAATCGCATTTGACAAAAAAAAGACCGCTGATTCGGCCGTTTTTCAAGTGGTCATAAAATATCTCCAGAGGAATTTGAATCAGGCGGTGCAGTGAGGTTTTGAGAGCTATGCGATCCGGAAAAGTAAATGATCAATCAAGTCATTTGTTTTTACCCAAAGAACTGATACATTCCTTTACTATGGAGTGAGACGGTTTCAGCGGATCTGTGCGGTCACAGTATGAATCCTAGAGAGAATGGTTAAACAAAGTGACAAGGTTGTAGAGCCGTCAGAAAAAGAAAAACAGATGCAGAGACAGGGAAAAAGGGAGAGTGCGAGAGAGAGAGAGAGAGAGAGAGAGAGAGAGCGAGAGTTTTTCTGTTCTCTTCCCTTTATTCTATGCCCTTTTGAACTTCATCGAGAAACAAGCTTGTCAAGTGCATTCTCTCGTCGAGTGTTTGTTTCCGTGGACCGGCTGTCAATTAGAGATGCTCCAATTGGTATTGCGTGTGTAGTCCATCTGCCAGCCTAATGGTGACCGGAGGCCTCACCTGGTGAGACCGGTTTCCCGCACACCTGGGCGTCTAATGAAAAGGCTCGATGGGTCTGGGAATGGGAGTGAATATGAGAGAGAGAGAGAGAGAGAGAGAGAGAGAGAGAGAGAACCTCCGGCTAAAGAATTCCGGTCTATCCATCAAGAGTTTCGCGTGTATGACCGCTGTTTGCTAATGCTTTCGCGCCTTCCCGAGGGCACTATAAATCAACGAAGACCCAGGCGCCTAAATTAGCTCTCTCTCCACGGGCCGACACACGTTGCCCAGATTGCATTTGTCGCGAGAGTGCGCTTCCGACGTAGCACGAGGGGGATGCGGTACGGGTTGAAGGCGAAGGGGTCCCACCGGCCTGAGAGATTCAATAGGCAGAATTTAGAAATCATAACAAACGGGGCCAGAAGAGCCATGAAGGAACAACTTGCTAATGAGAATATTCCAGGTCCTTGCCGTAGACGAGCGTTCTGGTGAAATTTCAACCATCACCCATTTGGACTACTCCCTCCATCGACGCTTCCAAATTCTGGCTGTCCCCATTGCGGGCGGGGAGGGAATCCAGGTCTTCGTCGATGTAGAAGACGAAAACGACCACACTCCAACATTTCCTTCCGAAAAACACGTGGTTTGTCTTTCTCTCTTTCTCTCTCTCTCTTTCTCTCTCTCTCCTTTCCGCTAATCCTTTACCTGTCACATTACCGTATCTAGATCGAGATATCCGAGTATGCGAGGATCGGCGCAGAGTACCAGCTGCCACTGGCGATAGATGCAGATGGACCTAAGTTCAATGTACACAAGTATAGGATAGCACAAGGGAATGTCAACAATGTCTTCAAGGTAGTTTTATATAGGGGAAACTCACTAACCCACTCACTCACTCACTCAAAAGCCACTTTCAGTTATCCACCCGTCGTCTGAACGAAGCCCTCTACGCCGACCTGGTCGTAAACGGTCAATTGGACAGGGAATACAGAGACAAGTACGAGCTCCTAGTCGAAGCCCTCGATGGCGGTGAAAAGTACCGTAACCCTCCCGTTCCACCTTCCCTTCTCTTTTCAGAATCGGCCGTCTCCGTGTCCAAATAGTCATCCTCGATGCAAATGACAACGTCCCGATGTTTTCGAAGCCTCGCTATTCCATAAGGTAAAAACTTCTTATAAAAAGAACTCTTCATATTTTTAGTGTCCCCTCCTCCACTGCCATTGGATCTACGATCCTCACTCTGGAAGCCACTGATTCAGATGTTGGGGACAATTCGAGGATCAGCTACCGGTTGCAGAAGGTGAGAATTAGGGTTTTTTCCTGGTAATGGCAGCCGCTGACGGCCTCCATTCGTCTTGTCGACGCTTCTTTACCCTAAGGACGCCGCAATTTATCTCTATTTGGCATCGGGCGGGGAAAACCTCGGTTTTACTGCAAATAAGGGGGTGAAGAAATGTGGTCAAGGGAGGGAACATTGGAAAACTCTCTCTCTCTCTCTCTCTCTAATTTTCTATTTTCAGACAAGGTCCAACTCCCTCTCCCTCTTTTCCCTCTCTCCATCTGGTGTTCTCTCCACAGCCGACCATCTTCTCCCCGGAGCTGTCCACGATCTGGTAGTTGTGGCGACGGACCACGGTCAGCCTGCACTCGAAACGACGGCTTTTGTCTCGATTACAGTCCAAGGTACCCTAAACCCAGTCAAAATACAGTATCAATGTCTCAGGAAGCGCGGCTGATGAACCAGCCTTGGACATTTTCTGGTTGACGGACACCACAACAGCACATTTGCAGGAGAACACCACATTGGGATCTATTGTAGCCAGGGTGTCTTTGAATGAGAAGTTCAGGGAGAGGTAAAGAGGCGATTTTATTGCTCCAATGAGAATTACAGTACCCTCATGTTGACGGGATGCCCTGCACTGTGTATGCAGCAAAGTGACGCAGGGCACATTTACTTGGTTCTGATTTGTGGGATATTTGACAGAGAGACGGTGGAGGAATACCAGCTCAAGTTTTCTGTGATGAGGGAGGGTCAAGTGCAATTGGAACATCCTGTTCTTCTGACGATAGGTAGGGGAGAGAGAGAGAGAGAGAGAGAGAGTCAGGCAGAAATCGCAAAAACAATTTTCGATGACAAGTGCGTTCTCCCAAAATTGTTTATTCCCAACCCATCAATCTCAAATGTCATCTCTGTACTCTTGTTGTGTTTCTTTTGCAATCAAAAACCAGAACTCTTAAAAACCAAGCATCTTTTCATTCCAAAAAATAGATCAATTTCAGGCGATGTGAATGACAATGCCCCTATCTGGTCCCAAGCCAATATGCACATTTCCCTCAATCGTTCTGGGAATGGCCATCCTCCGGTGTTGTCAGCAGTGGATTTGGACAGGGGAGCTAATGGAAGGATACGGTATAGTGCCTTAGACACCGACTTGGTTTCGATCGATGGAGAAACTGGGAGATTGATTGTTTTGAAAGAGGTAATTAACTGTTTGAGCAACAAAACGCTAATGTTTCAGTTGGACTGTTCGGTTGGAGAACAGCTTCGGTTCAGAATCAGGGCTGAAGATCAAGGAGAACCACCCTTGTTTTCGGAACTTCAGGTTGGACCTCTCTCTATCTTTATCTCTCTCTTTCTCTAATCCTCTCTCAAAATTAACATTTGTCTTCAGGTGACGGCCGAACTCCTCTCCGGCAGTAACCAACCCCCTCAGTTCGAAAAGGCCCTCTACGAGGTCATGGTGAAGGAAGACACGGAAAAGGGCACCTGTCTCTTAAAGGTGTGTTATTTGTTCAAGGGATTACGGTATCCCATGGTGTCAGCTGTTGTTTGCGTTTGCACACCGGACTCTTCTTTATTGTTTGTGGTCATGTCACAGAGCGGAAGCCTTCCTAGAAGCGCTGGCCGACCGAGGGGGTCCTTTTGAGGAGGGAGGGGGCTTGGCGCTAGGGCTACGGGCGACACTGGATGCTCGAGCTGAAAACGGTCTTTCTTTTGGCAAGAACAGGAAAAGGTACCTTTAACACTGGCCGAACGATCGCGGGTACCGGGGCCGGAGGAAGGGGCGCGGGAAGCAGGACGGGAATCTTTCGAAGCAGGGCGGGCGTCCTTTGAAGCTGGGCGGCTGCGGACAGCTGGCTTCTTGCCAGTCGCAGGTCTAAAAGTGGCAGGATTGAAAAAGGAACTAGCGTTAGTGAAGTTGGATGAAACATTGGCTATATCAGAGAGAGAAACTGAAAGAGTGAGTGGAGTGAGTGAGCGAGTGAGTTAGTGAGTTAGTGAGCGAGAGTGTCTGTGCGTGACTGAATGAGTAGTTTTCATAGACACAAAAAGAGAGAAACAAACCTAGCCGCCAGCTCGATAGAAAGAGTTAGTGAGTGAATCGTCATTGCTTGAGATTGAGAAAAAGACATATCTATAGAAACAAAGGTACAAATATAGATTTAGAGAAAGGGATAGAGAGAGAGACAGACATGCAGAGAGAGACCAACCTCGCCGCCGCCTCATCCATCAGATCCAGCATGTCAATCCCCTTCCCCTTCGTCTTCTTGGGAGTCTCATCCTTTCCTAGTTTCATCTGAAACTCTACAGTAATCCACAAAACAATCTTCTTCTGTAAGACAACCCACCACAGTCTGAAGCATCTCGCGCGTCCAATGGCAACATACGTACGCGAGACACTTGTCCGCCGCCTAGACCGATGGGTCACCGGGGGATTCGGCGGCTATGATACACGACCCCCGGAATTCATCCGCTCCCCGAAGAAAAGAACTACCGCCTTCGCAGACAAACTTTAAAAGGTCGAACCTCTTGCATGGCAGAGTTTAGACTCTTCTTTGGCTTGGATGCGTCAATCCGCGTCACATTGCTGTCCTTTTCATAGCGTTTTTCTTCTTTTTCCGATTCGAAGAGAGACAGATCCATCATGTCTTCATTAGAAGGGCTTCCTGAACATCAGAACATTTGTTCCTTCGTCTATGTCTCATACCGGTTGGCCTAGCTCCGACAAATAGCTGCTCAAAGAGTTTCATCTCATTGCCGCTTGGGAGCATCTCTTCTTTGCACACGCCGCCAGCTCCTTTTATCTGAAATACCAGGGAAAAAGGGGTTTTCCACGAAGGAGGTGATGACTGAGACAGAGGGCAACTGCGGGGGCGGGTCGATGAACTTCGAATGACACGCGTACCATATCAACGGTAATTGGAATTACTTTCTGGCTCAAAACAAGCCAAGCCTGATTACTTTGCCTGTTGTGGAATAGTTTAGAAATTTTGAGATAAAACGGATGCAATTAGAAAAGACCGTCAACAAGCTTTGACGGATATGGAACCTGGATTGTTTTGTTTGAGATCTGGCCCTTGGGAGAGAGAGAGAGAGAGAGAGAGAGAGAGAGAGAGAGAGAGAAAGAAAGAAAGAAAGGGAGAAAGAGTTTCGAGAAGCCTTAATGCTCAAACAATCTATAACTCAACCCATCAGTCTGTTTATAGTATGTGGTACCTAGAAATGATAGATGTCCTATGACGAAATCATACCTGGAGTGATTGAGACCCGCCTCTTGCGTACATATTGCCTCCTAGCAACGTCGATCGGGGCTCATCACTTTCCAGATTGAAGCTATCCTGAGACAGGAAGTCTCTCTCTCTCTTTCTCTCTTTCTCTCTCTCTCTCTCTCCCTCTCTCCCTCTCTGTCTGTCTGTCTTTCTCTCTCTCTTACCTTGGTATCAATGACTGCAAAGCACCTCTTGACGGGCCAATCGGTAGAGTGCGTCTGCTCGCCGTTCTCGAAGTACGTCGTCTTTCCTGTACACGTGATTATCAGAATCTGGGCGGTAATCTCGCTGATTGCATGTAATTTGGCCAGGAGCAGAGGGAAACGAACTGAGAATGAGCGTTGCTATGCGGGAAACGAGGGATTGACGGGATCTCACTGCTTAAGAGTCACCCTCACAACAGATTCCCATGATTGATCAGTGTGGGGATCTGTTTTGGAGAGACTTCATTTCCTTGTGGGACTACGAAGATCACTGAGTAACTTTCAGAGACAGAAACTCAGAGAGGCAGAGAAGAGAGAGAGAGAGAGAGAGAGAGAGAAATATATAGAGTCAAAACGGTCATAGAAAGGTGAAATGTCTCTTTGGCTACAACTGTGATCAGCGGCGTGAAAGCGTCGTCGTCGACTGCCTACGGTAGCCATGGAGAGGCAGAGGGGGCAATTAGGGAACATTCACCGGGCGCACCCACCCGGAGTAGTTTGATCCGTGGTGATGTTGATTGGATGCCCCTCCTGACGAAGCACGAATCCACCGTCGTCGTTTTGGCGCTGCTCGCGCATCAGCATCGAGACTTTGACATGGGAACCCTAGAAAGAAGGGGATGGGAGGGAAAAGAACAGGGTTTAAACAGAACATGGCAGAACATTGCTATATGGATATGAGGCATTTTTGTTATGCATAAGGGGTAACGAAGAACCGGTTACTGTAGATGTATTTTTCGCATCCGTTCTTGTTTTCTTCCTTTCTATCTCTTTTATAGTATCTCTTTTTTCCTTTCTATTTCCATCTTTTCTTTTCAAGGGTGGCTCAGGGCCAGCCCTCTTACCAGACAAACATCGAGAGTTCGGATCCGTCCCAGGTAAAACATTTTTGGCCGCATTTTACACTCTTGAAATACACTAATTTAAACACAGGTTTATTACTACAAGTATTTATAATGCAAATAAAAACTTTTGACTCGGTGAGGATCCGAACCCTCGATGGTTTTCTGGTAAGCGAGCTGGCCCGGCCCCACCTTGAACAGCCCAGCCTCGACCTGAGCCACACCTGTTTCTTTCTTTCTGACTCGATTTTTCTGTTTCTCTCACCACTCTCTGCTCTCTTTTCCTCTCATTTTATGTTTTCGCCTTCTTCATCTATTGCGTTATTTTCATTCCTCTCTTTCTTTCTCTATGTGTCTATTTCTCTCTACCCCTCTCAAAACAATTGAAATTTATTTTGCTCAACTGAAATCACCGATAATACCTCACCTAACTTTACTATCCCCGTTTCCCCCAGAGCGGAAGGAGCTCCAATTGATTCCTCTATTTTCCACCTCTAGCCAATCCTTCCGCTTCGGAAATCATTGTTTTTGTTTGCCTCCCCCTCCTTCTACCGTATGCCTCACCTACCGTACCTGGAAAAAGCCGAGCATTGTGTTCTTGATGATTATCCATTCCCAGGTCGGCGTCACTCGGAACAGCGAGTACAGCTGTCATGAAAAAGACCATTAAATATTGAAAAGTTACAATTTTGTAAATATTTAATTCCGGGGGGTAGAAGCATCGACCGGCTGGCAATAGACCAGCTAATGTTGCCACAATCGAACAATTAGCTAGCTCATTGCCAACCGGCGCGTAGCGAGACATCAGGGGTACGGTAGGGGTTGAAAGTACGCAATCACGTACCATGGCTTGGGCACTGTCGAGCAATTGCATGCAGTTGACGCTGTTTTTGCAGATTTCACGAATTCCAACCAGGTGGTTTACGGTGATCGTCAACAGCTAAACAGATGGGTACAGTAATCCTTGGGGAAGGGTACCTGCTCAGGGAATTCGATGAGCATAAGTTGGTACTTGCAAGACATAGTCATCAGATCGAAGAGTTTGTCCATGCTGAAATGGAGGAGGCAATTAGGCTACAGTAGGAGGCTACCGTAATCCACAAACTTTGTTTTGTGAGGGTGAGGCTACAATGCCTGTTTTCTCAGAATGCCCAGTTGTGAGAAATGGGCTACAATTACCTTTCTCTGCCTCTCTGTTTCTGTGTACCTTAGTGTCTCTTTCTCTATCTCCCTCTCTGTGTATCTGTCTCTCTTCCTGTCAGTCTGTCTATGTGTCTCTGTGTGTTTGTGTCTGGCTCTCTCTGCCGAACTCTCTCTTTCTCTCCTCCTGTCTGTCTATGAGCCTATGCACCTCTGTCTCTCTATGTCTCTGCGTCTTGGTGTCTCTGTGTCTCTTTGTCTTTATGTCTCTCTCTCTCTGTCTCCCTTTCCCTCTCTCTCTGCATCTCTGTGACTTACCTGTTCGTAGTCAGCTTCATCACACTGACGTGTGCCAGTTTGTTGAAGACCGTGCGCATCTCCGACCGAGTGGGTAGTTCCTTCGGTTTGAATGCAGCCTCCAGCCGCTCCTTCTTGAATATAGCCCCAACCAGATCTCGAATGACCCTTGGCCCCTTCTCAGAGTCCTCCTGAATCACCCTTTATCTGCCTATTTCTCAAAAAGAACCTGAGACATGAGCACTTTCAGCCGTTGCTCCAGAATGTAGAGCATCTCCCCTGCCATGTTGATATATAGTAAGGGAAAGCCCTTCAAGCTCATTCTGAAACAAAATACCTAGTTGGGAAAACTTTGAAACTGTGGGAAAGTGGGTACTTTTCATTTTAACCGCTCATTCTGCGATCCAAAGCTAAACAAAAGCATTCGTGGTGAGACCAAGGGGGCAGTCCTTTAAGAAGCCCTCCAATGGTCCGAAGGGGAAGCAGATCTCTAGGTGATATGCTTTGTGGGCGGGCGTCGGCTGCCGTGTCCATGGCGACGGGCTGCCGATCGGTGGCAATTACCCAGCCACTGATAATCCGCTGTACAACGGCTGATTACGGAGAACGAGGGTAGCAGCAATCAGAAGGGGAAAAGAAGGGGAAGGCATTTTGGGATACGGTAGTCAACCAACCTCCGTTAAACGGAAGACTACGTATTGGTTTAACAAGGAAACTTTTCAGGTGAAAGCGAATAACAGCATTTGTGGAGGAAATTCGAAGGTGAAATATCAGTGGCAAGATCAAGTTCGAGGAAATGTGAAGGTAAGAAAAGAAGTGAACTGAGATTAAGGGTTGTTCTTAGTTGTTCTCTCTGGATTCGGTGACTGGGACGATATGTCTAGATGGAAGTTTGGATTTTGAGAAGGCGCAGACTCACAGATTGTCAGTCATCGCTACGGATCCAAGTAAGGAGAGAGAGAGAGGGAGAGAGAGAGGGAGAGAGAGAGAGAGAGGGAGGGAGGGAGAGAGAGGGAGATCCCTTTCCAGACGGCCTCGCCAGTTCCTGTCTCATCTGGATCCGAGTGCTCGACGTGAACGACCATTCCCCAGTCTTCCATCCCTCGGACTACAACATCTCCCTGCGCGAGGGCGATGCCCCTTCCCATCCCATCCTCGCCGTCTCAGCCACAGACAGCGACCAGGGCTCCCTGGGAGAGGTGCGTCCGTCCGTATAATTGTTTGTCACCGCTGGCGGCAGGTGAGATCGGTAATTACTCCGTAATCACCGCCGCCGGCGTGTCTCCCTCATTTCGAGATTACCCGTGGCGTGGCGCCTAATTGGCGCCAGGCATACGGTACCTCTGCCAATCATCTCCTTCCAGGTGCACTATTTCATTTCCAACGCGGGATCCTCCTTCCGTGTGGATGAAAATACTGGAGAAGTGTACGCAACGCGGTCTCTCAGCAAAGGGAAATACGATATTGTTGTGCAAGCAAAGGATGGAAGTGGAACAACTGCTGAACACCCTGTAATCCAAATTGTAACCTGGGGAACACATATTTTCAGGCAATCGTGCATGTTACTGTAATTTCATCAGATGCCCCCTCCCCTTCATTCACCCAATCGAAGTACATCTTTCGAACTTCAGAAGACATCCTCCCTGGAATATCGATTGGTTCCGTACAAGCCTTCGGATCAGGGAAGATACGGTACAGGTATGGGATTACTGTAGCCTCAATTCAACTGAGATCAGCATCTACTCCGGAGACAATGGACGCCAATTCTCGATCAATCCTGAAAACGGAAGGATTACTGTAACTCGCTACTTGGATGCAGACATCCATGACAAAATCTTGTTGAATATACAGGTTTTATCAATTGAAACGCTTCAGAAGAACGGGTTTAGGCTGATTTGCAAAATGGAGGATCCAACCACACACAGGTTGTTGTGGAGATTGAGGATCACAATGACAATGCTCCCGAGTTTACGGTGGACATTGTGGAAATTACGATTAGGGAAGACCAGCCGGTGCAAGAACCGTTTTATGTGGTTCATGCGGAGGACAGGGATAGGAAGAAGGTAGAGAGAGAGAGAGAGAGAGAGAGAGAGAGAGAGAGAGAGAAAGAGAAAGAGAAAGAGGGAGAGAGAGAGAGAGAGAGAAATTAACAGTTAACTTCAGAATGGAGAGATCTCCTACTCCCTCCTCTCCTCCCAGCCACCATGTCCCCTCATTCTTCAACCGCACACTGGCCAACTTCAGCTATCCGAGCCTTTAGACTTTGAAACTATCAAAGACTACCGTATACGCGTCAAGGTACAGTATTCCATAAAATTTTTGGAGCGAATTCCTGTTTTAGGCTACGGATCAAGGGGTTCCTCCAAGATCTGCCAATGTCACCATTTTGATCCATGTCAGCGACGTGAATGACAATTCACCCCGTTTTGAGGAAACTTTCTTCAAAGCAGAGGTTTGTAAAACATTGAAACACGTTTACACATACACACACTCTCCCGTACAGTGCAGAGAGGGAGAGAGACAGAGAGAATGAGAACATTTTTCAGGTGATCGAAAACTCTCCTGCAATGACAACCGTCCTCAAAGTAGAGGCCCACGATTCGGATTCTGGTGACAATGCGAAGGTCCACTATCGAATTACCAACGGCTCCGAGGTATATAACACGAACAACAACAAAAAAACTCTTTGTAGTTCTTTGGAATTGATGACAAAACTGGATTGGTTTATACGACTAGAGAATTGGATCGAGAGATGAGGGAATACTACAATTTGACAGTCACGGCAGAAGACAAAGGGAATGTAAGAGATTTTGGAAGTTAAGAGTGATGATTTGGTTTTAGCCTCCTTTGTCTTCATCTGTCACTGTTGAAGTAAAAGTATTGGATGTGAACGACAATCCACCGTCTTGTGCCTCGATTCAGACGATCGTGGTTGCTTCGGATGCAGACACGCACTCGCCTTTTGGTTGGTCTCTTTCTCTTCTTTCTCTCCCTTTTACTCTGATTTTCAAATGTTCCTCTTTTAGGCTCAATCGTGGCCTCAGACCCAGACAAAGGCGAGAACGGCACCGTTGTTTACCGTATCCAACAAACCCACCCCCTCTTCATCCTCACAGCCAATGGAGACGTCTTCCTCCGTCGTCAGCTGACAGAATCCGACTCCTCCGGCTTCCGTCTGGCAGCGATTGCCGCCGACCAGGGTTCTCCAAGGAAGTCAGCCGTCTGCCAAGTTCCCATCAAAGTGACCACAGGGACTAGTCAAGTGCGACTGGAGGAGCCGTTTGAAAAGTGAATTTCCTTAAAGCATTGTAAAGTGTCTCTTTCTTCAGGTCAATTCGAATTCCCACTGAATGCTTCTCCGACTGTCGATTGAGAAAGATCAATGCGACTGGGGTGGCCAAGTGGCAGGTGCAGAGTTCCGAAGTCTCCAGCCACTTCTTCGTGTCCAACGGATGGTTGTACCTTCTGTCCCGTCCTTCCTCCCTCCCTCCTTGGCCACTGACTCTGGTCCTTTCGGACAAAGAAGGCCGTCAGAAGCACGTCCAGTTGAGGGTTCTGCCTCCGCTCTCGAAGAACCTCAAGGCGGTTATTCCACTTCCTTCGACCATTCCTATAGGAACTAAGGTGGCAGTGATTGGAGAAGTGGCACCCAGTGGAGAATGGCACTACGTCATGAGCAACATGGTAAGGTTTTGAGATAGACTTTGTGCGTGTGTTTCCGTGTGAGTGTGAGTGTGTGTGCCCGTGTAACTGTGCGTCGTTCAATAATGATTGCCTTTCTCTTCAGAGTTCCCTCTTCGAATTGGATCCCGTAAGTGGATCCATTTTCCTATCTGGGAGACTCCGCGACCATGCCGGAGAGGTTGTGCACCTCTACTTCCAAAAGATTAACTCAATCGAAGAAACCGATGAAGATATAGAAATGGAGTTTGAGGTTAGATTTCCCAAAAGAAGCTCTTAGTAGATTCTTTAGATCTCTTCTTCTGCCGCAGCTCGTCCTCTTTTCAAGGAATCTGTGGTTGAGGTAGAAGTGATGGAGGATTCCCCAATTGGTGGGTTCTTTTCTTGACAGAAACTACATAGAGATTTCAGATTCTGTTGTGGCTACAGTCTCAGCTACAATAGCTGATTACAGTGGAAGCATTAGATACTCAGTCATCGGAAAAGAAGACGTATTCGAAGTGGATCAGAATTCTGGAGACATCATCCTCAAGAGAAATCTGGATGCTTTCGAGGTAAAACAGATAATGTACCAATTTGGGACGCGCTAAGTAGCGATCATAAAATCTATGCGGTTTCGCTGGAAACGCGTGCCCGTCGTTTATCAACTGCACCTTATAAACGAACAATGTTTTTCAGACCGATGTTTACAACCTGGTGGTTAAGGCCTCCTCAGGCCAGGCGGAGTCAGCAGTCTACGTAAAAATCGTCATCGTCGATGTAAACAATCACCGGCCAGAGATTTTAAGGTAAACTTCACATATAATCAATCAATAATCGATTAATCCAGTTCACCTACCGTATACCTCTTCCCTGAGACACCTTCCTCTTTGATCCATTCTGTTGTGGCGAGAGACCGCGACATAGGCGACAACTCCAATTTGAAATTCGAACTGAGCTTGAACCCCGAAAATCGATATTCGATCAATTCAGATAATGGTGAAAAGATCAATAGATCGTATTTTAAAAACATTGTTTAGGTCAATTATCGATTGAAAAACTACCATCTACTGATGAGTTTTTGGAAGTGAGGGTCAGTGACCATGGATCTCCTCCTCTTTTCGCTGTTCAGAAGATTCAGATCAAGTGAGTGGAGATTGAAATCAACTAATCTAGTCTTCAGAGTGATAAGAGGAGCTAAAAAGTGGTCTTTCTTTGAGAGGAACGAATACCGGTTGGAGGTAAACGATAGTCTAGCCATTGGGACGGAAATCGGAAGGATTCAAGGCAAAGGTGAGAAAAGAGAGAGAGAGAGAGTGAGTGAGTAAGTGAGCACACATGTTCCAGGTTCTGCCCAACTCCGCGCCGTCTCCCTCCCCTCCGAAATCTTCTTCGACGACGCATCTGGGGCCATCAAAGTCTCAGAAAAACTAATCCCAGGCCTCCATACTTTCACAGGTTTTTTTGTTTCCCTTTTCCTATACTTACATACTTCAGTCCTTGCCACTTCCACAACCGGAGACATCGATTGGTCTACAGTAACCCTAAAAGTCCTCTCCTTCGGAGAAGACGTAATCCGTATCAGCAGTTCCTCCTGCGGAACAGTTACCGTAACCGAAAATCGGGAACTCACTTCCTTTAAACGAATTGTGGTAACAGGAGGCAAAGGAAAAGTTCACTTCAGAATTCAAGGTTATTAGGTTCTTAAAAAACTATCTTTATGGTCAAATGCAGGTCATCAATCGATATTTTCGATCAATAATTCAACGGGAGAAATTTCTTCATCTCTTTTGGACAGGGAGATAAAATCAGAGCATCTTCTTGTAATCATTGCCGAGGAAGAAGGAAAAAATGTAATTTTATTGGATTTTTTGAGAAAATTGAACTTTAAGGACTCTTGTACTGTTAGGGTTACTGTATCGGATTTAAATGACAACGCACCGCAGTTTTCTGCTAGCACTCCTCAGCTTTTGAGCATTTCTGATTCGACGAAGAAGGGAGATGTGGTTCATAGGTTGGTTTCTCTCTCTCTCTCTCTCTCTCTCTCTCTCTCACACTCTCACACTCTCTCTCGCTCTGTCTCTGTCTTTCTCTCTCTCTATCTCTCTCTCTCTAACCTTGCTGTTCAGAATTTTGGCCACGGACCTTGACACTGGTTTAAACGGCCGCATCACCTTCGAACTCCTTGAAGACCAGTCAGATATCTTTGACCTCAATGCCTCCACTGGAAATCTCGTTTACAAAAGGTTCTCTTCCCCCAAACCCTTTGAAATTCCAATTTTCTCTTCAGAGACAATGCCTATTCCCAAAAAGAATGGATGATCCGAATAAGAGCAAGGGACTTTGGAACTCCTCATTTGAGCAGTGACCGCTTCATTCGAATCAGAGACGACCGGAGTAGATCCAGGAAATCCGAAGAGAAGATTTCTTTTCTGAGGGCTCAGTACGTAGCCACAGTGGATGAAGGCCAGGAGAGGGGAGTGGGAGTGGCTGAGGTAGGGAAGTGAACAACTTTTGATCTACAAAGTTCAGCTGAAAACGAATTCGAGGGACGCAAGGATCACCTACAGTATCGTCGAAGGGAACGTGGATAATGCATTTGAAGTTGATGGAGGTATGAAGGAGACTTATAAAGAGAGAGAGAGACAGAGAGAGAGAGACAGAGAAAGAGAGAGAGAGAGAGAGAGAGAGAGAGAAAGAGAGAGAGAAAGATAGAACTTTGTTTTTCAGAGGGAGTCATCCGAACGGCACAGGAATTGGACTACGAAATCCGCCCCGACTATTCTCTCAAAGTCATAGCGACCGCAGGCTTCAAAGAAGATGTTGCCACATCTGTTCAGATAAAAGGTTTAAAACATCTCAAACCGTCAAAAAGCTTATGTTTAGTTAACAACATCAATGACAATCCTCCTTCTTTCCCGAAGAACAAAAACCGGAAGATCTTGGAATGTAAGTCAAATTTTGGGAAATTAAGCAACTCTTCTTTAGCTGTTCCCCCTGGGTCATACATAACCACTTTCACGGCGAATGATGCTGATATGAATGATATCATTGAATACTCACTGGAGAAGCAGGAGAGACGCTTTGGGATAGACAGGTAAGAGAGAGTAAGTAAGAGAGAAAGAAAGAAAGAGAGAGAGAGAGAGAGAGAGAGAGAGAGAGAGAGAGAGATTGTCTATTCAGGTTCACCGGTGTCATTCACTCCCTGGTTCCTTTGGATTTCGAAGAAACTAAAGACATCTTCTTGAAAGTGACGGTATTTTCCTACTTTTTCTGTTCCTGACGCTCTTTTAAGGCCTTCGATGGAAAGCACCGGATAGATGGAGCATTTACCATCATCCTTGTCGATGTGAATGACAATGCACCCCAGTTTTCCAAAACTTTCTACGATATCCAGGTTTTCCACAGATTCTAAGTTTCAATTCTTTTTTTCAAGATTTCTCCTCTTTCTCAAATGGATGATGTCGTTCTGAAATTGACAGCAACTGATCGGGATTCAGGAGACAATGGCCGTATTTCCTATTCGATCGAAGGCCACCGGGAGATGTTTTCAATGGCTCCTGATGGTATGGAAGCCAAAGATTGAGGTTTAAGTTGTCTTAGGCTCTCTTTCCCTGATCACCCCAGTCTCTCTTGGCCTGGAGTATCTGATTACGGTAACTGCCACTGACCATGGACATCCACGGCTGACTGCATCTGTGCCTGTTAGGATTACGGTAGCAAAGAATGACCGAAAACGAACAGCTCAATTCAAACAGGCAACTTACGAGTAAGTTTTGTGAGAAATGCTTTTATGGAGCTCTTTTCCAGATTCCTTCTTCGAGAAGACTCTCCTGTTGGAATTCCACTCTGCAATGTCTCCATTTCCCAAGATCCCCTTTGGTATAGAATAGTCGACGCAGAAGCCTCCAAGTGGTTCCGAATTGACCACATTGGACGAATTTATGCCCTGAATCAGTTGGACAGAGAGAATGAAGACACCTTTGTCTTTGAGGTAAACTAAGCGAAAGCAGCATTCAATTGATTCAGGTGGACGTTGGGTCTGAGACTTCTGGATATCAGCAGAATTCATCCACGGTGATCACAATTAGGATTAGTGATGTGAACGACAATGCACCGCAGTTTTCTCATCAGAGGGTCCCTTTGGCAATCAGAGACGGACTGAAGAATGGGGATGTTCTCTACAGGTGGGTCTCTCTCTCTCTCTCTCTCTCTCTCTCTCTCTCTCTCTCTCTCTACCCTCACTTTCAGACTCTCCGCCACTGACCCTGATTCCGGTGACAACGGCCAAGTATCCTACCGTATCCTCTCCGGAAATGACTTTGGAATAATAACAGTTGCTCCTGAAAGCGGGGCTATAATGTTCAATGAATGGAACGATGAAGTTTTAGCCAACCACAAAAACGGCTCCTGGGTTACGGTAGTAGAAGCCAGAGACAGAGGTCATCCCAGCAGGTTAGCTGTCCTCTGTGAAAGTATCCTCTTCCTAGATTCTCCCTCGCCTACCTTGACATGTCGGTTTCTTTCTCCTCCTGGAGTGTCACTGCCCCCTTCTTCGTCCAATCTCAATACATCGCTTTTGTGGAAGAATCTGCCTCTAAGAATTCCACGGTGTTCATCGCAAATGCTTTGAACAGGGCGGGAATTCCAATTCCTGGGCTGACATACTCCCTCAAAGACAACGACGGGGTAACTTCAATCGAATATTTTAAATGTGATATATTTCAGTCATTTTCAATCAATACTTCATCTGGAGAAGTGAGACAACGGTCTGAATTGGACTACGAGACGAAGAACTTCTACAGAATGACCTTGGCTGCCAGTGACTCCAGGGGAAGATCTGCCGTGGTCGCATTGGAAGTGAGGGTCACTCCAGTGGATGAATACGCTCCGGTTTTCACCCAACAACGCTACACTTTCCAAGTAAGATCTCTTTAATGACCAGGAGAGTGGCCTTGGAGCATCCTCAGGCCGTCATTAAAATTGAATCACTTTCCAGGGTCCCTTGAACTCAGCCGTTGGTTCTACAGTAGGCGTGGTGAAAGCAGTCGACGCAGATGGAGGACCCCATGGAGTTGTAAAGTACGCAATCGAGGGAGACTACCGTCTAGTAGCGATTGATGCTAAATCCGGAGAGGTATTTCCTACCGTAATTCAGATAAAAACACAAAGTTTAGATCACTTTGAGGAAGAGTTTGACAAATCGACAAAACCTTACCATAGAACAGGTTACGGTAGTTGGATTCAGTGGGCCAACGCAGAGGACAAAAGCAATTGTTTACATTGAGGTAAAGCAATCTGCAGTTTCACAAACAATGGGGCTGTATTTAGATTGGACCTTTCACTTCGAGTCTCAGTCCAATGGCATCTCTTGCTTTCAAGATTGCTGCTGGGGGAACTTTGGCCCTTTTTGCGGTTTTGTTGGTACTTCTGCTATTCTGCGTTGCTTGTAGGAGGAGAGCACAACTGAAACAAGTGGAAAACAACCCGAGGAAGCAGGTAAGAAGAAAGAGAGAGAGAGAGAGAGAGAGAGAGAGAGAGAGAGAGAAGGAGAGATAGAAGCCGTGTCTTAACTTTACCAACAATTCTTTTCCAGATCTACTGTGTCAGTGCTGGACAAATAGCCAGAATGACGGAGGAAAAGAAGTCGTCGCCTGCTTTCCTGCCCCCTCTTCCTCCTCAACCAAAGGTAGTTTTAACAGCTAAACTTTGGAACTTTCATTTTTAGAACAGTTCTATGACGTCATCTGTATCCACGTCATCTGGACTGAGGTCTGTCCTTTCACACAGGGACTACACTTCCACCAGATCACAACCAGACTCGGGGATTGATCCAGACACCATTTCCCAGTCGAGTTCAGTGACTGACTATTTGGTGGCATTGGGAGTCAATCCTAATCCTATTCCGCCAAAGCCACGGTAGGGAGAGAGAGAGAGAGAGAGAGAGAGAGAGAGAGAGAGAGAGAGAGTATAAATACAATTCTTTTGCAGGCACCGCCGCCGTGACACTGTAGAATCCCACCTGAACGAACTGATCTATGCCAAAGTTGACGACGTGGTTGGCCCCGGTCCCCTTGACCTCAGCAAGCGTCTGGATTACTTTGAGCCTTCTCCGGTTACTGTAATTCCACACTCCTAATTGCCTATATTCATCTTTACAGCTTCAACCTCACGGAGCGCCAACCTATCAGCCAATGAGTGAAATCTTCTCCGAAATCAGCCGCCTCCACGAGGAAGAACAGAGAAAAGCGCCGAGGGAATATGTACAGATTGAGATTTGACGGGTTGTACAGACCAAACTACACGGGTAGTGTGAATGACAGAGCTTGCCATCGTACTTTGCTCAAATAAAGATTATAATTTACATTTTCCTCTTTTCGTCATTGGCAGGCAGTTGGGGAAAGGGGGAATTTCACAAAGGATTGCCAAAACGCTGTTTTCTATGTCCGAGTGGCTAAGAGATCGGACTGGTGATCCAAATCTACCCCGATCGATCCCCGCTCCACAAACTTTTTTGCTTCAAGTGTTTTGATGAATAGTCATACTAGAGACACTTATTTGTCGGTATACATTGCAAATATTTTTTTGTTGCTGAAACTGAGACGGATTCAACGGCGGTCTTCAGGAATCAAAGCTTTCCTGCTTGAATCAACAATTTTGCTTTTTTCAATGTGAGATCAAAATTAACAACAAAGCGATTTTTTCGGATTGCTTTCGAGATTCTCAGCATTAACATGTTGGAGCAAATAAAACTAATTTAGATACAAAGGGTAGCAAAATCGAAGTTGGACTTTAAACTCTGTTCAAAATTATATTGCTCTATTGCCGGAAAGGATACTGTAAGCAGCGTTTTCAAATGTGTATTTCTGAATATCACGCCTTTTTAAAAGCATAGGCCAACGGCAAATACATCATAAATTGTGAAACGACACGTACGGAGGGCAACTGTGGGCTGTTATCCCATCCAGCCGCAATGCATAGGATAGTCGATTAGTAATGTCATGACTGGCTGCCATTCGACTTTGAATTTGACTGAATTCAAGATGTTTTCATAAGCAGCCCTGTGGAAACAAATGATCTTCGAGCTGGACCTTCAGAAACTTTAGAACGAAAACTCACAAATAAGGAAGATGCGTCACGCTGGGTAGGATTCTCCTATGTTACAACCATGGATAATCATTCTCTGACTCTCAGCTCCACTCCATTCGGTGAATTGTCCACTGACAGTTGTAACATGGCTGTTCGTTGTTTATCTATCTCTGCCTTCTCTCCGAATCCCATTGATTTCATGTTTTTGCGCTCTTTGTTCTCTATCTTCCCTTCATATTTTCTTACCCAACTATTCACTTCTTTTCAGATAAATGTTTCCAATTTACCTCTCTCTCTTTGCCATCTTCAGTCTGATCCATGCCCATCTTCAAACCGAGCAACTGGAAAAATTGAGTGACGTATGGGTTGAAAGGGATATAAAAGCCTTCTGGAATTTTCAGCAAATGGTAAAACTGGCGAAAAACACAGCAGACCTTTGGAAAGGGAATGATGAGGCAGAAAGAGCATTTATGCAGAAGGTGGTGCCAGTTGTAACGGATTTTGACAAGGCGAAGGAGGAAAGAATCAAGGAATTGGCAGACATGGTGAAGGAGGAGAAGGAGGAACACACGACGGTTAGTCTCTCTCTCTCCTCTCTCCTCTCTCTCTCTCTATCTCTCTCTCTCTCTCTCTCTGCGTTCAGTTCCTATCATACTTTTTCAGGGATCAGCCCTTGAAACGGCTGAGAACATGGTCAACTTCTACGAAGACATCAACAAAGACATCGTGAAGAAGGGATTTGGCTCTGAAGCACGAGACATCCTGAAGAAGGTGGTGGCCCTTTCGGTGCAGCCTTCATTTGCCCAATCGTCGGGAGTGGAACAGAAACAACAGATTGAACAACTTGTGAATCAATGTTAAATATTAAATTAAACTTTGCTGTAATTGTGGTGAATAGAGTAGAATTGTTGGTTAAAGTACTTGTTCGTTTCCTGCTTTTTTTATGGCAGAGAGACAAGTTAATTTATAGGTCAGAGGGTTGAGCAGAACGGATCATTGCTTTATTTTAAATTTTAAAAAAAAGCGATTACTGCTTTTTCCCTCCCTGACTTTTTTCTTCAATTGGGTCATTGATCTCAAATGGTTCTCCACCTCTCCTCCCTCCCCCGGCACCTTCAAGTGGAAGTGGCAGAAAAGGCTAGATTTTTCATTCTTTTTAAAATTAAAAAATTTCAGATGCAATGCAAAGATTTTGTTAACTTCGAAAGAAGTTCCTGCATTGCAAATGTGATTTCAAATAAAATGCGCCATAAAATTTGTCACATTGGTAAGCCCAATAGTAGCATTGAAGTTTCACATAATCAGAAAGAAAACGTGAGTTTTTAGAACTTCTGCACTTAAATTTTTTTAGAAACTGGAAATGTTGTATTTTAACAATCGATTGGCATTTACAAGTTACAAGCCAATACAATTGTCGGAAAAGAATGCAAAAATTCGGATTAGGGTCAGGACAATATTTCTGAAAGTAAGTAAACAAGAGAGAGAGAGAGAGAGAGATCATATTTTCAGAGCGAACTCACAGAAGACTTCTGCCAGCTCCTCCTCAAAAGCCTTTCAATTGTGGATTTCTCAGCCCAAGTCTTTAGTCTGTGGTGGTGGTTCGTAAACTGCCAAGTGGGCAGTTGGAATCAACTTCTAACCGTTATTGATTTATTTTTTTAAACTAATGTATAAATTCAGACCTTGAAAGCAAATGAACTCGATACTTCTGCATCATATCTTGCTCGAAAATACATGAAAACCCCTGCTATCAAAAAGGTATCATTATAAAAAAAACCTTTAAAAATTTTTTCAGATGAAGAGATTAAATGTTGCTTGTCTTTTAACAGATGCAGTACTACTTTCATTAAAAGCCAAAGAACTTTGTCTGTGGTATACGAAAATCACTCCCAATGGAGTAAATCTCTTGCTGAAAGTGGGAATTTAATATTTCTATTGAAAATCAATAATTTAGGAATGGATAAATGGACAACGGAAATTAAGTGATACAGTAATCCAGGGACGACAATCGGAATCTACGGAGGAAGACCTTTTTTCTGGAATTTCTTACAACAAGATTCATTCTTACGGAAACCTACAAAAATACAATTTAAAGAAAAACAATCGAACTTTAACTATTTCCGTTAAAAGAGAGAATGGCAACAGATTTTTGATGTGGAACGACGCGACATTTTCTTAACGAATAATTTTGTATTTTGCATTGAATAAACTTATTGTTCAACTATGTTAGTTTTGGTACACAAGCAGACATACATACATTCACTCCCTCAACAAGAGAAAGAGTGTGTGAGTGTGAGGGAGTGTGAATTCGAGTGTGAACACGCGTACGAGTCTGTGTGTGAGTGAGTGTGTAATATGTAGTGATTTAGAACAGGATAAATAGTGAGTGCGTGAGTACGTGACTAAATGAGTACTGTTTTACTTTTTACGTCGTTTAATCGATGTGTTCTTGTCCTTTTCGAATCTAAAACAACCTAATCCCAAGAAAACAAACAAATACAAGTCCAAAGGCTCCACATTGGCTGAATCGTTAATCCTGGTGTTCATTCTGTCTATTCTCCATAATCCCTCGTCCAGGTGTATTTCTTCTATCCGCTAATTGCCGTCGTTAGGTAATAGCGTCGACCGTCGGCCAAGTGCGATCCGGCCATCGATACGGATGAGCGGCCAAAAACAGCGTTTCCTCGCGAATTACCCACTCTCCTCGGCAATAATTCAAACTTTCCGCGCCTCAGTATGTTACAATTAGGGATTTATCACAGAAATCTCTCTCTCTCTCTCTCTCTCTCTCTCTCTCTCTCTCTCTCTCTCAACCCTTTCAGAACTACGATGTCCCTCTCCGAGCACAACTTCCTCCGATGTTTTCCGCTAATCCGTGGGCGGATAATTCTCCGTTTAACTCACTCTTTCCTCCCCCATCCGATCCCCCCTGCTATTTTCAATTAGTCTTCTGTTTACATCTCATTTAATGTTTACGCTTCAACGAGAATTCAAAGAATACGGGGTTATTGACAAGTGCATTGATATTCACACAAGCGACAACATGGAATAAGTGCAATTAATGCGGCTCATCACAGTTACCTAGGAGACGACTGCAGAGAGCTCAAGGCTTCAAGGAGGGATCAGGGGATGCCTAAGTCTATCTCTCTCTGTTTCTCTCTCTCTTTCCTTCTCTCTTTCTCTCTTTCTTTCTTTGTGTCTCTGTCTCACTCACTCTCTCTCTCTCTCTCTCCTAATCTGGCTAAACAGACAACTTGCTCCCAACTACCTGTTTCTGCGAGTGCCGCTCGGCAATTCCACTAATCTTGGTGGGCATTCGATTACGTCGGGTCACCGCGATTCCCTTCGGATTTCAGTCTATTTTCCTTCCGAACAAGAAAGTGCAAGAGACTTCAACCAACTCATCGTTTAAAACTGCATTCTTCATCCAATTTATTTTAAAAAAAAAGATCGTTCAAGGCTCCAGGCTGCATCGTTTTAAGTTTACTTATAAGTTTCATAAACCTCAATCACTCAAAAAGCATATTTTTCTTCTGGATTTGAGCCGATTTATAGGATAAGCTGCTTTTCGACAGCCCTTTTCTGAGTATTCAAATAGAAAGCCCCGCTGTTTCTCAGAAACACACTTTTTGTGATTTGATCTTCTGAAAATTCCAAATTAACCTTGTAATGACCTGGGACTACAGTAATCCTCAGACGGGAGGGCGAAGGCCTCTCCGTTTTGCAGCAATTGAGCACGTCGAGCCCAATTAGTAGGATTGCGCCTCGCCAAGTTGTCGTCGCATTGTCCGGAACGAAGGAAAACGAAGCGACTTCCGAGGACAGCACACTCCGTCTGAAAAGAGACGCTTTTTGATCTCTCATTCACTCACGCGCCCACGCATTCACTCACTCACTTTATCACTTACTCACTCACACACTCACAGGTACAACCACACAATCGCACATGGACTCACTCACTTACACTCACTTCCTCGTTTACTCTCTCACTCGCTTACTTGATCACTCGATCACTTACTCATGCACTTACACAAGTACACGCTCACTCACTCACTCACTCGATCATTTAATAACTTGTTTTCACATTTCATTCACTCACCCAATCACTCTTTCACTCAATCAGTCCCTCACACATGCACTCACACACACACACTCAGTCGGTCACACTCACACTCACATCCATATAAACAATTGGGTAATCGTCTCTCTCTCTTGGTTCGCACCCCGCCCTTCATTTCCCATTGAGAGAGGGGTGGGTTGGTGGGATAAGCGAGGGGAGGGTACCAAAGTGGGGCCGCCATCCGTGGAGGCGCGAACCGCCGGAGCGGTCGGCCGCACTTTGGTACCCGACCCGAGCGCTCACCCGCAAATGCAAATGTCTGCCCGTAGGGCCGCAAAGCGGCCCCGAGGCGGCCGAAGGCCGCCGAAACCAGACGGGAAAGACCTGCGAAGCGGGGCTTTAACGTCTGGTACACACACAATCACTCACTAGCTATCACTATCACTTTTTTCCTTCCTCCTCCTACTTTTCTCTCTCTCTCTCTATCTCTCATATTAAAGCCAATTGATTTAAATCTCCATTTCAGAACCTTTCCCCTCCCTGTCTCTTCCTCGCCGTCGTCCAATTACCGTCGGTGTCGCATCGCAGGCGGCATGTCCGACCTGACGTTAAACGTCGAGAAGCAGTTCTCCATGTGTGGTCTGTCGCTTCACACGGCTACTTGTCTATGCACAGCCGCTCAACTTGTGTTCGCATGTCTACTTGGGTGAGTAATTGTGGGATTCGAATGAGGTTGGGATGAACAACAATGCCTCATCAACTCCTTCGGGTCTCTATCTTTCTCTCTTTCTCTCTCACTCTCTCCATTTCCAGAGTTCTCTACAAACTTCTCTTGGATCCTTCGACGATGGTCTCTATCCTATTCGCCATCCATCTTTTCTGCAGCCTCAGCGCCTTGGTCTTCTTAATCTTTTGTCTTCTGAAGAAAAAGTTCGGAACCTCTTATGAAGTCCTTTTACACGCCTACCTGCTCAGCATCGTAAGTGTTCCTTTAGCTGCGGCATTCAAATGCCCTTTCAGCTCATCATGGGTCTGGCCTCCTTGTTTGTTTTCCTTTTCCTGCCACTGGCCTTCCTTCAACAACCCCATTCGATCGGAGAAAGTTTGTTCATTTCGAAATGGAGTAATGTGTATTTAGGCCTCCATTATGCCTTTTTGTGGGTTGCCTCTGCTGGTGTTCTGGCAGGACAAGTCGTTTTGAGGAATCTCGTCGAGCAGATGCTGCCCGTGATGGAACACAACTTCACTTGACCTACGGGCAATCTTGTTTGGAATAAAGTTTGGTTTATCTTTGGAAAGGAAGAGGGAGAGGAGAGAGAGAGAGAGAGAGAGAGAGAGAGAGAGAGAGAGTTATCTTCCCTTTCAACAAGGCCGTATTGTGAATGAAGTGAATCCATTAGCACCGTTTTCTTCTTCCCTCGCGGACCACCCGCACTTTTGTGCCAATGACCCCGTCTTTGATTTCGCCGCCGCGCGGAGATGCCTCGGGCATTTGGAGACTGTCTTGTGGTCTCTCTCTCTCTCTCCCTCTCTCTCTCTCTCTCTCTCTCTCTCTCTGCTAGGAAACTGAAACTGTATACAATTTGAATGCAGACTAAAGGCGTTTCTTTCTCGCGCTTCCCATTGTTTCACCCGCTAACCTGCAATCTTTGTCTTTGGCGCTATTCCACTTAGACGTTCTGCACTTTCCAATGAGGAGATACGGCGGGTGCAGAGAGAGAGAGAGAGAGAGAGAGAGAGAGAGAGAGGATGAAAGAAAGAGAGAGATCACTTAAGTCCAAGTCATCGGCTTCCTTTGGTCTTTGTTTTTGCCGAGTCCCTGCCCTGACCTCCATTCAGAATTCAAACTCGCCGAGCAGCCGTCCCATTCATTGGAGCGGCGCAGCTGTCGTCCTTAGGTTATGCGTAGGCATTCGAACACCAGGCATCGATCTGCGCTCTCATTAGCATACATATTCTCAGTGGTAATGACGGTCGTCTGGGAATGGTGCCAGACCGCCCGAGTTATTATCAGTGTGACATTTGAAATGTTTTCTCTCTTTTGGTCTGAGTGTGTCTGTGTGTAAGAGAGAAAGCCCTTGCAATCCCAGCGACACCCTTCCCAATTGCTCTCCCCATTCAAAAGCCTTCCCATAAACCGCTCTACAAAGCCTTGAGATCTTCTATTCGGTCTCTCTTTAATCTCTGTCCTTCCCCCTCATTCCCGCGCTTACTCATTCAAACCGTCGACTTTTTTGGCTGGCGGTGCCGTGATGCCGTGGCAGCCACCCATAGTCCGACCGCCAGCCATTGTCACCTCTGCCCCGCTTTTCCCCGGGTCGTTTAGATCTTATCCAGGGGCGTAGCGCTTATGTTTCCTTTTGGTTTCGCTTGTAGTGCTGAAAATTTTTATTAACAACTGTTTTTTTGTTTCAATTTTGGATCGTATTTGCTCTCCCATTAAAAAAATTAAGGTCTAAACCCTTTTAGTCCTCAACATTCAAATTAAAAATAATAAAATATGGTATTTTTCAACGAAAAAGTCTTTTTTAAAGCCGGCTGGCAGCAAATCCATTTTTGCCAGTTTTTGAGCTACGGTACGCACAGAAGAACGGTAGGTTCTCGCGTCCACGTCCGCTTCCGAAAGCGGCCTAAAATCGAGGTATGGTGGGTAAAGGGACGGGGTTGTTGAAAAGTTTTATAGTTTTCACGTTTTTGAAGTGGTTTAGGCCATTTATTAGCAAAAATAGGGTTGTTATTGGCTTATTTAATTGGACAAGTTTCCGTTTCTAGAGCAAATATTTGGTTGTGAGCCGTTATTGGGTTTTAACTCTACTTTTGGTGTGTTATATTCAACCAACCCGGGGATTTGACCTTCTCAAATGCTAAGCATCCGTTCTAAACCCCTAAATTCTCGTTTGGAAACTTCATCTTGCGAGTTTAGACTAGTTAGAACGTTGTAACTAATTGTGTAGAACAGCCTAATAAGGTCTAACGAATCAATAATATCTGGGAACCAATATGATCTATAGGGCTTTTGTGGCATTTCCCATGAATACAGCCAATTTGGCTCCTTTTTGACCGCCATGTCAAACTACAACCTATTGCGACTGTTGCTTTTTTCGCGCTTTGACTCATCCACTGGGCGTTTCCGCCCATCTGCCGCACTTTTCTCTTTCTTATTAGCTTTCGCTGTTTCCTTAGGTGGAAGTTGATGTTTGATCATTTCCGGCCCATTTCACGGGCCTAACTGACCGCCACAGGGGACTTTTTGGACCTTCTAGCCTCAGTTCGATTTGGATTGACCCCACTGTTCCCCCTTAAAATAACCTGTTTTGCCATAAGAATATGAAAAAATAAACATTTCTTTTATACTTAAAATATGAAATTTCCTCTTAAATGAAGGCCATGACCAGATTCGGCTTCCTTAACCTGCCTGCCATGCTCAGACCGCTCATTTTCATGTGACTGATCCAGGAAACCTTTTACCTCTTGCAACTTTCCGCGAGAGCTTGACTTTGCTTGACCTTGGTTGCTGGTAGCCGTAGGCCGCTTATATCTCCCCTTGGCTTCCAAAGACGTATATTGTGGCTAAGGGACGGGAGAGGTTAATCTTGATGGCCGCCTTGGTCCTCGCGAGTAAACAGTCGTTACGCTAACCTAAGCAACCCCTCCCCTCCCTTGTGTCTCGTTTGCCTTCTCAAGTGAATTTATCCCCCCCCCCCCCCCAATAGTGATTGCCGTCAGTTCAGCCCTTTCACAGCGTTCCTTCTCTAGACAGCAGTCTCTCTATTACTTGGTTTTGGACCGTCACCCCTCCACTTTTGAAGCGCAAAGCTGCCTAAACCCCATCATGTGCTCTAGTCCCTCCCTCTCATCTGTTTCCCGCCCAGTCTGCCTGTCCGTTAGAGCCTCGTCAAGGTGGGTGGTGTGATTGCGCCACGGAAGGGCTCAGGTCAGTGACCCCGTCGCCACCCGCCGAGGCCCCGCTGCACAGAGAGCCTTGCCCGCGCACCACGTGACCAGATTTGTATTCTGAACCACGGATATTTGATTTGTTGCGCGCTTTTCTTCAAGGTTCCATTGTGTCAACCAAACGACCAGGGTTCGATCCCTCTCACTGAATTTCATTTCACTGAACTTTATTTGTGAACTTCCTCGAAATCTTTATTTCTCCCTTAAAGAGTTGTCATTTCAGACGGGTTTCCATAATGTATTCGTCTGACGACGGGGACTCTCGTGACTCGGGTTATTCGGACAGTACGACCAGTCGTCCGCCCTCGGTCTTGGGGAGCACCGTGTTCTCCCCCGTCGTCGATGAGACCAGCGACATGGATGATGTCTTCGCCCCCGAGGAGGCACCCTCCTTCAAGACCATCACCCACCCGGTGCTCAAGCGCGTCCGCGCCTTAGCAGATTCCACCAATTGGTGAGACTTCTTTCATTTCAAGGCGGCCTGATGCTTCCGTCAAACTCCTAAAGCGGCCTTCTAACCTCCTTTTTCAGCCCCTCCCCCGTATCTAGGAAGAATATTCCGTCCGAAGGACGCCTATACAAAGCAAAGTCTACTATTTTGTTCCCCAGGAAGCGAGCCCTCTCGCAGGAAGAAGACGAGGAGGAACCCGAGACGGAAGTCAAGCGTCTGCGTGCGGCTTCTACTGCCACCGCCGCCTGGGCTGAGGTGCGTTTTGGTCGTAAACCAAGAAAGTTACACTGCCTGCCATTGTTCTCGAGTTACTGTCACTGTTGCGCAACGAAGGGCACTTGCATTGACCCCAAGTGACCAACTGCCATTGATAGCCACGCAGGGGCCAGGGGTAATTGCTCTCGCGAGTGCTCCGTTTACAGCCATTTGAGTAGAATACAAGACGCCGACAGTAGCGGCCAATAATAAGTACTGTAGCTTAGTTTACTAAGGTTTACAAAATGAAGTGTTGTCGAAACGATGGCTTAAAAACTACAATTTGTCTTCCTTAGTAAACGAGCTGTCCAATTCGTGGATTTGGCTGTTCTCAGTACACAAACTCTTCAACAATTTCGTTCATGTGTTGTGGGTGCATTCAAATTGACTGGGTTTCAGCTACGTAGCATTCATGTTATCATTGTTGAAAAGGACTGCATCTGTTGCTCTGAAAACGGATTGATTTGAGTATATACTAACCTCTTCGTAACCAAGGCTGTTTGGATCACTTTTGGCAACCAATTGCCGTTTATTCCGCTGTTTGGCTAACTGTTCCTGATGTCCTAGCCGCACTTGTTTAAAAACTGCTTAAAAGTAATCCCACATGGCGTAAAAACCTTGCGTGGTTTTGTATTATTCTCCCCATTTCCTACTCCCTTCATGGCAAATGCGGCTAGGTGTACTTTCCCTCTAACCCCTCTTCTTTCAGCATGACGACACTCCTCCCTCCAGAAAGTTCGCCCGCCGTCCTCCTAGGATCGGGATCTTCCAGCGCACCAACTCCACCTCGTGCCTTGAAGTAAAGTCCCACGATTCTTCTGCCGAGCCCCCTCAGATCGCCTCCACCGTCAGTTCTTCCCCCTCTGCCATCTAACCCTCTCTCCTTGCAGACCTATTCCTTGCCTGTGGTTGCTGTCAAAGACAACACCATGGCCTTCCGCCGCATCAATGCGGATACGCTGCGTGGGCTGATGTCCTCGTTGTCTTCTGAAGAGTTCCTCGCCCGCTTCATCCTCGTCGACTGCCGCTACCCGTACGAGTACAGCGGGGGACACATACAGCACGCAGTGAACTTCTTCGACACCACTCGTTGCGGGGACTTTTTCTTCGAGAAAGCCGAGACCTCCTCTCGCACCCCCATCTTCTACTGTGAATACAGTCAGAAGCGCGGACCCGGCATGTGAGTTTCGTCTGTTTTGGAGCCAAAATCTGACAAAACACCTGCCTGTTCATTTAAAATGATGTGTGGAACTGGCAGATTGTCGTTTGCGTTCCGTGGCGAAAACTGCGCGCCCCGGCTGCAAACTGTTTTTGAAATGTCTTTAATGGACGCTTGATCTTTCAATTCGCTCTTTCGTTAGTTCCTTAATAATAAATTAAGGTTGAAACTTAGTGAAACCCTTAAATGTGATTTTAAATGGATATATCGTAATGATGATTGAATTTCAGGGCTGTGGCTCTCCGCAGCATCGACCGCATCCGCAATGTGGATCACTACCCGCGAGTGACTTTCGAAGAGATCTACGTGTTGGATCAAGGATACAAGGGCTTCTTCCAATCCATCGGATATGACGCCATCAAGGTAGTTTTGTCATCAGAAGCCTCCTTTACTCCATTCTAGACCCTCTGTGAGCCCAGCGACTACGTGCGCATGGACGACGACCGCTTCAGCCACGAGCTGAAAAAGTACACGTTCCACAAGAAGAACCACAACGGAACATGCGCCAGGCCAGAGTGAGTCTTTTTTTTTTTAAATTCAAACTACAAAACAAACTATATGTTTGTATCTTTTGTGAAATTGGTGGCTTCTGCTTTGCTAATCCGCTTCGTTTAGGCCCAAGAAGGTTGCCGCTCCGCCCGTCCGTCGTCGCCCCGCCGCTCGTCGAGGCCTCTTCGACCAGCCTCTGCGTCCGCCCACGCCGGAGACTCCTCAAGAAGACCTGAAGCCGCGCTGCATCTCATTCTCACCCTCATCATAGTTGTCGTCTTATTCCTCTCATTGCCAGAGCTTTACATGAAACAGGTCAATCTACGGGGATTTTGTCATTTTTGTTTTCCTCTCACCCTTTTTGTTGTCCCTCCAAAGGCATTCGCCCGGAGGCGCGTATTTTGTGAATATAGCATGTTTCTAATTGCAAAATGAAGTGTTCACTTCAATTTCTATGAGTTGGCGGACTGAGCGGTTCGATCCATGGCCTTCTGTAGATGGAGATAGCTTCTGAATCTGGAACCTTAGATGATTCCTGCGATGAGGGTCGGACGGGGGGTTAAACTGCCGAAGAGTGGGATCCGCACGAAGGACGGACTCCTCTTCCACCACGTGGGGACCGTCGCCCTCAACGCCGATCAGATCGCCCGCCTTCACGAATGTGGTATGTGGGTCCTGAAACGAAAATCGCCTTGATTGGCATCTATTCGTTATACTGTAGTTTTATGTAGGCAGTCCTTTAACAATAGTATTACAGTAGTTGTGTCATCCATCACATCTATGAATTCATCTAACCCTACGGTAATACCACTTAGTGGCCCTTTTAATACGATTCTTCCCATCCGAAGACCATCCACATGGCCAGAGTTCAATGGTAGTGTGTATTCGGTACCCAGACTGGTACTGCTCGGGTTACTGTAGCTCAGCCAATTCCCTGTAGGACCTATCTTCTGTGGGCTAGTAGAATGTGCAGAAGGCGACCTGAGGTCGCCACAAAAAGTAAAAAGCGGCCTCTGCGAAGACTATTGATATCAGCAGTGTTTTAAATAATGCATTTTGGTATTGCTAGGGTACGGTGACTCCACACATTTGCCAAGACAAACACTCAGATACTGTAGTTACTGTAACACGGGTACTGTAGAAGTGCCAAGTCGTGGCGAGACGGTCCCTCCTGCTACTGTAGGATGTACTGTAGCTGAACTCCCCCGATGGCACCTAAATGCTCTTTCTATACCGTAGTCTGAGGCTCCCTTTACATCTTCTAACTGTTGCTTTCAGGTGTCGGCTACGTTGTGGGCGGCCACTTCAAAGCGGAAGAAGACGACCAAATACGAAAGAATTGGGAAGAGTACGCGGAGGAACACGGACTGCCACCACATGCCATTCTAATCCTCAGCGGAAGCGGGGAGACCAAGACAGGGGATGTAGGAGGGACTGTAGGATAATCAATCTATTGGCATTCAGACCTACGAACAGACGCAGCAACGGCGGAGTTTCTGCCTGGAAACGAAATTCTGGCCTCGAATGTGTGAGTTAGCAGCAAGAGAGGAGGTAAAGGATGAGATTGTTTAGGCCATGGACTGCCCCACAGGAGTGGAAATCAAGTGAAGCGACGGATTCTGAGGATATTCGACGAGGCGATCATGGACGGACACGCCACTGTGCAGTTTGGGAAGAAGTAAGAGGGAGAGAGAGAGAGAGAGACTTCAACTATCCATTCAGGACTCCTATCAAATGGGCAGAGCTTATGAAAATCGTGCGGTTATACAAGAAGTACGAGGACATACACTGCGTAGCTAAGGTAGGCTGAGGAGCCAGGAGAGGCGGCCTGAGGCTGCCAGGAGTGGCAGAAGCGGGCTGACTGGTTGCTACCAATAGAAGAATCCCAATATCTCATTCTTGCAGAAAATGAAAAAGCCGATGGTTCTCTGCCGAAACGCCTACGACCGCTTCATCGAGCACAACGGCCGCGTGTTCCGCGAGCACTGGAAAGCCCTTTGGAGTGGGGCTCACCTCTTTCTTCCGCAATATTCTAATTTTTAGATGTGGTTACTCAGCAAACGGGGGATGTGGAGGAAGGGCCCCTCCATTCGGTAAGATTCCGTGGATCTATAGCAAAAATGAAGTTTTAGCTTCTCCGGAGAGCCATTCGAGGACAGGATGGAGAGGAGCTGCGTCGGCTGAGAGGACACATTGACTTTGCCAAGGTGGCCATTGCGATGACGAGGAAGACGAAATATTGCGAGAGTGCTTGGTGAGGAGAGGAAAGGAGAAGATTAGAGAGGGGAGAAGGGTTTAGGGATGAACTGGTGGAGGAATTCATGAAGGAATACGCCGTGGAGAAGAGGAAGACGGAGAGTAAGAAGGTCGCCTGGACGGCTGCACAGAAGAAGGTTGGGAACACAAACACAGGGATTAAGCGAATGGAACCCTCTGTCTATCTGTATATTCCTTTCCAGGTGTTCCAAGTGATGGAGCCAGTGTCAGTGGACAACTTCAGTGTATTCCTCCGGTTGCTCGCCGATTGCATCCACGACGAAGCCGACTATTCCGTCAATCTGAAGGAGAGACACTGTGACCTCGAGAGACTCAGCGAACTGTAAGTGATTCATCTCTCTCGGTGGATATATTCCTCTTCAGGATGATCAAACAGGGAATCACCGGTTTCCACGTGGGAGGAACTCCCATCACCGAGTTGGAGTGCCTCTTCCGCAAAGCAAAGACCATGCTGTGGCGATGTGAGAAGTTCGTCCTAACGAGGCTCGTTTTCAGATACACACTCAAGGGTTAGTTGCCCAATATTCTCTTTCTTAATTAAGTCTTCTGGTTCAGAGAGACTTTCCCTGGTGAGCATGGCGTTCGACCGGCAGATCGAAGCAGCTGTCGCTGAGGTGCAGAATCCCAACTCTGTCGAGGGCAAGGAACAGCTGAAACAGATTGTCAGTCCTCTCTCTCTCTCTCTCTCTCTCTCTCTCTCTCTCTCTCTCTCTCTCTCTCTCTCTCTCTCTCTCTCTCTCTCTCTCTCTCCCTCTTCAAATAACCACTTCAGCTTACCCGCTGTGGCCACGCAGTGTTGAAGCGAGCCGCATTCATCGAAGCCTTAGTTCTGTTTACGAAGAAAATCGACTCCGAATGGATTCCTCCCTCCAAATTCGAGAAATACGTGAGTTGTGTTATTCTGCCAAATTGACAGACCTTCTCCCTAAGAATTCCTGCCTTGATAACTGATTTCTATAGAGCAGCATTGTTTTCAAAGTCTTCTTTCCAGGTCACATCACCGGAAGTGTTGGACCTGTTCCCGGCCGAAAAGGACAACTCGGCTCTTCTGAAGCACGGCGAGCACAAGAAACTTCTGGAGGAGTACAAAGAGGTATCGCCTTGTTTCAGACCCCTCTCTAATCTGGGTTTCAGCTACCAATAGACGACCCACTCACAGCCGCAGTGTCAGATGAGGAAGAAGAAGAAGGGGAGGAGAAAGAAGCGCCCATTTGATGATTGATCTCCGTTGTTGAATACTAATTGTTATGTTGTTGGTTTAAATGAATATTTATAGCAGGTTATTGCACTGTTCTCCTGAAGGCACAACCAATGGAATTCACTCTGGATCAGTCGATTCAAGAAAGACTCTACCGTGGCTAAGACAAGGGAAGACAAACTATGTAGGGAGATTTGGACTGAGAAAAAGATTAGGCAATTGTTACTGTGTCCAAGAACAAACGGAGCATTCCTATTCTCGCAAGTTGCGGAAGGGCACCGGTTGAGGATAGTCGTTTGTGACGTTATGCCCTCTCCCACCACCACAGCGCCTTCCTAGTTCTAGTTTTCGCTTCTACGGGCTGCCACAAAAGAACTGGCCCGAATCTCCTCGAGCGTTTCAAATTAATAATTTTGCTGCGATATACACCACTTCAAACACTCCACTTCTTCTAGTAACGATGCTCTTTTGCGAATTTGATGCTCCCCGGGTAATTCGCCGCTTCTGCTTTTTTTTTAACTTTGAAAAAGCTAGCTTGTGAATGTTTATTTTTTAAAAGCCATTAAATTCAGTTTACTTTATTTTTTGGTTCAAAGTGGTTCCCTAAACACCCTTAAAAATAAATTTTCAAAATCCCGTAAAAAGCGGAACATTCTAGCGCCATAGCTTTTGCTGGATGCTAAACGTGTTGAAGCTTCTGATGAAATCGACATCCTATTTTAAATACTTTTGTCTGATTACAATGTTTTTATTTATTTGTTTTGATTGTACATTATTTTTGTAATTGTTCTTTTACAGGAATAATCGGGAGAGGATGCTGGCTGTAAAGGATCTCGCTAAAATGACGGTGGGTCTTCAGTTTTATCTAGTTTTATGTTGTTTTTATTGAAAAAAAAAACACTTTTTTCAATTAAACTAATTTGTTAATTTCGTGATTTAGAATGCTCAGCTGCAAGCTGAACTTAAGAAGAGGGGCCTGGCCGACAGTGGAAAGAAGGCCGAGCTGGTGGATCGGCTGACCGAGGCCATTCGCAAAGTAAGTTAACGTAATTATTTTTAAAGGACTAGCTGTCGAATAATTAATTAAATTAGTAAACCATTTAAAGCGCCATAAAATTGTTCTTTAGGAGGAGGAGGATGCCATTCTGAACGCGACTGTCGGATCGGAAGATTTGGCCGTTGAAGGTAGCTAGAAAGCGCCCGTGTTTCATTAAAATATATATTTTAGCTGATCTGAGTGCGGCCGAGGCTCTCCTTGAACCAGAGACGGAGGAGACGGCGGCTGAAGAGAACATCGAAGAGCCGGCCGAGGCTGCGAAGGAGGAGGAAAAGGAGGTCGTTTCCGCTGCCTCCGTGGAGAAGCCCAAGGTGATTACAGTACCAAAATCTCTTTAAAGGAATGGATCCCCAGCTCCTGTAGCTAGAGGCGCTCCTGTATCCCTTAGTTAAACTATACCGTAACCGCGCCAATCTCATTTTCAGCGCAAATCGATCGACGACGAATCCAACGACGCGAAACTGAAGAGGGCCCAGCGCTTCGGCCTGCCCATTGGCGTCGCCCCCGTGGTGGCTCCCGAAGCCAAGCAGAAGAGAGCCGAGCGGTTGGTTGCTTCCTCTTCTGATTGAAAATCCTCTTTTCAGCTTCGGCATCACTCCCCCCGCCACGGCCGATGCAAAGGCCAAGAGGGCCGAGAGGTTCGGTCTCGCCACGACCGCCGACAATGGGAAAGCTGCCGCCGGCGATGATAAGAAGGCCGCCAGAGCCGCTCGCTTCGGCCTCACCACGGCCGAGACCCCGGAGGTCAAGGAGAAACTGCTGGCTAGGGCTCAGAGGTAGGCTCAGGCCGCCCAGAAGTACCTAAAATGGGGATTTAGGTTTGGAATTCCCGTCAACGCCGAGGGAAAGACCGCGAAGAATGAAGCTGTCGACCCAGAGGTGAGGGCATTTTAAATCTACATTTAGTTATCAAAATACAATCTTCTTTCTCAATCCCATCATGCTAATTTCAGATGGAAGCCAAGAAGAAGGCTCGTGCCGAACGCTTCGCCCAGCAGCAGCAGTAGTCCTTCCTCTCCTATTTATTCCTTGTTGGTCTTTGTCTCTTGTCCGTTGTTGTCCATTCTGTCGTTTCTGTCGCCACCTCCCTCCATCAGGTAAGGCTCGGACGTCTCTTGTTCTGTTGCGATCTTCCCAGAGAGGTAAGCGTTTCACTCTTTAAGGTCCCTGTGGCGTCCATTTGTCTGGTTGTTCTTTGTGGCTACCCAATAAACAGTCAAATCTCTAGCTTTCTATTTGATTTCTATTGGATTTACCCAGGCGTTCCTTCTAAAGTTCCTTTTCAATGGGAATTAGAACATGTGATATAGAAGATTAATATGGAAGAGGCGTGGGTGGAGATCGAAGCCCTCCGGTCGATCTTCGAGAACGAGCTGGAGGTCGACGACAGCGATAGGTAAGTGGGGTCTTCCAGTTGGGACCTCAGAAGAGTCGGTCCTTTAAAATATTCGCGGTAGAAGAGTTGCCTTGATATGAAAGGCTGAATGATCTACCGTCACGTGACGAAGAAAGTCTCACAAACAGAAGCCCTGAATCCTGACTCCCAATTACAGTAATCCATAATTGGTGTACGTCTACAGTAACTTGTTCAACCTACAGTAGACTAGTCCAAAAACAGTTCGATTTAAATTGTCTATAAAAATAGGAGATGTGGACGTTTCAGTGATACAAACATCCTTTTGCGTATGTATGTTAGATTACTTTCATTTAACAGAGTTATCAAAACCTATCACTTTTAGTAATTCTGTCGTCGTCAAGAAGAAAGTGCGCCCGTCCGACGACGAGAAGATGTCGTCCGCCTCCGTAATGGTCCATTTCACCCTCACCCAGGAGGTAGTCTCTCTCTCTCTCTCTCGCTGTCTCTCTATCTCCCATTCCCTCTAATTCTATGATTACAGTACCCCGAGAAGAGTCCCGCCGTGGCTCTCCGGAATCCCCGTGGATTGAGCGAGGAGGACCACTCTCTGTTGGAAGAGGAGGTCCGCCAGCGCCTCGATCAGAACCTGGGCATGCCGGTTGTCTTCGACATTCTCCAGGTTTGCCCTCATTTCCTTCTGAAATTAGAATCTTCCCCAGTTATGCTCCGATTTCCTGCTGGAGCATCAGCACACGGCCATGGCCTGTCCGATTTGCCTGTGTTCCCTGGACTCGGACGTCTTCGGCACTCCCTGCGACCACTACGTCCACAAACAGTGCATGAGGCAAGTGGCATATTGAGGAATTAGCAATGGAGCACCTTTTAAGGGATCACACCCAGCACACTCGCCGACAGGTCGGAGAGAAACTGCAGAGTCTTCCCCCGCACATGCGGTCCCAGGTGGAAAAGGTTGGCTCCCCCGTTTGGGTCTCGAAAGGAAAGATTTTGCAGGCTCTCCTTTGTCCGGTGTGTCGTGAGGTCGTCGAGGAGGAGGTGGACCCGATTCTCCCCTCTCCCCAGCGACAGAAGGGACGGAAGAGTGAGAAGGTCGGGGAGAAGACGGAGAAGTTCGAATTCGACTGGGGAAAGTGGAAGAAGGAGAGGGAGCGGATGGAGGAGCTGTTTGAGAAGCAGCGGCAGAAGGGAGGCATCATCGACCTGGAGGAGGAGAGGAAGAAGAATCTCATCACCGAAGACACGGTTAGTCAGAGACAATGTTTAAACTTTAAAGGGCTGTTGGAACTGTAATCCCACCCCGATTAATAGGTCGTATGTATGACAGTTTTGCTTTGACGCTCGGGTGTCCTTGTATAGGAACCTGGAGAAAACTGGAGAAATATTTCCTTTGTTTCAGGTAATCGTCCTGACCGGAAGTTCTACGGCCGCTCCCCCTGACGACGAGGCTCCTCCCTCCCACAGCGCTGAGCCTTCGAAGGCCGCCAAGCCCTCTCGTCCCCCACAGCAGCGGGCTGACCGGAAGGACACCCGGTATTCCATCTGTGTAATCAACATGTTAAATCGCCTATTTCCAGTCCCAACAACTCCCGCAGCAAGGGCCATAACAACCGACAGCCGAACAAGCCGTGGGTCGAGGGAGAGAAGCCCCGTCCGCACAGACCCCGCCATGGGAAGCAGCAGCCACCGCGACAGCCCCTCCTGCCCACCGACGCCTAATCTTCTTTTACTCGCTTGTACATGCATACTTGTCAGTTTTACTACTTTCACATTGGGCCTCTTACGAGTATCTCTCAATAAACGGAATCGATTGAGTGTTTGTCTGATTCACTGAATTGTCGAGGGTCTCTCAACTACAGCACTCGAAGGAGCGATCCGGGAGGGGCGCGTGTGGGATTCATCGCCCATTCCGGTACATTTGCCAGTCATTGCAGACGACGCGCAGCTGCCCAAATAAGAGCCGGATCGTTTCCAGCACCCAAAGCTACGGGCCGTTTTTAACATGGGATCTTAACTAATCACCCCATTGCATATTTTCCTGGGCGTGTTTTAAAGCCAGAAAAGCTCTGGGAGAACTCATTTGTGGCTGGGCACCTCTCCAATTCCTCAAAGCGTAGTGTTTACGTGTTCCGCCGGCTCCTTCGGGGAGGAGGCCAAAAGTGAGTGTCGTTTTCAGCGGCCGCCGGTTTCCTCCGGACGGAGGACTCGTTTGTTTTCTGCTGGAGGGCGCATTTCTACGACTGCCGGTCATCGGCGATATCGATTTCAATACTCTTTCTCTTTTTCTTTCTCTCTCTCACTCTCTCCGTCTAACACTTCTCTTTCCGATTTCCATTGCTCAGTCGGAAGCCAAACGTTGTGAACAACTGATGAAGTTTCAGTTGGGAAGTATATAGAAAACGATACTTTTATGAAACAAGGAAAACCTTATATCGATTCACTTTTTCTTTCTATCTTATCATTTTTATCGGTATCTTCATTGCTGGAGAATGGAATTTCCGGCGACGTTGTAACGCGCTGACAAATTCGCGATGCTTTCCATATGTCAGTCTGCAAACATGCATTTATGTCGCTCTGTCTCTTTCTCCGTGCATTTATGTCGCTCTGTCTCTTTCTCTCTCTCTCTCTGTAGGTTTCTCATGTTAACGATCAAAGGAAACTTCCATAAGATGACAATCTCTGAGATGTTTCTTGTCTTGATTAACCAAATGATATCGGCACGGTTAATATAGCCCAAATCTGGGTCAACCAATGTGCACAACAACAGGCGACAAAGGTCAACTAAGACGCCGAGCCTACGCTTTCCAATTATCTCACTCCCCCATTCTTTCTTTCTCTCTCTCTCTCTCTGTCTCTCTCTCTCTTCCGGACCACCCAGTCAAAACTGCAAACACGCAACCACGCAAAGACGCGTCAAATAAGACGTTGAGCCAAGGCGATTCAGCCATGCCTTAGCTGTCCTTACTAATTCAAACGGCCCCTAAAGATATAAGGTCCTAAAATAAAAATTTAATGAACAATAAATAAAAACAATCCTTAAAAGTCAAGGACAGCTAATTTTTGTATTTTTATAAATGTTTGTTAAGGCAGTGATTGAACCCGTGATTCTTGCATTTGAGTGTCCGTTCTTAATTTTTTTTTAAACCTTTTAACTAATAACCATTGTGATTTCTCTCCCTATTCCTGTCCTTCTCTCTCCCTATCAACCAACGCCCGCGAGGTGTCATTTTTCCGTTTAGTCGAAGCTCATCGATCGCGCGCCGCCGCCGATCGGGATATTTTCAAGGAATTCGCGTGTCTCCGTCCATTCGCACCCACCTCTGTTTTCTTCCACCCACAACCCGGCCCATTTCTCACCCGTCTTTTCTCCCTCTGAATCTTCCAATTCCTCTCTTTTCCTCGCCTTTTTCCATCCATAAATTGGCTGTCATTAGCCCCCGTCCGGCGGTGTTGAAATGTGTCTCTGGGGAGAGGCCGTCCAGGAAAAAGCCTCTTTTTCCCTCCCTTTCGCCCTTTGCACTCTCTTCCTCCAATCGCCCTTTGCTTCCCTTTGGCCTTGTAAACTATCGCCGGCTGCCGGCCCTTCCACTAATCCAATTCTCTGAATCGCCACTGCCCAATCCGCGCTTCCAATTGCATTTTTCTCGTTTTTCCACCCAAAACGCCTCCAATCTGCGGCTATAATTCCTTCTGCGATTCGAGAAGAAAAACGAGCGAAAGGTAATCCAAGGCGGCACATGAGGTAATTAGGGAAGCATTCTTGTCCCAGAAGTCTTACGGACAAAGGTGAAAGAAAGGAAAAAGCCTTCTGAATCTTCTGGACCTCAGCATATGTGATTTTGCTACGAGACGTGGGAATGAGGGTCACATCCGTTGCTCATTGTTCGCCAGATGGCCGCACATAACATGGCTGAATGCAAGCCACAGAAATCGCTGTTTCTGGCGGCCCAGTCTCTCTCTCTCTCTCTCTCTCTCTCTCTCATCTTTCTCTATTTCTCTCTCTCTCTCTCTCTCTATCTCTATCTCCTATCTTCTTTCTCTCTAAACCCTCTCTCCGTAGCCTTCCCTCCAACTGTTTTCAACAGTGAAAACAAATAAATGTTTATTGTTCCTGATAAGCGGAAAGTATTGCTTCCTCTCTTAGAAACAATAAAAACACGAATCACCTGAAAATATTTTGATTCTATTTTCCTCATTCTTGGAGGCTATAATTAAAGTGTCAGCTGTTCTTCTTCCTATCGTTTCAGAGTTCTTTGCTTACGTTGTTGGTTTCCGGTTGCACCCTCCCCCGCCTGATTACTGAGACTTTTGAAAACAAGAGATAACACGGGGGTGGAACTTTGACCTCTCCGCCTCTCTCTCTCTCTCTCTCTCTCTCTCTCTCTCTCTCTCTCTCTCTTCTTTGTCTATCTCTTCACTCCCAAGAGGAAGTAGATAATGAAAGTGAGTGAGTGAGTGAGTGGAGTCAGATGCTCCAGCCAACTCTCCCTAGAACAACGTAGAACCCATTTATCAGCAGCCAGCCAATAGTTGCGGTATCAAACCCGCCTCCCAGCAATAAGTCATCTGTTGTCTCCGACTGTCAGCAGTCGTGTCTCTTCCCTGCCAGCCGCTCATTGCCAGACCTCCCGTAAACTGTGCTCTAATCCGCCTAAGCCCCGTTGGCAACAGGCGTCCGCGGCCAATTTAATATTTACTGCCGAACTGCGACCCAACCGACCTGTTTCTCTCCCTGGGTTCCCCAAAAGCGCCCCCAAAGCCCATTGTCCGGGTAGCAGTCGCCCAGCTGATACCGTTTCGTTCGCAGCGGGGGGCTTTCCATCACAATCACCGCTGACTCACTCGCATAATTCCGACATCGATCGCCTACGATTATGAATCAGATGGTCAGAAGCAGAAAGTGGTGAAACTTTGATGGGTGAAAAAGGTAGAGTGGCCTGGGAGATAAAGAGGTCTTTTGGGTACTTCCGAAAGGCGCCTCCTTCAGCTTTTTCTCCATCTCCATCTCTCTCTCTCTCTCTCTCTCTCTCTCTCTCTCTCTCTCTCGCTCTTTCTCTTTATCGCTCTTGTTCTTGTTCTCTCTTTGTCTCTCTTTTCTTCGTCTCTCTGACTCGGTCGGTCTCTTAATTCTTCAAAGCAGGCTCCTACTGTCATGCTTCCTATTACCTATTTCTCATTCCCCGATCTTAATCTCCCATTCAACCTGTTCACCAGTTTCCAAAGTTAGACAGAATAGTCCAAGCTCAATTCCCAGAGTACATAAGAACCTAGTTTTGTCGGCAGTTGCAACCGCCGTCTTGTATTTGCTCTAAGATCAATAGAACCACAACTTGATCTACGACCAATGAGTTTGGTTGCAAGTTATGGCCAATTCACATCTTCCTCAAATGCCAGTCACTCTTAAAATGACGTCGACAGGCTTATCAGTAAACCACTTTGGCAACCACGAGCACATTTGAAAATTGACTTAGTTGAATGGGGTGAATCACTCTCCACTCATTGAGTAGTTGCGAAATGATGGGTGGATAAGGCCATCAGGTTAACGTCACTCGTCATTCTTCTAGTGCGTCACCTGAGAAGTTGGCTCTTTTCTTGTTTTCTCATACACAAACTCACGCGCTCACTCATTCACTCACACTTACACATAGATACACATACACACATATCCCGGTAGGTCATGCGCGCCTGTTGATTGCTTGATGGTAGCCAGGTCAACAGACCGCCACTCAGTGGGCCGCGTAGTTCCAACGCGATTGGCCCCAATCTTAGGGGTGCCTAATTACGTCCTTGTGTTTGGAATAACCCAGTCACATTCACACTCACGCGCTCACACACTCACTCACGCCCACGTTCACACTTACACACTCACTTCAAGTAGAGTATACAACAAGAGGACCTTAAGGTTGTAGTTGAAGGATAGGAAGGTAGAACAAAGTCTCTTCTCTGTGTTCCGTTGCTGTGAGCACCCTCCCCACAAGTATGTCGCGTGGGCCCTTAACCGAATTCCCCGCCTCTTATCGTGGCGCACCTTTTCCTAATCGCCGCCGGCCATCGTGCCCCCACCCTACGTCCCGAAAACAAACAGCCGGTCACTCGGTTCTGGCGCCTACTCTTCGGGCGTCTAAATCGTCCTCCGTAGCCCCGCCCCCGGGTTGCCAAAGCGACAACCGACGCGCCCTGTAATTCCGGAGCTATTCTCCCAACCCCTTCGGCACGGGAATGAATCCCGTTGCCAACTTTTTTCGTCGCTGCTGGTCATGGATTAAACTGCGGGTTTTATGGCTGGTGGCATGGGTTTCCGGAGAAGAAGGCGGATGCTCACAGGATGTGGAAGGTAGGTCTCTCTCTCTCTCTCTCTCTTTCTCTCTCCTTCTATAGTCTCTCAATTATCGGATCATATCCATCCGTATCCTGACTTTCCTGGTCGCAAAGACTAAGTAAACCTGTCTGCAACCTGTCCACAAAACGACCCGTCGGTTGAAAAATGGCAGCCGTCCGGCTAATTGCGTACGGAGGCCGGCCGAGGTTCGACCCTCGCGACACTTTTACGGTCAACGCCATTCAGGGGGTCCACGACCGGAACTCGTACTCTCATTGTAATTGCAAATGTGGCCGAGCGGGAATGAATACGCATCCAAGGGTTGCGAATAAGGGGTTTAGGGGAGGTTCCTGGGAGAAAGGGTCAAACAAGAATAACAAGACTCTCCTTCTCTCTGCGTAACTCTCTCTCTCTCTCTCGCCGCTCTCTCTCTCTCTCTCTCTCACTCTCTCTCACTCTCTCTCTCTCTCTCTCCAATCGATTAGTTTGAACCCAAATCGACCCTTTGTCAGTCAACCGTTACTTGTATAATCTGTCTATTTTCCACTTCAAAACCGGCCCAAATATGCCATTCACCTCGTGATTTCGATTACAAAATCGATTACGTGAAGTCTCTCGTAAAAAAGTAATACCCGGCGACAGTTTCGCTTTAGGGGGCGCTAGTCGCGTTTACGTGCCGGAAAACAGAAAAAGACAAACAAAACGGTGATATACGACCACAGAAACGCCAGATAGCGGTCAAAACATGGTGTTTTACGTTTTCCGATGGATCCCTTCTTCAGTTTTCGCTTCTGAAGTCTCCTTTTCACAAGTGCTCAGCCCGGCCAAACAGGAAACCCTGGCCAGCCCTTCTCTCCCGACCCTCATTCTAATGGACTCTGGCGTGAATCACGTGACCTGCGATTCTTGTGTTATTCGATTTGTCCTCTGGCGTCACTTTCGATATTTATAGCGAATTCGGGCCATAATTAGGGCCAATCGAAGGGCGACTTTTAATGAACGGATGTTTGGTGCGAAGAATAGAATAAATTACGCAGCCCCGATCGAAGGATCCGCCCCCATGGGCAGGAAAACAACGATTTCTCCGGCCTAATTCTTGTTTTGCATTGAAAGTCTTTCCTTTTTGCTCAATTTTTGTATTAAAAATACAAAATCTGATTTTTGAAAACTATAAATTTGGCGAAATCAGTTATCCACAACTTTGGTCTGCTGTTATTGTGCGGACAGGGCGCTCTCCGTTATCTAGACCACTTTGACACGTTGTCTTCCCTGGAAATATGCGAATTCCATAAGCCATTGATTTATTTTCGTTATTTTTAAAACAATTTTAATGAAAAAACAAGTGTTGGCTGATTTGTACATTGTAGTCTTCACCTTTCCGTTCCGACGAGTATTTAATTGATATTTTGAGTGATTTTTGTGAAAATTTACACCATCTGTGATTCATTTCGTGTCCGGAGCGGTCTCTTTTTACGCTGGTTTTCAGCCTTCTCTAAGAGGATTACAACGCACTCCGGCGGCCACTCGTTGCACTTTTACAGTTCTATTCCCCTCTATTCTTTTGCCGAGTATCTTTTCTGTAAATGTAGTGCATCGAGTGTTAAATAATTCATATGTCCGGTGTTTAGCGGGAGCAGTCCTTTAAATTGTCCGCAATTTCTCTCTCTCTGTCTCTCTCTCTCTTTGTTCGTTTTCATGGCTAATTTCTTCCCTACCTGTGCAAACATACGCCCTGCGTGTGTGACTCATATTTGCCGTTGGCGCCTATCACTCCACAACACCCCTAAATCTATATATTTTCCTTCATTTTCCCTATTTCAGCCATGTCCAGCGGGAAGAAGAACAGTTCAGCAGTGCCCGCAACTGGTGGGGCTCCCCCAGTCCACAAGGTTAGACTTTCTTCTGTTTCTGGCAATAATCCCAATTCAGGTGATTATGGTCGGCAGCGGAGGCGTCGGAAAATCCGCCCTCACCCTTCAATTTATGTACGACGAGGTGGGAATCCAATCAGAAGCCTTAATCCTTCTGTTTTAGTTCGTTGAGGAGTACGAGCCGACGAAGGCCGATTCCTATCGCAAGAAGGTGGCTTTGGATGGAGAGGAGTGCTCCGTGGACATTCTGGACACGGCCGGACAGGAGGATTACTCCGCCATCAGGTTTATCCCACTTTTTATTTAATTTAAAGAGTTTTTAGGGATAATTACTACCGTAGTGGAGAGGGATTCATCTGCGTCTACTCGATTCTCGACGCCGAGTCCTTCGAAGCCACCAATGAGTTCAGGTAAGCCTTTATTTTATTTTATTATTTTAATTCTTATATATTTATTTTAATTTATTTATTTCCAGGGAACAGATTCTTCGCGTGAAGAATTCCGACAACTCAGTGCCCATCGTCCTCGTCGGCAATAAGGCCGACATGAAGGAAGAGCGCGCCGTGCCATTCGAGGTCGCTAAGCAGAGGTTTGTTTTAATCTGTTTATTTTATTTCAAAATTTTCTTCAATTTTAAAACCTTTAAATAATAGAATACTTTCAGAGCCGAGCAGTGGGGAGTCCACTACGTCGAGACCTCCGCCAAACGACGGGAAAACGTCGATAAGGTGATTTTTATTTGATTTGTAGGAAACGAAGTGTTTCAATTAGGAAACGAATGGTTTATGTAGAATTGCGAGGATTACGCACTGGACGTGCATATTTTGGCGATTGAAATCGACGGGTTTAAGCCAAATCGGCCATAAAGTGAAATTGAATATCATTTACGGATGGTACATAGTCTTCAAGCGGCCTATGGTTGTCAAAAAGCGGCGTTTAATCAGGAAAAGCACCTTTGGTTCCCATTCAATTGTGTATTTCCAGGTGTTCTACGACCTGATGCGCGAGATCAAGAAGAGGAAGGTGACCTCCCTGGGCCTGGGCGGCGCCGGCGTGGACCCCTCGCAGTCGGGCGGAAAGAAGAAAAAGGGCCTGAAGAAGCACTGCACAATCCTCTGAACTGCCTTCGATTGCCTTACCCTGTCCTATCCAGTCATTTCACATAGTCAACCCCTCCACTCGATTATTTATCCTCGCGACCGGGTTCTTTTCACACACGAGACTGAGACATTCTGCTAGCATAATCAGTAAAGCTTGTATATACCAACTGTATTACTATTGTTCGTTTTACGAGGGGGAAACTAGAAACTTTGAACAAGGGGAGGAAAATCAGCGTTACCGGACTGACGGCGGAGGCACTGGAATGAGCGATCGACCTAAATGTTTTCTTCTTCTCTTATCTTGGGTTTCAAATCATGGCCGGACAGAGGGATTCTTGAATCGGCCCTGCAGTCTAGGGGAACTTGGTTTCATGGACTGGGACTGAGAATGGCTGGTGCGAGGCCTCGTTTCTGGGGTTCCATTCTGCAACTCCAGGGCTTTCATTTTGATATTCATGCTGAAACTCTAATTTTAAAAAGAAAATAGGCGAAAGTAAATTTTAAGCTGATAAAACCCATGTGAGGCAATTTGCATACTTCTCACGGACCGGACTGGTTTGAAATAAATCTATTGCACGGTTCGATCCCGACTGGTGCACTTCACTTTTCTCAATTGAACATTCATTAGATAGACAGTAGAAGTCATTTGCCAATTTAAAACTAATTAATCTTCTCAAAAATCGAATTTAAAAATATCTTGTCTGATATGTAAAGCAACCGAGTCGACCAAGTTCTCGGCCCGGTTTAGCCCATATTATAAATATGGCTTAAAATGCCAGATAACTACTGCCCGGGGGCCTATTCGCAAATCAGTCAAATATGAAAATGAGACCAGATCTTGTTCAAGTGCTTGGAATAAACTCTCTAATCAATAACTTGGGGCATTTAATTGCGGTAGGGGCGAGAATGGCTCAAACGCGGGCCAGCCCTCTCACCAGACGAACACCGAAGGTTCGAATCCACCCCGAATTCGCTTTCAAACTTGCTTTTATTTACAATCGTTTATTACAATCGTTTATTGCAACGGGCGTGAAAACAAGAAACAGTGAACGAGAAACGGCCGGGTTGAGGGGAACCGGCGAAGGCAGAGATCGGACCAGTCGGAGGGAAGGCTAGGGGCGGTGGGAGCGGGTGATTCTGCGAGGAGACTTGGAGGCATCCTTCACAGGACTCACGGCGGAGGCAACGGAACGAGCGATCGACCTGAAACATGGCACTTTCATTAGATTCTTTCAGGATATGTCTGTTAAAGGGAGACTTTTAAAGGTCGAAATCCCTGATGAGAGAAATTGCTCAAAATGTACCTGAGATCTGCTCTCTTTGGGAACTGTACAAGTGGCGACGGCGTGTTTCGATCCAGGAAGGAAAAACTGAAAATCCGCTTTACTTCGACATAAATCCAAGTGAAACTCACTCTTCGCTCGTTCGTCTGATGGACTCGGCAAAGCCGGGGACAGAAGACAGCGTCCGTCTCTTCTTACGAGGCGGCTCTCTAAAAGGAAACGATAGATTGTTGTAAAACTGAGATAACCCACTTGTTTTGAGGGGTTTTGGGTCTTCCGTGGGTGTTCTCACAGGGAGACGGCGGCTCTCCTCCCAGCTCACTGCTCACATCGCTGTCCATGCTCAGCGTTCGGTTGCGCAGGCAATTCTTCTTATTCGAAGTGAGGGGACTCGGCCTGAAATGAAAAGAATAGACCGCTTTCTGGCAACCAAAGGCCGCTTTCACTAAGGATAAGGCTTTAAGGACGGGAGACTCACGTAGTAAAATCGCGAGACGGTCTTTTCCTGTCGTTTCGGGGAGGTACAGTCGATTTCGCCTTCTTCCCCGAGTTGTCCGCCTTCTCCGACGGAAGCGCCTTGTTGTTCACCATTCGAGAACTAAAACCCACTGATTACTCAACTAATATTCCCGATTTCTAACCGTGTATTGGTCGCAGCCGCCGGGGTGGAGCTCCTACTGGGTGTGAAGGCGGTCTTGTTGCTAGTTCGACTGCTGGAATTGTGCCAATTGTCTCCGTATATTCAAATGAACCAACCGTGTGGCTGGCGTAAGGGCGGGCGTTGTGCTCCTACTCGGCGTGAAATCAGCCTTGTCCGCCGAAAGTGTCTTGTTGTTCACCGTGCGAGGGCTAAAGACGTCAATTATTCAAGATAGAATGCAAATTTAAACCGTTTCTTAGAAGAAGAGGAAGAAGAGGAAGGAGCGGGAAGTGGGGTGGTGCTTCTGCTCGGCGTAGTAGAACCAGCCTTCTCTCCGGGGACTGTCTTTTTCTTCACAGTCTTTCCTCTGAAACAAAGAGGTTACACACTGTATTTTTTCTTAAATCGAATATAAATGTTTGGGCAATCCAGTGTCAGTTGACATTAACACCGCTAATTTGCATATATCACCTACAGAAGGTACTTTGTAGCGTAACTTCCGATGACGGTTTCCAACCGCACGTGCAAACTATAATGTCCTAATCAGCTCAAAACCTACCGTTTCGAAGAGGTAGGAGCGGGGGTTGAGCTTCTGGAGCTGGCACTGGGCGTCAAAGTGGACAATCGGCCTCCGTGCTTCAGCAGGAGCTCGTCGGTCGCCTCCACGGCCCTTTCGATCCTCTCCGCCTCGAGGTTAACCTAGAAACGGGAGATTAGCCTCCCCTCCCTGTTATAATTACCTTGACGTGGTCGCTGAGTTGGCCAGTCACCCGTTCGCTGAGAGGGAATGGACTGAGCATCTGCTCCCAGGCATTGACAGCAATTCCGAACTCCGTACGGACCATCTCATCCCTCGCCTTCTCCCTCCTCTGCACGTAGATCAGGAGATCACGACCCTAAGATTACGGTATATATACAGAAGAGTACGGTATTACCCTCTGAATGGAGATGCCATAGCGTTCCGTGAATGAATGCAGCTTGGAGATGCCCGTCGCATTCCTCGGTGAATTAGGCAGCAACTGGACTGGAATGTCGTCCTGGAGGTTTCTGATGAGTGGCCGGCCCTCTTTCGAATTCCTCTTCTGTTTCCAGTATTCGTAGATGTCCGAGACCAGTTCTCTACCGTAACCCAGCCTAGAATTTACTAGATAATTAAAAGTGTGATGATTAAATCACTTTTTGGCAATCTCCTCCTCGTCGACGAATAAGAAGAATTTCAGCTGCAGATCACTGAGCTCCCTGTTCTCGTCAGACGATTCCGTCTAGAAGAGAAAAGGTCAGAAATTGAAGGAACAGGGGTACCTTGGAGCCGTCGGTCGTGGTTTTAACGGTGCGGTGTTTGTTGCAAAGACTGATGAACTGGATGACGTCTCCCTCGGGGTCGGCGGGGTCCTGCAACGAAAAGAATCAATGAGGCCTCTCTTTCTATATCTCTCATGCTGTCTAACTATCTGCGTCTTTCCCTGTCTCTTGTTCTACTCTCTAACTGTTCACGTTTCATAACTGGTTCTCTTCCTGTCTGCACCTCTTTCTCAATGACTTTCTTCTTGTCACAATGGGATAAGTAAAAGTGCTTATAGTTGCTAAAAATCGGTCCAGCGGCCTTTGATTACCAACTAAAAGCGGCCTATGGTTGCCAGAAGCGGTTTTCACTCACCGCCTCAATCCTCATCTCCAGTCCACTCCTCATGGCACATCCAACGTGGAAAGCATTTGTGCAGGCCGGTACGGAGCATTGAATACAGGCCCCTTGACGAGTATCACAAATAGAGCATCTGAAAGTATAGGCCATAAATAACTTTTAAAAAAGGTCTCACTTCATGCTCCAGCGGTCGTCGAGAATGTCGTTGATGGCCGTGATTGGCTCGCGTTTCTCCGGATCTCCAAATCTAAAATCGATTTGAATTAAAGGTCTAACTGTGTTCTCACTTGCACTCGGGGATCCAAAGGGCACAGCCAATGTGGGCCCAGCGCATCTTGCCGTCGCTCAACTTCTCCGTGCATTTCAGGGCTCCTCCACTGATCGGACACAGCAGACACGGGGGATTCGAAGCTAAAATAACGAGTGAACTGGCTAAGGGAGAAACAACGGGCCGGCCTGGTCGGCCTGAGGTTGCCAAGGCGGACATACCGGAACTGAGAAGACATCGCATGCAGAGCCAGTCCTCGTCCTCTTTCGGGGCCTCTTCCAGACCGTAGCAGGACAGGTGGACACAGACGTTGCAGCCGTCGCAGAAGACCATTTCGTCGTCCCTCTCACAGTCAGCCTGCAAATCAAAAAGGTAGGTTTCAGAAGGCCGATTTGATCCTATTTGGCAACCGAAGGTCGCTTTGGGATCGCGGTAGGACCCTTTCGACTTACATGAGCGCATATGTCACAGGCGGCCTCCTCGTCAACTCCGTTGTTGGCAGCTCGCGAATGCAAGGGAGCCAGCAGTTCCTCGTGTATCCTCTGAACGACAATTCAATAAGAAAACTCTAAAGAATTGTACGAGAAAGCAGTTGATCTCCAAAGCGTTCATGACCTCCGAGAAGGGTTTCATCGGAATCTCCGGGAGCTTCAAAGCGACGCGTTTCTGAAACACCACAGTCCCTTCAGACTTCCACAAAACTACCTTATTCTTCTTCTCCAGCCATATCTCATCCATCCTGTCTGCCTGGTAGAGCAATCGCTGCGGGACCTGGCCGACGAGGTGGGTCTCGGCGTGGACGTACTTCGTGGGAGAGGCCGGGTGGCGGAGGTCGCTGAATCCGGAACATTCCGGCGTCAGGCCGATGTACTTGGTAGGCCTGAAAGGGGGGCATTAGGGTCTCGCAGCAAACGTTTTCTGGACCATAAGGAGTCCATTATTTTGATCAAACTCACATCGTAAACGGCTCCAACTCCTCCAATTCCAGGTCGTTCTCCTCCGTATGGAAATGAGGCAGGTCCTTCGCATTCACAGGGACCTGTACTCCGTGATTCCACTCTTCTCGCCATCTAAATTTCGAACATAAGGATAACACGAGAGGTTAAACCAACCTGTCCGCCAGTCTCAGCAATCCGTTGTTGGGACCACACTCCTCGTCGCTGTCTTCTTGATTGAAATGGCCCGTCCTCAGCAGATGTATCCTGTCCGTGCGGAAGACTTCTGTCGGACAACCACTCTTTCCTAAAGAACAGTGTTTAATAAAAGAATATAACCTAGGCGGCCGTTTCCCTAATATTCGAGACAGACAGGTGAAATTAACCTACCTACGGTGACGATCCTGTAGTTGGGATTCCTCTTATTACCGGGGGTTCTTCCGACTTCCTCTTCACAATCACTGTCCCTACAAATAAAGAATAGACGGAATACTGTGACAATACTCACTCTATGCTTTCGAAATCCCGGAAAAGGGGATCTTCACCGTCTTCTTCGGTCCCAGAAATGCTCAGATTGTCATCACCGATGAGTTGGCCTACAAACACCCGATGAGCCAAAGGAAATAGGTAAAATCAAACCTTTGGGGTGCTTTTTGGCGGGTCTTCCTCTACGCCTAGGTTGGGTACTGGGGGTGGCCATTCCAGATGCTGAAAAAGTGGAATATAGAGGATTTAAGGAATATAAACTATAAAAAACTACAATTAAAAACTCGGATTTGATCCAAATTGAAATGATTGGAGTGGAAATGCAGTAATTAGGTGCGAACAGGTCGACCTCCAATTAACAGTGTCAAAAAGCTGTGAAATCTTATAAAAGCGGCCACTGACCCTTGCCGCTTGGGGTTTTCCTCTCGCATAGCTGCTGGTGATGAAGGCTTTCGGGATCAGCCTTTGGCTCGTTTTTCGCCCGTCTGGGGGAGGAAGGTGCCGCCGGAGGCATGTCCTTCCATCCAACCGTCGAATTCAGGGTTAATGATTGCGTGCTTCTTCTGAAATTTAACAATTAATTAACTATTACCATTATTAGTTCGTTCGAATAACAAAGAAATGAAGGAGCAGGCCGGTAATCAGCTGATTTCGGGGCAGTAACATCATAACCTTGGCACTTTCGAAAAATAAATTTCAAGACATTTTTCACACCGGAACTTCTGAATGTAAGTGTTGTTTTAAATCACGGTTTTAAACAATGGTAACGCATAGTATTTATAAATTTAATAAAATATTAGGGGCACATTTTAATTCCTTATTTTTGCTAAACTGCTCTAAAATTCATATTTCTCCCTTACTTCATCTGAATTTATCCTAATTAAGGTAGGGTATTTGTTATTGCAGCTTATGAGGGCATTGTTATGATGTCATGTGGTTGCTAAAAGAATTTTGGCGCCGTAAACCTTTAAATTCTGGACGCGACGCGTCTGCCATGCGAGCGGACCTAACCTGCGCATCTAAAGTCAAATGCGTCCAATCGATGTCAACAAATGCGTGGCATTCGGCGTTCGCTTTTTGAAACTTCTTTTTTTTAAGTCGAATTTTAAAGCCATTTTTGAATTTGTTTAGTTTTAAGAATTGTTATTTTAATTAAAAGCAGTCATGCCTGCTTTATTTTACCCTCGAATTTCCGGCTCAGTGGTGAGAAATATCACAAATTCGTTGTTCTTCCTGTACTGTTATTTTGTTGCCGATTTTTTTATTAATCATGAAATCGACATATCACTTTATGCAATTCCGAGAAATTTGATTGCTGGCCCGTTGTCTTTTATTTATAACCTGCCGCGATTTTCTTATTTCCTCATAGCCTTTCCGGTTCCATTATAACCGGACCATGTTGATAATGTTTATTTGCGACTCTGAATTTTCCGAAAATGTCACAATAACTGCTTATTTCGTTGTTTTCGATTTGATGATAGTTTTCTCGCACCATGTACATTCTGCCACTGGAAACCTCGAATCTCCTTGATTTGTTTCAATGTTTATGTATTCTTTTCCAGATGGCTGAGGAGGAGCAGACATTTCAACAGGAGGAGAACGGCAACGGAGATGCTCCAGCCGTGAGCGACGACGTCGTCGACAAGGAGCCCGAGGACGCTGCCGCCGGCGGTGGCGAAGCCGACGCCCCGCCGCGCGAAGATATTTGCCGCGATTTCCTAAAGAACATCTGCAACCGTGGCTCGCGCTGCAAGTTCTATCATCCACCAGAGAGCAAAGCGCGCGTGGAAGAGCATATCAATTTCTGCATTGATTATCAGGTGCGTGGTTGCGAACGCGTTTCTTTCGGCCTTTGTTTTTTCCTAATTAACTTCGCTTTTTAGAACCGTGGGTGCTTGCGTGACAACTGCCGCTTTGTGCACGCGTCGCGGGAGGAGGTGGAGCGCTACAAGGTTACGCGCGAAGTGACGCTGCCGCTCGCGCGTGCGATCGCCGCCGTTTCTCACGGAGACACCATCGCCGGGATCCCGTTGTGCAAGGAGTTCCAGTCCGGGAAGTGTCTTCGCGGAGCCGCCCGCTGCCGCTACTGGCACGTGAACGTAGAGGAGGAGCGAGATCGCAGGTCCCGCGGATTGCCGCCCGGTCCCCCGGTCGGTCGTTTTGGTGGCCCTGGAGGCCGATTCCCGCCTGGCCCCGGCTATGGCGCCCCCATGGGTGGACCTGGAATGCGACGTCCCGGCGGGCCCATGGACAGCCCCTATGAGAAGCGCCCGCGTATGGATGACCAGCGCGTTATGGATCTGGAGAGGAAGAACGCCGATCTGATGAAGGAGGTTGACACGCTGAAGCGGGAGCTGCAGCGCGAACACGAGCGCTACGAAGACCTCTATGCCCTGTTCCGTCAACAGACAGCTGCCACCGCTGTGGCGAAGCCCGCGCCTCCCGCCCCACCGGCGGCTGCGCAAGGTTACGCTGCCTCCTACGCCGCGGCTGCGTGGAATCCCAGCGGCGGTGGTTGGTAAAACTCCTGCGTGATGCAAATTCCACATTCTGATCTTCTCCACGCGTGTTGTTGTTTCTAAGCAAGTCAATTGTTAAGTCGCGTTCCTATTTCGTTTGTTTAATCGCGTTCCTATCTTTCTCCCTCCCTCTTGCGCCCTATTTCACGTGTTGTGCGGCGCTTCATGCGCATTCTAATAAACAGTCGACTATCCTTAATTTATAAATGAGTGGTCCGTCCACTTGAGCGTAGCGAGCGCCGCTTTGGTCTCTGGTTGGATGTGGGACTCTGTCGAGTCAGTTTTAGAGATCCCTTACCCCCATTGTTTTACACATTGTGACGTGTATATTTATTTCTATTTCAAGGATTGTTGTTATTAAAGCAAGGTTGAAATCAGTTGTTTTGTTCTTCTCCTCCGGTCGTCATCTGTGGGTTTATATTTTCGATTGAGAAGTTTTCTTGTTTCTCAAAGTGTATTCGTTGGGTACTGGGATATGATGCGTCTGCGACCGACTCTAAAGAAGTCCACCAGCTGATCCTGAATTAAAACGGCTTTTTGATCCCAGAACGTTGCACAATCCTTGGCTCGATGGCAGCTGATGTCACATTCGTCTTGTTATCTCCTGGAGAAGGAATGTTTAATGGGAAGGTGACAGATGATGATGATTCATTGAAAGCATTTGAGTGCTGAAGAAAGGTGTGGAAGCCACCGATGGTCAATTTCCAATGTAGACGCCTTTATTCGTCTATGCTTGGTGGCGTTCTGTGATTTTCAGATCAGATTATTCTTCATTTTCGCCCTAATTAATCATTCTCAACCAAAACATGGGAGATTTTAGCTTTTCATTGGGTGAAGATGAGTCCCGCGACGATGATCTTCCCAAACAGTCCTTTAAATTGGACTTTCGCTGATTAAAACCTAGTTTAATTTCCCGCTTTGAAGTCCTCGTGTGGCGGTTTCCTGTAGCTGACGTGGCATTTAGGCTTCTAATCACCACGGAATCATTAAATGGGATGCTTTTTACATTTTACGGACATCCGGGACGTGGAAAGTATACAGAAATTGCTTGTGGCAAACCAGTCCTTTAAACCAGTAATTGATTATTTCTGCCACGCTCTTCATTTTTTATCTCTTTCTCCATTCCCTATCAATTCTTCTCTATTCTTCTCTAATTTCTTCATTCATAATTCAGATCAGTATGAATAGAAGGGCATGCCCATATCCCGTGCGCGGCTTTCAGAGGAGCAGAGGTGGCAGAGGGAGGCATTACCAGCAGCGAAAGTATCGATTTCCCACACTTATCACCTGAATCGCCTTGGTTTCAGTCAAATCCAACACCAACAGATCCCCCAGCCTCCTCCCCAGCCGGTCCCCGTGTTCGTACCGCCCGTCTCCTACCGCGTCGTGGCTGCCACCCCCATCCTCAGAAACCCAATGGATTCCATGTGTACGCCTTCTTTCTTTTTAAAATTTAAATTATAATTAATTTGCAATACAACATTAGCATATCCACGAAATATTCGTATTCAGTCAATCGATTCGAGAAAAGGAAAGTGTACGAGGTCGTGGATCTTCTGAACACGAGCGTTCCCGAAGACGATGTCGATATGTGAGTTTTTTTTATTTTTGTTAAAATATTACAATAATTGTCCAAAATATACAAAAATAATAAAATAATCTTTTCAGGGTAGAATCGTCTCGAACCAGCCCGTTTCCAGCCAACAGCGAGAGAAAAGAGCCGTCATCGCCACCGACGGGTAAGAGTGCCTTACATCGATTTTGTTCATCTGATCACCAGCACTTGCGGTTAACTTGGCCGCCTGCCATTGAGTGTACTGTAAGGTCATCGGCTAGGCGATCAATTTGAGTGCGTAAAATAGGAGAGACTTTGGTTGGATTCTCTCTCTCTCTCTCTATCTCGCTGCCAGAATGATTTAAATAATTTAATTCATAATTCATTGTTCAAAAATTCCACTTTCAGATATTCCCGCCGTGAGGGCGTCGTGCTCGAATTCCGCGGCTCCTTCGAAAGAGATGGAGGTCGTTCTACTCGACGAGGCTGCAGACGTTCCCTATATTGTATCAGACGGTAAAAACTTCAATTTTTAAATTAAAAATCCTCTTTTTAGATTCGGATTCTGACATTCAGATCATCAACGGATCCACCGGTAACGAATCCGCCGATAACGGATCCGCCGGTAAATATTTCTTTTCCATAGGGCTCTTACCGGTCGATCTGGGATATTTTGGTTTGCTCGGTTTTGCGGCGAAACTTTCGCCCACCGGGCACAGTTGAATAGTCAACAACGGGATCGAATCCGGGTCACCTGTATGAAGTTTCACTGATATTTGGGTGTAAGTGCTGGAAAGGGCCTTGCCGGCCTATTATGTCCCGTGATCCGCCGACCTGTAATAGTCCTCTGAAGATTGTAAACTCTTAATTTCCATGTAAATATCGTTTTTTTTTCAGTTTCTTCCGTGAACATTGATGACAACGTGGTCTGTACCCATGACGTCGAGGTTCGCCTCCAGGAAACCAATTTTATTCCTTATTTTAGCCCTCGGCTTCCGATCCGAAACGCAACTTCCGGCCGGCGTTGGAGGACTCTCTGGTGAAGGGAACCATGCAGGAGACCAAGGGCGTTGTGATTCCCAGGGTCTGGGAGGAGATCAAGGCGAGTTTCTTCCATTCTCTTGACTCAGCCTATTTCCCTTCTAATTCCTCCATTTCAGCCTCTTGTGCTCAAGGATAACGTCAAACAGACGGTGATTCGCGTCTGTTCGTACAACGTCTTGTGCCAGACGACGATCGCCAAGACCATGTACCTCTACAAGCACACAAAGTGGGTGTTCCATATATGCCTTGGCTTATTCCTTCCTAGGGACAACGGAGCTGTTCTCAACTGGGAGGATCGGTGGCCTCTCCTGGCGCAGAATCTGGAGCATATAGATGCCGATGTGTTTGGTCTTCAGGAGGTGCAGAAGACCCACTACGACAGCTACTTTCTGCCTCTCATGAGCAGGAGTGAGTGAAGGGACAGTTGTTTCCCCAATATTCCATTTAAGAGGGCTACGGAGCGCATTACGAGCAGAAGGATGCGCCTCAATTGGACGGCTGTGCCCTCTTCTACCGCAGGGACAAGTTCGAGTACATCCTCTCTCGCTCCATTCGGTACTTCCACGCCGAGGGAACGAACCTCGACAAACCCCAGATTGGTAATATTCAATCATTTCTCGTGTCTATTACAATATTCCAGCCCAAATGGTGCGTCTTCGATGCAAAACCACTAACAAGCAGATCCTGGTTGCCAATACCCACATCATATTCAATATGAAGAGAGGAGACCTCAAACTGGCCCAACTTACCTTCCTCCTCGCTACCATCGATGAGGTAAAATCAATATCTTCCTTTTCTTATTGTAGTACTTCAGGAGCTGAAATTGAACGGATGGGTGCCGTTCATTATCTTAGGAGATTTCAATATTCATCCTAATTCCTATATTCACAATTTTATGCTGAACTCCAGGTTTATTTGATCTTTGCCCTTTATAAATATGGGTTTAAGGCTATTTATGAAAGGACTTCCGAGGAATACGCTGGCCGGTGAGGACGGCATCGGAGGACCAGTGGTCACGGCGAACGAGATCATTCCCCCTGGAGTTGGAATCGGAAGGGACTGTATGCTCATCAACCGCAGGGGTGGGTCGCTCTCTCTCTCTCTCTCTCTCTCTCTCTCTCTCTCTCTCTCTCTCTCTCTCTCTCTCTCTCTCTCTCTCTCTCTCTCTCTCTCTCTCTCTCTCTCTCTCTCTCTCTCTCTCTCTCTCTCTCTCTCTCTCTCTCTCTCTCTCTCTCTCTCTCTCTCTCTCTCTCTCTCTCTCTCTCTCTCTCTCTCTCTCTCTCTCTCTCTCTCTCTCTCTCTCTCTCTCTCTCTCTCTCTCTCTCTCTCTCTCTCTCTCTCTCTCTCTCTCTCTCTCTCTCTCTCTCTCTCTCTCTCTCTCTCTCTCTCTCTCTCTCTCTCTCTCTCTCTCTCTCTCTCTCTCTCTCTCTCTCTCTCTCTCTCTCTCTCTCTCTCTCTCTCTCTCTCTCTCTCTCTCTCTCTCTCTCTCTCTCTCTCTCTCTCTCTCTCTCTCTCTCTCTCTCTCTCTCTCTCTCTCTCTCTCTCTCTCTCTCTCTCTCTCTCTCTCTCTCTCTCTCTCTCTCTCTCTCTCTCTCTCTCTCTCTCTCTCTCTCTCTCTCTCTCTCTCTCTCTCTCTCTCTCTCTCTCTCTCTCTCTCTCTCTCTCTCTCTCTCTCTCTCTCTCTCTCTCTCTCTCTCTCTCTCTCTCTCTCTCTCTCTCTCTCTCTCTCTCTCTCTCTCTCTCTCTCTCTCTCTCTCTCTCTCTCTCTCTCTCTCTCTCTCTCTCTCTCTCTCTCTCTCTCTCTCTCTCTCTCTCTCTCTCTCTCTCTCTCTCTCTCTCTCTCTCTCTCTCTCTCTCTCTCTCTCTCTCTCTCTCTCTCTCTCTCTCTCTCTCTCTCTCTCTCTCTCTCTCTCTCTCTCTCTCTCTCTCTCTCTCTCTCTCTCTCTCTCTCTCTCTCTCTCTCTCTCTCTCTCTCTCTCTCTCTCTCTCTCTCTCTCTCTCTCTCTCTCTCTCTCTCTCTCTCTCTCTCTCTCTCTCTCTCTCTCTCTAAATAAGATCCTCTTTGCAGAACCTCGTGCCCCTGTCGAGGAGGACTGCCTCACCCACCCGTTCAACCTCTGGTCGGCCACCGCTCCCTCCCGCGAGCATGCGGATCTCATGAGGGGCGTCTCCACCTACCACGCGGATTCAGGAAACCCCGACTTTATCTTCTACTCCTGCAAACGCAAATACTCCACCGGAAAGGTCAGTAACGACCAGTTTGCTCTCCTTTACATTCGTGTTTCTCCCAATCCTTCATTTATCCCTCCTTTGCAGGTGCGCAGTGTGATTGAGCACCCGTCGTTCAGACTGATTCGGAGGATGTCGCTGCCGAAACTCCAGCTCCTCCAGAAGACACTCGGACCCTGGCCCAACCGCCACGTCCCGTCGGACCACATTCCCCTCGTCGCGGAATTCCAGCTGCGTCAGGCCGACGATTAGCATCTATTGATCTACCTTATGTTGACGGGTCGATTGCTTGTGTTTTAATTGTGATTGTGTGATTATGTGACGATGAAGTTCGCATGCGTTGAGACAGTTTTTTTGGGGGGCAGGTGGATGAGGTGTTCTCTCTAGTTTTTGCTCGTCTACCTGAACCAGGAAAAAACGTCTCTCAGCAAAAATGGACTACACTTCATTAACTAAGTCTTTTGAAAGAATAAGGTTCTCCCTGAAACATAGGCGAATATTTAGGATGACGAGTGGCAGAGTTCTTAGCCGAGCCGAGGGTCCTACCAGTCAAAGATCGACATTAAAATAATATATTTCTTTACAAATTTTAATAAACAAAAAAGTTGGCCCCGAGGCAGATTCGAACAATCCATGTTTGACTGGTAGGATGGCCTGGCCTGTTGCTGAGGTCCGCACTTTAGCCTCTCTTGTATAATAGATGGATTTATGGTGCTTGGCTTTGACATGCCTGTATATGTTTTCGTCGTCTGCTTAATTAATTATTCAACCAATGAAAATATCGAATTCATATCTTAAGCGGCACGTAGATGTCGTTTTCATTCCCCGCCAACATGCGCTGTCTTTTCCTACTTTCTCTAATTGTCATCGCTCAGGCTCAAAAGTTTGAGCCTGTGGCCGATTTAAGCCAGAAGGTGGAGAGAGAGAGAGAGAGAGCCATAACCAAGTACTTCAGCTGGTGGATACCATCTTCGCCAAGAGACTGACTGTCACAGGAAAATTGTCTAAAATCAATCAGCTGGCCCAGTATTATGACTTTGGAGCAGAAGCCAGAGACAACTACTACCTTCAAGTGTTTCTACTAGATCAGGCAGCTAAGTTGGTCAGGGAACAGAAGGAGGAAAATGTGGCCAAAGCGGTCAAGGACACACTGATTGCAGAGTTTTTGTTCAAGAAGAAGGATATAACACAGGAGGAATTGGCTAAAAGGGTGAGAGACGAGTGTGTGTGGATGTGTGTTCGTGTGCATGTGCGTATGTGTGATTGGGTGTGTGTGAATGTCAAAAAGATAAAGAGGCATGTTCCAGCTATCCAACGCATTATTCAAATTGACCGATGCCCAGAAAACCTCTGTCCAAGAGGTCTTAGGCAAACTAAAGGTAAGGTATGTTCCAGTTTGTGTCAACAACGAATTCTAGGCAGTTGAATCCGCTGGAGAGATTCAGAAGGGCATATCGAAGATTGCCGTGGAGGGACCGAAGAAGACCAGGAACGAAGAGAGATTGGTCAATGAAGTTAGGAAGACCATGTGATTTGAAGAAGAACCTGAAGATCAAATGAAACTTGTTTATTCCAGTCTTCTGACTTGTGTCTGGTTTCTTGGGCTTTCTGATAACAAACTGTGTGTAGCCAACCGACGATAGCATTTTGTGTGGAATTTGGTTTCATCGGGTGGCACAGGAGAGAGAGAGAGAGAAAGAGAGAAGAGAGAGAGAGAGAGAGAGAGAGAGAGAAAGAGACACTGATAGAGAAATAGAGTACGAGGTCCTGCATAAGTGAACGCTAGAAACAAGTTTTAGAATCAAGATGGACCTAGGTGCTGATTTTAAGAGATCCTAAGAGTCTTATTAATGTTCATTTCCTATCTCTCTCTCTCCCTCTCTCTTCTCTTTTTCTCTCCCAGAGAGCACTAAAACAGTCGCCCGTCCTTTTGCAGCTGACAGCTCCGCCGACCAAAAGTACATTTCTCCCACTTTTTCTATATTTCCCGATTTGCAGTGGGATGATATGCGCAGGAGGCACGCGTGTTGATTAGATAAGGGATTCCACCATGTGGTTGCAGCTTGGTAGGTGCCATCCGTTCAGAAACCAGAATTCAACTCTTTAGCTTTACTTCTTCTGTCGACAGTCGCCGTGGGACAATCCAGGGACATCCGCCCAGTTACCTCAAAGTACGGGAGTATATAGAACCAGATAGATCCAAAGTAAAACTCACTCAAAACACATGGTAACAGAAATTGTATCACGATCATAGACACTCGATTTGGGTTGGGCTCCGTTTACAAAGTCAGAGAAGCGCCAGAAGCCGAATTATTTTCACCGCAGTGTTTTTAGTGTTTTCGTACGGGATTGAACTGCAATGCAGTTTATTCACATTTTTCTATGCTTATCTTTACACTTTATTCGTTAAAAAAACGTTTGTTTTTAAAAAGAGATTTGGGGTAAGCGGCCCTTCGCTTGGCCACCCATTCAGTTATAATAAGTGTCGATATCCCAGGTAAATAGAATTAGAAGTGGCGGTCAACTGAAGGCTTCTCTTCCTCGAGTTCTTAGTTTCACTTTAGTTTGGGCCTGTGTGCTCCTCCTTGTATGCCTTCATCGCTCACTCTACTCTTCTTGTCTCGTTGTATGTTACTGTTGTTAGTTGTTGCGTGGAATCATGAGATCAATTTCCTTGTTATTGGATTTAAGACAAGCTACGAACCACACTTCTAGAATTGACACATCAGACACCTTTGTCGTCCCAGTCGTCATCCATACAGTTAACAGCCATCCATCCTCAGATTCAGAGTCCATTTATCCTCTTCTATTGACTTTCCCTCTTCCTCATCTTCAGAAGTACCCGATCAGTCGATTGATGACCATTCATTTACTTGTTCACACTTCTTCGGTAGTTTTGAAGGTTTTGGCTGCTTGGTGGTTAGGGTTCTTCGTAGTCTCGACCGGGTCTTGTGGTTGGCTTCTTCGTAACCAGGGATGCTTGACAGCACCAAAGATGATTTACAGTAACCCGTTATATGCTACAGTGAAGGGCAATCTACAGTAATCTAAGATGATCCACCAAAAGTACCGTAACCCTTGTGATCTATCATATTTCAGAGGTTTCCACCTAACATCTTCACTCTTCCTGCGATCCTTGAAGGAGGTCCATGCGTCTCCAGCAGTTGTTTATTTGTCCTCTTCAATTGTGCCCTATCCACCTCCATAATCCAAATCTATACAGTCCACACTCAACCATCCATTTTTAGATTTACAGTCACTCGATCCGCTGGCTCTTGGCTCTTTTGTAGGCTTCGGTTTTCTTTGTAGTCTTTGGCTTCTTCTACGGCAAATGCTCTTGTCTCTTCATCGTTTTCCATTGATTTCCACTCGTTGTCTGCAGAAGTACCCCAAACAGTCAATTGATGACATCCTTAAGCCTTAAGGCTCTTCGTAGTCTTGACCGCGTTTGGATTCTATCTGTCTTCGTTATTAGTTGGAGAAAGACTCATGCATATATCGACTTATCGTTAGCCCAGTTTCATCTATATTTTTGAGAATAGTTGATCAAGAAGCAATTACTTTCTATTTCAGTGATGAACTCGCAGACATCGGAGTCTCCAACTACACTTGTGACCCTGTGCTCATGAGACGTAGTAAGAGCCGACCTACGAATGTGAACTCCCTCCGTCCCGCTGATATTGATGTCATCATGGCCATTGGAGATTCTCTAACAGTAATTGACAAATATGATCTTTGATTAAAAGTTTTTAGGCAGCCAATGGGGCAGGAGCTGAGGACCCAGTGGCAGTTATTCTTCAGTACAGGGGATTGGCTTTTGAGGCTGGAGGAGACAACTCTTTGGAAGTTCATGCGACCATTCCCAGTGAGTTTTAGGAGAGAGAGTGTGTGTGAGTGAGTGAGCGAGTGAGAGCGTGAGTGAGATTGGCATCCTCTCTTTTCAGACATTCTGAAAAAGTACAACCCGAATGTCTTCGGCTACTCCAATGGAATTGGCTCCCCCATCGTGTGGGAAGTAGCCAAACTGAATGTGGCCATGCCAGGCGCAAACGCGAAAGATCTCCCTGAACAAGCAAGACAACTGGTCGCTCTTCTGAAGCAGCACCCAGAGGTATCACTTCCAGTTTCCACTAGTCAGTGATGCCTAGTCTGTCAATTTCAAAGAAGACTGGAAGCTCCTAAACATCTTCATCGGAGGAAACGACGCCTGCGGTGTTTGCAGACACGAGGTATCTTCAAGTGAATGACTGTTTCGAACCCCATTTCAGTCATATGCCCCGGCAGACTGTGCCCAGAACATTTCGGATGCGATCAAGATCATTTATGACAATGTTCCCAGGGTGGTTGTTTCAATCACTGGAATGCTGCACTTGGAGGTTTTGAGGCAGACGGACAAGGGACATCCCTTCTGTCTTAGACTCCATAAGTAAGTTAGATTCACAGGTACACGTGCACACATAAACAGATACACGTAGACACAGACACATATACACGCTTCTTTTCAGGGACGAGTGCGGATGCGAGTCGAACAAAGACTTCACCGACCAAATGCTGTCCGATGTGAGCTTCTTTCTTCCTTCCTCTTTTTCTCTCCCTCTCTCTCTTTCTCTTTATCTCTCTGTCTGTCTACAACATAGTTCAGTACTGTGTACAATACGCCGACAACGAAACCCTCATCCAAACCTCCGGCCGTTTCGAGAAAGACGACTTCACCGTCGTCGTCCAACCCTTCTTCCACGATGTCACCACTCCTCCCACCGATGTTGGTCCCCTTTCCTTCAACTGAATCTCCTTTTTAGGCTGACGGAAAAATCGATATGAGATTCTTCGCCCCCGATTGCTTCCATTTCTCTCAGTACGGCCACGCTCTCGTAAGCACCTGGGTTTGGAAGAACATGCTGGAACCAGTCGGTCAGAAGACCACCCAGGGATCCATTTCAGTGCCCAGCCTTCCTCTAGCCTGCCCAGACCCGGTGGGTACTGTAGGATACTGTAATCAGTTTGTGATTTAGTCTTGTCCTTTCATTCGGACTACGATGAACAGCCAGGATTGCTCAAAATACATGACTTCGGCTAAGTAGATGATGTATATAAAGATTGAACGCTGTGAATTCTCTCTCTCTCACTCACACCCACACTCTCACACACACACACACACACACACACACACACACACACACACACACACAAATTTCCGCTTTTTCCAATCTGTCGCTTTCTTTTTCGCTTTTTAAGTGTATCGCTTTTTTCAAATCCTTGACTCCATTTTTACGCAGGATGGAAATGGCAGAACTTCAGGTATTTTAATTTTCCTTTAACCAAAACAGTCGTTCAGAAATCAATTTCATTTTCAAAATTGCCATATCTTTTACAACTAATTCTATTGGAAAAGGTGAGAAAATGTATATATTCAAATCTTTTTTATTCAGTTGACATATCATCAATACTCCCTTTTTGACGAATGTTGTCAATATTCTAATCGATTATGCGAAAATAATGTCAGTATAAAATTTGCCACGGAATTCAATGAATTGGAAATATGGGAGGTATTTCCCTTACATGTATGGAAACATTTGTTTCAGATAAAGACATTTTATTTATTTATTAAACTTTCACAATCGCAATTTCGCAGGATCACTGCCAAAGACAAGAGGATGTGGACCAAGGTTGAAGTCGTAAGGGTTCCTGTGCGTAGAAAGAGAGAGATAGAGAGAGAGAAAGAGAGAGAGAGAGAGAGAGAGAGAGAAGCAGATACATCAATACAAAAGCTTTTCAGGCGCCTCTAACTGACGATCTATGCCTAAAACTAATGTCAATGGTTAGAACAACTGCTCTATCTTTAGTAGTTCCTGCAGTTTGCTCTCCACGTCTGCTTACAGCGTTGCTCAAGGTAGGGAAAATTTCAGGACAGTTACTTATGCAAATAATTAGATTCTTTGAATTTAATTTCTCTTTTTACATGCTAAAATTTCAGAGATTGAATGCTAGTCACCTCACGATAAACTTGAGAAATTCCGAAACATTTAATTACGATGTCAGCAGCGTTGATAGTGTGAGTGAGTGAGTGGGCGGGTGACTTTCTGTTTTAGCTGATACTCCGTGGAATCAGGAATATTGACCACCTCGAGTTGTTGGAAATCAGAGTGAAGGAACGTGCTTATTATGAATATATGAATATAACATTGGAGGAACTGACGGACTATATCAAGGTTTCCTTCCCCCCTTTGAGCCCTAAAATCCACTTCAGATGCTTATCGAAAGATCGGAGAAGGAGATTACAAGAACTCTCTTGCTTCCCCCACAATTCGGAACGAAAAAGGAATTTTCGTCAAGAATGAAAATTCTGTGTCCAAATTGCAAAAGAAGAAAACTGAAGAAATCTAATGTTTGGTCCTATTTTTGGGGAATTTCAAGGATCGCAGAGAATGAACCTTTTCTGTATGTCTTTTGGTCTCACAAATGGATAAGGATTACAAGCCAGCCACCAGAAGAAGAAGAACAGTCATCGATTGGATATTTCAAAAGTTGTTTCTCTTTTTGTTAAAGAAATTGAGAATTTACCTGGTTCCTACCAGTTTTAATTAGCTGCTCAATTGCATACTACATTTTCCGGTTCACGCTTTCTTTTCTAGAACGGCAATTCCTATTTGAATCTATTTTGGATATGGTTTATATAAAGATTGATCGCTGTGATTTTTCTGTTGCACCGCCCGTAGGTCAAGGGCAGTCGGCGCCAGCTGGTCTCTGCTGGGTGCAAGGGCAGGTTTTCCACCTTGAACTTAAGACATTTTCCACTTTAAACTTAGGCTATTTTCCACCTTGAACTTAAGACAAACTGAAAGTTAGATTATAAAATTTCAAAGAAAGCGCGGTAAACATGTCTTCATTAATTTTTTAACCCCGCAACCACTTCTTTTCCCTTTTTCACCTACCTTAGATGCCTTGGATCATTTTCTCTCTCTTTCTCAGCCGTTCTCTCCGTCTGAAACACATACATATAGGTACACACGCACACACTCTCTCTCTCTCTCTCTCAACTCATCTCTTCCTCTCTAACTTTCTGTTTCTCTGTGTGTCTATTTTGCTGCCGTTCCCTGACGTCATATTCTGTTTCCTCTGTCTCTCTATCTCTCTTTCTCAATCGTCCTCTCTTATATACAAAATCTCTCTTGATGTCTAGATCTACGCTCGTCTCCTGTCTCTGTCTCTATGTCTCTTATCTCTCCTGGGTTCTCTAACTTTGCAGGCTTTATAGATAGATTGTTTTTACTAAATGCAGCTCTTAACTCTCTCTCACACACAGAAAGCGAGAGAGAGGAGAGCGAGGAGAGAGAGGAGAGAAAGAGAGGCAGTCTCATTTGTTTACGACCGTCTCATTACGTCTTTGCTATATAGGTCACCAGATGGCAGCTCAGTAGGACATACAATTGTTTTGTCTCTCTTTTGCGTATTTCTGCCTGTTTCCTCTTAACATGAATTTCGATGGTGACAAAATGGAAATTGTAATTCATTGTAGACGTTGGTTTATAGTGGTGCACGTGAGTCATGATTGCGATCATGCGATGTCTGATGTTTTTGCGCAACAAAGTGGTCGTTCTTTGGGCTGCACCCTGGCGTGGTCTGTCCATCCCAGGTCAAACCTCTTTTGTTTGCTGCCGATTGTTCCCCTACGTCATATTCTGTCCTTCCATTTATTTCGTTGAGAACTTTTCCATTTTATCAGTGCAAGGAATCCAGTTGACTGGTTTCCGTGCAACTGATAGCTTTCTTTTTGTCCCAATGCCCTTTCTAGAATTACAAGGCTACTCTGAATGTCGCAGATTTTTCCATTCCTTTGTCGGATCTCATTGACTGCACCACTGAAACAGAAGAGGGAGATTGCCTGGAATTTTGACTATTACTTCAGGCACACAAGGTGAGAATCTCTCTCTCTCTCCCTCTCACTCTCTCTCACTTTCTGAATATCTCAACTTCAGAATGCTTTCTGAGGCAGAGCCTGGGGACCTCGTATTCTTCGGCAAATCCAGCTCTTCGGATGGCTTTGAACAGGCCATAATCGACGTAGTTCCTGGAAACATGTTCCACGTAGCCATTGTCAAAGACAAACACACTTTAATCCATTCTGCTTCTGAAGGCGTCATAGAGGCTCCCCTAGATGACGTGGTTGCAGAAATGCAGCCTCATTTCGCAGAGGTAAGCCAACAAAACAACATCGAAAACTCCCCTTTCCCCAGGTCTGTCGAGTGAATCTCCCCCAAGCGGTCAAATTGCATGCCCTGAGAGTGGCGTTATCTGCCCTGGGCGCAGCATACAACGACATTTTCAGTCCAGACTGTCTCAATTCGAAAGGGGAAAAGGCATTCTACTGCTCTCAATTGGTAACTGAGGCTTATGCAGGAGAGGATATTCAGTTCCCGGAACACAAACTACAGTTTGGAAGTGGAGCTACCCTCCAGTATTGGGAGAACTTTTACCGGGAGAGAAACTGTACTTTGCCCCTGGGAAAGGAGGGATCTCATCCATCGCAATTGAGACGGTCGCCACGGTTGGAACAGGTCGCAGTACGGGATTTCAGACAAGTATAAACTGTTTGTGCTATTGGTGTGTGTGCGTGAGAGAGAAAATAAGCCAAAAGCGGCTTGAGGTTACCATAAAACGAAAAATCGACCTGGGGCAACCGTTTCGTTTGGTTGCAGCTTCGATTGATAACCTTTGCATGAGTTTACAGTTTATAATAAAACTCTGTTCTCTTTATTATAACTGAAGATGATGTTTGAATAGATAAATCACCGGAATCGCAGCCGATGGCTGCTGGGCGTGTGGGCAGAAAGTGACAATCGCTATGTACAAACGCCGGCTGATACGCGAGACATTTGGACCCGAGGGTTGAACCGTTGACAGTAGCACTCTGGCGGGGCACTTGGGGTAGTCGCCTGGGCTTGAGCAATCACGAGTCGAGCTCTAGTTTGTGCCATTCCTCGAACAGCTGGCCAGGGTTCTCGATGCAGTTGATCCAGTGGCGGCCTCGGTCGTCCTTCGCCGTTGTGGACAGAGTCACTCCACCTGAAAAGAGCCTATTCCAGGTTTAAAGGGAAACGTACCGATGTAATCATCCTTGCTGCCGAGGTCGTGGTCGAACATGTTGATCTTCAACGTCTTCTTCGGCAGCTCTTTGAAGGGAACCACAAACTGCATCGTCTGAAGAAGCATTGACTTCAGAGTAAGAAACAATGGGAATACCTCGTTGAACTCGGGATTCAGCGTTCTCTTTTTGACGGAGGTCTTCTGACGATGATTTTTATGCGTGTAGGGTGTCAGATGACTGAAATGGAAGGGATTATGACTCACTCACTCTCTCTCTCTTTCTTTCTCTTTCTCTCTCTATCTCTTTGCCTCATTCTCTCTCAATCACTTACACTTTGCAATAGGGATCTGAGAATCCAGTTGAGTCCATTCCAACCAACTCAGCTCCTCTCTTGATGGTCACAAAGAGAGTTCCCTGTTGAATGTTGTACTGCAGCCCAATGAGGATCTTTCCCCTCTCCTGTGGTCCTTCCGCGTTTTTAGGAGGCAGGATCTGAAACACCCTGTGTATTTTCTTTTTCTCCTCTCTTTCTCACTCCCTCTTTTTCTCTCTCTCTCCCTCACCGGAATCGCATGTTCCAAATACAGATTGAACTTCTTCGTCTCATTCGGCTGCAGTTTCTTCAGAGCTATCCTCGTCTCTCCAAGAAAGTCGGACCCTATCCTATCCCTGTCCAGAACCGTAATCCGCCTTAAACACCTCTTTCCCTTAAGTTAAGGACTTAACTTACAAAGTCTTCTTAACCCTGTCCTCCTCAGTCACTCCGTAGTAGATCAAATGCTCGTCCCATTCAGGATTCAACGTCTTCTCGATCGTCTTCGATTTCATCTTTGTCGCCTTGGCATTTCCAGGAAGCATGTGCAACTTCACGTAAGGATCGGAGAAGCCATTACTGTCCATTGCTTTCAGATTCTGAAAAAGCGCCCCAAGTATACAGTATCCCAAGATTTTCCCACCTTCGCCCTTATGAGATGAACCACGAGTTTCTTCTCCGCCTGGTAGTAGGTGAGACTGAAGACGATGGATCCCAAAGTGCCTAAAATTGATGATTAGACCGATTTAGACCTTTAAAACCTAACCAAGCTAGGAAAGGTCATTTAGGGGGAAGCTCTTGAAATAATCAGTTAGTCTTAGAGGTGTTACTTCATGCGATCAGAGGAAACACGCGGTTTTAACTTAACGATAGTTTAAAGTCATTTTCAACACTTTTTAAATAGCCGCGCAGTTTTAACACATGACGTGCACTGTGTTTACGCTTTTGTTTTTTCTGGGGGGTGTCCCAGTTTGGAGCGACTCGCACCCAAACGGAATCGGCTGCCGCGTAAGGGATTAATCTTTAACAGGGCGGACATAGGCTAGCGAAGACGAGCCACTAAGCGGTCTAAATGACATACTTCTCACGGACAGGGCTGGATCGACTTAAATAACATCTAGGGGAGTTGAACCCTCGACCTTTAGCGTATGGAAAACCCTTTGCCGTTGAGCCATTCAGAGTAGGCCAAAATGCAGAATACTATGGGCCCAGAAAATTGATTGTATTCCGTTTGAAAGAAGAAAAGTGTGAGCTCCCCCTTCTACTCTACCCCCGAAAGAGTGATTTCATGGGAAAGGGAACAGGAAGAGTGCGAGCATGCGGTTCGACATGAGACAGCCACCAATCAAACACAATACGAACACTTGGCAAGACAATGGGAGGTTGTTCTTTGGAAACAAGGCATTTCAGACCTCCCATTGTCTTCTAAAGGAAAAGAACCAAACAAGAAGAAAAGAAAGAACTACGATCGACAGGTGCAGCAAAGCAGGCAAAGAGCATGCGAGCCACTCTACGGCGTCGTCTCGGACCGGGCTCTTCCACTCCGTCGCGTTCCCAGCTGGGCTCCGTCGGCTGCTCCCTCTGCTCCTCTTCGGCTCGGATCCGCGCGGCGTCGATCTGCTCCAAAAGGGCTCGGCGGCGAAGCTGCTGCTGGCGCTCTGAACAGCCGGCACCCGATAAAAGAAGCCTCTCTGAAGGTGGGAGGGGAGGAGAGAGCGGAGGGAGTCGAAAAGCATGACAAAATGTAAATGGAGAGAGAACTTTTGAGGTGTGTGGCACGGACTACGAGTGGTGGAGGAAGAGAAGCAAGGGGAGGAGGAGACAAGCCCACTTGAATCGTCGTCTGGAGAACTCATGAAGGACGCAGTGGGGGATTCCACCCGGGTGGAGGAACAGTTGTTTTGCTGAGAAGAGGCTCGCTCGTGGTCTTTGTCTTCTGGTGAAGGCTTACGGGTGTCATTCATCTGAAACAAGTTCTCTATCTCTGTCTCTGCCTCTATATTTGTCTGTCTCTCATTTTTATCTATCTCTCTCTCTTTCTGGTTTTCTTTGTTTCTCTTTCCCTTCTCTCTTACCCTGTTGACACTCTCACTAGAAGTTCCAACCCTCTTCGTACTGGCAGCAGAACTGAAACTTCTTCATACATAAGACCCCTTCTAAACTAACCTTATGCTGATTTTCCTGCAAGCTGCCTCAATTGAAGCCTGTCGGTCACTGATGGACTTGGCTGGACTCCGAGGAGGAATTGGAGGTGGACTAACGAGGCTTGAACCTGAATCCTTTCATTGAAAGATCCGACCTAGTCATAGTTACCGGAAGCTGACTGAGCCATTCTTCGTTCGTCAGAGTCGACTGATTTCACCGACATCTGCTGTTCCGCTGCGAATGGCGTCAGAGAGGACACGGACAGGGTGAGGGCGGCCTGGGGGTTCGAGTGATCCGATTGCACCACTGAAAGCGCCAGTGCGAGGTGAACACACAAACCGTGCCAGGGAAATTTGGTCTTTAAAAGAGAAAGTCATTAAAATGGATTAGGTGAAGCGAGTTAATAAGAAGTTCCTAAGTAGTTACTGGCTCTGCCATCCATGTGGAGCCAAATGGGCCCGCACCGGTCAAAACGGGCCGCCACGCCTAGTTGGGCAAAGAATTCGGAAAACGCTTGAATTTGTTTTAAATTGAAAAAGTTAAGCGAAAGTTTCCTGGGAAGGGTTCTTCTACCATTCGTGATGAACATATTTTGCGTGTGCGAGTGAGAGTGTGATCTACCGTAACCACTGACTGTTACCTCCACTGTCAATGGAGCGCGCATCCTCCAAAAGCGCCCCTTCGCTCTGTCTCAGCTCCTTGTGCGATGAATCATACGAGGAAGGAGTGGCCAAAGAACGCCTGGGCGAAGTGGACCTGGTCGATGCCCTCGACTCGGGAGAGGATTCCTCTTCTGAAGAAGTCGTTTTCAGGGTTTGGTATATTGGCCTACCACTGTCCGTGATCCTTTGTTGGTGCATGGCAAAGCGGGCAAGGTTTGCTTCGCGGCGCGAAGCGTTGGTCTGACGATTGGACTTGCGGACGACGCCGGATTGGGCGAATTCTCCCTCGGAGGAACTCCTGAGAGGGTGAGAGGTGGCCTGGCTGCTGGAACACTACGTGCAAAGAAGCTCATGCACACAGATCGCCATGCGGCCTGTTTGGATGGATTCTACCACTCACTCACTTACTCACTCACTCACTCTCTAACATCCTCTCCTCTCCTCTCTTTTCCCCTCTCTCACTCTCTCTCTCCCTCCCTCTCTCTCTCCCTTTCTTTTACTCTCTAATTCTTTCTCTTTCCCTCTCTCCCTCTCCCTCTCTCTGCCCATGCGCCTGCTAGTGCTTCTGCAGCCTCCACTCACTTGTCATCATCGTCGACGCTCATCGAAGACATCACCTTCTCCTTGACCCACGATGGCTGAATCCTAGGTCTCGGTGACTTCGACCTGCAGCTGAACCGATATCTTACGGGTGCAAGAAGTCTGCTATCATGCATTTCACACTTCAACCTAATTTCCCTATCACATCGTTTTCAGACACTTTAAGAGAGTTTTTCTGAGAGTCTCGAGCTGAGCCGAGACCCCGTGGCCACAGAAAAAAGTCGATGCCTCGGATTTTGCTGATAATTTAATTTAAGATGGGTCTAGACGCGAAATAAGCAAGAAACACTTTTATTTTGGTTTTTCGAAATTTTTAAAATTTTTAAAATTGCAAGTTCAGTAAATGGCTATCTCCGCTCCCAGGAACCCTACGGACTTTCGGAAGGCGTCAAACGATTTGAAATAGTGTGCCGACAATATTATTCTTTTGTGGTTTCGTGAAAAAGTTATGATCAACCCTTCATTTTTTCGAAAAACTTCAAAAAAAGTCAGCAAAAAATCACATTTTTGCTCGCCCTGTTTTCCACGTTCAAAGGCGAGCTTCGCAGCCTATTTCATTGGATTTGTGGTAAAATTTCCGTTAATTTAAGCGCTTGCAAACATAAGAAATCGAATGTTATCATTGAGAAATTTCGATTTTTCTATCGAAATTTGGTCAAAAAACGACCAAAATTGCCCAAAAACAATAGTCAAAAAGAAAAAAAACATGTTTTTATTAAAATTGTGGATTTCTTAGTTCAGAACCACTGCTTAGGATAACAAAAGTCCATAAAAAAGGTTTTTAATTTTTTTTTGACTATTTTGACCAAATGTTTTTGGGCAATTTTGGTCGTTTTTTGACCAAATTTCGGTAGAAAAATCGAAATTTCTCAATGATAACATTCGATTTCTTATGTTTGCAAGCGCTTATATAAACGGAAATTTTACCACAAATCCAATGAAATAGGCTGCTAAGTTCGCCTTTGAACGTGGAAAACAGGGCGAGCAAAAATGTGATTTTTTGCTGACTTTTTTTGAAGTTTTTCGAAAAAATGAAGGGTTGATCATAACTTTTTCACGAAACCACAAAAGAATAAATTTGTCAGCACACTATTTCAAATCGTTTGACGCCTTCCGAAAGTCCGTAGGGTTCCTGGGAGCGGAGATAGCCATTTACTGAACTTGCAATTTTAAAAATTTTAAAAATTTCGAAAAACCAAAATAAAAGTGTTTCTTGCTTATTTCGCGTTTAGACCCATCTTAAATTGAATTATCAGCAAAATCCGAGGCATCGACTCTGTGGCCACGGGGTCCTCGGTGCTATCAAAAAAGCTCTCTTAAAACACAAACTCAGAAGAGAACTCTCTCAAGGAGGTTGTCCTTTCTCCAAAAGGGATTGTGTAAACACTTTGTAAACAGAGTGCACTTGAAACGTCAATTGTCGCATGCAATTTCCCTTCGAGACCATGCCAATTTCCGCTGTGGGTGGTCTTGTGTGGTTCAGTGCAAGGACCACACGTGAACAGTCACGGCACACTCTACGAACCTCACGAGGATGTCAGGAGGAGGCAAGGGAGTCGTTCCAGAACTACTGAAGGGCCATTTGAGGCCTACAGAAGCCATCTCAACCAACCTAGGCTCTTGTGGAGGGGTCGGAAGCTGTCGACGAGGCTTCTCGGGAGGAATGGCGGAGGGAGCAAAGGCCCAGGAGGGCTTCGGCAGAGGAGGGGATTTCACGTCACCGTTTGCCTAGAAAAGGTAAGTAAGAAGGCTTCGGTAGGTCTTACCAGTTCAGGTTTGACGTAATCTGGCATTTCGTGGTAGAACCAGGCGCCTGATTTCTTCCAAAGCTGGAAAGGGGGAGATGAAGGGAACGGACAGGAGAGGGACAGAGGGACCGAACTGAGGACACTACAGAGACAAGGCGGACAGCCAAACGACCACAGAAGCGAAAGCGAAGGGATCACTAGGGGACGACAGGATGGACTCTCTCTCTCTCTCTCTCTCTCTCTCTCTCTCTCTTTCTCCCTCTCTCTCTCCTCTCTCTGTCCACCCTGTCGATCGGGAATATCTAATAAAGTAAAGAAAGCGTCCTGCGACCACTGACTAACCACCTCTCGGGCCTCAGAGCATATCTTGCACAGGAAGACCAGTTCCCCTCTTCCTGGATCCAACGTCTCCACTCCGCAATTCCTCTGGCAGACGTACTGAAACCCTCTCAAGATTAGTGAAACCCCTCTTAGCTGACCTTTCGGCAATCGGAGCACATGGCTGCGTAGCTTTTGGAAGCGAGCAGGCCGAACTCCGTGTGGCAGAGGAGGCAGTGGGTGACTCCGTTGCCGGTGGCCCGTCTCTTCATCTTCTCCAGGCGGTCGACCATCTTCCTGAAGAGTGCGCTAATCGGGGAGGAGGGGGCTGTGTCGACACATGTCCGCACCAATCCATTAGGCAATCGGAAGACCACAGGAAAACAAAAGAGACAGACTCACCCGATGCGGGCCTGTTCCTTCTGCTTGCTTGCGTCCGCCTTGGCCAGGACCTGAAGAGGGGAATTGGGGAAGGGGAATTAAGGGACTGAGAGAGAGAGAGAGAGAGAGAGAGAGAAAGAGACCAACCTGTCGTATGTGCTCCTGCTCTGCTTCCGAAATCCCGCCATTCGCTGCCTTTGAATTTGTTGGACTCCGCGCAGTCGCTGTCCGCACAGACCACCCAGCTTGTAATCTAAAATTTACTAATTGAATCGTTAAAATCAAATGTAGACACAATGGAATTGTAAAGTTTCCTGCAAAAACGATATGGGAGGGATTCAGTTTCATCTCTCTCAGCGTCTTAGACTTTGAACGCCTCATCTCATTTCAAATTTCACACGCTTTGAAAAGCATCCATATTTTCAGACAAAAACTACCAGTGGAGAGAAGAGTGAAATAAAGATTCAGACGTTACCAGAAAATTTGTGATTCTGCTTGTACAAACGTGCGTGAGTGAATATGTGAGTTCATGAGTTCGTGAGTTCGTGAAAGAGTGGATGAGTGAGACAATGATCATGGGAGCTAGTCAATGATTTCAATGAATAAACACGTGAGTTCGTGAGTTCGTGAGCGAATGAATTGAAAAGAAACCCACTTGGCCCTGAGTTGCAGATGTCTGTCGCTGGGGCAAACCCATTTGTTCTGTGTGCCTCCGATTTCCCAATCATTCATGAGATCTGAAAGAGAAGAGATTTCCACTCAATTGCCCTGGATGACTACTCTCTCGCGCCTTTTTCAATCCTTTCCAATTTGTTTCCCTCTATTTTCGGATTCAAATTGGCCGCGGCATGGGCAAAGGGCTGTTTATCCGCGTAATATGCGAAGAGATTCCGCAGGCGCCCGGCTGGCAACAGCAATAACCGTTATTGGCAGCCGGCTATAGGAAAACACTCTTCCGATGGGTGAGGGTACAGTTTGGGGGAAATAGGGAGGATAAAAGAGGATAGATCATCAATTTAGAGAGGAGAGAGAGTGAAAGAGAGAAAGAGAGAGAAAGAGAAAGAAAGAAAGAAAGAAAGAAAGAGAGAGAGAGAGAGAGAGAGAGAGAGAGAGATAGAGAGAGAGAGAGAGAGAGAAAGAGCCACAAGCGGGGATTGAACCAGGGCAGTGACCGCGGCAGACTCCACGACAGACTACCTGTGCGTGCGAGAGAGTGAATTATAAATAATTTATAGACGTGTGAAAATAAGAAAAAACTCCTTTTTTATCCATTAAGTTTCAAAAATTCATTTTTTAAATAGCCTAGTGGCGCAGTTTGGAGAGTTGCGCGCCGGACAAGAGACCCCGGTTGGACTCCTCACTCCCACAGTTTCATTTTTGTGCAAATATGGTGTAGAAATGGGGTGAAATTAGTGTTAAACTTTACGTTTCACCCAAAATTAAAATTTAAATGTTTAAAAACAGTTCCATTCACAGGGTTCTCTTTGAAAAATTTGAAAAGAAGGTCAAACAAATGGAATTTTCTCCGGGAAAACGGGAAAAATCAGTTGATCATAGTGAAGTCGTCTTTAAAATGAGTCAGATACCTTTTTTAGATTCGAGGAAGCCGGAGAAGTGGCGCAGAAGGGGGATTCGCGGCCTGGCGCCGGCGCCTTCGCCTTCGCCCCGACCGGCGGCCATCGCAGTGCGGATCGATTCCCCCCGCTCCACTTCTACGCGACGACGACGATGGCGACGAAGACAATTATCACGTGGAGGATTCGGCTGTCAGCAGGACAGAAGAGCGTTCATCGTGCCAGCCGCAAGGGGCGGGGGGGGGGGAAGAGGAGGAATGGGGGATTGGATGTCCATGTCCTTGATGTCTTGAGACTGTCTGGTGACCAGGGTGAGACGGGAACTAGGCGGGAGTAAGTTGGTCTTTTAATGAGTTAACTAACTAATCTGACTTCAAAAAATGATTTTAAAATATTTTAATTTAAAGTTAAGTAATGGATCGGACCGGGTGGGCCGGTTAGGGCCGCGGGTCGGGCCGCATGTGGCCAGGACAGGTAAATACAGACTGTCATTAAGACAGTACCCCAAAGTTTGGCAAAATCAGGCGCTTCAAGGAAAAGAGTGAGTTTTAGGTTCGCAATGGCTTCATGGCAAGACTAGCTTCATGGCGAAGTTGGTTACGCGTTGCATTTACAAGTTAGGGGTTGTGGGTTCGATTCCTGGCGGCAAAATCTTTTTGCCCATCCTCTACACGCTTGTTCCGTTACATAAACGCAGTTTAAAATAAGAAATTATGAGCTTCCAATGTTTCAAATGAAAAATGCACTCCAGAGACGAATTCCTCTCGAATCCGAACCAATCGAGGGAAGACAGTGGTTCATTGGGTCGGAATGATGTTGTCTGAAGGAAAACGCGCCCGAAATCCAATTATTCGTTGTTGTTTTCCAATTAGAAGGAAGACTCCCCAATTTTAGGGAAACAGACGTCTAGAGGGACATCTACGACTACTCCAAGTGGAGAGAGAGAGAGAGAGAGAGAGAGAGAGAGAGAGAGGCGGAGAGAGATATATAAAAAAGAGAATGCCGTCAAAGCACGTGAATCCTAAAAATATCTTTATCAATCCGTTATGTACAGTAAGCATAGTCGTAAAGGCTGAGTGGGCGCCTCTTGAACGTCACGTTGTCAAGATTGGAACAGAAAGGGCACAACTTGAATGACATCTTTCAAATACTTCAAAATCGTGAAATAAATACTGAAGCAGATTTCTTTAACCGAAAAAGCCAAAGTCAGTCAGCGGGGATTGGACCAGCGACCGCCTGATTAACAGTCTGGGGCTCTACCGATTGAGCTAGTTAGGCACCGGCAAAGCATTGGAGGCTCAATTGATTGAAAACGGCGCGACCATACGTGGTCTGATTGAAGAATATGTCACGAAAGCTTTCATTTCAATGTTTTCAAATCTGAAAGTAGGTTTTTGGTCTTTGAACTGAGAAACCACTTCATCCAAAGTCTGTCTAAAAACGAAATCAGAGGAACTCGTTAGCGGAGGTCCTTTGGCCAACAAAAAGAGACGCCGGAGGTACGGTGGAACTTCAGGATTCTTAAGAGCAACTTTCTGTCTCTCTTTCTCCCTTTCTATTTCTCTCTCTATTTCTCTATTTCTCTCTTTTTCTCTCTCTCACTCTGCCAGTTGAACTTGAAAAGTTAGCCAAATTTCAGACTCAAATGATACTCAGGCAAAACACGAAGCTTCTGAAGTACGGAATGCCAAATGATCAAGCTTTCTCAATTCTTTTGAGCAAATGCGCTTCCGGAAAAAGTTTGAAAGATAAAGAAAGACCGAAAGTCGGCAGTAGTTGGTTGTTGTTCTCTGTTCGTGTGTGTGTGCCGGCCATTACCGCTCGCTACTAATTGCCCAGCCAACGACGACGGCGAGGAGGACGACAGGGATAACGAGGGAGGGATTGGCCTCGTTCCAACACCTCTCCTCTCGTTAGGAAGGAGGCGGAGAGTTCTTGGAATGAGAGGAACAGGAAGAGAGAGTGCTCTCTAATTCTGATTTCAGATATCTCTATCTCTCACAAACTCATACGCTTCCACAGTCACACCCTCACAATAACCCAGTACTCACTCGCTCACACATGCACTCTCTCTCACAGAATCTGTCTCTCTTGTCCGTTGGATGAGTTCCAAAGCTTTGCGTGTCATCTGCCATGTCAAAAGGGCACCGCGAACTACGATTCCAGTGACGACGGGACATTTCCACCGAAAACAAGATTGAAAGACTCCAGAGAGGGGGAACGGCAGAAGATGGTGCCAGTGGTTACCTGACATCTCCTATTGTCGTGGACTGGAGAAGGACTGCTCGGCCATTCCATGAATCTCAGCTTTTACGATCGGCCGACGCGTCGTTGAAGACGCGAAAATTGCCACCTTGGTTACGGCGCGACGGGTACTGTAGAGAGGTGGTGAGGGAGAGAACGAGAAATCGAAGAAGAACAATGGAAGGGGGATAATGGGGAGGACGGGAGGAGGGTTATGCAAAAGGAGAGAGAGAGAAAGAGAGAGAGAGAAAAAAAAAGAGAGAGAGAGAGAGCTCCTGCCAAAGGCCGAGTACGAATGTAGCATTGGAATGTAGCATTGGACCGGAAGTGCGTCGCTACGTGTTGCCTAAGGCTATTTCCCCTGAATCAAAGAAGATTACGTCATCCAGTCGTTGGATTCAAAAACAAACATGTGGTATCTACTTCATCACATCAAAGCTCCTCTTAGATGAAATCTTCAGGAGACTGAGAGGGTGAGTAATCGTGCTCCATCGTAACGATCTTGTTGCGCAAGAGAGGACTATTAACACGTGCTTAAATTCTTTGCTAAAACGTTACACAAAAGACGTATCCGGTGCAATCTGCGGATTGAGGGTCGTCGGAGTGTTCCAGAGACCACTGGGTGTCAGGAATTCACGCAGGAATTCATGGCTCTGTGCGGACAATGCGTGCCGGATGGCTTTCTTCTTCCACACAACGCTCATTATGACGTCATCCTCCCCCGAAATCAGATTCCGGTGACGTCACGTTTTGTTTTGAATCGAACGCCACGTGGGTGGTCTGTTGGTATCGCGGTGAGGTACACGGTTAGTTCAGGCCGGAGATCACTAATATGGCTGTAGGGGGTTCGAGCCCCTCAAAATGCGTTGTTTGTTTTCTTAGTAAAAGATGTCACCCGCAGGAAGGTGTGCAAACTTGATCAAAACAAACAAATCAACATGGCATGGGAATGAACTCATTGCGGAAACCACTTGCTTATAAATGCTCTTGAGGGGAAACTTGGACGGACACGCCCTAAACTACAAAAACTAGCGGAATCGAGAGATAGAGAGAGAGAAAGAAAGAAAGAAAGAAAGAAAGAGAGAGAGAGAGAGAGAGAGAGAGAGAGAGAGAGAGAGAGAGAGAGAGAGAGAGAGAGAGAGAAATAGACAATGGAATGGGCACCAAATGCTGGGCTACTGTAGCCACGTGGTTTCAACAGTTTAGAAGTCAAACTACACTGTAAACCTTGCAAACGACAAGAGAGAAAGAGAGAAAGAGAGAGGATTCGAAAGGAGACTGTGGTATGGCTGCACAAGGAAGGAGGTGCTCCTCGGAAATTCCATCGTCGGAGGGAAATCCCTCGTCGGCAAGAGGATTCTTCGTAATTGGCGTGTACTTTAAGGGGTAAACAGGTGTGAATTGCATGAAAACAGCTGAAAAGAGGAGTTTCCTCTGTGGGATTCGATTTCCTCCAGTGTTTGTAGCCAAACAACGTAACCAATGGCGACTGGTCGTTTGGACACGAATGGCCCCGGAACGACCGGGTTTTGGGAAAGAGAGTTTGGGAAGTTTGGGAAAAGAAGAGAGAGAGAGAGAGAGAGAGAGAGAGAGAGAGAGAGAGAGAGAGAGAGAGAGAGAGAGAGAGCTTTATTTACCCCGAAATGTGCTAATTTCGCCACTTTTTATAAGCAGCCACGTGTTTTATGAATGTGTTTGTATGAATTCGTGTGAGCGCGAAATTTCAATTAAACGTAACGAACAGGCCGTAAACAGCGATTCCGATGCAGTTTTCGCCATTTCAAGCGAACCGTGCGAATTGTGGAAAACAAACAACACAGAAGGGCTTAAACTAGAATTTCTTTCTTAAAAAGATACAAAGTATGTTCAAACTGCCAGACAAAGCCAGTGGTTGCCTATGTATATGTTTCTCTTGTTTTCACAGCCTGAAGGAGTTATCGATCTTTTTGTAAACACAGAACACTTGGTTGAAATGGCCACTTGCCAGTTTGACCACTGCTTTTGGGAGACAAAATATAGGCTGCGCAGGGTTGTTTGCGAGGAAGAAAGGAGTGAGTCAAGGCGAATGGCAACGGATGAAAACAGGAAATGTTTTCCATGTATCCGATTTCAATGGAAAGGACCAGGCCAAGCGTTTTTGTGAAATGCACACTCTTTCCTTAGATGGAGAGAGAGAGAGAGAGAGAGAGAGAGAGAGAGAGAGAACGAGAGTGCATGAGAGAGATAAAGAGTTTTGAAAGCCCAGGATCTCTGATCCAGGTGACGTTTCCTTCATTCCAAAATTACGCATTTGGAGAAAAATGGCCCAATTTCCGTCAAAATACGGGTGTTTCGGCGGAAACGGGCGCCTGCGGCAGTTTGTCGTCTGAAATCCAACGCCGAGAGGCCATTAATTCCGACGAAACTGCAAATTTGTCAACGACCGCCCGTTTGGTCCCACGACGAAATAGTAAAGGGAATCATCATTGAGAATTCTACACAACGATAACTCCAGATTACGGGGAAAGGCATAGGAATGGTCATAAGACGAGGTCATAAGGATGCGTCATCTGGGGATGTCGAAAAGGCGGCGATGGACGGAAAAGACGGGGCTGATAAGCAGCTGGCAGCATGCACCCTGCTGCGGACAGCCAGAAGGGAAGAGTAGACAGAGAAAAAAGGAATCTGATTATGGAATCCAATATTAGACCGGAATTCCTTCGCTTTGTCCCAACGAATAGCAATGAAGCATTGATTTTGGTTCATCTCTTATTTGGAGTGATGCAACAAATATGAAGAGCAGTTGACCTAAAGTTGCAAACTATGAAAAAAACTCTTCAATTCAATAGGCCAATCTGCAAACCAGACCCCAATGCAATCACATGAAAACGGTATATGAATGCAGTGTCCCTTGATAGTTGTGGCGCCCGGTTAGCTCAGTCGGTAGAGCACCAGACTCTTAATCTGGCTGTCGCGGGTTCGAGCCCCGCATCGGGCTTACTTTTTGCATTTTTGAAGTAGATATCTTTTTGGTATTCTAGAAAGAGTACAACTTTCTTGTTATAGTAAGATGACTAATCTGGGGAAGTAAATCAACAAAACGTGGGAAATGAACTCATTTGCGGAACCACTTGCGTATAAACGCCTTGGGCAGGATTGTGGACACGCCCTATTACGACCGAAGACTGGGAAAATGGGATTTCGTACCCCTAAAGGTGGTTTCATTGATAGAAAATGGTCAAACTACGTAATTCTTTTAGGCGTGCAAGCAAAAATACTCCACTTGACCAATTTAGTCGGTTTCGGACCTTTAAGTGCTTTCTGTGACGTCATAATCTGCCCCCAGAAAACCTCTTCTCATCACTTCCTTTCAAGCAAAAGACACTGAACATAAAAACAAAGCGACCAAAGATAATAAGCGCTATTTCTGGGATTTCCGCTGAAACAACTACAATTTGGAGAGAAAAACCATTGTTCATCTCTGTTCAACAAGATTTCTTGCAAAACATGGGGTTTGGATTAGGGAAAACAAGGAGAAAAGTGCGGTCAGCGGATGGATGAATGGAGGGACGGAGGCCGACGGAAACAGATTGTGAATTCATGAAACAGCGACGAGCGAAGGCCAGGAAAACAGCTCACTTTGGAGGATCTGGGAGAGAAAGAGAATCTGAGTGTGAGAGGAGTGAGGGAGTGAGTCAGAAAGTGTGTGGGTGTAAGCGTGTGAGCGTGTGGGTGTGAGCGAATGAGTGTTAGTGAATTTAGGAGAGACAATAGTAAGAGGAAGGATAAGAATGGAGAGTGAGATGTGGATCCAAGATATTGTACCCTTCCCTCCAAGGAAATTGCCATTGAGCAAAACAGGAACCAACGTGGGAGGAGGGTGTTTCTGAATATCTGAGGGAACCAAAAAACACCGCCTACTGAAAAATTCCTTCAAAGGTTTCAGGGTCAGCTTTGCAAAAGGGATGTTTCTTACAAAGATTTCTTCTCTCTCTCTCTCTCTCTCTCTCTCTCTCTCTGTATCGCTCTCCTGACGATATCCAGCCCGGTTGCACTCACGTCCTCAGGCTCAAACTGACATCTTCGGCTTAGCTTCTTTTTCTTAAAACTCTGCCAGGGATCGGATGGCAGTGATTGTTTTGCGTCGTCTCCCTGGCGGCTGAAACGGAGCAGGGAAATGAGTTTCCGGCGCCAGTCGCAAATAAAAAGGTTCACAACTTGTGGTGCAGCCGAGAGTGTCGCATCTAATTTCGCACGGGAATCAATCGCAAGCGAAAAGAGAAGGCTAGAGAGAAAACAAGGTCTGCGCGAAAAAGGCAGTCCACGGAGGTGGAGGCTTCTGGAAGACTGCTGCTCATGCAATCGGAAGGGAAAGAAGGTAAAGAAGAGGGTACGAATCCCTTCGAGGACATGCGAACTACGGTAGCTGCTATACAATCAGAGCAAGCGAGTGGGTTTGAGAAATAGCAGGAGGCGGTTAAAATAGACGAGGCAATTAGTGCCGCATGAGGGATATGGGGAAAGATACACGTGTCGACCTTTTGATGTAGGTGCACTTGGTGTTCTCTCTCTCTCTCTCTCTCTCTCTCTCTCTCTCTCTCTCTTTCTGGGCCTGCCCCTGCCTAGGTGTGTGTCTGTTGTTGTTCTATCTCTGCCTATCTCTTCATCTCTGGCTCTCTCTCTCTCTCTTTCCAAAACTCAGTTTCTGAAAGAATGCGTGGCAAATGGCCTTGTGGAGTTGTGGGTGGTGTTGGCAGCCGTTTCGCCGTGAACAAAGAAGTCGCTTTGAAAGAGACTCAAAAAACAGCGGCCGATTGTCGCCTGAGGCAAATCGAACGCACTTCCTAAGCCCTCGGGGATGAAATGGGAGAGCAGGGCATATGTATTTTTTGGGAGGAGATAGTTCCGGATTCGTACTAGAGAATGGGGCATTGTTCTAATTTCACATAACATGACAAGGGGGATCTGGCCTGTGGCCCCAGACCTCTTTAGAGAGAGAGAGAGAGAGAGAGAGAGAGAGAGAGAGAGAGAGAGAGATTTCCTTTGGCTAGGTGTGTGGATCGACTCCGCATTTTGAAGAAAATTGGTGTTTTTGCCTTCGTCGCAGACGAAGACAATCAGGCCACCAGCCAAATTGCTGGAGTCTTTTGTTAGTCACAAGGGACGAAGACCAGGTTTACTATCAGCGTCTTTTTCTCAAAAATGTTTTGCCTTCTCAGTAAAACTTCGTAAAAGAGAAACGATTTTAAAATGAAAAACTGACATTTCAAAAAGAACGCGGGTGTGAAGCAATGAAGGTGAGTCAATCGATGATCGAAGGGAGCTAAGGAGATTCCGGCGGATACATATAAGTGGTTGTGTGCGGTCGTGCATCGATCGCCCGAACGAAGGCAAAGTAGACTTCTCGACGGCGGACACACCTACGCACACAGGAGCGAAAGGAGGAGGGAAAGGGAGATGATGGAGAGATATGGGGGATTGGGTCTTACTCTCTTTCTCAGTCTCCATGTCTCTGTTTCTCTGTTTGTTTCTCTCTTTTTCGTTTTCTCTCTCTCCCCTCTTTCTCTCTCTCTCTCTCCTTGACTCTCTCTTTATATCTTTGCTAAGAAATCGTCAAATTAAGCGCTTTCAACAGTAATGGTTATAACATACTTTTCAAAATCCGTGCTTTAAAGGGACCAGCCTCCTTTCCCAAATGAGAATGACCCATATGCTAATTCACTCATTTCAGTTAGGATAATATTTTCCAACACCGCTCCAAGCAACGTTTTTTTTTCACAAAGGGACTGATTAGCATAGGATTAGCCTAGCCTTTGGAAAGGAGGCTGATGGTCCCTTTTTTCCCCATGATAGATTTAAATGATATCCATGTTTCCAAATTGTTCGGGCTTTGAAAAGAAAACTTAAAAACATAATTTATTCTAAAATTCATATTTTCAAACTATCTTATTAATAATTCAGGATAGGACAAACTACGAAAATTATGTTTTTTTCTGGAGGAAGGGCAAAGTGTAGGCGTGTTATCAGGTGTCTGAAGAAACACATAAACGTCTAGCGTCATTTGTAGTTTGGATTTGCCACTTTGGAACGTTTTTCGAACCCCGTTCTTTCAACATTTTCCATAGCCGGAATTGTTTACACAGACAGTGGATTCAGAATTCGTGGTGGGACCCAAAAACACCGGAAATCCGTCGCATTAGCGGCGGATGGCGGCTCGTTTCCTGTAGAAAACAGCGCGCGCAGGGAGGGGAACAGTTATTTGGGAGGAATGACGTGTGTGCGCGTGTGAGTGTGTGGATATACAAGGATTTTAACGTTTATGTGGGTTTCATTCGCACCGCTGGGAATGCGAGGTGATAAGCTGTTCGTAAGGTACCGCAGGCAGCGCCACGGTAGTCCAGCCTGTGGCGGTGCTCCAGTCATACCGCCTGAGTTCGACTGCGCCGAGTGACAAACGGCGGCAGAGCGGCATGAATAAGCGGAATTTCACAGTACGGCGTTAAAGACAAGTCTTATTTTATATTTTGGTGTGTTTTCTTAAAATGTTCTTCAATGGGAGTTCAAAATCCCGCCCCCACCACCGTGTACATTTCTTTAAGTGTGATTACTTCTGCAGAAAGAACGGATTATCCGCCGGAAATTGCAAATAGCCTCCGATTTTTCCGGAGAAAACGACTGCGTGGGGGGTCCAAATAGATGGCTTTGGAGGCAGCCGACTGGAGGGAGCCGGAAGTGTCTGGTCTGACGAATAGGCCAAGTGGGGGAGGTGACAGCCGGCTGGCACGAACGCGTCCGCTTCGACGGACATGTCAGTTTTGGTGTGGGAACTGCCGGATTCATTGTGGGAATCATTTGACCTACCTGGTTGATCTACCCGTTTGATAGATGGAGCCTGTCTCTCACATGCACACGTGCACACATGCGAACCCACCGACTTTGTCTCCATGCTGGGCGTTGAAGAAGGCTTGGCTCAGCTTCCGCACTATAAAGAAAGAAGAGGTTAACATTCCATTGGCTGATCCGTCGGCCATTTTGGACACGGTTGCCTCGACTGATTGGGCGCCTAACAATCACCTGGCGCTGGGCTTTTGGGCTAGCTCATGGGCTGAAATGAGGGGAATTTTTAGAGAGAAAGATAGACAGCAAGAGAGAGAAAGGGGAATAGGGAGAGAGAGAGAAGTGAAAAAAGGACAAGCTTTGGCAGTTGTTCTCTGCCAGATTGGCGGCCGAGCATCGACACGAAATGCGAGAGGCACAATGAATAAATTACAGCCAAGGCAGCCGAATGGTAGAAGGGAAAGGCTACCAGAATGGCTAAGGAGGTGACGAGCACAGGGAATTCTTAAGGGCTTTTTTCGTTTTAGGAACTGGGAGACAGCGGAATTCGGAGCCTTCTGGGGTCATTACAAAGACGGCGGAGGAGATTAAGGAGCTGCCCTTTCTGAAAATCCATCGGTCACGGAAGGGGGCTTCCGGAACTGACGACGAGAGAATACGATCTTCTGCCTTCATAGAGAGAGAGAGAGAGAGAGAGAGAGAGAGAGAGAGAGAGAGAGAGAGAGAGAGAGAGAGAGAGAGAGAGAGAGTAGTTTGGCACACTCTCACCGACTTACTCGCTCACTAGTTCACACTCACTCTCACTCACTCATTCACACTCTCATTCTCCTTTTCTATCAGGAACCAAAGCAGCAGCAGAGACAATGAGACGTTGGACAAATGACTGGCTGTGGAATTAACGTCACGAAAACATGCCAAGACACTAATTTTTGCAGGGGCTTTCGGAGACTCTCGAAGCACAGCCATAAAAGAGAATTCATGAGGAGATTCGGTTTCTATGCTCATAAGTCAAAAGTTAGAAGCATCAACTGATTACTGACGTGAGTCTCAAGAAAGCAATCTTTTAATAGGATTAGTAGAAGTATCTACTTAGGAGATATGAAGTTTGCGCATTGGAAACTGAATCAGCAGTATTGAACTGCGTCAAAGGATGACTACTCGTTTGATAACTTAATACTCGGAGAGAGAGACAGAGAAATAGAGAAAGAAAGAGTTTTCCAGTAGCAAAAGACATTTTGGGAGGTTGTGTAAATGATAGGTTGCAGCCAGCCATAAATCGTCTGAAAAACGCAATCGGAACACAATTAGCATGAGCCTACGCCCAAGTGGCGGTGGATGTCTGATTTGAGGATGGAATTCGGAAGAAGAAAACATACACGAGTTTCATGCATATGCAATGGGAGACCACCGAGAGAGGACCGAATTAGCAGCAGCTGGAAATTGGAGGAACTCATTTTGGAGGAAAAGTTGAGTGAGTGAGTGCGCGCGTACGCGTGTGAGTGTGTGTTTCAATCGTAATCTCAAATCCTCCAAAAAGACTCCGTTTCCATTGTAATCTACTTAATCTCTTTTCCATTACCCGGAGGGCCATTAAAACAGATGAAATCCCTTCAAAATGCAATCGAAAACCAGCAAAAAACACAATTAAGGGCTTCATGAGGCAGCTTTTCCATTCAACCTAGAATTTCAATGAACAAAGAGGAACAGTCATTGTTTTCTGCTTCTTAACGCAGGATTTGCGGATCAGGAGATGAAATAAGAAAATGATGTTTCTTGAAAAGCAGAAACCAAGAATAATACACAGAATGATGTCATTGGCTAAGGAGAGAGAGAGCGAGAGAGAGAGAGAGAGAGAGAGAGAGAGAGAGAGAGAGAGAGTAAGTGACTCTTATGAAAAGGGGTCCCGAGGGAAGGACTCTTAGGAAACGAAAAGGACCAGGGGATCAATACGCCAGAAAGAGAAGAACAGCCAAATCTCATTTGTCTCTCTCGGGCGACGAACGCAGGATTTTGTGAACTAGAGTAGGGGCTAATTAGAAACAAGAACGGAGAGTTGTTGTTCCGTGTTTCCGGACTACACAAGGTAGAGAAGGGAAAATAGAGAAAGAAAGAGAAACAGGGAGAGCGAAAGAGGGGAAGTGCATTGAAAAGTTCAAAGAGTGATCGTTATGACGCCTGAAGACAAGAAGCCGTCTTCAGAGGGGCTTCCTGCTAATTCTGCTAAACTTTGCTTATCAGTCAATCGCTGCGTCAATGACCGAAATCGCGCCATCAGCGCCTTCAAAACGCCTGAAAGAGTTTGAAAAAAAGCTGAGAGATAAAAACATGATTGAAAATTCTGACTTCCGCGTGGATTGGGCATTGTTTTTGGTCCCGGAGGGAGGTCTTCCTTTGTTACTCATAAGGGTAGATTTATTAGTTGTTGATGTGTCAGAGAGAGAGAGAGAGAGAAAGTAAGTAAGAAAGAGAGTCAGGGATCGAGACTAGCTATCTAATCAATTTTCGATTGATAAAAATGAAGTCTACCGGTTGGGATCAAACCGTGGTCGCGTGTTTGACAGTTTTAACTGAGTGGTCCGGTTCAACGGGGAATTTTGACTGGGTGGTCCGGGTAAACGGGTCATAGTCGGCTTCCAAGTTTCCAAGGGTTTACAAGTCGGCTCTAGAGGTCCCGTCCCCCTGATCCTTAGTTCCCTCTCTCGACCCCTGCCTTGGACTGTTAATCGGCGGATGCCTGATCGGATGCGCTCTCTTTCCCCCATCGTTCCTCAGGAAACAACATCATCCCCGTATTTCCTTCGTTTGGCCTGTTTTCCATGTTTCACCCCCAATGTCCCCTTGGAAGGAAAGTCCCTCCCTATTCTCGTCGCATGACGTGGTGCCAAAGTGGCGCCTTCTCAATTACAGAGGCATTCGCCACCGGAAATTTATCCGGCGCCGGCCGTGCAAAATGGGAACGTCTCCTGATTGACCAAGGGCACATTCATAATGAAACAGGAAGGAGGGCCGAAGGATCAGAAGAGTAGACTATAGGGTTATGAGAGTCTCGTGCCCTTCCGTTCGACCTACTCTTTTCATTCCAAACCCCGTCATTTCCTCAAAGTCCCGTGAATCCCCATATTCTTAAAAGGCTTCTTTCTCGGATTCCCTCATCCTGAGGCTAATCCGACATCAAGCTGCCAAAAGGCGCGATTTGTTTGTCGCGCCTCGTTAGTTTGCCCCCGGCTGGTAGGAATTTGCGACTAGTGACAGCCGTACTTGATTGGTAGCACTTGGAACACTGCCAAATTAGGAGCCAACGGGTGGATTTCAGACTGGCGGGGAATGACGTTTTGGTACAGACGCCCTAGTAGAGATTGAAGAATAGGTCAGTCCGGGCCGGCCCGTAAGTTCTGGCATCGCCTTTGGTTTACCGTTTATAACAGAGCATATCTTCATAAGCCTTTAGCAGGAAATTGAAGGAGGGAGAGAGAGAGAGAGAGAGAGAGAGAGAGAAAGAGAAAAAGAGAGATCTGGGGAAGGAGAGACACAAAAAAGAGAGAACAAGTTCTGGAGGGCTGCTTAGAGAGACATAGAGTAGGGAGTGGGTTGTGTTAAATGAGGCTACCAGAGAAATGTCAGACTAAGGGTACCCCGAAAACACTTTGAAAAGAAAACATCCTGACCCTCTTTTGACACAACGTTGTGAAGTCAATCAAGAAACTGCTCTAATGCTAGCTTTAACGGCCTGACTGCCGACTAGATCGCAGTCATCGCTACGGGACCACCCAAAAAGACCATGTAACATGCACCCAAAAAGATAGACAGATACAAAAAGAGAGAAGGAGAAGAGATATATAGGAAAGATCAAGAGAGGTAGAGATAGAACGTGTGTGTGTGTGTGTGTGTGTGTGTGTGTGTGTGTGTGTGTGTGTGTGTTAAAATGTCCATTTTTTCCTAGAACCACCTAAACTTTACATTCCCTTGAAACCCTCCTCTACTACAACGTCTCAACTAACGACTACGTAATTAGAAGCCCCCAGAGGGCAATGTTTGCGCGACCTCTGCGGACGACTTGTGTTGTTTTTCTCTCCTGATGAACCAAAGAGAACAGTAAACGGAAGTGACGGAGAACAGTAAAAACAGGACGCCGTCACTGCCTCCTGTAAGCGAAATTGGATTATCTTAATCTGTTTTGAACCTCTAGTCAGCCTTTATCGACTGCATTGGTACAAAATTGGAGCGATTTCTACTAGAATTTTTTAGTGTTTGGCTTTCTCAAGTGCAAAAAGTAGGACAACATAGGATAAGACACATAGGAAAGGCGCTTATTTTTGAGTGGAAAGTACCGTTTTCGTGGGAAATTTGTGAGGGAGGACACACACTGCCTCATTCACTCACACTCACACACTCACAGGCACATTCTTATTCACGAGCTCACACACACTCACACTCACACGTTCACTTACCCTATCTCTCTCCCTAGCATAAACTCTCCTCATAGTCAGCCATTTGTAAGCTCATCTAGTGTAAAAACAAGATAACTCTATATACCTCCATTAATATGCAACTAATTGTATTCAACACGCAATTATAGCACTTTTTGGCATCTGATAAGAAATATTTCAAATTGATTGTGTTTTGCTACAACTCAACGGTCAGGAAAAGTGCTTGAAACGGCAATTAATCTATTCCATTTCAACTTTTTCTCTCGAACTCTCTTTCTTTCTCTCCTTCTCTCTCTCTCCATTCCATTCTTTTCTACTGCTTTCTTGTCTCTTTCTCTTTCTTTCTCTCGTTCATAATAAGGCTGACGCCATATTGACTATTTGCAAAATGAATGTTGCTTTTTAGTATTTGGCCTTCCATGGGAATGTTCAACAAGACAGCCAACGGTTGATGATATCTCTCTCGCTCTCTCTCTCTCTCTCTCTCTCTCTCTCTCTCTCTCTGAATCCCAAAAGAATCGTCTGGAAGTATTCCATAGTCCCCTGCCTCCGTATTCCTTCCCATTTGCCAGGATTGCATCTTATGCATTGGCCGACATAAATGCATAAAACTTTCACGTTCTGTCGTCACGAAGCCCCCAAAGGGGCAACCATTCCCAGAAAGAGTATCACGAGGTCCGAATTTCCATTTGGTTCCCCCGTAATTAGGGCGCCACTTTCGCCACTAAGTCCTTAGAAAAAGACAAACAAGTGAGGGAGGAAGAGTATCCCTCCCTCAGAGGGAGGACGTTCAACCGGGGAGCAAGCAGTTTCCCCTTTACGACCACCCATAAACACGCGCGGCAAACGTTCCCGCGTTGGGAAAGAGAAATTTTAGGAGTAATAAATCGGAGGTGCAAGAAGTGGAAGTAAGTGGGGGGTGTGGGGACAAGGACGAAGAGATGTGTGACAGAAGGGAAAAAGAAGAAGAAGAAGAAGAAGAGAGAGAGAGAGAGAGAGAGAGAGAGAGAGAGAGAGAGGATGAAAGAGAAAACAGAAGACATAGACAGAAGTTTAAAAGACCCCCTTCCAGAATGAAGAAGAAGAGATTATGGCTCTGGTACTAGGCAAGCGGCGTAATTAGAAAACGGCCAGAGGGCAAATGGTGACGAATTCCTGCATATCCTGGGATTTGGAGGCGTTGCAAGCTTGCCCTCACTTTCACACGCACATACACACTCACTCACTCTTTTCTCTTTTTCTTTCATCTTTCTCTTTTCTCTGTCTCCCCCCCCAATGACTTAACTCATTCTTCCTGCCCACTTCCTTCCGTTATTCCTCATTAGTCATTCCATAATTCATTGCGACTGCGCTCTTTTTCGCAGAGCAGAAAATCGCTCAAATTAAACGCTCAACTTCTTTTCCAAAAATTGAATTTCTGGCATCACTGATTTTCATCTTTCTCTCATCTGATCCTATTGATTTATGAATTCTCAAAACCTGGTAACCAGTTTTTGGGGTTTGTTATCTTCCAGAATTCCTCTCGTCAACACAAGAAAGAAACTCTGAGACGTGCAAATTTGATTCCGTTTCCCATTTCTTTGTTGCCTATGGTCTGTGCAAAAGAGTGCTTTCAGTGCCAGAAAATAGTGGTTCGGCTTTAGAAAGAGGAAATGGCCATGCTTTTCAGCCCATTTCCTTTAGATGCTAAGATTTCAAAGGCTAAGCATGAAAGTCCGATGGTTAGAGAGGCAGAGAGAGAGAGAGAGAGAGAGAGAGAGAGAGAGAGAAAGAGAGACAGGATAGAGACCAAAGTGGAAAGTCAAATCAGTCGTGGCAACCGTGACCTGAAAGTAAAAGATCCAAAGAAACTCACGCCTCGTGGAGACCGTGGGTAGGTCGAGGTTCAATGGGATCCGTGGTTCATCCATGTCGGAGGAGAGGACGTCGGACGACGGGGGCGGGGCGTAGGGCGAGGTGGGACTCGGAGAGGCCGATGGCCCCCCACAGCAATGGACCCAGCCCTGAAATGGAAGGTAGAACAGAGACTGAAACAAAGTAGGAAGTCTAGAAAACGCTATTTCGAATGCAAAAGCAGTCAGTTTAACTAAATAGAAATCGGAGCGGATGATGGCCGACGGGCAGATGAGGGAAATCCGGCTGTTGTTTGCAGGCAAATGAAAAGAGTTCGAGGCGTGAAAGCGCTCCAAAAAGCAATTCAGTGACAGCAGTCTTCGATTTCAAATGAGTTTTTGTGGGCAAAGAACGACCGAGGAAGTTAAAAGGCAGAGAAAGAGTGAGTGAGTGAGTGAGTGAGTGAGTGAGTGAGTGAAGCAATGTCAAAGCCAAAGCAGACCTTCAAAAGCGCCTCAAGTGAAGGAGTGAAAGTGTTTTTCGCCCCATAGTAACTTATTGGTAACCGGATTTCCGGATTCCTGCAGAAATGAGCCTTCACTCGCAAACAGCCGTCTCTTTTCGGCTGTCTTTGTTTTCCTCCAACTCCGCACAACACATGAATTGAGGCTGAATAACAAAAAGAGGGTTGAAGGCGGTTCATGCGTTTGTTTGTTTCTGGCACGAATGTGGCAATTGAATAAGGGCGAAGGGGCGGGACTGCCCGGCTGCCAGAAGGGGTATCAATGGGGCAGATTAGGGAAATGATCTCTTGCTTTATCTTAGTCACTCTCCTCTCCCTTTCTCTCTTTCTCTCTCTCTCTCACTCTCTCTCTCTCTCTCTCTCTCCAAAACTACATCATCTAATAGTGGCCGTTAAACTCGCGTGTCATCTGAAATTCTCTCTTTTTGCCACGTCCGAACCTCAGAAAACTATCGTAAGCCAAAGTTTCTGAGATGTCCCAAAGGCCTAATCCAAAATGTGAAAGCGTCAACTATCGGAAATAGAAGAGAGAGGAGACGGATTTGCAAGAGGGTCTCTCTCTCTCTCTTCTCTTTTTCTCTCTTTGTCTTTTTCATTTTTCTACAAAATACATAAAGAAAGTAATTTCCATAAAGCAGTTTGGCATGTAAAGTGTGATTTTGTGTTGTAGTGCCTCTGCAGCGTTTCCTCGCAACGAGACGACGCATGGAAGATGTCAAACAGAAAACGATCAAAAGCAAGAGAGAGAGAGAGAGAGAGAGAGAGAGAGAGAGAGAGAGCAACATCAAAAGTCAAAGCCATCGTTTCTCTCCCGATAGTTCCCCATCAGAGAGAGTGCAACAACGGATATGCGTCGGTCTGAGGAAATGAAGGGAACGTACGCGGGAGCTTTTCCCGGATGATGGCCCGGCAGATCGATGGGATGGGTGGGAGATTAACCCTTGCACTTGGAACACGCGAAAGTTGGGAGGAAAACAACAGTACTTTTACAACTTTTGGAATGGGGGCGGGGCCTAATTTGGTACCTCCTTTCTCTATCTCTGTTTCTCTCTCTCTCTCTCTCTCTCTCTCTCTCTCTCTCTCAAAGACTGTTTAAATGCTTCCATTTCCATCGAGAGCTATCGTCTCTCTAATTCAATTCAACCGCCTCCCATAAACAACAAAAGGGGCTTGATTATAATGAGATTTACGCAATACCGGAGGCTTTCAATCTGACTGCCCGTCGGTCATTCAAAGGGATTCAATCTGAACTTCATCTTAAAAGTACATCGGCCTTCTTAAGGCAGCTTTCTGCGAATAGACACTTTTTCAAGCAAAAACCTCAAGGCGTAAAAAGTCATTTTTTGGGTTCACTGAAGCAATGAAAAATTCCGATGAGGCCAGTTTGACAAAAAAAGAAGATTCTCAATTAAAACTGACAATTAAGGTAATCTCTTGTGTCCCTTGGAGTACCAAAAGACGGGGGAGAGTTTGGATGTAATAGAGGCAGGAGACGTCATTAAATAGGCAAGTCGAAGACCAAAATAAGTGGATGCCGATGTTTGGCTGGGAGAGTAGAGGTTTCAATTAAGAGAGAGAGAGGGAGAGAGGGAGAGAGACAAAGAGAGAAATAGAGCAAAAGATGTGAAGAGAGTACGAGAGAAAGAGAGATAGAAAAATAGAGACAAACAGAAGCTAAAGAGAAAGACGCGCGCTTGGGACCACTTCCTTGCGCATCTTGGTGGCTCATTAGCTGCCTATACAACTGATTTAAAGAGCTGAACAGAAGACTTACGGGCGCGTTTTAATGAAAAAGAAGCCTCTTTGCCACAAAAGATAAACAGATCCTTGTTTTCCGTTTGGTTCCATCGCTGCAGAATTTCTAAAGGGAATTTAATCGGCTTCCGTTTTAGTGGAATGTCTAGGAGAGAGAACGAGAGAGAGAGAAAAAGAGATAGAGAGAGAAAGCAGCATTTCCGTTAGTAAGTGAGTCTATTTTTACAAATGGAGATCAAAAATTAACGCGATAACTAAATTCCATGAGGCAAAAATAGGCGTTTTCAGCGCCTAAGAAGTCTGATTCCGAATGTGATCACATCAAAACAGGAAAACGGAGATTCGTTGATGCGAAAGGCAATTTCTGAAACAGGTGTTTTGTGCGGCCAAAACATGGCTAATTCCGGCCAGATTATGTTTCTGTTTGGCCATTGGACACGCAAAAACCATGGATTCCCCTCTGACTGGCTCTAAAATGCATAGAGTCTGAACCAAACGGACCAGAGTTTGCGTGAGACTCGGGAAAGGGAAAGTTTACCTGAAAAAAGAGAAAGTGGTATTCAGTGTTGAATTTTTAAGATTTTCTAATTCTAGGTGTGCAAACCGTGCGGCAATCGGCAATCTATTGATATTGTTTGATCTCGTTTTGAAAAGGATGTTCCTTTGTTTCTATTTTTTTACTGAAGCAAGACTTTTAGTGGTCTTCACTTCTGCAAATTTCAACTGAGAAGAGTTTCAGAGAGCCCCAGGATGTGAAAAACTGCGCGATCCAAGTGGATTTGCCGAAAGTTCGCGCCTCCGTTCCATCCGCTAGTTGGCCATCTAGTGCCAGCCGTCTGCTAATTGGTATCCGCCTCATTGGCAATTTCAAAGCGACCTTCTTACCTTTTTCGTGGCTCCTTTCAGTGGTCGCTCCAAAACTGCAGCGGGGGCGGGGCTTGTGTCCCGTCGGAGCCCCGCCTACCGATCATCCGCCGAAGCATCCGGTCACGCCCCCCTGCACTCGCTAATGAGGTTCAGGGATGGGAATCAATCGATAATTGAGGGGCGATCAATAAAATACCATTTGATTTATGTATTTTCTCTCTCTTCTTGTATCTCTCTACTTTTCTCCGTCTCTCGTTGACCATCTCTCGGTCTATCACTTTCCTTCTATCTCTCTATCTCTCTTTTGCTCTTTCTTTTTGTGTCTCTTTTCTCGGTCTCTCTCTCTCTGTGTCACTCTTTCAACCGAAAGTTATGGCTTTCCTAACGCGAATGCCTTTGTAATCCCGCAAAATCCTTTTGATTAAAACTTTCCCAGGAATGGTGACGTTGCGGGGGACTTCTGACCGGGCGGCTACTTGCAAATGAATGGACGAGGAGACAGGAGAAGTCAATTGGAAGGGAGAAGGGGAGCCCTTTCACCTTTAAAAGCCCTTTCAGCGGAGATTTCCTAAAGGGTCTATGATTCTTCAAACCCGCAGGGGCGTTAATTGTTTTTCGCCTGGGTTATTGGGTTTAGCAAAGCCTATAATGGAATAATAAAAGCCGGAAGGAACCAATGTTTCAAAAAACGAACCGTAAAGAAGGGTTTAATCGTAACTGTAGGTCGAGGGCGCGCGGCGAAACGCATCATACGCCAGGATCATTCCCTGAAACTGTAGCCTCACTTCAAAATTTCAACTTATGAAGAATTTTGTTTGTTTTCTTCCATGGAATCACTTTTCTTTCATTTTGTAGACAAGTGGGGTTTCCTATATGATTAACAGCCTGCGTAGACAGGCCATGACGTCATTCCTTGCAATTTCTTTGAAATTGTTTTTAGAATTTTCTTCCGCCGGATACCTTGAAATATTTAGCAATTTGCATCTCTGCCAATGATTGCTACGATGGACAGCGTGTGAATTCCTCCGGTGAATCATCAAAACAAGGTTGAGGGGTAAACTACAGCAGAAATACGGAGATGGATAGCAATGCAATGGGAAGTGGGTGCGAGTGAGTGTGTGACAGTTTGTGAGAGAGTTTGAGAGTATGAACGTGTGAGCGTGTGTGTGCTTACTATGTTTTTGTGTGAGTGCGTCTGATGGAGTGTTCTTCGCCCACTCAGACATTCTTTCCCATTGTTTTATTGACTTGTCTCTCTTATCCGTGAGAACATTTGGTCAAACAGTCTTTTAAAAGGCTGGAAGTCGTCATAAACTTCCAGCGACTACCGTACTATGCGAATATTCTTCGTGAGTGATTCTTGACCTTTTATACTACAGTTTTGTTTAAATTTTTAAATCGTATTAATCTTTCAGTTATTTTTCACTCTACAGACAATTGTTTACGGTGCAAAAACCAAAATAAAGCAGCCACAAAAACTTTTGGGTAAAAAATTGTGTCTGTCCGATTGGTAAAAACAATTTTTCAGTTGATTTAATCCAGTTGAAGTGCCATGGTTTAATTTACAGATCATTTTTTGACTATGCTACTGTAAGCTAAACACGAAACGAATTTACAAAACATTTTTCGTTTTCAGGAAACTTGTTTTGTTGCAATCCATGAAGATGAGGCCTGTTCTGATATACGACTTCCTTACTTGGTGGTTTCATCCAGGAAAAATGACGACATTTCTCAGAGGATAGTCTCTAGGAAGAATAGTAAAGTCTGCGCTTTGGGTAAGTATTAGGCAAGATAAAGAAAGTGAATATTTAGGCCTTACGAGTAGCTGCAAGGGGCAGCAGATGGGATCCAAGTGTATCAACGTTATTTCTAAGAGAGAGAGAGAGAGAGAGAGAGAGAACAATATCCTTTCCAACCTTCAGAGGCTACCATGACAGCTGCCGAGAAGAAATGCTGGAGCCAGCATAAGTCTCAACTTTTCGTTGCCCACTCAGATTCTGAACTCCAAAGCATCCTTCGTACGTCTTTATCTTCCCTCAAACCTGATTTCTTCAGGTCTCCTCTCATCTGAAAAAGCATGTTCCTTCTGGCTCGGATCGGCCATCACCAAAAAGTTCTGGCAATTCCATAATAACTCAGTCGTTGACTTCTTCCGATAAATGCCTGGAAAACGTTCGTTTCGCACTTTTTTGAACATTCTGCCATCCACAGGTTTTTCCAAGGTTTCACAAGGAATGGTAATCTGGACAAAAGCAAAGAATCACAGTTACACTGGATACACAACTCCTGAAAAGTTCAATAAGAAGTTTTTAAATTCACTAGTTTTCAGTCAAAAGATACTTTAGACATGCCTATGTTTGCAGTAAACCGATTGGAAATGATTATATTTATGGTAAAATCAAGGTAGAGTGATTTTACCAGTTTGGGCATTTCATTCTGTTTTAGCCAGGAAAATTCGTTCCTCCAAATTCGAAGAAAACAAGTTCTACGACAACTACAACTACGACCACTACGGTATGAGTGTGTACATGTATGCATGTGGGTCTGTGCGTGTGTCTACGTGTATGAGCGTGTTAGTTTGCGTGTGTGTCCGTGTGTGACTGTGGGTTGGCATGTGTGTATGTGTCTCTGTACGTGTGTGTGTGTGTGTGTGTGTGTGATAACGTTTGCGTGTGTGTACGTGACCCTGCGACAAAAAGGTTCTGTTTCAGACCCCACCATCAACTACAAGTACAAGTACCACAACCACAACGACCACTACTACCACCACTACCAAGAGAGTCCGTTGCCACGAGTTGTCCGACTACGCTCGCTTCCATTTCGTCATCGATGTCTCTGTTTCCATGCAATTTTCTTTGAGAAAAGTCAGACAAACGCTTGTTTAATCATCTCTTTTGTTTAGGCAGATTCCCTACTCTACGAAGCCGCTAATCTTCTGAATAACAAAAAGCACGACATCTTTCTTCTCACCTACTCCAACGTTGTTAAACAAGTCAAACGATGGCATACCACATGGTTCAAGGGCGATGTGAGAAGTCATGCGACCATATGGCAGCCAGGAGGAAACAGGGATCAGGATGCATTGAACTACGCAAGCAACAACATGGGCTGGGTGGGTGGAACACATGCACACGCACACACGCCCATACACATAGACACGTTACATTCAGGCATTTTGAAATTTAGGCAAAATACAAAGTGATCATCTATGTGTCAGACGGCGGTGCAGACAACAAGTATGCCACTCGATCTGCAGCCAGTTCCGTGAGATTTCTAAATGTTAGCACTCATTTGAGAGTTTCTTCAGATTAAGAGCAAAGGGCAGTACATCATAAGTGCACTGGTTAATACTCGAGATTGTGACAGCTATCAAATGTCATCTGTGGCCTCGCCTGGGCTGAGCTTCAATCTGAACGACGGATTCAGGGTCAGATTCTAATCTGTTTTGGGAAAATTCCGAATTTTAGAGAATGCTAGAAGGATTTGTCAAGAAATATGTTCACCCCAATTGCTACTAGGTGATAACATTTAAAAGAGGAAATAAAAGTCTTGGTATTATACGGTAATCTATACCCTTTTTGTCTTTGGTTTACTGTTGTCGTACTACTGTAGGTAACTTGGGCTTGGTAATAGGGTCAGTTTGGGTTACGGTATGTTTTTAGCAAAAGTAAGTCAAAACTGACCCAATCGATATTCTTCCCAGTGTATTTGTGCTTCCTCTATACTCCACCGTATCCCATGTATCTTTGTCAATCATTCAAACTTCCCATCGCGGTGCGTGGGAAGATTACATTTCGGCGATGCAGCTTACAAGCTGTCATTGTTGGCGACATTGTATATTTGGTTGTTCTTCGCTTGTATATTGGGTTGTTCTTCTAATCAAAAGAATTTCAAAGAATGATCTTTTGAACTAGTTGCCTGCAAATAAAGCAAATATAACAGAAAACCCGAATTCCAAAATGTAAAAACTGGTGGGACGACGTTCTGGAGCTCGACAACACCGTTGAAGGCGTCAGATCTTCACCTCTCCACTGAACCCAAGCGCAGTCGACTATTCACTTTTGAGTGGAAGAGAAGAAGAAGAAAATTAGAGAACCGGTGTGTGTGTGTGTGTGTGTGTGTGTGTGTTGGCGTGCGTTCGTGTACATGTCTGTGAAATTGCAAACGTATCAAGCCCGTAATCCAATCCCAAACGTTCCCACGGTAGCAAACCCAATTTCCTGTTGTACGAATCAAAAATTCCCGATTGAACGTGAGAAGAAGCATAATTGACTTCTCTATAAAACCAAGACTATACAATGTGGAAAACATTGGTAAGTTTTCCTTCTTACTTATTTATCTGAATTTGCAGTTGATAACTGGGCTCCTAGCCATCTGTGCTAACGGCGATGGAGGACAAAGGGATAGTTTGAACTTGAACGACGGAGCTCTCAATCTGAGAAGCAACAGAGTCAAGAGGGCGGTTGATCTTTCGGATGATGAATGGACCGTTTTCGAAGAAGAGATCAAGACGAAGAAACCCAAAGTGAAGAAGCCAAAGACAACCAAGCCTGCCGTAGCAAAGACTACAAAGAACCCAAAGGCCACAAAACAGCCAAAGCCTTCAAAGCCACCGAAGAATTGTGAAACCGTAGATGGCTGGTCATCAATCGACTGTTTGGGTACTTCTGAAGAAAACGACTGGAAATCAATGGAATATGATGAAGAGCCAAGTAGAACCAGGAGGCCTAGGCCAACGAAGAAGCCGCAGCCTTCCAAGAAGCCAAAGACTACAAAGAAACCGAAGCCTACAAAAGAGCCAAGTGAAGGGAGTGACTGTGAATCTGAGGATGGATGGATGAGTGTGGACTGTATAGATTCGGATTATGGCGGTGGATGGAGTACCATTGACGATGAGGAATGGACAACTGCTGGAGACGCATGGACCTCCTTCAAGGATCTCAGGGAGAGTGTCAGCTTAGGTAGGGAGTTTCTTTGTTTCTGGATTTGTTTCAGTATATAAGGTTAAAGGACTCACTCGTTGTTAGGGTTACGGTACATCCTATTTCTTGGTTACTGTAGATCAGAATGGACTGTGCCACAGTAGATCATTTGGTCAGCATGAGTGTTAAGTCTGCTAAATCAATAGGCAGCCAAGTTCTAGTTACTGTAGATCACTTAGATTACAGTAAGTGTTTGTAGATTACCATGGATTAAATCCTTCTGGGATACTGTAACCGTATATCATTCTTGGTCATGTGAAGTTTCCTTGGCTACGGTAATTATTGGGTACAATTTTTTGCTTTTCTGCGTTACGGTATATGTGATTGATCAACATTGTTGTAGGTTAAAGTATCTCAAAATACAGTATTTTCTGTTAGTAAAAGTCGGTTACTGTAGGAGTAGTTTATCATTTTCATACGAACGCAATGCTTTCAGATCAAATGATTCACTTGAAATGCCAAGGCCTCCAGTACCGCACTTATTTCGACCCTGCAACGGTAGCCAAACTGCCTCAATTCACATTTCCGACAACTTCAGACGACTTGCTACGTGTCGGTTCCCAATCAATCCGAGTGTGCCAAGATCCAACTGCCTTATGTGAAACTAACAAACCAAGAAAACAAGACAGCCGAGAGGAAACTTGGAATCACGGATAAATCAACAAATGCAATCTGTGCTTTGAGTGGTATATCCCAGTTTTGGATTTTGAACCTGGCTTTTCAGGTTTCGAGGCCAAATGTGAAGGAGAACTAATGGGAACCCAGTGCATTAACTTTGTCACCCAAAGTGGGTTTTCCTCAATTCACAGAATGCCGGTTTTCAGAAGCCAATCTGGCGGAGGCTGCCCAAAAGTGTGTCCGAAAGCACAAATCGAGCCTGTTCGTACCTCACTCAGACAGAGACATCCAGGGAATGCTCCGTAAGAACTTTCTAGAACGTTGGACTAAAGGTTGTTTAGGCCTTGTTTCTAAGCAGAAGGAAATATCTTTCTGGATCGGAGGAGCAGCAATTGAAAAGAGATGGGACTTCCATGACAAATCGATTGTGGATTTCTTCAGATGGATTCCTGGGATGAGTTAGTACCCTATTTAGATCTTTGGTTGATGGAGAGTTTGAAGGATTTGTGAAGGCCTCGATGGGAATGGTATTCTTGAATGGAGCTGCTAATCACATTTATGCGGGGTACACCACTGCTGAGGGGAATAAGAAGAAGTGAGTTGGAAAATGGTTGATCGTTCTCTGGGAGAGAGAGAAAGAAAGAAAGAAAGAGAGAGAGAGAACATATTCAACATAGGAGCATGATTCCCAAACTTTCAGAAACGCCTACGTCTGTAGCAAGCCAATTCAAAACGATTACTTCAGTGGAAAACTAAAGGTGAAACAAGTTTTCATTCTACAAAATGCTTTCTCTATTTTCAGACCAATTCCTTCAAGAAAAAGACTACTACCACTTCAACAAGTGCGACAACAACAACAACAACTACTACTACTACAACAACTACCACAACCCTTCCATCGTGTTTGAGGATCGACAAACCCGCGGAAGTTATGTTCTTGGTCGATCGGTCCGGATCCATGTACAGTAACGATATGATCGCTGTTTGTGCATTTACAGATGCAGAAAGAAATTTTGCTTCAGGCCAACAGATTCATCAATGATGCTGCAAATACGCTTGATGGACAAAGGACAACAGTGCACATTATGACTTTCCACGATATAATTGAGCAACGCGCCGTTTTCAATCCACCTTGGTGGTCCTCTACTTTAACGAATGCCTTGCAGACTACAATAAGCGGAGGAACACGGCAAGATATTGCTTTGAAGGAAGCATGGAACGTTATGAGAAAGGTGGGTTATGAAGGGGGTCCAGGGTTACGGTAAGTGAACGCGCGACATGATTACGGTAATGCGCCACAAGAGCTACAGTAATCCCCACTCAAATTCGATTTCGCAATACAGTATCCAAATATCATCCCACTGCAGCCCACTGACTGCATGAAATCTGCACTTTCCGTAACTCATTAAATTACTGGTTACCGTAACTTCCTTTTACTTACAGTAACCTCATGGTCATTCTCACCCTCTTATATCCGCCAGGATCTTAGGGTTACTGTAGCCCCGACCGGCTAAATATACTGCTGGGGTCGGGCTCGCTCTTTTCTTTGCATCTTTTTTATGCACAAGAAATAAGAACTTTACAGGATCCATACACAGCTAACATAGTATTCTTTATTACCGACGCCGATGGTTATTACTTAAATGAAATGATAGCTATGGGAAACACGGTAATCTCATATAAACTCTTATTTTCTATTCTTATTTTTTTTTAGATTCGTAACACTGGAGGAATTCTAGTATCTGTTTTCCGTAAAGATAGCGATGGAAGCACGCAACGCACTTACCTGAATCAGTTTACTAACTCTGGAATGGTATTCGAACTGCACTCCGAGACGTTCCAGGTAGTTGTCGAGACGGTCAGAAGCTGATTGTCGTTATTTTCAGTCAGTTCTCCGCAAGGTTGTGAAGCAGTACATCCATACTAACTGTATCTAGAGGAAATACATCGGAAACTGTAGTGATTGATTGAAATAAAGCATTGAATCACAATTTTTGCCGATGGCAAAGACGAAGATTTGCGAAATGTTAAACATTTAAGAAACACGATTAGTTAATTTAGAGGAACAGTCAGGATGTTTTAAAAATTTATCTTGTTGTATTAAGCTCAAAACTCTCTACCGTACCGAATAGACGGCGGACAGGGTCTAGTCCGCGATCGTAAACAATATCTATTCAACGAAACAATTGTAAAGAGACTTTGAAAATCAATTTTACGAGATACCTCCCTTATTTTAGCTCTAGACAGATTCATGCACGGTAGAAAATTTTACGCCCGAATTCAATCTTTTGTTGTTTCAGACTGTTCTCCGCAATGTTGTAAAGGATTTTATGCATCGTAACTGCATCTAATGGAACATCGTGAGAAAAATAAAGAATTATGCCTAACGGCACTGTTTTTGTGACATGTCACAAGTATCGGAGCTCCGCTTGCTGGCTTCTGAAGAAAGAGAGAGATTGAGATGGGGCGGGGGAAGAGAGTCAGTCAGTCAATGAGCGAGTGAGTGAGTGAAATGTAATCGATGATCATTGTACCGTAATCCTTTATAGTAGTTTTATGCGATTTTTCAACGAAGGCAGACATTTATCGAATGCACACATTTTGGACGATTAACCGTGGGATAAAGAATAGCTGAATTAGCTATAAAACGTGGGTAGCAGTGCTCTCATTCCGCCGACTTTGTGTTCGATGTGGTGGACGCTGGTAAGTCTCTCTCTCTCTCTCTCTCTCTCTCTCTCTCTCTCTCCCTGACTCTATCTGTATCTTTATTTATACGTATCTATCTCTTTCCCTTATTTTCCCTCCCTATATTGCCTAATTTTCATTTTAGTTCGTAACTGGCCTCCTAGCCATCTGTGCCAATGGAGCTGAGTTACAGAATGTAGATAAGTTTGAGAAGGGATCAGAACTAGAGGATCCCCAACCTGGAGCTCTGGAAACCGTCAGAAGCAAAAGATGGGCACATCACCGCCGTCATCACCACCATCACGGGTCTCATTCCTCTGACGAAGAGGAAGAAAGAAGACCCAGAAGGCAAAATGGAAAGAAGAACAAGAGAAACAATAAGAAAAAGAGGAATAAAGCCCCTGAACTGCCCAAGACCGTAAAGAAATGGTTCAAGGCGAAGCCCGCAAAACGACCCGAGCCAGAAGAAGGTTAGCCCCTTGGTTGGAAGACTTTAGGCGATTGTTTGAATAAATCGATGGATGAGCTTAGCCGGCTATTTAGATACCGAGGACTATCAGGAAGAGTTTGAAATGATGTATGACGACGAATTGACCAACGCCGGCGATCTCTGGAAGTCATACAAGGATATCGAGGAACCCATCACCATGGGTTAGTTGGTTTGGCTTGAATTGTGGAAAAGGTTGTCTGTTATCCAAAACTAGTTTGGGACAACCTTGGTAACTGTAGAGAATCGAAAGTTCATCGTAGGCTACGGTAGATCGTCCTGGGTTACTGTAGGTCATCTTGAAACTTAGCATATGAATAGTAACGCAGAGCAACCCACATCTTTGGTTACGGTATATCCTCTCGTAGATCAAAGCACTGGGATTGAATGACAGTGATTACAATTTGACCAAACCCTTTGATTTCAGATGAATTGATCAACTTGAAATGTGAAGCACTGAAATATCGCACATACTTTGACTATTCAACGGTAGAAAACACAATTCCTCAACTTTTCCTAACTTCAGACGACGTGCTTTGTCCTAGTTCCGGATCAATCCGAGTGTTCCAACATTCTCTTACCCTACGTGCAACTATCTAGGCAAGAAAGCAAGATTGCCAATGAGACTTGGCAAAACAGCTAAATCTTCAAATGCCATTTGTGCCTTAAGTGAGTTTAGAGTTTGTGTAAGGTAACCTGTGTTTAGGTCTTGTGGCCAAATGTGAAGGAGAACTGATGGGAACCAAATGTATCAACTTTGTCAACCAAAGTGAGCTATCGTCCAGAAAATAAACATTCTCGAATTTAGAAGCCAAATTGGCACAGGCTGCCCAAAAGTGTGTCCGCAGCCACAAATCAAGTCTGTTCGTGCCTCACACAGACAGAGACATCCAGGGAATGCTGCGTAAGAACTTTCTAGAAGTTGGACTTAAGGTTGTTTAGGCCTTGTTTCTAAACAGAGAGAAAGTTCCTTCTGGATTGGAGGAGCAGCGATTGAAAAGAAATGGGAGTTCCATGACACTTCGGCGGTTGACTTCTTCAGATGGATTCCTGGGATGAGTAAGTGCCTTCATTTGATCTTTGGTTAATGGACAGTTTGAAGAATTCGTGAAGGCTTCACTGGGAATGGTCTTCTTGAATGGAGCTGCGGATCATGTTTATGCGGGATATGTGACTGCTCAGAGAAACCAGAATCTGTAAGTTCGGGTTGGTTTCATAGCACCAGTGGGTCCCAGATTGGATTGGGGCATCTGTGTCTCTGACCATATGTTGCTTCTGTGTCTTGTTCTGTTCTGCCCTGTTGGGTCCGCCATTCACAGTGTATACGTTAATTCGAACTCTTTGAAGTCCAAATGATAGCTGAACTGTTTTTCAGAAACGCCTACATCTGCATCAGATCAATTGAAAGTGACTACATTAACGGGAAACTCAAGGCAGTCTTCCTTCCTTTTCCCAAATGAAAATCTCTTTTTAGACCACTTCGTTTAAGCCAAAGAAAAGATCCACTTCCACAAGTACTACAACTACTCGTCGAACTACTACCCCTTCTTCAACCACCACTCCTACTACTACCACTACTAAAACAACCACAACCACTAAAAAACTTATTCCATCTTGCTCGAAAATCGGGAAAACTGCGGAAATAGTCTTCTTGGTTGAGGCCTCGGGTATGGTCTCCAACTCCGATATGTCCTGTGTTTTTGCCTTCAAAAATGGAAACTTGAGTTTGTTTCAGGCCAACAGATTCATCAACGAGGCGGCCCATGTTTTGGATGGATACAGCAGTACTGTGCACATTGTGTCTTACAATTCAGGCATTAGACAAAGTACCAAGTACTCTTCCCCTTGGTACACGCATAGTCTGAACAATGGATTGCAAGCGAAGACAGGAAGTGGAGGAATCAATCATGTGGTTGGGTTGAAGGAGGCTTGTAGAGTTATGAGCAGGGTGGGTAGGTCACAATAGGTTACGTTATGCCTTGGTTACGGTAGATCACAATCCTTGATTGCTGTAGGTCACAATGGGCTACGGTACATCCCAATAAATGCGGTAGATCATGCTGGGTTACAGTAGAATACTGTAGATCATATCCGTTATTACAGTAGGATCGCAGTTACGGAAGATTATACACGGCAGCTGGATTACAGCATTACTTGAAAATCGATATATCATCATATCCTAAATCAACAGAATCTTTGAATACGGTAGATTGGGTTACGGTATTCAGTTATGTTGAGTGTAGTTAATTGAACACCGTGAGGTTACTGTGGATAGCCCTGATTACGGTAGTTTTCTCTTCTCTTGTGTATGAAAAATCGATATCGATTTTTCAGACCTCTAGCGTAAGTATAATTTTCCACATCACCGGAGCCGATGGCAGTCAAGCAGGCGAAATGCAAAGCCTCGGAAATACGGTAACTTCTTTTTTTAAAGAAGGAAAACCTATTATTTTAAAGATTAAAAGCACAGGAGCAATAATCGCAAGTATCTATGGATCAGACGATGACTACGCACAACGAAGGTATTTGGAAAAGTATTCCTCTTCGGGAATGGTATTCGAGCTGTACACAGACACATTCACGGTACAGATTCTTTACAACCGATCGAATTGGATTCCAGTCTGTTCTTCGGAAGATTGTGAAGACCTACGTTCACACCGACTGCGTCTGATGGAAGAATGATGCTTTTGGGAAGTATTGGGGAATAAAACTTTGTGATCTGTGTATGCATGTAAGCGTGTGTGTGTAAATCTGCGAGTGTGTATGTGTATGTGTGAGTGTGTGAGTGTGTGGGCGCGCGCTTGTGTGAGAGATGTTGGAATGCGTGAATGTGAAGATACACGTGAACAACCAAATGTGATATGTTTACTTTCCTTATATACAGACATCTTCTTTCCAATTTAAACGGTAGGAGGGGTTCTGACAGCCAGCATCCTCGAAATCTCCTCGCTGAGCCTGGTCAGCTCAGGCATCGAGAGAGCTCCGTCGTGGTTTCCATCCAAACGACGGACGACCTCCTGGATCTCGGCCAAGGAAACCTGAATACTCATCTTCAGCTGGCCTAAAACTCAAAACAAACGGTGTTGTACTGCTTGGCAAAGTCGAATATCTCCTGAGCGGTGAGCTTCTGGTCCCCGTCCCTGTCGATGACTGCCACCAGCTGGGCTGCCTGTTCGCGGTCCTGTTCGTCCTTAGACTTGGGCTTGTTGAAGGCCAATTGGGCCGTGAACTCGTTCAGAGTCAGACGACCGTCTCTGTTGGTGTCGGCGATGGCGATCACTCCGTCCACGATTCTGAAGATACCGTAATCCTTTCCGAGAACAAGGGAAAACTTACTCGGCTCCGAATTGCTGTCTGGCAATGGCTGCCTCAATTTCATCGACGGTGAGATCTCCATTGGTGTCCATGTTCTTAAGAGATTCACATAGATAAGAGGGGGAGAGAGAGAAACAAATCGATAGATCAATCAATAACCCACCCTGAAGATCTGCTCGGCGGTATTGATTGGCTGACGGCTCACTTCATAAGCAAGAGGAACAAACTCCGGCACGTCCAACTTTCCATCGCGAGAGGCATCGAATCTCGAGAAAGTAGCTAAATCGATAGATTTGTTGATTTTCCTTTTTAATCCCCTTACATCTGATTTTCGCCTCGTCTTTCTCCAGCAGCTTGCTCTTCTGCCACTTCTCGAACTCGTTGAAGTCGATGTCTCCATCGGCGTTTGTGTCGACGGAATCGAACGAGTTCACTGAATACCGGTTGTCATTAATAAAGTTAATTACTTAATTCAAATAACAGGAATTGCCCAGAAAACAAGGGGAAGGAATTAGAAATTGCCCCCGCTGAGACCGATCCGGTGACCGGTTGGTTGCCTATACAGTTTAGCGCGCGTAAGATTAGAATTATGCGGAGTAGGGGATTAGTTACACCAACATTGCCACGAAAAGTTGTTTTATGTACCGCTTTGCAAGCCAAAGACTGATTCTGCGTCTGATTACCACGCCTGCTTGTCTTAAAGGCGCAATGTCAACATTGACGCGGTTCGAGCCCGCCCGAGATCAAATCTTTTGCTTTTGTGGAATTTGGTTGAAATATCATCATCTGACTTGAAATAAACCGGTTTTATTACAATTTAATTTAATTGTAATAGTCTTATCCCTCTCGCGTCTCGACGCGGCTTCCGCGGCGGTTGGAACAGGTCCAAGCCTATCAGTTTTTCTCGTTTCCGCAACAACCTGTTGTTACGCAAACATTACAACACCCATTTGTTGCATTATCAATTCAAGCTTACTGGTTTATTGACAAAGAAGGCGAAATAGGGAAGATTTTGGTACTTTGACATTGAGAAAAGTTAGAAATCTCAAGTGTGGAGGGAAGGTACAAACTTGCGAAACCAAAAAAGATTTCACAAATAGTCCATAAGCTTTTTTGTTGATGGAATTTAGAAGCCAAACTGTATGGCGGGCCCAAATATCGTCTTTATTGCCTTTTAGTGTTTCTGCTTATCGTTAGATTACCCTTACCATTGGTGTTGGCCATATTGGCCAGAGCCAGGGCGACGAGGAGACTGGCGACGGCGATTCTTCTCATTCTGAAATCTGATTATGAAGGATCGAGAGCGTGGTGCGTTGGATGGCGAAAGGCAGAGAGTGCCTGCGGCGATCGGAGGAACCGGCGGGGGAACCCGTTTCGGCAGCCAAGGTCGGCGGCGGCTGCCGTTCCCGGATGACTAAACGGCACCAAGCCAATTTTGGCAAAGGGGGACAAAGTACGCATCGGAAGTTGGAGAAGTGAAAATCAGGGGTAGTTTAATACATGGCGGGTTTTAAGGGTCTGAGCTCCGACCAGGGACATGAGGGCCACGAACCAGTAGTCAGCAGGTTGTATATCTAATAGACATTTCCCTATCACATTCAGTTGTCTTCATTGCTCATTGATCTTTCTTCAGAAAAGCTTCGTGTCCCGAGAATAATGGACTAACCTGCGAAACCCGCACGAGAAACATCATTTAAGAGATGGCACCTTCAGCGCCGAGGGAAGTGAACGCTAATCTAACCTCTGAATGTAAGTGAAGTGCTTCTGAATCGTCATTGTCAAAGGGCCGCTGAGAAACGCCCCAGAAAGACGGACCACAGACCCCTGGATTCACTTGGAGCTGCGGCTGATAGGTAAAGGTGCCTACGTCTCCCCTGTTTTGGGGAGAAAGCCGCTCCCACTTCCGTGTCCCTTCCTTCATCTGTGATATTTTAAGCCATCTCTGGGACCAGGCTGGTTCCAGACGCAGCCGGGCACCGTAATCGTGTCCAAACGCGCAATTGGAGGTTTATTTGAATTAGAATAATCGCATTACTCGCGCTTTCCTCTGAATCCCATACGCATTGCGGACCTCGAAAACAACGGCTGTACCTTACATTCTCCAGGAGTACTGTAGGATTCGGTGGCATCCTCTGGCTCTGTCTCTCTCTTTCTCTCTCTCTCTCTCTCTCTCTCTCTCTCTCTCTCTTTCTCCCTCTCTCTCTCTCTCGTACCTCATTCCTTCCTCAATCGACGGGCCACTAGACCAATCCCGTCCTGTTGCGCGCTTTTACAGCTGCTCTGATAGGAGATAAGCATCGGTCGGCGCCTTTGATCTGTCGCCAGTACACATGCTCGTAAAAGGCTCAACACACCCCGAATGACACCCTCCTCCGACGACCGCAGACTAACAGGCCCCCAAACTAATCATCACTTATATATCTTCCCTTTTCTTCTGTTTATTCCGTTGAAAGTAAATATAGCCGATTGTATGACCCTTCCGGTTATTTTCTCAGCTATCGCTTGCGATTCCTTTGAAATGGCCCTTCTCACCCGCCGGCGCCACTGCAGGTGCCGCGCCCACGCTTTTTTGGAGACCGCATCTGGCGGCTCCCTCCTTTGACTCTCCGTCATTGGCCTCTTTCCCCCGGTTATACCCTCTGTACGACTTCATTCTCTCTGTGTCATCCTTCTTTTCACTGACCTACTTACTTGCTTCTTTTTCACTCCCAAACTACTTTATGTATGTGTTTCCACTTCTGCCTTCTTTCTTATCTTTCCCACTTTCTTCATTAACGGTGACGCATGGATAGCCCAGCAATTATACCACCAACAGTAATTTATACCATGCCATTGGCGACAACATCGACCTGACCTAGGTTGTAAGAGCTATCGCTGGATATTACCTTCGAAAATCTAGGTTGTACCATTTGGTGACCATTGGGGAAACCTTGGCAAGCCTTAAAGGGACCATCGGCCTCCTTTTTATAATGAAAATCGTATTTATGCTAATTCGCCCATTTGAGTTAGAGTAATTTCCCCAACACCGCTCCAAGCAAGGGATTTTCACAAAGGAGCTGATGGTCCATATACAAAGTAAAACAGATATTGGAATTTGCCCAGATGTTGTTAGAAGAAAAACAAGGCAGAAACATTCTTCTCACGGCCCGGCCCTGCCCGTTTCGGCCCGTTTACCCGTCTTTTTTTCTCAAATGAAATTTGGGTAGCAGAGTTTTTTTTTTCAAAATCCATGCTGATTGAAAAAAATCTTCTTTCAAAAATTAAAATGAAGTAACCCCGAATTCCCTGTACGGCAAGGTAAAGGACTGGCTCGTTTGGTTTGAAGTGGCAGAGATACAGAAATAGAGAGAGCGAGAGAAGGATGAGAGAGAGAGCGAGAGAAGGAGAGACCGAAAGACAGAGAATATCGGTTCTCTCTCCCTATTCTCTCACTTGTTCTCTCAATCTCTTCTGTCTCTCTGTCTCTATCTCCCTCCCTCTCCTGTCCCCCCTGTCCGCCTGTCCGTGTGTTGTCTGTCGGTTGTGCAACTGTCGACCCGGCCGATCGCATCTCTCGCAGCGCCAATTGTGTGTTATGATTAGCCCTGTCAACTTCTCCTTTGACCCGGCGCGCCGCCTCTTTTTACGCGCTTTTACGACCCCTCCCCGGGTCAACGCGTAGCATTCACCAACACCTCCCGTTCCCCAGGACACAACACATGGCAACTCTTTTTCGCTTTTAGCCTTTGAAGTGATAAAATACTTCAAAACCAACTTCAAAGCCTCATGAGCTTGCCTGAGTATCACATAAGGTTTAGCGCGCCATTTCGGCCTAATATCCAAATCGACTGATATCATTCGAAATTGTTCAGCACCATTTTGCGTATTTTCCTCTGCCATAACGTCATAACGCTTATTTATACCGAATATTCCAGTTTTCCTCCCAAAATCGAATAAAATCCAGCGATCATTTCCGTCCGGCGAAGCGACTTATGCGGGAGAGAGTTTCACCCGATTACCATTCCATTCTCCCACAGAATCACCTCTTCCCATCAAAAGAGACTTCTAAATTGATTTTTAATACAATTGTCGTTTGTTTAGCTTGAATTTTTAAAATAAACGAGTAAGCTCGAGAGAAAGAGACCTGGACCATGTGTTTCTGGGCAAATGAGATGCATACGACGGTCATAATCCGAGAGAGAAATCGATTGGCGCCACTTTCCGCTGATCAGACAGCAACTATTTGATCTTGGCTTCAATTAGCATTTTCTGTTTCAAAACAGAGAAAATAACATTTTCTATATGGGTTCCATTTCGGGGAAGAGAACAGACAAGGTGTGGAACCAAGGTTCTCTTTTTTCCCCTTTTCCCTCTTTTCCCAATCCCTCTCCCACCCTCTGCGTGGGAATCCATGTTTGTCTGTGTGTTTCGCTTGTTTTGAGTGGCCTTTGGAGGACAAAGCGGGCGCTGATTGGCGTCGCCGACGGCTCTTCTGAGGCCCAAGGAACAAATGAGTAATGCCGGATACGCGGCTTCTTTTCATCCCGTTGTAGTTTGGGAAGCTTTTGAGCTTTGATGTCAATGGGAAAGAGAGAGAGAGAGAGAGATACTCACTCACTCACTCTCGATCTGGCTTCGTCCATCTCTCTCTCTCCTCTCTCTTCTCTCTTTCACTCTCTCTTGCATTTCGCTGGTTTGCTCTCCAATGACTCTTACCACCCAGGTCAGGCCACTAGCATGATGCAAATTACTGTTTGTGGTATAAATTGATGTGCTTCCATGCGTATGTGAAGGATGAAGGAGAAAGAGAAGGAGAAAGAGAGAGAGAGAGAGAGAGAGAGAGAGAGATAGAGACACAAAGAGAGAGAGAGAGTCAGACCATACACAGTCAGATTCAAATACCCAATTTCTCGTGTCTCCGTTTGACTGTGTGCGTACGGTGTCGAATCGATGCCTTCGTCCTCCCTTATATCATTTTTATGTGCCCCGCCGTCGCCCCGCCCCGCCATCTCCGACGCCCCGCCCCCTCCTCACCTGTAACCCTTCCTCTTTCGGAAGAAAATTGACCAATCCTCAAAACAATCGCTTCTTTCTCTCTCTCTCTCTCTCTCTCTCTCTCTCTCTCTCGCTCTCTCTTTCTCTAAAACTCTCTTCTTTCAGCACTCTCCCTGATGCCGAAATGTTCCTCCTGCTAGTTTTCCTCTCCCTTCTTTCGTCGGTCGTCCCCCGACCCGTCTCCACAGTCCCTCCCGAGAACGTCGACCTCGTAGTCAGTCGGCTGGGCTCCGACGTCCGCCTTTTTGGCACTTTTTCCCAAGTCGGATACAGTTATGAAACACACGGAAAAGTCGTCCAGGTTAGTCTTTTTTTCATGAAAAACTAATGGAAAGCCAAAAACAAAAAGACAGTTCTTCGTGCTTTGAAAGCCATTCCTCTCCAGAAAATACAATTTCCATTTCTTTTGTTTTTTTAATTTAAAAAATGAAAATAGTTTGATCTAAACAAAAAAAACTCACGTGGGGACCGAACAATGAACCTTTACTTTCCCAATTTTGTCTCTTACACACTGCACCATGTCGCCCTATAAAAACTTTAAAATTTTTTCAATTTATTGTAAAACTATCTTAAAAGTAGGTCGATATATCCCTCCACCCGATACTCGCCCAATCAAAACCACTCGCCGCACAAACGACCCTAGTTTGATCCAGCCCAAGGTACTTAATTATTTTCTGAAAAAAAGTATAAAAAGCAAAATGTATAGTTGCAAAATAATTTCTCTTTCTTTTGTAAGGTTTCCAACTCGAGATTTCATTCCACTTTGACAAATTCCCCTGGCGACAACCTTCATCTACCCTCTTTTTTTTAAATGGAAATTCAACTTTTTCGATCTGGCAAGCTTTTAAAATCTTTTAGTCTTTAAAAATCGTGATATATATTTATTGATTTTCTAATTCCCTTCGTACTAACAGAAATCCTCGTGAAACTGCCGTAGGTGGTTTCCAGGGCGTCGCCCTGGGCGGCGGCGAAAGGCCTGCCCTCCCGGCTGGATGGACTGTCCCCGTGGGACCCGTTGACACTCGCAAATATATTTCGGAGCCCCCACGACCGAAGAGTAGTTTCTTCTTTCCTCCAAAAGGAGAAATTATGCGGGCACACACAAATTGGAGCCAATTAGGCGGACGTCAACGAAGGGCGGGCGAGTTTTTTTGAGGCGAAGGGGCGAAGACGCCAGGTGCGAGGAGTTCCGGACAGCTGCCGGAGGACAATTAGGACATGTAGACAGGTGGCGAAAGGACATGGAAATAACAGCAAAGGGAATGCAGCCGATCTAAAATGAAACAATAGCTTTATAATTAGCCATTTGGCTGATCAGAGAAAGCGGCCCTGGCTCTGTTGCGATTTTGGACTACATCCATATCATTCAATGGGAAACTATCAATCATTCAGCAGGAAAAAGATTTCCGAAGCTCACAAGTGCGGAACACATTTCCCTTTCAAGAACGAAACCTTTTTCACAGCAGTTTTTGACCCTTTCGCCGCGGCTGATAAGGACCAAAGGAAACATGACGAGGTGGTTCAGTCGGATAGCTTTTGGGACAGCGAATGTTACGATCTAGGACTGGGTCCCGAAGTGATAATTCAATCGATTTTCTGTTCTATCTTTAACTTTGAAGTTGTCGGATCCGATCCCATGACCTTTTTGGCGGTAAGATGAATAACCACCCTACTCACGACTCTGGACAATACCTTTGTCGGCAAGCGGCGTTTTTTATTGTTTCTGGTTCTCATGGGATTTCCTCCGCGTTTTGATTAGAAACTTTTACAAAAGAGAGAGAGAGAGAGAGAGAAAGATCCTTTCCGTCCCATTGCTCTCCTGTCAAAGAGCAGTAAATAATACCGCCAGATCGGTTGCTCCTCAGCCTCGCATCCGGCTAATCTCCATTAGCGAATCGGCCGTCTCCGGTAATGCGGGCCGGAATTCGATTCGGGGCTCCGTTTCAATAGGAGACGCGGACAAAAAGGCCCCCCACACACACAATTACGGGGTGGCTACTGGCGACGTTTTTGAGGTGGCGACCGAGCGACCATATGCGAGCTCGTTACGAGACGATTTACGACGCACGCCGCACGGCACCTGAGAGAACGACGGCGGAGAAAGAGAGAGGGGAAGGGAGAGAGAGAAAGAGAGAGGCGCAAAGGCAGAGAGAGATACAAAGACAGGGACAGAGACACAATCACAGATAAAGACAGTAGCGAGAGTTTTAGGGCTCACCTTTTTCACTCTCTCCCCCCCCCCCTCTCCTTTTTCTCTCTCCTCCTTTGTCGGCTCACTCATTAAAAGAAGAATTCGAACGGTTTTCTTATCTTTTCTTGAAATCGCCGCTGCGCGCCGTCTACAATTTCCTTTCTCGTGTGGTACGGGAAATGGCCACCGCAGTCTCATAAATAACGGCCGCTCGACGGCCCTTTGAAGAGGCCGCCCGGCTGAAAAGAGCACTTGGAAATGAGAGATTCAGACGACTGCTCCGTCTGCACAAAACACCTAAAAAGTGCTAATTCAGTCCGCGCCAGCTGTGAAGTTTGATAAAACCCAACGATTATTCCAATTTACGGGGCTTTTAACCGGTTAACCACCGGTAGCGCAAATGTATGAGTAGACTGGGATAGCTCATTCAGACGCAGTCCTTTAAAGGCACCATCAGCCTCCTTTTCAAAATCAAAGCTAATCATATGCTAATCAGCCCTTTGTGAAAAAACGTTGCTTGGAGGGGTGTTGGGAAAAATTATCCTAACTGAAATGAGTGAATTAGCATAAGAGTCATGCTCATTTTGAAAAGGAGGCTGATGGTCCCTTTAATAAACTTTCCAGTGGGTACGCAAGGTTCCGTCCGATCGACATATCTACAGTAAATCTTACTTCACAAAGTATCCTTCGCCTTGAGACAAATATGATGCAGTCCTTTAAAGTGCTGGCATTGGAAGCTAAATACAGTAAAGTTCTTTTGCATAGCTGTAAGTACGCAAAGCCCCGTTTGATTGAAACCCTACAGTATCCCTTATCTGTCCTACCGTAACCCCTGTCCCCTACCGGTTGTTTACCGAGTGTTGTGGCACCACAATGCGTCCTCGTCCGCCTAATCCGCCCATCGTATAACAGCCCCCATAGTCTGTGCTCTCCTTGATCCGCGTACTCTCTCGTCGGCGGCGCGCCTTTCGCGTCCGCGGTTTACGACGCGCTTACGACGCCTGCGTTGTGCGAAATTCGGAGAATCGTCTTCTTTGTGGGTTATGGGTTGGGTCTCTCTATTCCTGCCGACCACACATGACGATAAATCTTGGAGATGGCCTCCGGAAATGAGGGAATGCGGGTGGTCCAAATGACGGAGATGGGTGGTAAAGGAAGACCACCCATCGGCAAGGGTACATTTCAAGGTGGCCTGAGTAAATCAACAGAAACTATTGAAAACTTTATTTGGAATTACAATTTCAAACATTTAAATTCCAGGTTTCGACTTTCCGAGCCTGCGACGCCAGGCGGAAAGGCCTCGACAGGACGCTGTACGGCCATGTGGCTGTCGTCTTCGTCGACGAGGTTCAGCCTTTCCTTTCCGGCTGTGTAGCCATCGATAATCAGGTAATTTCACATTTCTCTCTCTCTCTCTCTCTTGACACACTTCCCATTTCCAGGCCCGGTTCGCTGAAAAATCCGGCGCCCTTGCCTTGATCGTAGGCCCTTCTTCCCGAATTCAGCATAATAAGGCCGTCAAGGTAGGATTCTACAGTAACCCTTTCTAAATTGAGGTTTTCAGGTTCGTTCAGCCAAGATCCCTGTGGTTATTCTGGATGACCAAGAGACGGCTAGGCTCCGCACCGCTCTTTCTGAAGCCGCCGCAGTTGGATCTTCCACTTCGATGCAGTTGATCTTCGTGGAGCCCAGGGCCGCCCAGGTTTTGAAGCTGCAGGTGGGTCTTTTCGTTATTGGAGGTAGTAGACCTCATTTGACATGATAACATTCCTCAATGAAGCCTGAAGCCTAAGGTTTACCTCTCCTTTCCAGGTCTTCCGCCCGACCCTCCTCAACCTGGCCCTCATCGGCCTCCTCATCCTCCTCGTCCTCTTCATCACAGTCCTGGTCTTCGTGAAGATCCGCTGGCGTCCCACAGCCCATCGTGAATTGTGGCTCCGAACCCTCGCCCGTTCCGCCGTCAGCAAAATGGAGATTCGGAAGGTTCAGAAACCGGAGAGGCGGAAAAAGCCATTCGCACGGCTTAGGAAAGTCCGCAGCTCCTATCTGCCTGTCTTTGGCTCTCTGACTTCTGTGGCCAACAGTTCTTCGGCCCAGGAGAGGTGTGCCATCTGCTTGGACGAGTACAAGGACGGAGATGAGCTGAGGGTGCTGTTCTGTGGACACGAGTTTCATCCGAAGTGTGTGGATCCGTGGCTTCTGGCCAACAGACGGTGTCCGCTATGTCAATTCGATGTCGTCTACAAACAGTATCCGGAAGTTGAGACCTCTCCAAAGGGTCGGAGGTAAGTATTGCGCTCTCTCTCTCTCTCTCTCTCTCTCCCTCTCCCTCTCTTAGCTTTTACAGTAACCCTCTTCTTCCAGGCCTCCTCCATCATCTGACTCTGGCCCTCTGGAACCTCTCTTGCCAGCCGAGGCAGAAACCCCTCGTCGTGATCCCCAGCGACCTCGACGGCCTGCCACTTCCCGTGCTCGTTCCGTTCCCCGTCGGAGGCCCCTTCGCCCGCGGGAGCAAGTCTCCCTTGCCGTGCGCATCGGTGGCTATTCTTCCGATGTCTCTTCCTCCTTGGACCATCGAGAGCCCCCTGGGGTCGTTCATGTATAATCGGCCCCTTCCTTTCCTAGGCAATTCTCCTACCGGTGCCCTTTTCCCAAAAGACAGATACAACGATCAGTATTCTCGAACGGGTAGCTGCCGCTAGACGGCTCTGAGATTCCCTCCACTTTCGCCCTCCTCTGTACGTGTACTGTATCTATCATATTATATCTTGTTCACTGTTTTCTAGTCATAAAGATTTTTTTCTTTTTTGCAAGTAATAACTGTCGGAACAAAGGCGTAGAAGCAGGAGGAGCATAGGGAAAAGAGGTATGCCAGGTGGAGCTCCAGGGGACAAGAAGCGGAGGAGGAGCGATTCGCAACCACTTTGTTAAAATCCATCACCTAGTTAGCACGACAGGATAGGTGGTCGCAAGCATATGGCTAAATTTCCCCATTGTCCGAGCTTCAGAAGCCACCATAACCCATCAAAACTCCGCTTCCCACCCTTTCCCCATCCAATCAATTTCCAATCCAATAAGTCCTTTATCGATTGTAAATTGGCAAGATTCGAAAATTACAGGCACATAATGCGACTCGTGTCTCCTCGCGATTAGGAGAAGTTCTTGGAGACTTTGACGAAGGCCTGGGAGAACCAGTCCTGCACGTTCTGCATGGCCTCCTCCAGCTGCCAGTCCTTCACCTTCTTCTGCATCGTCTCCTTGAACTTCTTCCACAGCGCCTTGATGCGGTCCAGCGTGCGGCACTTCCAGTCACAGTCCTGAAAGAGCACGTACAGATGAGAAAAGGATCTTAAACATAAAAATGGCCTTATGGTGGCTAAAATGTGCAAAAACGAGAGTGGTCCTCACCTTGTTCTGGGCGTCGCACATGAACTTCTTCTCCTTTCCGCAGTCGCTCGTAATCACAAAGTGTTCCTCCAACTCGGACAGCTGGGAGCAGTTGAAGTTGGCATTTCCCTCCACGTCGATGGCCTAAAATGCATAAACTAGCTTAAAGCAAAGGAAAACATGCCTTCAGATCGGGGAAGTAGGCCTTGAGGAGGTTGGGAGCCTGCAGGTTGTGGATGTCGTTGCAAGGAAGAGCTGAAAGAGCGGTTAGAGAAGGAGAGAGAGAGAGAGAGAGAGAGAGAGAGAGAGAGAGAGAGAGAACCAACCGATGATCTCGAATACGCCGAGAGGTTCCTTGGGGAGGTGGAGGTTGGTCCTGTCGCCATTCTCGCAGTGGATCACGGGGTTGTTCTCATCCAACTCGCAGATGCAGGCGTCCAGACAGATCTTCGTCGGAACCGCGAGAGCTGCAATCAGAGATAAGGCTGATTATAAAAAAAACACATTCTTATCATTCTTATGTAAATAATCTCATTCAGAATACATTGTTATTCAATGAATTGTTAGATATTTCCGCGCCAAAATAATATGTGAATGAATAAGTAGTGATGATTCAGACAAGGGCCGCTTCTGAGAGACTACAGGTAGCCTCAGGCCCCTTATTGAAAAATCCAGGCAACGGGGCCGCTTTTCTACCAATGTTTGACACTATCCGGTTTTAATTTCATATAGCACCCCAAAAAGTGATTTTAGGGTCATTTTGAGGCAAATAGCACCTCCAAGGACGGTTTCAAACCGCACGTATCAAATATTGTTTTCTACCATATTTGACGCTGCCCGAAAGTCTGAATAGCCAAATTATCACATTTCCTCTGAAAGGCAAGGTTAATGACGTTTTTTTCGTAGATAAATGATAATTTGCACCTTTTGCTGCCCTTTGAACACCGCAAATACTATCCTGCCCGGGCAGTGCAGAATAAACAAACGGAGAATTGCAATGTAAACATGATTCACTGCGACGACTGCCGGATTTAAACAAAAACAAGAGGACGCTCCCCGTCTGTGAGTAACTAATTTTAGGTAAAAATAGAACAGGCAGTGATAAATCAGGGACAGATTTTTTTTTCTATCCCAGTGATGGTAAAAATAGCTGTTTTTGGTCAAAAGCCCTACAAAATCGCAGTTAAAATTGCATTTTTGGGAAGAAAATAAAGTTACCTAAGTTTAAATAAAAAGAGAATTTTAAAAAGACGAACCGGAGATGAGGAAAAGTGAGAAGACGAGCGGTCGAAACATCACGTGTGAAAGGCAGTCGAGAGGAACGGCGGAGGAGAGGGCACAGACAACGAAACTGGCCTCACCGGCGCTGACCTGAGAGACAAAAATGAGACCATAACAATAACACGGACTGTGCGAGGGGCGGGGCTTCGGCCGCTCGAAACGAAAGACAACACGGGGAGAGGGGTAGGTCAATTGGCACGGAAGGGAAGAGATTACGGTAGGGATGTGAGGTTGAACAACGTAAAACACATGAGTCAAGAGTCATTCCCGGGGGGTGATACGCACAACAGCAGACATTCAACTTGTTTCTATTAACGGAGGCGTTCCTAGAAGAACCTAATGCGCGAAGCACAACGAACAAGCATGCCGTGGTTCTCTACTCCAAAAGTATTGATTTCCGTAATCTGGAGCGCATCAAGGCGTTGTGGAAGAAGTTCAAGGAGACGATGCAGAAGAAGGTGAAGGACTGACATCTGGAAGAGACCATGCAGAACGACGTGCAGGACTGGTTCTCCCAGGCCTTCGTCAAAGTCTCCAAGAACTTCTCCTAATCGCGAGGAGACACGAGTCGCATTATGTGCCTGTAATTTTCGAATCTTGCCAATTTGCGATGTGACAGGCACAACTTTGTAATGATCGATGTTAAACAGTTAACTAGGCCTATCGAATAGCGAGCAGAAGACGTCTTCTAGAATACTCTTTTGTGTTACAGGCGGCATCTTAAACAATCGATGGTATTCCGCCCACTTATAATAATAAGAGATGACGCCATCTACAGTGAGAATGTGACCGAATAGGCCTGTCAAATGCTTTGAAGCTGAAACAGTTGTAACAGATCAAAAAGTGACTGCTTAGCGCGTTGATGTGATCCGCAAAATTGTGTCATTGAAGTCAGAGTCAGAGGCGAACTTTATCAAAAACATAAGCTTCCCTGGGTGGATCAATTGGTTTTTAATGAAAATCTGATTTTGGCACGAGAAAATGGAAATATTCGCGGTATGGTAATCTGTTAGATCAAAACACGATAAACAAGGAAAATGCTAATCAATTGCGAGTAGAAAGAATCAGTTGTGGTATGCCGAAAGAAATAATCTGGCTCAATAGAAATTGACAACTTCAAGACGAACAAAAGCCACGCGAACCTAACTCAAGTACCCTAGGTAAGGACCACAACGACCTCCGCTCAACACAAGGACAAGCAACAAAGGGTGGTTACACTGCCTTTCGGCGAATGTCAAACCGACCTACAATCGGCGCGAAAACTTGCAGCCATATTCTGTCCAAATCGAAGTAAATGGGAAAAGAATGAAATGAGATAGGAGAGGCGGAGAATTCCGCGAAAGTGACCGCTCCACTCAACGAGACGCTTTATATACACCACTGGGATAAACAATGTGGCGAAAAATGGGCAAAGTGAATCATCGAAGAGGTATACCAACCGTTTAAGGCACAAAATGGGGGAGGGTGGGAAAATGCACATGAATCATCGGAGGGGAATATCGCATGGGGATGGGTGGGGAGAGCGTCAGGCGCTGGCCAGCTCCTTCTTCTTGTCGTGAAGGATATTGGTGTAGATCGAGAGGAAGGCCTTCGTGTTCTCCGTGTTCAGCTTCCACACCCTGAAAGCGAGACATTGATGTGGGAGCAAGAAGCAAGCTTACGAGAAGATCTCCGGCTTGTACTTCAGCTTCGTGTTTCGGAAATGCATGTTGACTAACTTCAGAAACACGGTCTTGACCTGAAAATCAGGATTAGAAAGAAGTCGCGATGTATATTACCTGGGTATCGGCACTGAACCTATCCTCAGGGGAAACGGGGTTCTGGCGCTCCACAAATTCGAAGTATCTCGTTTTCTGAAAAAATGTTCCTGTTTTAATAAAGTGAGCCAACCTCGTTGGTCACTTTCACGACTCCTTTGATGGGGGCGTAGGTGATGCGCGTGATGTAATCCTCCGGTAGCGTTCCTTCCAGGTATTCGGCTGCTATCCTGGTGAAGATGTCTATGCACTGCTGCTTGAGCTCCGCGGCCTAAAACAAATCATCAATGTAGGACAAGAAGAAGCCGCTTGAAACAGAAAAAGGCTTACCGAAGGCCTGGTCATCCTATGGTCGGGGTAGAGGAGCCAACTGCCTCCATCCATCTTGTGCTGCCTGGCTATCTCGCACACCTTCACATTGTCAGCCGCGCTGTCGTACAAATCGCCCTCTCCCGCCTTGAACTCGTCGATGAGCCCGGCGGCCTAAAGTTGATTTGTTTTCAGGAAGTGATAAAGATTCTAACGTCAAAGGCCCTCGTGCAATCCCACTGGCGCTTTCCCATCTCAGTGCCGCTTTTCTGAATCATCTCGTTGATAACGAAGAGTTCCGACGTGGTCGGCTGCTGTCCGGGCTTGATCAAGCTGCCTCTGAAAGTCCACCGTTCGAAGAAAAGCCTAGTAAACCCACACTCTGAGGAAGGCGTCTCCCGTGCGCATCTGGCTCTGGTCGGTGATGGGCAGGTGTCGGTCCAGGAAATCGGCCTTAAAAGCGTTGATGTCACTTACAATGATGCAAATTACCCCAAAAATATCCGTGATGACGTCGGCTGGGCTTCGTTCATCCATCTCCAGAACCACAGTCCATTGGTAGCTAGAAACGAAGAATATCGATTAGAATAGAGTAAAGAAAGGCCCTAAATATAATAAAAAGGGTAACTTACACCTTGACGCCGGTAGTGTTGTCGCGCCATAGCTCCACGGTGGTGACGTGTTGGGCGCCGGGTCCGCGGAGGAAGCGGGTGACGACGGGCTGCAGCTGACTGGCGGGGAGCAGGGTGATCAGACCGATCAGCCTCTGGCCTGCCTGTTTGAAGTTCCTGCAGAATACAGCCGACATTGGCTGGAAGCGAAAACCATCAAGAAAAACAAGAGAATCGAGAAACGACAGGAAAAGCGACTGACATCAAAATTAATTTTTGGCCTTATTTTCCACACACATTCATTACTGACGCCAAATTTTGAGTAGTGTTGATGTAAAATCAAAAAACGAAAAAAAAACTGAAAACAAACTGAAGGTACTAGCCCAAAATTCCGATATATTAAATGACGGCGTAAACGCAGGACGCGCAGGTGTTTAGAGCAGATTGTGAGGAAAATTTAAATTCTTTCAAACGTTGGAGTGGCTTTAATTTTAAAAGATCCGTTGAAAAATAAATTCTCGACTCCACAAAATTCCCAATAAATTCTGCATTTCGACAAAAACAAAAGAAAAAGAAGGCTGGTTAAAAACTGTTTACTAAAGAAAGGAACTCGGACTGAGAGGTACTCGTTGAGATGTGATATGCAGATCAGTGGGTAGCCTGAGGACTATGTTACATAGGACAAATAACAAGATAACGTTAGTTCTAGTAACACATAATTCTCACTAAAAGGTCTATTCACGGGGATCTACAGTAATCACAACTATTCAACAAGAAAACACGGAAATAACAGCAAAGGGAGGGAAGAAGGAGAAGAAGCGGCTACTTGCACGTCACCACGATCTCCCCCATGTTCGCCTGGTGGTACCTGGAAATAAGGTTATTTGAGTGTATTCCAATGATCTCTCTCTCTCTCTCTCTCAAAGCCTACTTACTCGTATTTCTGAGACTTGAGGTAGGCGATGACGGCATTCTTGAGGACATTCTTTCCAGCGTTATTCTTCCCGTATCCGGTCACAACGCTCAGGCGACGGTGGCTTTTGGTCCTCTGAGGTCCGTCTGAAAAGAAGATTTGCATTGTAAAACTTATAAGGACTGTCAATGTCTCTTTGACTGAAACGTACCTCGATCACACTGCCTCAGGCGGTCCTTTAGGACCCTCAGGGCGTCCTGTTGAGTGAAATAATGAAGATCCAGGTAGTCGGACCTTTCATTCGCGGCGATCAAAATGTCGTTTATCTCCCCGCGCAGTTCCTTCTCTCGCAGTCCATACTTTCTCGCCTAAAACCATGTTTCAGCTTTTGGGTTAGGCCAAAACCAACGTCGGCGGTGTAGACGGCGCCGGCGACGTTCATTCCGCGACGGTTCATGGGGTGGTACTCGTAGGCCTTCTGGAGCACGGCGTCCTTCTTCTTGCGAATATCATCCATCTCTTCGAGGAGGTAACCCACTCGGCGGTGGGCATCCTCAAAGTCCGTACGCATCACACGGCCACCGGGGAGGATCTTCGCCTGAAAGAGGGCCTTAGAAAGAGAGAGAGAGAGAGAGAGAGAGAAAGAAAGATAGAGAGAGACTGGGCAACGAAACAGGACAAAAGAGGTCGAAGAACATCCACATGGATATGCAAATTGAAACAAATATGTCAATCGCACTCACCGGCTGCTTCTGCCCGGCAGAGCCTCGAGGGGTCGGCGAATTCGGAAAGGCAGACGGCTGAATGACCATATTCTGAAAGGAGAAATTAGGGGTTGCCTTGAAATTAAGGATACGGTGGACTGAAGAGCAGGCGTATGGAAGGCAGAGTCGCCCAGCATCGAGCGAGTGTTCGTGGCGCTCATTCTGAAAATACAGGATGACGACAAAAATACGTGAATTGAGGTATCATTTGGGCGTACTGTGCCACTGGCCAGCTTCAGTCTTACAGATATTGCCCTCTTAATGCCACATGTACTTGTAATTAGGCGAGTAGGTTGGAACCCCGAAGCGTCTGCCAAAAAGTTACTGCGGCCTTCTCGTCAAAAAGCGTAACCCACCCATTGGCAACGTAAAAATCCCTCATGGCCTCCTCGCTGATCCCCGGGTAGTCCTTGTAGAGGGCGTGCAGCTGCAAATGCTGAGCGCCGGTGAACACAGGCTTCTGAAGATCTTTCCTTCAATGAACTCTTGGGCCATACCGGTGCGTAGGTCTTCTGATTCATCTGGCGCACCTCCTCTTCGTGCAGTCTGCGTGCAATCGCCTCGTCATCATCCACCGGAGAGGGCATCGGTTCGTCTGCGAAACTGGAGGACATCCAGTCGTCGTATAACTTCTTCAGAGCGCTCTTGGATACCATGGCCAGAGTGGGGCTATTCCCGCCAGCAGTGGAACCTGGAATAGGAGAAATGAGTGAGGTGGAACTAAGAAGGGGGCTAATTTTTATTCTAATTTCGTAATTATGATAACGTTGAGTCATTTGCATATACATGCTTTTTTGTTTGCGCGTACAGCTTTTCTGGCAACCAAAGGCCGCTTGGACCGCGTTCTGGCACAACACAAACAAACCGAAGAGGTGCTGGAGCTGAGCACAAAGGGCCTCTCCCAAATCGACGTAGAGCTTCTCTTCGACTTCGATCATCGGCTGTGAGTATTCAGAATCAGAGGTAGAAGTCTGGGCTTCGGAATCTGAAATAGACCAATTAGAGAGAGAGAGAGAAAGAAAGAACTCACCAGCGCCGTTTCCTATTCGAGGGAAATCCACAAAATCCGGCTCGGCGGAACCCGACTGCAACGCACGGGCGATCTCGGCACTGAAGACGCCCTGAAAATTGACGGCTATAGATAAATCGCTTTATTGGTAATTGAAAGCCGGCTTTCAGTTTGGGCGTGCCCGCCTTTAAAGGAAAGCTTTTTTAAGACAAAAAGCAGCGAAATAGAAGAGTTAGACAAGACTCCGCAAAAAGCAGAAAGCGGCCTGAGTTTGCCAGAGTAGTCGCTTCCTAATGCGACCACCCGGCGGTCAATAAAGGAGGGCGATGACGTCGTTTCGCAGGCGCCGCAGTCATTTTTAGATACGCCAGAATTTCAAAAGGTGGCGTCTCTTCTATGCGCGATTGCCCCTTTTTGTTGCCACATCTCTCTCTCGCTCTCTCTCTCTTCATCCCTACCTCCTTGACCTCCGCCTCCAAATCAGGCATAATCCACTGATCGCAGAAGAGTTTAATGACCCCAGTGAGTCCGTACATCTGGTAGTAGTGCTGGATCGTAGCCATGCACTCGGTGGGGAAGATGCTCACGAGGAGGTCCAAATCAGACGCCTCCACCAATGCAAAATTCCTAATTTCCTCATTAGAAACATCAAAAGAAAGCCAACTTCGCCTCGGACGAAAAAGGCGACGGACGGTCCTTCGTCTCCACTTTCTCGGCCAGATTCCTCTCTCTTTCGAACTCTTCGCCGGCCGAAAAGTTCTCCTTAAACATGTCCTGGAATCCAACAGCGGACAAGGTAACTAAACAAAGAGATACTGTAGCCATCTGGGAGTATTACTGGTGACTTCGTTGTCTCCCGTAGAGACATCTCTCATTTTCTTGATTACGGTAGGGGCAGTAGTGGGCGGAGCCAGCGAAAAAATGGGAGCAGAAGCTAAAAATAGGGAAATTAGGGTAAGAGATGATGCGTTACCGGTAGCTACGCTGAGGGGAGATCCCATGGAGAAGAGACTAGAGGTGCCAGCTGAAATAGAGGGAGTTGGAGAGAGAGAGAGAGAGAGAGAGAGAGAGAGAGAGAGAGAGAGAGAGAGATGAAAGGAGGAGCAATCGCGCATAGAAGAGACGTCACCTGTCGAAATACTGGCATGTCTAAAAACGAGTGCGGCGCTTGCAAAACGGCGTCATCGGTCTCCCTTATTGACTACCGGGTGGTAGCTATAATGGTTTTTTTGCATATTCTGCTGAACGCAGGCCGCTTTCTGCGTATTATGGCGAGTAAACCTCAGGCCGCATCTGGTTACTTAAGGCGTGGAGAGAGAGAGAGAGAGAGAACCAACCCCTGTGTGTCGTTTTGTTCGGAACCTCCACGACCTCCTTCTCCATCTCCTCCTCGTCGTGCGTGGGATCCAACCTGAACCTCCTCATCCTCCCTCTCTCTCCATCTCTCTCCACCTGAGCTGCCTGTCTTTCCCAATCAGATTGGCCAACGGCGGGTCCTGTTCGATATCCATATCGTCGATCATCTTAATTATCCTCTCCTTGCTCACTCCGTGCACATTTCGCCTGAACATTTCCCATACATCTTATGCATATAGGGAATGAAACCTGGCACACTCTGCCGCGCGACGACACCAGGAAGTCGACGGCTCCACTATGTAAACCTCGTAGTAGTTGGCGACAGCCTGAATCAGAGGAATTATGAGACTCATTAAATGGACCCACATGACATATGTATTGCTTCATATGGGTGGCGAATATGTTAGTGTTGTCTATTATCACAGGCGTAACTGAATCCTTCATGGCGTCACGGGCTGAAAATGGCATTTAAAGATAGTAGAGAAAGAGATATAATTAGCAAAGACATCTCTAGTAAACTAAGTAAAGGCTTACAAAGTGATGATGACGCACAGTAGGGGTGGGTGGCATTAACACCCATATAGTGCCACAGGCCGCAAAAGATCTTTTTAGAAAACCACGGGCCATTTTGCAACCACTTTTAACAGCCTCAGGCCGCTTTTCTGAGAGCTTTTAGCTTAAAAGTCGCTTGTGACCGCATAAGGTTACCGAAGACCGCTTTATTCAGGCGGCTCTTGAGGCCATTAACAGCCTCAGGCAATTCTGAGTCCGCTTTTTACCGCCTCAGTCCGCTTTTGAAACCGCTTTTTCACAGGCGCAGACCGCTATTAACAGCTTTTGCCAGCTGCTTGTGACATTTGACATCGCTTTTTATCGCTTCAAGCCGCTTTGAGACTGCTTTTGACATGCTCAAACCGCTTTTTACAGGCTCAGGCCGCTTTTGACAACCTGAGGCAATTGAGAGACCACTTGTTAGCCTCGTCCCCACTCGAAGACATGAAATACATGACAGCTCACCCCTGAGGATGTTCTTCTTGTGATACTCCTCCAACATCTCATGTTTGAACTGGTACTCGCCGTTCTTCATGAAAAAGTCGTCAGTACTAAAGATGCTGCCTCCGTCGCGAAGGCCGAATAACTCTCTGAAATAGAGGAATTTCCTATGAAAAATGGGTTTGAATACTTGGCGAGGTGGGATTTCCCACTGCCGGGAACTCCTCTCATCAAAACCAACACACTGTGGCCCTCTCGGATGCAACGCTGCAGTCGAGGGAGAGGGGCATACGCGTCATAGCACTGTATGTGCTCCTTCATTTCTGAAAAAGAAGACGTTAAATACATGTAACAAAGGGGAATTAAGATCTCAATTTGGCGCTAATGTAAACATAGAAGGCATCTCTTAAAACTTTGGGTTCTTTTGGAAAAAGTTAGGATTTCAGCATGGTAATACGGATAATCCCGCGGGAGCTTCAAAAGGCCACAACAAGAAGATAAGGCATTCAAAAGGTTGCGTGCCATTAGGCCTATGACAGGCCACGCCCGTCGTGTGAAAAAAGTGACCGGTCACGCGGTGGCGAAGGAAAGGCACCGTGCACTAATGGACGATGGTTTGAAAATGATTATTCAGCGTTTATTGCGAGAGATGGTTCTCACGGGCCGACTGGAAAAGTTTAGTCAGCCCAGACACGGCATTTTCATGTTTAACATAATAAACTACCAGCCACACGACCAAAGTTCGATCCCAGCGGGGACAAGGGCTCTCAAATCGCGGAAAGGGTGGCTGCGGAATCGAACCCTGGTTGTGTGGGCGATAGAGCTCTGACTTTTTTTTTTTGGAGAATTATTAGTTCAACAATAAAAAAAATTCCCTTGTGGTGAGGTTGGGCAGTTTTTTAAGACTCTCAATCACCTTTCCCCTTTTAATTGATCAAAGAAACAAAAGCCGTAACAACCAAAGTTTAAAAAAGGCGGAGTTCATAAACTGAGACAGTGTTCCGGAACGATAGTGCGGCTATCGATTGCAATGCGTCTTATCAGTTCCAGGACTGCGGAATCAGCTGATCTGCCAACGAACACTTTCCCACGGTGTTCAATTTCACGCATTTTGCAACGATAACATTGTGAAAAGTTCTTGATAACAGTGAATTCGCAGTTTTCCTTTAAAATAAGCAATCGTTCTGAAAATCAAAAGAACTCAATCAAGACTACCCAAACGTGCATTTTACGGCCAACATAAAGTACAGTCAGTCAGTCAATTAAAGGAAAGGTTAAAGGGATTCATGCAAAACACAACCAACCCACCTCGAGTAACCAGGATTCCGTACGAGTAGGTAAAGAAGCTGAAATTCAGCTGCTCCTCGGGTGGAAACGAAAGAGAATAAGCGCATGCATGGCCCACAACCCGGCGTAAAAGAAGAAAGCAACGGAATAAATAGGTTTATATCCTCCACTCGCTCTCCGTATTCATACAGTTAGTACATTGAAATATTACACACATCCGCCGTATTATATCACAAGTATCAGAAGATGCCGCTTCTTCCGAGAAGAGAGCTTCGATAAACAGCCACCAACCCATTGACCCAACATCAGTGGAACAGGTAGAAGAAGGTGAACATGAGGCACGCGGAGATCACCAGCCCAACCACGATCGTGTCCTTTTGCTTCTTACGCTGGATTTTCTGCATCACATTGTTCAGCATGGGGTATTTCTCTGGAAATTTATGATTACAATTTGTAAAAAAAAAAGCTGTAAAAACAACGAAAAACTCACGTGTCATGGCCTGTACTTTCCTTGTGATGCCACGGAGAGACATGTTCTGCCGACTGAGGTTCTCCTTCGTGGACATGGCAATACTAAAAGAGCAGCTTCTTAATCGACTTCTCAGACTACAGTACCTGATCTGTTCGTCGAGAAGTCTGTCGCAGCTGCCAATGTGTTCGCTTTCCTTCAGGTACATGTCGGATGCCTTCACGCGGTTGTTCAAGCACGAAGCGTCCGAGGAGGAACTGCCGGCCAGCAGAATTTCCCTAAAAAAAGTAGTAATGTGACAAGAAAGACGGTTTAATTCGTAGAGCTCGAAAAGATCCCGTTCACACCCAGAAAATGAACTTTTCATAAAAACGCACCTCTGGAGCTGCTGCTGAACATTGTCCCTGGCGCGGCGGAATTCGGTGCGGTAGTCCCTGAGGATCTCCTGGTGTCTCCTCAAAGTGTGCTGTACCGCCGGACTCTGCGACCAGCCATTCGAAGACGGCTGGGCTATCAACTCGCACATCTCAAACACAATGAATTTAAATCCGAAGATACATGAATCACTGCATTGAGCTGTTTTAAAGTGATGTAAAGTTCAGCAACCGACCTCATCGTTGATGATGCTGAGTTTGGTGATGAGGGCGTCGATTTCCTGGGTGAGGGAGTCGAACATGGCCTGTCTGGCAGAGGCCGTCTTCTCCTCAGAATCCAGACGAGCTAAATCGAGGCTTACTTTACATTTTGGGAAGACAAGGCCTACTTGTGTGAGAATTCAGCTTGTTCAGGGAAACAAGCTTCACGTCGATGTTGTTCTCGGCGGTGCGGGCACGGCGGCGCAGATCTAAAAAGAACACATTTATTGCTTCACTCTAGGCATCAATAACATTCATTTTTTAAATATTTTAAAACGATATCAATCAAGGTTTTGGAAAGTAAAAATACTTTCGGTCTACCCACCTTCCCATGACGATGACATAGCTATAGCACCTCAGAGGAAATATCGCATACACCTGAACTTGCGTTAAAACAAGGGAATCATAAAAAGTGGCAGATATTGAACTGAAAAAAACAGCAAAGTCAACACAAGAATACAAAAGCAACGTCTTCATTAAGACTACCCGGGGTATTGCAAAATATCAAAGTGACGAAATTGGATGACTTCAGTAGCGGCTTATTGTCTAGCGAGGAGGCTCTGACACTGGGCTGGCTGAGGGGAGGGGTTCCGGAGGGTGCCTCATTGAGAGGAAGAACTTCGACAGTTGGCTGAGTGAGACGGGTTTCGGGGTCGGAGGGGGCGGCCTCAGCCTCATTTCCTTCAATAATTCTCCCAATGAGAGCTAAAATTAGCAAGATATGATGGAAAAAGAAGTGCTTTACATACCTGCGGACCTTCTGATGGGATAGGTTCTCCAAAATTGGCATCGACGACTCCAGACGGCTCAGGAACTAAAATAAATGATGCTTAATAGGAAGGGAAACAAACCTTTTTCGAATAGTCCTTCGACAGAGATGTCCTCCAATGCACGTTTAAGACGAGAGGACTCCAGCCTGAAACTGGAATCTAAGCAGCGCAAGACTAAGCTTAGCGGCCTGAGACTGCCAACCAAGCTAATAGAATTCTGAACTTACCTGTCCAGTTTGATGACCTGTTTAGGCGCCTCTTTATCGCTCTCGCGACGAACATGTTCCTTCGGCTGCGTGGATGAAGCGCGGGAATCTGAAAAATACATCATAATTGGAATATAGGCAAGGCAAAAAGACGAGAGAGAAAGAGTTCGTGCGGTCTCCGTTATCACACATCAACAGAAAATATCACGAACGTCGTCTTGGAGAGTCTCTCCGACGGCTCGTGTGGCGACGGGGTTCTTCTTTCTTCTCACTGCGACGACTGTTGCTGGAGACAGACGTGTGTCGAGACGTCTCTTCTTTCTCGATTCTTCTTCTCTTCTGCGCGGGAGAAAGTCTCCTTGGCTTCTCATTCTTCTCCATTCTCTTCACTCCCGATTTCCACGAAGGTTCTCTGTGAACAGGTCGGTTTTTAATTCCTTTTTGAGATGACGAGTCCTTTTTCACATGGGAGGGGGGAAAGAACTTAAGAAAACTGCAAACCTGTGATTGTCCCTTCGTCGAGGAGGAGATCTGGCAGGAGGGAGGATTAGGCTGCGAAGAGGAGGGGAACGCTTCCTGGAGGGCGGCAGAACTCGCTCCGGGCGGTAATCTCCACTCGATCCTGTGATTAGCTTGACAGGGGAGGGAGGCTTTTGAGGTCTCTCATTTCGCCTAAAATCAAAGATATGACAATCTAAAGGTCTAAATTACATTATGCCGTGCTGTTGCTGGAGTATCCTATCCATCTTGGCCAATTCCTTCTCTCGGCGTTCTTGAGTGGCCGGGTCTTGGAAGAAGGTCTGGTGGTCTGGGAAGGGACGAGTTGTGGCTTGACTCTGAAATACATCTATTGTTTTATAGAGACTGCAGCCAAGGTTTGATCCCGTTCGGCGGCATTCTCACCTGTTCCATAATCTCCTCTCGTTGTAAGGTATCCAACTCCTTTTGTATCTCAGCCATCCGCTGTTCCAGACCAATAAGGGTTGAGTCATCACCTACAACAGAGGTATTATTTTAGTTTTTTTTCTTCAAGTTTAGATTTCGCCGATCAATAAATCCAGGGTTTTAACAGCTGACCAGTGTCAATTTGGATAAATGAGAAAAGAAGACCAACCTCCGCAATACGGAGACTGACCGTAGCTGTTATTCACAGTCGGCGCCTGCAGATAGCCGTAGCCTTGCATAGGATTATTATTGTAGTTTGTGGAGAATTCCGACGAACTGGAAGAATTGTTGAACCTAAATCTGAGGCAATTCATCGAAAATTTAGAAAACTAACCATCCAGGTTGTAGGTACTGATAGCCGCCATTGATGTTGTTCTTCGAGAGTGATTCCGCAACCATCGAGAGGATGGAGTTACCACCGGTCTGAAAAACAACAAATTTATAATTTAAAAAACAAAAACAAAAATTTGATTTAAAAAGTATGAAGTAATTTAAAACGCTCACCTGAGGTACTGTCGTTGAGAAATTACTCGTCACATTTCCGCTGTTGCTCGAAGTCGGGTAGCGTGCGGAGACCGGATCCCGTGTATTCTGAGAAATAAGCAATATTAAAACTAAAAATGAATAAAAACCTCTCGCTGGTGCGGCTGGCTTCTGGAAGAGTATTGGCTGCGATGAGTGCCTTGGCCCCGTCCTCGGGGTTTAATTCGGTTCATACGGCTGAAATCAATCGATTTATGTCTTAAAATTAAATATAAAACGATTTTAAGCCAGAGAAATCGATAAAATAAACACGAAATATAAAAACAACAATAAAAGAAACAAAAAAAGACCGAATCTATCCACGTGCTATAGGCCACCGTACACCAAGACGTTCACTCAAAAATTGGCATTTCTGTAAACTTTCGTTTGTTCGATAAGCTCGGCAAATAGCCAATTTTAATTTTTAAATTTAAATTGGGTTTTTCATGGACCAGGGTATTTGGAAAGTATGAAAGTGGGTTGACCTAGTTAGAAGGAGAAAAGCAGATGCGCGAGGAAGACAGGAGCAGCATCTGCTTTTTCTGGTACGAATCGTCGAAATTTAGTGCCTTCGTCAATTTGCCCTCTTCTCAATCGTTTTCGGAAGAAAACATATTTAAGTTTTCATTGCAGGTAGGTGCCGTCGAAGACGATGCATCCTCGAAACCCCTACAACACCCCGGTGGACTTCAAGCAGCTGGCTCTAAAAGACCAGGAATTCCGCGACCACTGCACCCTGAAGTCTAATGGAGACGTGAGTGTTTCAGAAGTTACAACTTCTGACCAAAACTCTCAGATTTATCTCAATTTCCACGAGGACAGTGCCATTCGAGCCCTGAGCAGAGCGATCCTCCGGCAAGATTTTGCTCTCAACGTGAGTTATACCTGTAATAAGATGGCTAACTCAGTTCTTCAGGTCGATATACCCAGTGGAAATCTGGTTCCCCGCGTTCCTGCCCGTTTAAACTACCTACTTCTCATCGAAGATGTTCTCCAGAAGAACAACCTAGCCCAGGACGTCGTAGGAATCGATATCGGTAGGGTTTTTTGGCCTTTAAGTATGACGTGCAAGCATACTGTAGCGTAATTTGTAGCTCTTTGTTTCAGGGACAGGTGCTTCTTGCATCTACGCTCTTCTGGGAGCCAAGCGATTCGGCTGGAAGTTTGTGGCCAGCGACACCAGCGAGGCGTCAGCTGCTTCTGCCAGCCGGTTGGTTTGGAAAACTAATAAACCTGGTCCAATTTTCAGAAATGTCACTCAAAACAACCTTCAAGACATGATCTCAGTAGTGCAAGTGGGAGAAAGCGGGTCCATTTTAAAGGTTTGCTTTTTCGTTGGGTCTTCAAACAGTCAGATTTTCTTTTCAGGACTTGCCACAGGTAGCGGCTGGGTCCGTTACTTTTTGCATGTGTAACCCGCCATTTTTCGAAGAAAAGGAGACAAATGAGGTGGGTTTCGGGAAAATGGAAGCAAAATGGATCACTTTTAGAAGTTTTCCGGACAGTCGGTTGGTTTGTCGAACAATTTGGACATCGCCGCTTCGAACAGAAGGCCACCGGAGTCAGCCACGACAGCTCGGCTGAACGAACTACAGACTGAGGTAAGATCTCTCTCTCTCTCTCTCTCTCTCCCAAATCAATCCAAGACAGTTAAATGATAATTTATTCTGCTTATGTATCGTTTACTTATTTACTGTCTTCTATCTTCTTCTATTCCTCTCCCTTCATCGGGCGCTTGACTCCGGGCAACCACGACCACACTGTCTCGTCTTCTGGCCAGGGCAGGTCCCCCAGAATACACTTCTCCATCATCTAAACGAAGTAATTGAATGACGTGTTTTTTGCGTCATTCAAACGACCAGGACTCGATCCCCATCGGCGCCTTGTTTGCCAATAAAAAACAGACTTGCATCGAAGTCCTGACAAGCGGGGAAGGGCTCTTCGCGGATGGAATCTAGCTGTCTCTGAGAGGAGTCGTCTTCAGTGGCAGGCCAGCTGTTGACGGACGAAGGGGTGAGGGACAGGCGATGCGAACGATGAGGCAGGAACAGCCGGCGACGGTGGCTCCTCTCCAAGGTGTCGTAGAAGATGCTGTCGTCCAGGAGGGTGGTACTAAATAGCGGTTGATTTAAGAGAGAGAGAGAGAGAGAGAGAGAGAGAGAGAGAGACTCACTCGGGAGGAGCTCCATTGATCAGCCGGCCGAAGAGGGAGTAGAACTCGTGGTTGTAGACCTCCTCCACTCCATTCTGCAGCTCTCCATTGTTCTGGACAACCTCGCCAATTTCCCCACAAAAGCGAAGAGTCAGTTTCTGGATCCACGTGGAATTGAACAACTAGTGTGGGATTACTTGATTCGCATGGCCGAAGTCGATCTTGACATCGAAGATTCCGTCGCGAGGGTTGTTGAACTTGAGCGAGGAGATGTCCTTCATGTTGTAGCACTTCTTCCTTTAACAGAGGGGTAAGAGAGAGAGAGAGAGAGAGAGAGACCCACTCGATGATGAGCCGACCCTCGGTGGTCAACTTGGCCTCTTTCTCCTTGAAGGCATAGGAGCCCACTTTCACATTCAGAATTCCCGTCATTTCTTCGACTATGGTAGCCCCATGACCTCGCAGAAAACTGGTCCGGTCGATAGACAAACTATATAATTGTTTTATTTATGGAAATTTGGTGGTAAAACCCACCGCCTAGACATTGAATCCAGTAGAAACAGTCGACCAGGAAAAGAGGGAAGTGGAGAGAGGAATGGAGGACACAGGGGAAATGTGGCTTTTACGGGCTAATTGGATATTCTAATGTATTATTGGTTGTTTCAAATTAGAATACACATTCTAATGGCTCATAGCCTGTCTTTATAAATCTCTCTTTTCAGGGCGGTGAGGTATCCTTCGTCAAGCAGATGATCGACGAGAGCACCCAGCTTCGTGATAAGATCAAGTAATCCTCTCTTCTAAACTAAAATCTCTTCATTTTCAGGATCTTCACCTCTCTTCTGGGCAAGAAGAAGAGTCTCTCTTCGTTGAAACCCCACCTGGATGAAATCGAAGGGGTACGGTATACCGTATATCCCATGCTCACCGGGAAGACGCAGCGCTGGATTCTGGCCTGGACATACTGCGATCTCTTGCTGGAGGAGGTTTGCTTTAGAAATTTTTTAAAAGGATCTTCATTTAGTCTTTTAATTCCTATTGTTTTCAGAAGTTCATCTCAATTCCGACCACTTCGTTGCCTCCAAAAGTCGATCCTCTCCAATGGATCGAAACACAGTTGCAGAAGGTGGATATAGAAGTCGAACGTCGTGGCGAAGTGGTAAGAATAGCTCTAATTCAACCCAAACATTCTGTTTTTAGATCATCGGAAGAGCACATTCCTTCACTTGGTCGAGGAAACGCAGTCACCAGTGCAAAGACGAAGAGGAGCCGGAGAAGAAGAGGGGAAGGTTGGAAATGGTTTGGAAGAGGAATAAATAAGCTGTTTCAGATGGGATTCTAAGGAAACGAGCCCAGTCGTAACCACGGATTCCCAGAAGGGAAAGGACTCCTCTTCGCCGAAGGTCGCTCTTCAGTTCCGTCTCAGCGTCGACACCCCCGCCGCCCTCAGACTGTACTACCTTCAAGGCTCCCGGCAGCTACACAACAAGCTGAAGGTCTACCTCGAAGCGCTTTGTAGAAAAAGATAGCCAAAGTTGCATATATACTAATAAAGATCTCATTTTTATATTATAAATCAAACAACGTCAGCGATGCATGGCGAGATTCCGCTCACATTCCCAGCAAACTTCTCATGGCGGCCTCGGGGTCGCCGTTGACTTCGATGAGTTTTCGCTCCACGATCACCTGGAAAGACGAGGAATGTACAAATAATGAAAAGGAGGAATCAAAGAAATGAGAGGCGGCCCACCTTGGGCAGTTCCAACTCGTTCATGATCATCTGGAGGTCCTCCTTCTTGATGTTGACGATCTTCTGCACGGGCTTCTCCTGCGTTCCCTTGATCAGCTTGCCCAGAGCGTCCGACGAAACGAGGGCGTCGTCCTTCTCCTCCTGATGGTCAGTGACCTTAAAATAAAGAAATTACAAGAACCAGATAGTCCTTAATCGAAAACTATGAAAAAATGAGACGTCGTTTGACCTCCAAAACCTCTTGAATTCTCAAAGTCGCAACTTCTAATTGAACTTTGATGCATTAATATGCAAATATGAAGCGGTTATACTGCGGTTATGATCCAGATGCTCTTTTAAATGAATGCCCGTTGTGCATGTTCCAAAAGGGTAAATCACATTTTTGGCACGAAGCCAGAACGCGTCTAGTTATTTGGTCTAAAGGAAAGAATTAAATGTGATACCGTACCTTTTCCAAGTCGGCCGCGCCCCAGTTGTGCTTGTCGGCAACTTTGTTCTCCTCCTCCTCAACGATGTCGTCTTTCTCGGCCATTGTGCAGTACCCGGCACTGAAAACATAATTTTCAATATTTTCAATATTTATTTATAGTCTTAGCCAAAGCTAGTTCCCTCGAAAAATGCCGTTAGCGTTAATTCGTGAAAAAGTTTTGCTGTTTTAAGGGGAATTTCGAATAACAACATCAGAATAATTCCACCCATTTCCAAAACTCGCCGAACTAGGGTTGGCGGTGAGTATAGAGTCGCAACCGTTACAAATTTTTAAAAAAATACAAGGAAATTTGAAGAATTTTTAAATATTAAAATCAAGAACCCAGTAAAAGAGCCACATTTAAAACTTCCGTGCGGGACCCGCGCCCTCGGCCTTTAACCCGAAGTTCAAATAAAAAAGTTGGCGGTTGGTCAATTTGATGACTAAGCGGACGTTTGAGAGCATATTCTTGTTTATTTTGTTGTTAAAACGACAGAATTTATAGATTTGGGTTTTAAAAAGGCGTTGCGGGACCTAATTAAATCATAGACCTCCAGTTTGGCCGCTTTCGCGGGGTCGCGCGGTTTGTCGATTCCTTTGTTAGTTGATGTATAAAGCGATCTAGGTGATTCACAGTTTGATGCTGAATTTAGAGTGAAAGCGCAAAGGTGTCTTTTAAATGTCACTATTATGCAATTATTTAAACTATGGCTTTGGTACTCTCTCTCTCTCTCTCTCTCTCTCTCTCTCTCTCTCTCTCTCTCCCCCTCTCCCTCTCCCTCTATCTTCCATTTTATCTCATTTCACTATTTCAGGGTCATGGACAGTGGAGGGGAGACGTCAGCTCCACCCTTAGAGGTATGATATTTTGTCTACCTAGGAATCCACTTTCTTTCTGATTTTGCACTCTGATGGCTGTTATTATCTAGTTAATTTGCAAACGTGTCTTTGACATTTAATGAAAATTTCTGAAAATCCTCCACCTGTCCCCCGTTGTCGGGAGCAGGAGGGTTTGATTGATTTCACGGAACTCTCACTACCATTATAATTGAAGTGGATTCAGGTGGCGTTCGCCGCCCCGGAAGCCGTTACTGACTACGTCGCCAATGTATCCGTCGTTTTGATGGGAGCTCCCAACCAAATAACGGAAGTGAAGAAGGCTCTAGAGAATTCTGAAGCCTTAACCAAGTTCATCACCGATCCGCGAGAGGCGGTTTTGGTAGTCGATAGAACGATTCAACGGGGTATGTTCATTCTGCACAAAATAGCCTGAAAATGTTAAATTTTGATCAAACTAACCGGGTCTGTTTTAGACCAGTCCGGAGAAGTCGACACTGGAGACGAGAGTGATGCCAACGTCTGCATCTTCGATGTCTCAAACGCCGTGCAGTACAAGACCGAGCGCAGCGTCTCCGTTGTCTTCATCAAGAGAGGAGTCGTCATCGAGGCCGACAAGAGCATCGCCGAGCAGATCAGAGTCATGCCGTCAGTGCTGTTTTAAAATCCTGAAAACCTGCTAGTTTAGGCTCAATGAAGGCAGTGCCTACGACACCCTCTGGTCAATCATCGCCAAGGCCGTAAACCCCTATTTCAAATCCTTCGTCAAGGAGAGTGGACGCGGTGAAAGGGATGGAGACAAGCTAGGAACCACTGTAGAGAAGAATCTGGCTGAAGCTGAGGTGATATGTAGCTTTGGTTTTAATTCAATCGGTATTTTAGGTAGCCTTGCTCCACCTGCAGCAGAATATCGACATTCCCGAGATCACCCTTATTATCAATCCTATCATCTTGGCTGCGGTCGAGAAGGCGAGGAAGGAAGGGAGGAAAGCTACGGTGAGTATATTGACGTTTCCCTATCGAATGTCTTTTTTCAGGTCGAGGATCTCCATGATCACATCGAGGACTCCAGTTTCCTGAACACCCTCCAGAACGGAGTGAACCGCTGGATTCGCGAGATCCGCAAAGTCACCAAGCTGGACAGGGACCCGTCTTCCGGCACATCCCTCCAGGAAATGACGTTTTGGCTGAACCTCGAGCGTGCCCTTCAGAAGGTCTCGCAGAAGCGCGACTCCGAAGAGGTGCGTCACTGCCATTAATTGTTCAATCCTTTATATTTTAGGTCACTTTGACTTTGGAAGCCCTGAAGAGTGGAAAGCGATTCCAGGCCACCGTCGCCTTCGACAGTGACACTGGTTTGTTGCGAGAAGTTAAAGAGACTAAATTTTTCGTTCAGGTCTCAAGAAGAGGTTGGGAGAAGTCATCGACTACAACACGCTGATGAAGGATTTCCCCCTGAACGAGCTCATTTCGGCCACCGACATGGCTGCTATCAAGAGCGCCCTGGGAAACATCTTCAACCACATGAAGAAAATAAGGTAAATACAGCATTGGTCAAATATAAGGTTGAATTCAGATCGACGAAATACCCCACCCAGAGGACTCTTCGTTTCGTTGAAGCCATCTCCCGCGATCTCAACACCCAGATCCTCAAGGTTCTCGGCACCCGCCGCCTCATGCACATCTCCGCCACGGAGTTCGACATGCTCATGTCCCAGTGCATCGACGTTTTCAAGAAATGGGATGACGAGTACGATAAGTATGTTTATCCTGTTGTTGCCTGGTTTACGTAGAGAATTACAGGTTTATCACCCTGATCAGGGACATTACGAAGAAGAAGCGCGACGAGAGTTCCAAGTACACTACCTTTAAGGCCCTGCCGCAGCATAAGAAGCTGGAGACCAGGCTCACCGTTGTCAGGCAGTTCAGGAAGTGGGTTACACTTGCTTTGACACTGTGCTTTAAAGAAGTCGAATTTATTCCTAGACCTGTAACTACCGTTTCAGGCAGCACGAGCAGCTCCGTAGTGTGATCGTCCGCGTCCTGAGACCCGTGAAGGCCGCTAATTCGGAATCTCCGGGAGAGACCACTCCGGTGGACTTCAGTGTCGAGACCCCCGTCATGCAGGTAGAATCGTTCTAGCAATGATTTTTACTTATTGTTGCAGGTCGACATCGCCTACGATTTCATCAAGGAGATGGACTGTCTTGACATCACCACCGAGGGAAACGCCGCCTGGGATGCTGCTCAGAAGCGGTTGGATTTGATATTCTCCCTCTATTTACAAACCTTTTCAGCTACGATGAGCAGATCGAGCGAGTGGAGGCCCAGATCATCACCCGTCTAAGGGACCAGCTGGGCACTGCCAAGCGGGCCAAGGACATGTTCTCTATCTTCAGTCGCTTCAACGCGCTTTTCATTCGCCCCAACATCCGCGGAGCCATCAGGGAGTACCAGACGCAGCTAATTCAACGCGTCAAGACGGACATTGAAGGACTTCAGGTTGTTTCAACTCAAATGTGGCTAACCTCGTCTTTTAGGAGAAATTCACGAAGGAGTACAACGAAAACAAGGCCGATCAGCTTACCCAGGCCGCGGATATCCCGCCCCTCTCGGCCAGCATCATCTGGAGTCGGCAGATCGAACTGCACCTGATCATGTACATGAAGAGGATGGAGGACGTGTTGGGCAAGGGATGGGAGAACCACGTGGAAGGACGACAGCTAAAGACGGAAGGAGACAATTTCTTGAAGAGACTCAACACCCAGCCGCTGTTCGACACCTGGGTGGAGGATGTTCAGTCGAAGAGTCTTGGATCTCCTGGAAGGGTACGACAATTTTCTAAAATCATAAATAATGCACCAGTTTCAGGTTTACACAGTCGAGAGAAGGGTGAAGGACGGAAAGCCTATCCTCCAGCTGAAGGTCAACTTCAGTCCGGAGAGCATTGTACTTCACAAAGAGGTAGTCGCCAAACCACCTTCTATCTTATTTCCCACTTCAGGTCCGTAATCTGAAGAACCTGGGCTTCCGCATCCCTCTGAAGATCGTCAACGCCGCTCACCAGGCAGGCCAGCTCTACCCCTTCGCTATCAGTCTTCTGGAGTCTGTCAAGGTGCCTACACTGTCATCTTGTTTAAAACGAGCATTTTAGACATACGAATCTATCAAAAACCTCCTTTCGAAGAACAAGGGAATCGCCAGTCTCACCGCCAGCTACGAGAAGGAGGTGCAGAACCAGATCACCGAGGGACACGGTCTCACCTGGGAATCCTACAAGATAGATCCCTACGTCAACAAATTCGCCGATACCATCAACAGCTACCAGGTATTTCAATTGTTGGTTGTCATTTTAATTCGTTTTAAAGGAACGCGTCGAAGAGCTCGTCTACATCGTTGACGCCATCGACGTCGACAAGGCTGCCCTGGACACCTGCCAATTCAACTCTCAGACCATCAGCTCCATCCTGGCCAACATCCAGAAGTCCGTCGATCAACTGGCTCTCGGAAACTACTCGAACCTCAACCAATGGGTGGACATCCTCGACAAGCAGGTGAGACCTCAGGCATGAAAACAGTTCAATCCTCCTTCAGATCGAGAAGAAGCTTGCCGCCCGTGTCGAAGAAGCCATCAAGCTGTGGAACCTCGTCTACTCTGGATCCGAAGAAGTTGAGGAATACAAGGAGGCCAAGGTCGTCCTGCCCCCTGTGCATCGCGTGCCCATCGAGGTATCATACATTGAGAAGTCGCTTTAATCATTCTGCTTAGATCCGTCTGACCGCCCAGACCATCTACATCAGTCCTACCATCGAGGAGGCAAAGGCCAAGCTCTTGGAGCAGTTGTTCGAGTGGCATTCGATCGTCACGGCCCGTCCTCGCATCAGCAGCACTCGCTTCCAGCTGAACATGAACAGAGACCAGCCCGTGCTCACCTACAAGTCCATCCTCTCGAATCTGCCCAGTGCAATGGCTGTCCTCGAGAAGGCCTACGCCACCATCGACGGAATCATGTGCAAAGTTGAAATGCTGCAAAAGTTAGGCTTATTTCTTCTTTAAAGGTGGAGGAGTACGTGAACGAGTGGCTGCGTTACCAGGCATTGTGGGATCTGCAGGCTGAGATGCTCTACGATCTGCTGGGAAGCGACCTCTCCAAATGGATGAAGACCCTCGTGGAGATCAGGAAGAGTCGAGGAACCTTCGATACTCAGGTATAATTTTAAACAAAATTGTCTGGTTTTGGCTGAATCCAGAGAACCTCGGACCACTTTCGGCACAACTATCTTATATCTTTTCTTTTCAGGAGTCGCGCAAGGAGATCTACCCCGTTGTGATCGACTACGCCAAGGTGCAGTCTAAGGTCACTCTGAAGTACGACTACTGGCACAAGGAAGTCCTCCAGAAGTTCGGAAGCGCTCTCGGTTTGATTTGATAAAATGTTAATGTGATAATATTACATTTCAGGCCACGAAATGGGAGACTTCTTCAAGGCTATTTCCAAATACAGAGAGGAGCTGGAAGCCCAGGGCGTCGACTCGGGCACGACCAGCGATGCGGTGGCTTTGATCACATACGTCCAGACACTGAAGAAACAGTCGAAGAATTGGCAAGACTCGGTAATTTTATTGACCCTTTGTAAATTCATTGGTAACTCCAGGTTGATACATTCCGGTCTGCGCAGCGTCTTCTGAGCCAGCAGCGCTACCAATTCCCCCAGAGCTGGCTCTACGCCGAGAATGTGGAGGGAGAGTGGTCTGCTCTCACGGACATCCTAATGAGGAAAGACTCTTCCATCCAGTCGCAGGTACTTATTTTTGTAATAAATGTTCAACAGGTATATTCCAGGTCAGCAACCTCCAGACGAAGATTAGAGATGAGGATGAGTTGGTGGAGAAGAGGACCCTCGAGACGCTGTCCGAGTGGGAACGCGCCAAGCCCGTCGAAGGAGCCCAGAGGCCGCAGGAGGCCCTGGCCGTGTTGAGCCAGTTCGAACAGAAGATGAAGAAACTGACGGAGGACCGAGAAAAGATGCGCAAGGCCCGCCATGCGTTGGACATGAGCGATACCGGAGTGCCGTCGGAGGCTGACAAGCTCTTCGTGGCCGAGGAGGAGCTCGCGGATCTCAAGGGCGTCTGGCAGAACCTCCAGCCCGTCTACAACGTCGTCGATGAGATGAAGGTAAGCTTAGAATTTGATTCGAGTGTAATCATTTGAATTTCAGGAGAAGACCTGGCTGTCGGTGCAACCCCGAAAACTGCGTCAGTCATTAGACGAGCTGATGTCTCAGCTGAAGCAACTGCCCGTGAAGTACAAGAGTTACAAGAGCTACGAATACGCCAAGCAAATGATGCAGAAGTACTCAAAGGTTAACCCTCCCTTCTCCTTCTTTGACTAATCCGTCTTCAGATGAATATGCTGGTGTCTGAATTGAAGTCGGAGGCTCTGAAGGAGCGTCACTGGCGGCAGATGATGAAAGAACTGCGCGTCACCTGGAACCTCTCCGATCTGACCCTCGGCCAAGTCTGGGAGGCTGACTTGCAACGCCACGAACACATCATCAAGCAGATCCTGCTGGTGGCTCAAGGAGAGCTGGCTCTTGAGGAATTCCTCAAACAGGTGCAGCTCTTAGTCTTCCGTTATTTATAAGCAATGGTTTCAGATGCGTGATTACTGGCAGACGTATGAGGTGGAGCTTGTCAACTACCAGAACAAGACCCGGCTGATCAAGGGATGGGATGAGCTGTTCAATAAGCTCAAAGAGCATCAGAACTCCCTGGCCGCCATGAAACTCTCTCCCTACTACAAGCAGTTCGAAGAGGTTGGTCTTTTCTCCAGAAATTGCTTACTTTCAACTTTCAGGATGCCATGTCCTGGGAAGACAAGCTGAACCGCATCAGCGCCATGTTCGACGTCTGGATTGATGTGCAGCGCAGATGGGTCTACTTGGAGGGACTCTTCACCGGTTCCGCCGACATTGCTACTCTTTTGCCCGTTGAGAGCGGCCGCTTCAACAGGTTCACTTTCAACAACTCCTTTAATAACGAAGTTTTAGCATCTCTACCGAGTTCCTGGCTTTGATGAAGAAGGTCACCGTGGCTCCCAGGATTCTAGAGGTTGTGCAGATGCAGGGAGCTCAGAGGCTTCTGGAACGACTGGCCGACATGTTGGCGAAGATTCAGAAGGCGCTCGGAGAGTACCTCGAGCGTGAACGTGCCTCCTTCCCCAGGTTTTTTTGGTGTTTTACAGGTTTTTAATCTACTTTTTATAGGTTCTACTTTGTTGGAGATGAAGATCTCTTGGAGATTATGGGCAACAGCAAGGACATCGCCCGTCTTCAGAAGCACCTCAAGAAGATGTTCGCCGGAGTCACTGCAATTGACATCACCGAAGAGGACGGAACGGTATTCCATTTCCTGCATGTTTTACTGTTGTTTGCTTCAGATCACCGGTCTTCATAGTCGCGAGGGGGAACAGGTGCAGTTGGTGCTGCCCGTGGCTACGAAGAACGTTCGCATCAACGAGTGGCTGAGGGCCTTCGAGAATGAGATGAGGAACACCCTCGCCAAGTGAGATACATTTTCTTCTTTTTGATATCCTTACTTCTGACCTCTTGAATTTTAGAAAACTCGGCTTCTCCCTTCTGGAGTTCTCCAAAATGGACATCGACACTGTCAACCCAGAAGACTACATGACCTGGCTCGACAACTACCCCGTACGTCTTTTTACCATAAGTTCTCCTAATCCTTTCTTTTAAGGCGCAAGTGATCGGCTTGACCGCTGAGATCTGGTGGTCCAACCAGATGGAGAGCGCTCTCGCCGATGGAAAAGGAGTGGAAACGGTGGAGAAGGCTGTTTCGGCCACCCTTGCTCTTCTCGCCGATTCAGTGCTCAAGGATCAGCCGGCTATCCGCCGAAGGAAGATCGAGGCCCTGGTTTGTTGCAAATATGTTCATTTTCACCTCCATGTCTCCAGATCACTGAATTCGTCCACAAGCGTGACATCTGCCGCCGTCTGGTCGCCGACTCTGTGAAGAACCAGAACGACTTCGGCTGGCTCCAATGCATGCGCTTCTACTTCAATCCGAAGCAGAACGACCCTCTCCAGTGCTGCATCGTCAAGATTGCCAATGCCAACTTCTTCTACGGGTTCGAGTACCTGGGAATCCAGGAGCGTCTGGTGCGCACCCCGTTGACAGACAGATGCTTCCTCACTATGACGCAGGCTCTCCACTCGAGGTATAGTTAACATGGGTTCCTTTGGAAGATGCCAGTTCAGGTTGGGAGGATCGCCCTTCGGACCTGCTGGAACCGGAAAGACAGAATCCGTCAAGGCTTTGGGACACCAGCTCGGTCGCTTCGTTCTCGTTTTCAACTGTGACGAGACCTTCGACTTCCAGGCAAGTTTTCCTATATTTAAAAATGAAAACTATATAGTTCTTCTTTGGAACCAATAAAATCTTTTCTTTCAGGCTATGGGTCGTATCTTGGTCGGTCTGTGCCAGGTCGGAGCATGGGGTTGCTTCGATGAGTTCAATCGTCTGGAGGAGCGCATGCTGTCTGCCGTCTCTCAACAGATTCAGACCATTCAGGTAGTCAATTGAGATACATTTTCATGATTTCTCGATTCAGGAGGCCGTTCGTGGTGGAGGCGACATGTCCGTTGACTTGGTCGGAAAGAGACTGAACGTCAATGCTAACATTGGTATCTTCATCACCATGAATCCTGGATATTCTGGACGTTCCAACCTCCCCGATAACCTGAAGCAGGTAATTATAAACTAAATTTTTATTGAAAGTTTTAGAAGTTCTTTTTCGCGCCTCCTGTATAATCTCACATTTTCAGCTCTTCCGTAGTCTGGCCATGACTCAACCCGACCGTCAGCTCATCGCCCAAGTCATGCTCTTCTCCCAAGGATTCCGCACAGCTGAAACTCTCGCCAACAAGATCGTCCCTCTCTTCATGTAGGATGTTTATTTCATTCTTATCTTTTTTTTTAAATTCCAGTCTATGCAAGGAACAGTTGTCCGCCCAGTGCCACTACGACTTCGGTCTCCGTGCCCTCAAGTACGTCCTCGTCTCCGCCGGTAACATCAAGAGAGACAAGCTGTCCAAGATGGGAGCAGCCGCTTTGGAAGACGTCGCTGAGCAACAGGTGAGACTTCTACGTCTGAACGGAACTGACGTTTTCCTTTAGATGCTGATCCAATCGGTCTGCGAGACCTTGGTTCCCAAGCTCGTCAACGAAGACATTGCCCTTCTCTTCTCCCTGCTCTCCGACGTGTTCCCTTCGATCACCTACCAGCCAAACCAGATGACTGAGTCAGTTTATTTCGAAGATGTTCAAGGCTTGTCAAAGGCATTACATATTTTACCGTTTCAGGCTCCGCAGCTACCTCGGCCAGATGTGCGAGGAGCAGCTCCTCTGCCATTCTGATGTGTCCGGTGAACAAGGCGCCAGCTGGGTGGAAAAGGTGCTGCAGCTCTACCAGATTACCAACCTCAACCACGGTCTCATGCTGGTCGGACCCAGCGGCAGCGGAAAGACTACCGCTTGGAAGGTCCTTCTCAAGGTAATTTCATCAGAGATGCCCAGGAACAATCTTATTTCTAGGCCCTGGAACGCTGGGAGAAGATCGAGGGAGTGTCTCATGTCATCGACGCAAAGGCCATGAGCAAGGACGCGCTCTACGGAGTGATGGACCCCAACACGAGGGAATGGACCGACGGTCTCTTCACTTCCATCATCAGGAGGTAGTCTCCAATCTGGCCTCCTTTAAATATACTTTTAGAATCATCGACAATGTGCGTGGAGAATTGGACAAGCGTCAGTGGGTCATCTTCGACGGAGATGTGGACCCCGAATGGGTGGAGAACTTGAACTCTGTTCTTGACGACAACAAGCTTCTCACTTTGCCCAACGGAGAGCGTCTGGCCATTCCACCCAACGTCAGGATCATCTTCGAAGTCTCGGATCTCAAATACGCCACCCTTGCTACCGTATCCCGTTGTGGTATGGTCTGGTTCAGCGATGAGGTATTGTTTTTGTGGCCTCTGTAGATAAGGTTTTCTTCAGATTGTCACCACCGACATGTTGTTCGAGAACTATTTGGCCCGTCTTCGAAACATCTCCCTTGAGAACGATATGGTCGTCGGAGCTGCCATCAACGTCATCCCGGCTAATGCTGAGCCGACCCGCGCTGTCAAGATTCAGAGACAGGCGGCTTCTGCGCTCCAGTCGCACTTCTCTTCTGGTATGGGAGTTACAGAAGTCATGCTAAGCTCTTAATTTCAGACGGTCTTCTGACGCTGGCTCTCGGTTATGCAATTTTCGAGTGCGACCACATCATGACGCCCACGCAGCAGCGCCTTCTCTCTTCCTTCTTCGCAATGATGAACTACTCTGTCCGCACTCTCGTCAACCACGACTTCAACCTCTCTGATTTCCCTCTCTCGGTTAGTTTTGCAGTTTTCCTCTTTTTAAACATCTCTTTTAGGCTGATCAAATCGAAACCTACGTCCTTCGCAGTATGTTGGTCAACGTCGTCTGGGCCTTCAGCGGTGACGGCAAATGGAAGAGTCGCCAGCAGCTGAGTGACTTCATCCGCAACACGACCATGCTCAGTCTGCCTCCCAACCAAGAGGTTTCTATTTTCCCACTTTCTTTTGAACTTTTACATTAAGGCCTGTCTCATCGACTACGAAGTCACCACCAACGGAGACTGGGTTCCCTGGCTCAGCCGTGTCCCATCCATGGAGATCGAGGCCCACCGCGTGGCTGCCGCCGACCTCGTCATTCCCACTGTCGACACCGTCCGCCACGAGATGCTCCTGGCCGCCTGGCTATCTGAACACAAGCCTCTCGTCCTCTGCGGTCCTCCTGGTTCCGGAAAAGTTGGTCCGCATATTACTATGTTATTGTTGAATTTCAGACTATGACCCTGCTTGCGGCGCTTCGGTCGCAACAGGACATGGACGTCGTAAACGTCAACTTCTCTTCATCTACTACCCCTGAACTCCTCATGAAGACCTTCGATCACTACTGTGAATACAGGTGCTCTGTTTCAAAACTAGCTTATACCTGAATTTTAGGAGAACGCCCAGCGGAGTCGTTCTGGCGCCTGTGCAGCTGTCCCGCTGGCTGGTCATCTTTTGCGATGAAATCAACTTGCCTTCTCCTGACAAGTACGGAACACAGCGTGTCATTTCCTTCCTCAGACAGCTCGTCGAGCTCGTAAGTTTAGAAATTAGCATTTTTGAACTTTATTTTTTCAGAATGGATTCTTCCGCTCTTCGGACCACTCCTGGGTCACTTTGGAGAGGATCCAGTTCGTAGGAGCCTGTAACCCGCCAACCGACCCTGGTCGTCACCCGATGACCCACCGTTTCCTTCGCCACGTTCCCGTCGTCTATGTAGACTACCCCGGACAGACGTCCCTCGTCCAGATCTACGGTACCTTCAACAGGCAAGCTTTTCACTTACATTAGCAGAGTTTGGTACAAGCGAGTCCAAATACTCTAAAAATCCTTTTCCCCAAACTACGGTTGTTTTTCAGGGCTATGCTCAAGATGGTGCCGCCCGTTCGTTCCCTCGCCGACGCCCTCACCAACGCCATGGTCGACGTCTACCTGGCCAGTCAGGAGCATTTCACCCAGGACGATCAGCCCCATTACGTCTACTCTCCTCGTGAGCTCACCCGCTGGGTGAGGGGAATCTCTGAAGCCATCGCCCCGCTGGAAGGAATCACTCCCGATCAGTTGGCTCGTCTCTGGGCCCACGAGGCTCTCCGTCTCTTCCAAGACCGTCTGGTGACCGAGGAGGAACGCGATTGGACCGACGAGCTCATCGACAGCACCGCTGAGAAGTGAAAAACTTTGTTTTATGCAAAATATTGTCTTTTCTAGGTACTTCGGTGGTTCTTGCAACGTGAAGGAGGCTCTGAAGCGCCCGCTGCTCTACTCTTGCTGGATGTCTAAGGACTACGTACCTGTCACCAGGGACGAACTGAAGGACTACGTCACCGCCCGTCTCAGGGTTGGTTTTACTCTTCCAACTCCTTTAAATATCTATTTAGGGCTTCTACGAAGAGGAGCTCGATGTGCAGTTGGTTCTCTTCGATCAAATGTTGGACCACGTCCTCCGCATCGACAGGATCTACCGCCAGTCACAGGGCCATCTCCTTCTGATTGGAACTGCCGGAGCTGGAAAGACCACCTTATCTCGATTTGTCGCCTGGCTCAACGGACTCAGCGTCTTCCAGGTACACATCCACTTAAATAGCGCCAATTAACCTCTTTTTAGCTCAAAGTCCACTCCAAATACACGGCCGCCGATTTCGACGAGGACATGCGATGTGTCCTGAGGAGGGCCGGTTGCCGCAACGAGAAGATGTGCTTCATCATGGATGAATCAAACATGTTGGACACTGGTTTCCTCGAGAGACTGAACACCCTCCTCGCCAACGGAGAGGTACTGGATTCTCAAGCTTCCGACTGACTACATTTCTTCAGGTCCCCGGTCTGTTCGAAGGAGACGAGCACACGACTCTGATGAGTCAGATCAAGGAAGGAGCCCAGCGACAGGGACTCATGCTCGACAGCCACGACGAACTCTACAAGTGGTTCACTGCCCAGGTATATTTCAAATGGGATATCATCTATTGCATAATTTAGGTTATGCGCAATCTGCACGTCGTCTTCACGATGAACCCCTCGGGCGGCGGTCTTCGCGAGAGAGCCTCCACCTCCCCTGCTCTGTTCAACAGATGCGTCCTGAATTGGTTCGGAGATTGGTGCGACACCTCTCTCTACCAGGTGAAATCTTTGATTTGCCTCTCAGAAACCCAGTGTATAGGTTGGATCGGAGCTTACCAATGTGCTAGACATCGACCGATCGGACTACGAATCACCGTTTGCCCTGCAGCCGGTGTGCGAGTTGGTCCCCACGCCGCCGACCTACCGCCAGGCTGTCATGAACACCGTCGTTAACTGCCACAAGGCGGTGCAGAAACTGAACGAACAGGTACAGTATAACCAATATAAGAGGTCATTTTTATTCTTCAGGAGCAGAAGAGAGGACATCGTGTGATGGCCGTCACTCCTCGTCACTTCCTCGATTTCATCAAGCACTTCACCAACTTATTCCACGAGAAACGCAGGGAATTGGAGGAGGAGAAGGTTCATCTCAATATCGGTCTCAACAAGATCAAGTAAGTCTTTCTACCATCAAGGGTTACTATTATTTCAATGAAATATTAATGAATCTTTCAGGGAAACTGAGGAGCAAGTGAAGGAGCTCCAGAAGAGCCTCACTCTCCAGAGCAGGGAACTCGAAGAGAAGAAGACGGCAGCCAACCAGAAGATGAGGGAAATGGTTACTGATCAGCAGAAGGCGGCCGAGGAGAAGAGGCTCTCGGAGCAGCTGCAAAAGGAACTCAACGAACAGCTCACGAGCATCGCCACCAAGAAGGCCGAGGTGCAGAAGGACCTCAGCCAGGTTCGTTTATCCACGAATAGCCTTATGGGATACGGTATTTAGGTCGAACCCGCTGTGGAGGAAGCCAAGATGGCCGTCAAGGGCATCAAGAAAAGCCAGCTGGTCGAGGTCAGGTCTATGGCCAACCCGCCGGTGCTTGTAAAACTCGCCCTGGAGTCGATCTGTATTCTGCTGGGAGAGACCGTTGGAACCGAATGGAAGGTGAGGAGTACTTCCTTTTTATAGTTCCGATACTTTCTTTCCTGGTCATTTTCTTTTCAAAACTGGTGGTTTCAGGCAATCCGCGCTGTGATGGTGAAGGACGACTTCATGAGCAGGATTCTGGAGTTCAACACGGATTACATCACTCCCGAGATTCTGAAACAGATGGACAAATACGTCAACAACCCCGACTGGGAGTTCGAAAAGGTGGTTATCCCTCTTGTTCTCTCATCGTTTTCTTTTCCAGATCAACCGCGCCTCGATTGCCTGTGGTCCCATGGTCAAATGGGCAAAGGCCCAGATCCTCTACTCGGACATGCTCCACAAGGTTGATCCGCTGAGGAACGAGCTCCGTCGTCTGGAGTCTGATGCGAAGAAGAAGACCCAGGAGGGAGAGGCCGTGAAGGATCGCATCATCCAACTGCAGGACTCGATCGCCGCCTACGAACAGGAGTACGCCCAGCTGATTGCTCAGGCCGAGCACATCAAATCGAACCTCGTTTCTGTACAGGAGAAGGTGAGAAGAGACTTTGATCTGCAATGGTAAATGGTTTAGGTCGGTCGTTCCATGGAGCTCCTCAGTTCCCTGCGCTCGGAACGCGACCGCTGGTCCACAGGCTGCGATGGCTTCACTCAGCACATGGACACCCTTGTTGGAGACGCACTCCTCAGCGGAGCCTTCCTCGCCTACGCCGGTTACTTCGACCAAGAGGTGGGATCCCCTTACCTCCTTAAATAATCCATTTCCAGCTGCGTGATGCCTTGTTCCACAGGTGGACGGATTCTGTCCAATCGGCTGCCCTTCACTACCGCCACGATTTGGCTAGGATTGAGTACCTCTCGGCCGCTGATGACCGTCTCCAGTGGCAGAAGAACTCCCTTCCGGTATGCTTCTGAATGCAATCTGACTTTGACTGTGATTCTAGGTGGACGACCTTTGCACTGAGAACGCCGTTATGCTCCATCGCTTCAACCGCTACCCGCTGATCATCGATCCTTCCGGACAGGCCGCCGAGTACATCATGAAGCAGTTCGCTGAGAAGAACATCCAGAAGACTAGTTTCTTGGATGAATCCTTCAGGTTCGTTTTCCCCCAAGTTTTGGACTTTTTATTGTAGCCTTTAACAAAGCGGGCGATTAACTATATGCTAAATAGGCATACTCGCATAATTAGAGACATTATAATATAAGTAAATGTCTACCACACTTGGTGTTCTTTTTTCAGGAAGAACCTGGAATCCGCCCTCCGTTTCGGAAACTCCCTCCTTGTGCAGGACGTGGAGAGCTACGACCCAATCTTGAACCCCGTGCTGAACCGCGAAGTGAAGAGGACCGGAGGCCGCGTGCTCATCACCATCGGAGACCAGGACATTGATCTCTCGCCCGCCTTCCAGATCTACCTCATCACCAGGGATCCATCGGTACGCTCTTCAGAATCTCAACTCATCACTCTTTTAGGTCGAGTTCTCTCCGGATATCTGCTCTCGCGTCACATTCGTCAACTTCACCGTCACTTCCTCCTCTTTGGCCAGCCAATGCCTCAACCAGGTCCTCCGCAGCGAACGACCGGATGTGGACAAGAAGAGGAGCGATTTGCTCAAGCTCCAGGGAGAATTCGCCGTGCGTCTGCGCCAGTTGGAGAAGGCTCTGCTCACGGCCCTCAACGAGAGCAAGGGAAAGATCCTCGACGACAACTCGGTCATAGGAACGTTGGAGAAACTGAAGACGGAGGCGGCGGAGATTGCTGTAAAGTCGGACGAGACGGACAAGGTCATGACGGAGGTCGAGAGGGTTTCCGGACAGTACCAGAGACTGGCCACCGCCTGCTCCCTCATCTTCCACACCCTGCAACAGCTCAACGAGGTTCACTTCCTCTACCAGTACTCCCTCGACTTCCTCATGGACATCTTCACCTTCGTCCTCAAATCCCCGGAACTGGCCGGCGTCACCGACCACGTGCAAAGGCTCAACATCATCAACGCCAATCTCTTCCAGGTAATTCCTCAAATATTCCATTCTCAACACCATTTTAGACAGTATTCCGTCGCGTGTCTCGCGGAATGCTCCATGCGGATAAGGTCCTTCTGGCCCTGCTCCTCATGAGAATCCACATTCGCGGCATCAGCACTGAGCCCAACTACGAGATTCAATGGGACCTCCTGCTTGGACGCAGTGAACTCTTCGCCGGAAAGACCTCCGCCGCTTCGAATGTCCCCGCTCAGCTGTCATTCTTGACCCCCGCTCAGATTGCCAACGTTGTGAAGACCTCGAAACTGCCTGGATTCGACAAGGTAATCCCTGTTTAAATCGGGTTCAATAGATTCTTTTAGGTTATGGAGGCTCTGACGGCGAAGCACGCCGAGGTGGAGAAGTGGGTGGCTTTGGACAACCCTGAGACCAGCGTACCTGTCCTCTGGAGCCAGGATAACCTCTGTGAGTTTAAGAAGTCTTAAAGGCCTACCAAGACTTTTGAAATGGATAAATTCCCTCTTTTCAGCCGATATCGGAACGGCCCTCAACGAGCTTATTGTTATCCACTGCTTCCGCTCCGACCGTCTGATGGCCTCCGCCCATCGCCTGGTCTCCACTGCCTTCGGAGAAGCCTTCATGCAGCAGGACAAGGTCCTCGACATGAGGGACATCATCGACAACGAGGTCACCGCCTCTGACCCTGTCCTCCTCTGCTCTGCCACCGGATACGACGCCTCCAACAAGATCGAGGACCTCGGAGTGGAGAATGGCCGCCCCGTCACTTCCATCGCCATTGGTTCCGCCGAAGGATTCAATCAAGCCGACTCGGTAACCTCTTATTTCTTTCAAGTGTGACTTATGTGATTTTCAGGTGCTGACCTCCGCTTCGAAAGCCGGTCGCTGGGTGCTTCTGAAGAACGTCCATCTGGCGCCGTCGTGGCTCGCTCAGCTAGAGAAACGCCTGCATACCATCAAGCCCCATCCGCAGTTCAGGCTCTTCCTCACCGCCGAAATCCACCCCAAGGTTGGACATTCTCTGTCTTCATCACAATTCCCTTTCCAGTTGCCCCCGTCGATCCTCCGAGCCTCTCGTCTGGTCGTCTTCGAACCAGCCACTGGTCTCAAGGCCAATCTCCTCCGTTCGCTCTCTTCCCTTCCCGCCAACCGGCTGTCCCGTGCCCCCGTCGAGCGCAGTCGTCTCTACCTCCTCGTCTGCTGGCTCCACGCCCTCGTTCAGGAGCGTCTCCGGTAAATTTACTTCTTCTTTCCTCTTACGATAGAGTAATTCAGGTACACTCCTCTGGGATGGGCCAACGCCTACGAATTCTCGGATGCGGACCTGCGCGTTGCTTGTGATACCCTCGACTCGGCTGTGGATTCCGTTGCCCAGGGCCGATCCAACGTCGCTCCTGAGAAATTGCCGTGGAATACTCTGCGCACCCTGTTGAGCCAGTGCATCTACGGAGGAAAGATCGACAACCACTTCGATCAGGTGAAATCTGCTAAAAGATCTCTTACCAAAATGATTCTAGGTTCTGTTGGACTGTGTACTGGAGAAGCTCTTCACTCCGAAGTCTTTCGAGCACGACCACGTCCTGGTGCCCAACTTCGACGGAAAGAACTCCCTCTGCATGCCCGATGTCACAGCGAAGGAGCAACTACTTCACTGGATCGAGGACGTCAAGGCTCAACAGGTACATCATTTGAAAACACCCTGAAAACGACGGTTTTAGCTTCCTGCCTGGCTGGGACTCTCCAACAACGCGGAGAAGGTGCTTCTGACTGTCAGAGGAGACTCTATGCTCCGCAACATGCTGAAGGTTTCCGACGACGAGTTGGCGTTCAGCGGAGATGGGGAGAAGGAGGCCAAGCCTCAGTGGATGGCACAGCTGAGCGAGTTGGCCCAGCAGTGGCTCAAGATGCTGCCTCAGGTAACTTACTCCTCGATGCCGAGTCTAAACTTACTTCAGGAGCTCAACCGAATGAAGCGCACGGTGGACAATATCAAAGACCCGCTGTTCCGCTTCTTCGAGAGAGAAGTCAATCTGGGTGCCCTGTTGCTGAAGGACGTCCGCCACGACCTCAACGAGCTGTTGTCTGTCTGCAGGGCAGAGAAGAAGCAAAGCAACGAGACCCGCGCTCTGGCTTCTTCGATTCAGAAGGGACAGGTCCCGACCAACTGGGTCAGGTACACTGTGCCTCGCGACGTCACCGTCATGGACTGGGTCAACGACTTTGCCGAGAGGATCAAGCAGCTCATCCGCATCGCCGGCAGTGAGAACTTGAAGGTTGGAATTTCTTTAGCCACTTAGTACTTTATTTTTAGCGTGAGATGGTCTGGCTCGGTGGAACCTTCAGTCCCGAGGCCTACGTGACTGCCACGAGACAGCAGGTGGCTCAGGCGAATACCTGGTCTCTGGAGCAGCTGAATCTCCACGTGTCCTTCGAACGCTCCGACCGCACCGACGTCTTCCGAATGAGCGGTAAGGGCCTCCTTTGAATCTAGCTAAATCTTTTTAGGAGTCGAACTGCAAGGAGCAGCGGTGGCTGGAAGCAACAAGCTCCAGTTGTCGGACAGTGTGAAGAGCGCCTGCGAGTGCATGGAATTCTCCTGGAAGCAGGTTAGTTCTTTCCCTTTCTCTTCCAGGCCCTTCTTTGATTTCCTTTACTAATCCTCCAATTCAGGAACGCCAGGAGGGAGTCAATCTGCCGCTCTACCTGTACAGCGACCGCAAGCAGGTCGTCTCCTCGCTCTCCCTGGACGCCACTCCTTCCACCGCCTTCTTCGAGAGGGGAGTCGCCCTCGTCTGCAACTCCGGCCTCTAGGTCTCCAGAGATATGGACCAATTTCATACTTGTCCAATTTTATTCTCTATTTATTGTTGTTGGGAAATAAATTATGTTTACTTGTTCTTTGTTTTTTCAAGGGGGTTGGTGCCAATATTACTTGAACAAACATTACATTCGTTGCAAAAGACCCCTGCACTGTCGGACTTTTTCTGGAACCTCTAACATCAGAGCCTTTTCTCCAACCGTAACCTTGTTATTAGTAGAAATCAACGTTTCCAAGTGATTGGCGGCGGTCTATCTGGCATTTGCATAATGGCCGCCCATCCGTTGCCCTAGTGATTCATCCGCCGATTGCCTTTGTTCCCACCGCTTTCGTCAGAGACCCATCCCGTCTAAGCTTATATTCAAACTATTTTGTGAATCTGAAAATTGAAACTTTTTTCGATTTGCCCCCTAAAAGTTGTCCTTTTAGATGCCTTCCGACACGGAGAGCGAATACGGGGCTTCTCGTGCCCAGGGGAAATACAACACGTTAGTTCCTATATTTCTCTGCGTGAAATTCTGATTTAGGCTCCCGGGACAGGATAAGTTCCAAGCCGTCGTCATCAGTGTTCGCGATTCACACATGATTCTGCAGGTTCTCTCTCTGTCTCTGTCTGTCTCTCTCTCTCTCTCTCTCTCTCTTTCATATGTTCATTTCAGCATGAGAAGATAAATGACTCTCAGTACTTCATGATGACCAATAGAAGTACCAACGTCAAAGGTAACGAGTTCCCAAGAATGAGGGAATATGTCGAGGTTTGTGCTAAATTCCAGGCGAAATCGAGGAAAAACATCTCTTTTATTGATAAATTACCGTATTTCATTCAGATCCTGGCTTCTGAACCCATCCGCGGCGGAGACAATTCCATGCAGAATCCAGGCGAATTGATCACTCGCTTCAGCTACAAACCCCCCGAAATGGATTTCATCAAAAGGGAGATTTTTGCAGTTGCCCAGGTGAAACTCCCTCATTTTCGTCCATTGTCTCATTTTCGTCCATATCTGTTTAGGTCGCAAAACACTATCTGATTGTGGTTGGAGGCTCCTTGATGCCGATGACCTTCCTCTGTATTCCTGCCACAAAAGAGTACAAGCCGGGGCAGTTGCTCGTGGGAGATCTGGTGTGGCTCCCGCGACTGGTTGCTTTGAAAACCACCCCGGATGACGCTTTCTTTGTAAAGGTAGGTCTGCCTGGAAACCGCCTTCTGTTCATTCTAGTAACCTCAGGCCGCTTTCTGCTGGTTTTGATATAAGATTCCCTTCAGGACCTGGAGCACGAGCGGAAGGTCAGACGACGCCAAGACCAGCATCAGTACGATCGGCTTGTCTACGCTGAGAATGTGAGGGCTTTGACGGAGGAGGAGGAAGGCCATATCCTCAGAAGATGTGTGGATATCAAGGACTTGAGTCTGGAGCAGGTCGGTTAGAGTGGGGAGAGACGTAGAGGAAGGAGTTCAGGCGAAGCTCTACATCCAGGATGCCCACGTGGCAGTTGGCTGTCTGGAGCAGTACTACCAGGTGGCAGAGGTCAGGGAACACTGTGTCCAGGTGGGATTTCTTCTTATTTTTGTCTTAAATTGAGGCTTAGGTTTATCATGAGAGGATGGGAATCTCACCGAAACCGACGCTCTCCTTCTACCTCGATGATGTCACTTACAAGAAATGTTTCCGGTGAGATCTTGTCACGAAAGATACGGTAGTTTTAATGTTGCAAAGTATCGTGAGCTTGTTACCGCAACCGATAATGTTCCAGTCTGGATACCGTAACCTGGACTACAGTAATCTTCTTTTTCAGATCCAACTCTACGGCTGCTTGGAAACGTGGCTCCGAACTCCAGATAGCCCACACCAAACTTCGCTACGGAGGGAGGGACCAAGTGGCCATTCTCACCATCCGCAATATTAAGGTCCCACACCTCCGAAATCCCCAAACCTCTTCTTTTTCAGAAAGACCGCAATGGCCATTTGATTGAACTGGTGGCCACTAATGCCAGCGATACGGAGCTGAAGGCAGCCTTCAAGTATCCCAAGGACTTTATCCAGGAGCCATTCGTCATCTGCCCCGTCTATGAGGAGAATCAGGCTGTTCTGCCGTAGGATCTAATGAATTTCGGGGTATTTACTGGAGTTTCAGAACGATTATGGCCGATTTCGATGGGTTCTTCGGCAGAGAACTGTTCAATTTCTACTCCGGAAGGCTTCCGAATTCCTATGAGTATGAGGTACCCAACAGAGATCAGCCCTTTTTTGTCAATGGTTCGTTTTGAATCGCGCTGAATTCCAATTGAAATCCCACCTCTTTCAGAAAAGCCCCTGGACGACAGTCAGCTGGAGTTTATGCGCTGCGCCGCCGTCATTCCCGGCTTCACCTGCGCCCAGGCCCCTCCCGGCTGTGGAAAGACGCACTCTACGGCGGCCCTTGTGGCCCATCTCTGCGAATTGGAGACGGAGGGAGGCATCTGCATCTCAGGAACCACCAACGCAGCCGTGACCAACGCCTGCGACGCCGTCAATCGAGGCTTCCCCCAGCTCAAAGTGATCCGAGATTATTCGAGAAAGGCGGTGGCAGATGTGTCGGAGGATTCCAAGCTGACGAGTCTCAATCAGTAAGAGATAGAGAAGAGAGGGAATTAAAGGACTCGGTTACAGTATGTCGCAGGAGCCTCAGAAACACGTGAATATGGAGAAGAATGGGAAACTGCAGGACACGTGGGACAACTTCCAGGAGGCTAAGGAGAACGCCGGTAAACAAGTGAGTTTTGGAATACACTAACTATGGGATATTGTATTATCAAGTATCCAAGTGTTTCGATCTACAGTAATCATTTGACTTGCAAATTCATTTTTTTCAGGCTTCGAGCCTCCGACAGCAGATGAACTCCGTTGCCGTTTTGAAGAAAGAGGAGTTGGATCTTAAGAAAACCTTCTTACACGTCTATGCACCCAGGGTATGGCCTCATTTAAAGGACTGCCTACCGTAATCTTCCAGATTTTCGGAACAACGGTTGAGAAATTGATCCGTCAGGGTGATATCTTCGCAGAAGGAGATGGAGAGGCAAGGGAACTGAGCAGTCTAGCCCGGCTGATTCTGGATGAGGCGGCGGCCATGTCTCCGATTGAGGCACTCGCCCTCTACTGCAAATTCCCCTTCCTCACCCACATCACTCTCTTGGGTAATTGGGGGAGTTAAGGGGAGAAAGCATACATGGGCACAGTACCGTAACCTGATTCATGGCGAGACCCCCACCTTAAGAAAAACTGACTTTTGGGTGGTCTACGAGACCCCCTCTTATACAAAATTTTGCCCCGCGAGACCCACACCCCCGTAAGTTACGGGGTGCTGCCCATGTATGGGAGAAAGAGGGATTTTCAGGAGATATGAAACAGTTGGGACCGCATTGCACCCTGCCAGAGGGGTCGATGGCTAGGAAACTGGTGGCTGAGGGAGAACTCACGAGGATGTTCCAACTGCAGAGCACCACTAAGAGGGATTTGAACACTATCTACAGGTGAGGGCGATCGGAAGCGGCCTGAGGTTGACATGCACTGAAGAAAGAGAGAAAAAAGCAATGTTCCCATTTGCAGATGTCACCCGAAGATCACTGAGAAGTTCCTGATTCCCATCTACGGAGAGCAGATGAAGGCCGGTGTAGCAGCCGAAGCCAGAAACCTTGGTCTGGAGAAAGGCCTCCCTATGGCTGAGGTACCCTACCCACTTATCATCCATCTCTTGGTTTTTAGGACGGATCTCCTTGTCTTCTGATCAACGTCGACGGCCACTCAGAGGGCGGAGTCAACGAAGGCGAACTGAGACTCTTGCAAGACCTCGTTCATGACCTCAAGGTTAGAAACCTTAAGAAACCCCTAATTTCCTTTTAGGACAAGGGAGTCTCGATGGATGACGTGGTTGTCCTCTGCCACCACAATGCCCAGAGGGGACGAGTAGTCGACATTTACGCAGGTTTTTGTAATTAGTTTATTATGTTATTTGGGGTGTTTAGAAAAGGGAAGCCATGGAGGGCTGAACACGCTGATGAGGATTCATACGGTGGATTCGTTCCAGGGAAAGGAGGCCAAGGTCATCATTCTCCTCACCACCAAGACTTGTTCTGGAGGAGAGGCTGAGGTAAGCAATCTTTCTCTTCCTCTGATCCTCTCTCTTCCAGGATGCCCTCCAACGCCTGGGCTTCGTCTCCAACCCCTCCCGTGGCACAGTCGCCGTCAGTCGTGCCCAGCACGTCCTCTACATTCTCGGAAATTGGCTCTCCCTCTCCCGAACGCCCTTCTGGCAGAAATTCATCCCAGCCATGATTGAGGCCGGAGGAGTCGTAAGTCCTTCCCCTCGGTTCTTCCTCAACCCTCCTTCAGGTGGATAGAAGCTACTACCCCTGCGATGAGGTGATAGCGAAGCTTCGGAGGACCCTTCAGATGAAGAAGGTCTTCAAGAAGAAACGCCCGATTTCCCCTCCCACTCCTGAACCATCTGAGCCATATGGAAACGAAACCTCGGCAAGGTCATCTCCTGAATCCCTTCCTCGACCGGCGGAAAGCGTCGTCTACGAGGTGGTCAATCTAGTGGAAGAGTTCATGGTAAATCAGACTCCAGCCGCCAGCTGTCTTCCTCCGGGAGACCTCATTAACTTCTAACTTAATTCTTACCTTAGTGTCGCTGTATTACCGGTTCACCTAGTCTTTTGCTTTATTTTCTGTGGCATTCATTTCTTCTCTGTATTTATGCTTATTGTGATGAGATTCTTTCGTGTACAATGAGTTATGTCGATCTGTGAGTTCTAATAGTCAATCTTTCAAGTTATTGCGTTGAATGTCAATTTGTGTGTCAACTGAATACAGGGAATATAATCTGGCTGGTTTTTTTCTTCTTCGAAACTGGTGACCTCAGGCCGCTTTTGGGGATTTTGGTGACGCGGCGTTTTGCAGACTACCACTGGCGATAACAAAATCTTTTCTGAAGCTTGTTTCCAACTAGTATCAACTGAAAATGCTTAGTTTGATATGTTTATTCTTATTATTACGTAGTATTAAGTAGTTAATCAATGTGCGTCGACGTATTCGACCACCTCGTACTCATCTGGAGATTTCGTCGTCTGATCTAAAACCTTATTTCCTTCTGTAAAATGTTAATTTCACCTCCTTCGAAGTATTCCACCTCGGTGTCTGGTGGCAGATTGAGGTCTTTCTTCTGTTTCTCTATCAGTCTGCGTCTCTCCTCCCTCGCCTCATCGTCCAGAGTCGTCGCTGGCTGAGACGTCGTGGTCGTCGTTTTATTCCAATGCTTCCACACTGCTCGTTTTTTGGTAGCCGGAGTTTCCATGGTGATTGCCTCTGAAACTTGAGCATCTATCTCTCTTATTTGTAAATGTGTGTGCGTGCCCATGTGTCCGTCTCCTACTCTGGTACCCTACAGTAACCCACCAATATCCTCCTCTGGTTCCTCTCTTACTGTAGTCGTTGTAACAGTCGTCGTTGCAGTTCCAGCAACCTAAGCTACCGTAACCTTGTGTCATCACCTATCCCTACCGCCGGTTTCCTGTGGAAGGCCACTTTCCTCCTGGTGGTGGCTTCAGCAGAAGAAGAGATGGTCTCTGCCGCTGTGACTGTAGAAGCCGTTGAAGGCTCCTGAAGCTCCATAATGAGAACTCTGGGTTCCCGTGCCTCTGTGGTTGTGGTGGTGCTTGCTTTCGTGGTGGTGGCTGTGGTTGTGCGTGGCTTTTCAGTTTCTTCAGGTGTCACAGGCTCTCCATCCCCGGATGCCTTTAATGGAAAGGGAATTGTCCTTTCAGAAGTTGGGTTAAACATACACACACACTCTCTCTCTCCCTTCCCTTGCTTCGCTCTTTTCACAGTGTGGCCATGCTGTCCTTGAAAGTTGTTCAAGGCTTATTAACTTACGATTAGTTATAACTAACACTGAGTAATTAAAAACTAGTTTACGGTCTTTCAATGTTCATGTGATTCAGGCTGACTGTCAATATCATAACAATTGTCGGGTGACACTGTGCTGCTGATACGGTAACTCATCCATTAGCCCTGTATTATCAGAGAAGTTGCTCATACAGAAGTTCTGATGCACTGGGTTTAATCTATTATCAATCATTGGTGATCAACCCGGGGTTATATAATATGTAATTGCAGTTAATTTCACTTGAAAACCGATGCATCGCCTTTCCTTCAAAAAGCAAAAAGAGTAGGGGGCACCCGGAGTTGAACCGGGGACCTCTCGATCTGCAGTCGAATGCTCTGCCACTGAGCTATACCCCCGCCGTCGGCTTTCCATTCGCGGCCGCTTACAGTCCAGCTTCTTTAATAGCGCCTGTGTTTGTTCATTTCGAAAGCGATTGTTTTCTCACGAAAAAGCGGAGCGAACCGTATTGGATAGGCGGCGACAGACGCTGCTTCAACAACGGGGGTATAGCTCAGTGGCAGAGCATTCGACTGCAGATCGAGAGGTCTTTTCTTCTCTTTTGCTTTCTCTCTCTCTCTGTCTCTCACTTTTTCAAGCTGTGATCTCACACCAATGTGTCCCGGTTAAAACAACTCTTTGTTAATTTGGCACAAGATGACACTGTTAGTTTCTGCAGCTGTGGTTAGTAGTAGAATCGATGCCTCACTTCCATCGACGCCGAGAGACCTCCATGCGCCGCCACGTATTTCCTAATCGCGTGCCTGAAAACTACCGTACTTTGGCCTGAAAACCAGGGAAAACTACCTGAAATCAATAATCTCTGCGGGGATGAGATCTCCAGAAGAATCGACGTCGGCGCGGCGGAAAAAGTCGGCTGTGGTGTGAGCAGAAACGCCGTATTTGGTCTGGATGAGCCCTGCCAATTCTCCTTCTCCGACGACTCCATCGCCATTTCGATCGAATTCCTTAATCAATCGATTATCGATTGAATTACGATCTGGGGAGATACCTTGAAGTGATCAGCTGCGAAGCGAATGGCGGAAAGACGGACCAATCGGAGGAAATCAGCAAATTCCACCTTGTCCAGTTTACCACTTTTATTCTGAAAACAACGTTTTTTATTTATTTTTTATTCCCAGATGATTAGATGATAGTTTATTAGAAAAGCAAAAGAGTAGGGGGCACCCGGAGTTGAACCGGGGACCTCTCGATCTGCAGTCGAATGCTCTGCCACTGAGCTATACCCCCGTTGGAAATAAAATGTTTGCGCCCGCTTATCCAATACGGTTCGGCTTCAACCGCTATGTTTGTCCATTGCGGGGTGATTGTTTTCTCACGGATAAGGATCGTATTGGATAGGCGGCGACAGATGCCGCCTACACAGAGGGGGTATAGCTCAGTGGCAGAGCATTCGACTGCAGATCGAGAGGTCCCCGGTTCAACTCCGGGTGCCCCCTACTCTTTTGCTCTCTCTCTCTCTCTCTCTCTCTCTCTCTCTCTCTCTCTCTCTCTCTCTCTCCTCTCTCCTACCTGATCGGCAATGCTGAAGAGAGCCCTCGTCTCATGGTTGTCCATGTCGTCTTCCGCCCTCGTCTTCTCCGCAGCCTCCTCCAAATTGACGAATCCATCTCCATCCAAATCGACGTCTCTCAAAATGGCGACGGCATTCTTGACCGCTCGGCTGCGGATGACAGTGCGGAATCCGGCGAACTCCACGGGGTCCAATTGGCCGTCTTCATTTTCGTCTGCCTGGTCGAAGAAAGGAGCCAGGACGTCCTCGTCGAAGCCATAGTGTTCGTAGGCGATCCTCCTCGCCTCGTCCATAGTCACAGTCCCGCTGTTGTCGGCATCCACCACCTCAATTGCTTTGGTTATGTCTGCGCGCGTGAGTACGTGATCTAAGTTACGTGGAAGTACGTGACGTGCACTCTGTGTTACGTGAACTATCTCCCCTGACCCTCACTTTCGCATTTTGTCTCCCTCAACGCGGTCGGTCGACGATGTCTCAATACGAGCGCATCAACCCCGACATCAATGCCCCCGATTACGTGAAGGTGGATGCCGTCCTCCCTTCGGATGGCAAAGTAGAGATGAAGACTAAGGAAGCCACCAAGTACAATGACAACAAGTACCCTTCGGCCTCGCCTGCCCACGCCACGGCTTCGCCTGCTGCCGCCTCGCCGCCCACTGAGGAGAAGCAGACGGAAACTCCTGCGAAATCTCCGTGAGTTCTCTCTCTCTCTCTCACACACACACACTCACACACACTCTCTCTCTCTTTCGTTTTTGCGATCTTTAACTAGTGCATTTTCAGGGACAAGGATAAGCGAAAGAGTGCTGAAGGCAAAGCAAGTAAGGAGAAACCGAAGGAAGAAAGCAAGGAGGTGCCGAAGAAGAGGGAGGAAAAGGAGCGGAAGAAGGACCGCGATCACGAAAGGAAGAAGAAGAAAAAGAAGAAGATCAAGCGCCGCATTCGAGATGAGGTAGATCAAAGGGTTACTGTAGTCCATCCCCTTTAGACCACCGGAGAAACGGTTGATGTGGAGGAGGAGGTGGATGAGGACGACGAGCCGAGGAAGAAGAGTGAGAAGAAGAGCGAGAAGAGGAAGAAGACAGAAGTGCAGTGTTGCTGCTGCCGTCTGTCCAAGTGCTGTTGTGGCTGCTGTGTCGTCTTCTGGGTTCTCTTGGTTGTCCTTCTGATCGTCCTGGTGGTAATCCTCGCTCTGCACGGATCGGGAGCAGCCTCCTTCATCCCGGGATTGGAGGAATCGATGAAGAGGACGTTTGGATAGAAGGGCGGAGGAGCCACAATTCGTCAAAAGCGCTTCGATCTTAGAGATGTTACGCAATAAACGATTCTAGAGATCAACTAAGAAGATATGGGTGTGTGCGCGCGTGTGTGTCTGTAAAACCCACCTTCAATGCTTTCCGACTGGTATCCACAGCTCTGGCACGGACTATCCTCTGGAAATCAGCAAACTCGGGTGCATTGAGTTCTCCATCCTGGTTGTCATCCACAGAAGCCATCATCTGGGTCACATCACCTGAAAGATCTTATTCAGAGTTAAATAGAAGGGTTTACCTGCTCCGATGCCTTCTTGTTCAAAAGCGACTGCCTGAGCCTCGTCAACGGAAATATGACCGTCGTTGTTTGTATCAGCCGACTGAAAAGGTGTATTTGGTCTCTTTCTTTGTCTCTCTCTCTCTCTCTCTCTCTCTCTCTCTCTTATTTTTCTCTCAAATTCCCATACTTCGAATAAGTTCACGTATTCACGCACTCATGTGATCCGCCGTGGCGTCACTTGATTCTACGTGTCCTCTCCCTGCTCTTCCTCATTTCCCCTCCTTCCTCCCCCGAGAATGGCCTCCACTTCCCAGTGAGTCTCCCCTGCCTCCTCCCCCATGCCTCGCCCAGGAAGAAGTCGAAGGAGCTGTTGGTCAAGATGAGTCCTCCGGGTCTTCCGATGACCAAAGTCTGCGTGAAAATCGACATCCGACCGGAGGACAAGCCCAATTGGGTGATCAACGACGACCTCTTCATCTGCAACATGAACATGGGCCTGGGCTGTACTCAGGAGCTCATCATGGGAGACAAGATCCTCAAAATCAACGCAAGTGTGCCCAAGACGGCGGATGAGGCTCAAAAGGCCCTGGCTCCTGGGGCTGGCGTTTTGACGCTGGAGGTGCAGAGGAGGAGGAATGCGGTGCCTGTTCCGGCAGCCAGGATGAAGAAGATTGGGGCTTCGAGGATGGAAGGCTTCTCCTACGCCCTCATCACCTGCGCCAACAACGGGAAACACGCAAAGGCCACTCTGGGATTCACTCTGTCTCTCTTGAAGAACAAGGCCCACATCGTCACGGTTTGTCCTCTGGAGACTGGCAGACGGCAGCTTCAGGTGGAGAGTGGAAGCATCGCCGCCCAGCACTTTGCCATCGGAGACGCCCTCCTGGACGTGGACGGAGAGGCCATTCCCTTCGCGGACATTATGTTCCTCAAGAACTACTCGCAAAAGTTCTTCAAGTGAGGCCCTTCCCCCGAGGAAGACCCATTTTCCCAGGGACGGACAGTTTACGGTGGTGGTGGAGCGACCGACGACGGTGCAGAGGATCGAACAGTACACGATGGTCTACAGGATGATGTTGCCTCAGTCGACGGACTTTGAGATGGGGGCCGATGCGATGAAGATTGGAATGGAGGCCTCCTCCATGCACAACCTCGTCTTCAGGAAGATTCGCCCGAAGAGCTGTCTCTCGGCCGATGCGGTTGCGGGAGCCACAGGTAGAGAGAGATAGAGGGAGAGAGGGAGAGAGAGAGAGAGAGAGAGAGAGAGAGAGAGAGGCTACAGTATCCCTTTCAGCAGTGACTACTGTAGGGACTGTGGATGAAGTGGAGAAGAAGGTTCGCATGTCGGTCAGTCTCCCTCCGTCTTCTGAAGCCAATTCCCCTTTAGACTCGTTCTGTGGTCACTGTGATCGGAAGTGACGTCGATGACGAGGATGACTTGAAGAAGGTCGAGAGGAAATCCCACTCGAAGGAGCAGATGAACCTCGACGATCTGTAGAGGAAGAGCAACGGAAGAAGATAATGAATGTTGACCAATGTCAAATAAATGGCTGCATTCAGGGCTTTTGTCTCTTTCTCTGGGTCTCTCTTTCACTTTCTCTCTTACCTTCATGACTTGTCTAGCCAGTCTGATCGTCATTCCACGAATGCGCCTTCTCAGTTTCGCAAACTCCGACGGGGTCAACTCCACTTGTGTATCTGGTTCCACCATCCGCCAGATTCTCTCAACATCACGGTGTCCTACAATAAACTATAAACACAAACTCCATTTGCTTTTGATTTTCCGTCTATATTTACAAAAAGCAAAAGATTTGATCTCGGGCGGGCTCGAACCGCCGGCCTTCTGTGTGTTAGACAGATGTGATAACCACTACACCACGAGATCGCTGTGTCACGTCGCTGTGGCGCCCTAGACCATATCGCCATTGGACACCTCCAATGCCTACAAATGACTAACTTCCTTTTTTCGTTGCAAAAATATCGCTTATGATTCATAATATATTTGTTTTTCTTAATAACAACTACAAATTTTCCCCAATAATAAAATGACATAACTCACCGATACCGTACTCCTTGAGAAGATAGGCCTGAGCCTCCTGAAGTGAAAGGAGCTTGTTTTTGTCCAAATCAACGCTCTAAATTAATTTTTGTTTAAATTTTGTTGATTTTGCAGACCTGCATATACCGGAGAGCCGCATTTTCTGCCTTTTCGATGACTAAAGGACGAATGTTGTTGAATTCCACGGCTGAGAGCACTCCGTCGTGATCTGCGTCGATCTAAAAACGTTCTTTTAGTCAAAATATATATGAAATGGGCTATTTTCAGTCACAGTTAATTTATTTGCTATTTCGTCCCGGGGAGGTTCCTAGAAAATGCCCTACGAAAATAGATTTTGTATTTCTTAAAGATGTTTTACAACCCTACCTGCTTAAATAGGTGCTCCACGACGGATGCTGAGAGTCCGTGATGGACAAAGGCCGCGTATTGGACCTCAGCCAAGTTCAGTTCTCCATTTCCATCAAGGTCAACACTTTTGTCAACTCGGATTACGACGGGAAGGGGAGAAAGAGCCTGTCTGGCAGACTGCTGGGGATGGGTCGTTGTCTCCAATGGCTCAATCGGCAGAGGATGGGGCAGACGGAGCTCAGGAGCCAAAGGCATCGCAGAGGGGAAATTTACGTGGACTGGAAAATACGGACGTAAGGAGAAGGAAGAGAAAGGGAGGAATACCTTCTGGTTCTGATAGGGGCTGTGGAGGGAGGCCGTGGATGGGGAGGGCGGCGACCGGGGAGAAACAGAGGAGACACCACCACCACCGCATCCTGAAGGGGAATGGTTAGAGAGAGAGAGAGAGAGAGAGAGAGAGAGACAGAGAGAGAGAGAGAGAGAGAGAAACAGTAGAGTACATGGTCAAAGTCCGTCTCTCTTTTGTTTTGACAATTCAACTTGGCTTCGTGCTTCTAATACAATAGAACAATAGAATCATCGCAAATAACAAGAATTAAATCAAAGTGTAGCAATGATTCCACTTTCATGATGAAACCAGATTCTTGGAGAATTGGAACAAATTAATGGAGGAGGAAATGGGCGGTTCAGATCGAGGGAATTGCATTTTATCATGCGGGTCAGCAGGTGACTACAACCTATGAGGCCATTTGCGTCAGGAAGACGTCGACACTTTCTGAGAAAAGTGGAAAGAAAGGTGGTGGGAGCAATGAAAAGGCTTTTCCCCAAACAACAAGAGACGTATTTGGCAAAAAAAGAGTGGGAGAGAGGGAGAGAGAGAGAGAGAGAGAGAGAACAACTGAGTGAGTGAGTGAGTGAGTGAGTGAAAGGTTCTCGGAGAGGCAGAAGTGGTTCCTAGGTCTGAGTTCAAATGAGGAAAAGAAGTGCGAAATCCAGAAATCACACCCTAATTAAGAAGACTCTTAGATGACTGATTCTAAAACCATCTCTTTTATAATTACAGTGGAACTTCGTGATTCTCATGTGTTGGATTAGTGGCGTCCTTGGCGAAACTGCCGTTTTCACACCGGAAAAGCTGACGACGTTGAAATCTGAGGAGCGGCGGATGAAGGATCACCACGTGCGGGGAAATTGGGGATGAGTGGGGAGGGAAGTGGAAGCGTTGGTGTTTCGATATTCTGAAGGAGAGAATTAGAGAAAAAGAGGGAGGGTGAGAGCTAGGAGGTCAAAATGAGGGAGAGGTAGAGATCAACCGCAAAAAAGCTTTTCTAAATTCATTTTCATTAAAAATCACTTTATTAGCTGTCTATTCATAAAAATTAACTTCATTCACAGAAAAAATATTTTCTGATTTTGAACGTCATGACTTTGCAAGGACTTCAATGCAAGCAAACAAGCGTCTTTAGAAAAAAACCTTTTGAAAAATAGAAAACAAACGTTCGAATTTGAAAGAGCTAAGGGTTCACGTGGAAATCACAAGGCTGCTTTCAGATGGACATGACGATCAGAAAATGGGTGGACACGCATGCAATATGGCATGTCACGGAGGGTTATTGCTCTCTCAGCTGAGGTTTAGGGAGGGAGATAGAGAGAGAGGGAGAGATGGAGAGAGAGATTGACAGAGAAACAGAGAGACAGAGAGACAGAGAGGAGGCCTCAACCAAGTAACTGTCCCCTCAACAAGTTTGCCAAGTGGTCCCGCTTATCGCGGTCAACGGAGCCGGTTCCAGAAGAAGAAGCTGCAATTATGAAGCCTGGGAATGCGTATCAAAGTCCAGAAAGCACAAGTTAGCATACAATTTACTCTCATTTTGAAGCCTTCAGCAACACCTCATTAGGTGGATTGTAGGCTTTTAGACGGCAGGTGTACTTCATTAGGACACTTGTATGTGGTTGGATTGTGCGGAGGAGAAAGTACGTATCAGGGGCAATAAGACAGAAAGGAAAAGGGGGGAGCAAGTAAAAGTAGAGAGAGAGAGAGAGAGAGAGAGAGAGAGAGAGAGAAAGCAGTAGAGATGCTACTGAAATGAGTACATGGCACCTCTCTCTTTCTCTCTCCTCCTTATTACCTATCTCTCCTAATCAATGTTTATGAACCCGTTTTCTTTAAAAGTCGCCCGGAATGAATTGAAATGCCATAATTCAACGCCTCTCGCGTAAACTAGGTTAGGTGGTTTATATTCTCTCCCGATTGTTATCATTTCTCCGATGAAGGCAAACAAACAAAGGTTAAATGTTAATCAATAAAGTGTTCTTCTTGAGATGATCATGGTCTTACCACGAAAGAAATCCGCCCGCAACTACTTGGCATTCATGTACATGTCGTACTGCAACAGTGTAAGTTCGGAATCTCATTGGAAACAAAGTTGATCTCCGCCTGAGATGCGACTGGGAAGAGGAAAATAAGTTTTCTTCTAGCAAACATCCTGGAGAAACGGAATTCTGGGAATTTAATTACGTCTGCTTTGAATATACTCCCATGTCCCGGATGGGTTGGGTGAATTATTCAGAGTGAAGAGAGAGAGGGGTGACGTGGCAAACATAAGTAGATAGGAAGAGAGAGAGAGAGGAGAGAGAGAGAGAGAAAGAGAGAGAGAGGCAGAGAGGCAGAGAAAGGGAAAGGATGGCCAGGCGCGAGAAGTTGTTCAAGTTGGCTATGCTGGAGCGTAGTATCACTGACAAGGCCGCGGCCTAACCCAGATTCCCCTGCGCTGATATGGGTTAACCTAAGGCACACACCCTGCCGAGGGACCCACAATCCATAGTGAAGCCAATTACAACCAAAAGGTGAAAAATCGCGCCCATTGTGAAGCGGAAGATTCTAATTAGGCGCCTGCGCCACCCCACACAGGGATCTCGTGGTGTAGTGGCTATCACATCTGTCTAACACACAGAAGGCCGGCGGTTCGAGCCCGCCCGAGATCAAACTTTTTGTGCGTAAGTGAAAGTTGTGGAAAAGACTGGGAAGCCTCGCCAAACGCGTAGCTTCCTGAGAAACAGATTCTTCTTCATGTTGTTTGCGATTAGTGCCGCTTTTTCGGTGAATTATAAACGAGATGAAGGCGGTTTTGACCTTCCCAGGCATTTTAATTAGGTCCCGACACGAAATATATCAGAGATGAGGAGGTAAACCGATCGATTCATTCCGATATATACAGATGAATGGGTGGTCGTTCGAAGAAGAAGTCACTTGCCGAAGCCGGAAGAGGCACGACGACGGGGAGGACGTTCGATGCTACCCGGGCCTTCGAGAGATCCTCTGAAATGGAGAGATTTAGAGAGAGAAAGGGAGAGAGAGAGAGAGAGAGAGAGAGAGAGAGAGAGAGAGACCCACCCTGAGGAAGTGGACATTGAGCTCTTGCTTCCAGGATATGTTACGGTAATCGATGAGGCCACCAGACCTTTGGCAGGAGGGAATACCCTAAAAGAAGTTTCCATTTGCTTTTGTTTTTCTCCAAACCGATGAGGACTCGTAGGAGAGACAATTGGGGATCCTTGAGAGGCTCTTCTGCGCTGCTGAGCCGTAGCCATTGCGTCCCTGAGACGGTAGGAACGGAGCTAAACATCGTGTGTGTATGTGTTTGCGTGTGCATGTGTCTTTACATGGGTGTGTGGCATGTGTGCTTGTGTGTTTGAGAGTGTGCAAATGTGAGTATGTATGTATCTCTGTGTGTGAATGTGTGTTCCCCCACCTGAGCACTCAAATGAGCCACCGTCTGATTCCTATCGTTCAGTTCAGAAGACAGCTGTCTGATCCTATCGCTTTGGAGTTCATTCTGCTCCCGCAGTCGTTCGATTGTCAAGGCTACTTTTGCCTCGAGATTTGTAGTTTGATCCTCCTTCAGTTTAAGTTCCTAAAAGCTACAGTACCCCTGGTGGATAAGGATTCTTACATGTTGCAGTTGTTTTACAAGTTCTTCCTGTTCCTCCACCCGTTTTCGCAGTTTCTCCTTTTCTTCACCTGATTCTACAGTAACCAATGGCTTCTGCGCCTCTGAAAAGACTTTTCGTTAAAGTCTCTCTCTCTCTCTCTCACCCCTGAGAGAATGACGAAGACGTTCCACCTCCTTATGCAGAAACTTCAACATAAAGTCGTGTTCTTCCTGCAAGAAGCGGATCTGTCCCCTTTCGTGTTCTTTCCACTGGTCGTCCCTCTCCTGCAAAGCCGAACGTAGTCGCTGTTGGAGGTTGTCCTCGAACTGAAATCCTCAACTTGACTGACAAATGGACTCGGGAACAATCAACAACACGTGTCACGCGCGGCAAAAAGAGTTTGATTTCGGGCGGGCTCGAACCGCCGGCCTTCTGTGTGTTAGACAGATGTGATAACCACTACACCACGAGATCTCTGCCGTTGGGCGGTTCGTACGTGCACTTGAATAAACCGCGGCGATGAAGCAAAAACTTATTAAACTACACCACAAGATCGAGATGTAACGGTTTAAAATCGAAATTGAATATCTATTATTAGTTTTTCCAAAAAATAGAAACAAGTACTTGAGAAAAGAACACTTCTTTTTGTCTGCCAGGCATTCAAAACAACCGTTTTCTCGCAAGTTTGCGCGTTTTCTCTCATGAAATCAGCTTTTTCTCAAATTTGTGGCTATTTTTCCTAAGGGCAAGTATTATTTTCAACAAAAAGCCGTGTGAAAGAGGAGAGGAAAGGGCTGGGCGACGGAATGTTGTGTAAAAAGAGCGGACGAGGGTGGGGGCAGGGTCAGGTGCAGAAACCAATGAACCCCTCGGGTTGAGTGTCCATTGAACTAAAAACAAACCTTTTCCTCGGAAGTCCAAACAGAAGCCTCTTCTTCCACTGCACCAACGGCAATCGCTTCGTCCTTGGCTGAGAACCACTGACTGGGGTCGACACGGGGACAGCCAGACGGAGGGAGAACGCCATTCTCCTGGAGGGATCTGCGAAGAGAACCTGAAATAGAAAAAAGTTTACAACTTTAATATTTTAATGGATTACTGACCGAACATGAAGTTCTCGTTTGGCTGCGCTTCGCCTTCAGTCTTTTCGTCGCAAGAAACTGAAGGGTGGACATCCAGATGCCCTAAAACTTCGATATTTTAATTACTCTCTATCTCCTTTACTCTCTCTCTCTCCCTCTCCCTCTCTCTCTCTCTCTCCCTCTCCCTCTCTCTCTCTCTCTCTCTCTTACTCTCCCCTCTCTCTAAGTTAACTAACTCGGTGGTTGACTTCGTTTAACAGCAACACCAGCAGACATCTCTTTGAGGTAGGCGCGGAAAATACTAAACCTTCATTTTAGAATAGAGAGAGAGAAAGAAAGAGAGAGAAGGACTGAAATCAAAGGCAGGTGAAATTATTCGAACAAAGTGCCCATTTTAAGCGTCAAAAATTCCTGTTTACTGCAAAACGGTCAAAAATAGATTGCAATAGAAGCGTAATTACTGTTTTTCACAAGATCCTAATCACAATCGAAGCGTAAACGTTGATTAGAGTCTATTTCCAGAGATAATCTCAGCTGTTGGCTGGCGCCAGGGCGTCCGGCTGAAACTGGTACTGTGAATGGAGGGGGCAAACACCAAGTGGCGGGCGAGGGCGCCCGAAATGGGATTAGAGGGAAACTCCAAACGAAGTCTTTTAGAAATGTGGGAGGCGAAAGAAAACAGAATATTAACATCAAAAGCAAAATATTTGATCTCGGGCGGGCTCGAACCGCCGGCCTTCTGTGTGTTAGACAGATGTGATAACCACTACACCACGAGATCGTCTGCGGATGGCGCGTGATAGGCCTTTAAGAGCGGCAACGAATTTCCCGTGAGATTGCTCTCTGATCATCTAACTCTCGAAAATAAGAGGGGAGCACATGGAGAGCAGTTGGCAGTGGAATGGTCCTTGGAATGGAGGAGGGGTCATGGGGCCTAAGGCCTAAGGGCAAGGACAGGGCGGCTGGACTCGGTGTTCTCGCCAGATGACAGCCGTCTGGCACACACCTGTTGCTCCGGAAGGGACAAAAACGAAGATCTTGATGTCACAGAGAGAGAGAGAGAGAGAGAGAGAGAGAGAGAGAGAGAGAGAGAATGAGACAGAGGGAAAGAGAGGGAGAGATCAGAGATGCAAGATAGCATCACTATTGAAAGAAAAACAAAGTAGGAGGAATCCAGATTATCCCCTCCTTCTGCATCCTGTTTTGATTGGTTGCCTAGAGACCTAATGAGAGGATCATCTTTGCGACTGACGAATAGTCACGTAGAATCAGTGATGCGATTTAAAAGGGCAAGATGGGATTAAAACTAACAACATAGTTATCCCAATAGAAAGCAAAATAGTAAGCCCGATGCGGGGCTCGAACCCGCGACAGCCAGATTAAGAGTCTGGTGCTCTACCGACTGAGCTAACCGGGCGGCAATGTGGTTGCCGCGTGTGACACTGGAATAACAGACACGCAGCTGGCATGCGGTTTGCCCGTGAAAATGTCTTCCAATGAGCGATAAAAGATGAAATCTTCCACTTTGCACCGGAACATTTAATAGCCAATGTAGAAAAAATTGACTGCCTACGGGAGGATCCGGTTTGATGTGAAACCCGGAAGAAATCGGCGGAATCGCACGTTGTCTTTGGCGATCTGCGAGGACGAAGGGACCCGAGAGTTCTTGGGAAATCGATGTGAGTGGGGAACGCCTCTAGGCACGCACCAAATGAGGGCAGGCTGTGCCACCCAAATAACAGCTGACCGTCGGGCGACGTCACGGCGCCGATTTGAAGGGCAAATGCAGCGAAACATGTAACGCCCGGTTAGCTCAGTCGGTAGAGCACCAGACAGACCCTTAATCTGGCTGTCGCGGGTTCGAGCCCCCCATCGGGCTGACTTTTTGCTTTTGTGGAAACACTAGTTCATACTAAATGAAAACATTTTATATTGAGTAACAAGCCTGTTTATTTAATTAGGCTAGTCGTTCTAAAATTAAAACAAAAACCTATTGTGGGTAACTAGTAATACTAGCTGTTACTGCTGCCGAGAGGGGACTGGCCGTGTTTTGTTCGTCTCGCGGCTTTACAACGTGCAGGGGAACAGGTTCTGGCTCGGATTGGGCCTGCGAGCCCTCCTTTTTATCTATAATTGATGCCGTTGCACCCTGGGGATGTCGCACGAGGGAAATGAAGACCTCTCATGCAATCCAAATCACAATCACAAGGGACTTCTTTCGGGATTTGAAATTAATAGCCAAAACAGAAACTTCTCACACAAAAGAAATAAACAAATTAATTACCAAACATTTGTTATAAAATGAAGCAAAAAAGATTTGATCTCGGGCGGGCTCGAACCGCCGGCCTTCTGTGTGTTAGACAGATCCTCTCTTATACAATTCGCTTATGGTCTCCTTTTGTGTGTTTGTGTGATGTCCCGTGGTGAAAGTGCGCTAGCTGCGTGCGCTGCCTGCGCCTCCTCATTCCCATGCTCTCTCGCCCGTCTCTCGCCGGTTGTCTTGCAATTAGCCTATTTTTTGGCCGAAAAGCTTCAGAGTGAGTCTCACACGAGGGTTTATTTCCTCGTGGGTTTGGCCATTTTCGGTTGGAAATGGCCGCCCTACGTGAAAACCGCCACGTGGGGTTGCTGCCTTGGAGGGCACTCTTCCTCGCTGCACCCCTGAGGGTGGTCGGTCCTCCATTTTATTACCATTTCTCTATGAACTCCTGCTCCTCTACTTCAGTGCAACCAAAGTTTAGGTGGGGTATTTTAAAGGGCTATTAAATAACAAATAATCCCTATTCACCTGCTACCGATACTAACGAATGGACTAATGGAGAATTCTCAGTCGACCTACGTTTTGGAAATTACGAGAACTTTCTATTAACCTACTGGACAAGAACTCTCATTTCTCTAATTTCACCCACAAACTGGAAAGAGAGAGAAATCTATTTTGATCTACAAATTTGACAGAACAATCAGTTGACTCACTAACAGTGTTTTACGTTTTACCCTATATATGACCTTACTAAGCCCACCCTTAGGATAGAAGAAGTGACCTTACTTAGCCTATCCTTAGGATAGAAGAAGAGACCTTACTTAGCCTATCCTTAGGATAGAAGAAGTGACCTTACTTAGCCTATCCTTAGGATAGAAGAAGAGACCTTATTTAGCCTACCCTTAGGATAGAAGAAGTGACCTTACTTAGCCTATCCTTAGGTTAGAAGAAGAGACCTTACTTAGCCTATCCTTAGGATAGAAGAAGTGACCTTACTTAGCCTATCCTTAGGATAGAAGAAGAGACCTTATTTAGCCTACCCTTAGGATAGAAGAAGTGACCTTACTTAGCCTATCCTTAGGTTAGAAGAAGAGACCTTACTTAGCCTATCCTTAGGATAGAAGAAGTGACCTTACTTAGCCTATCCTTAGGATAGAAGAAGAGACCTTATTTAGCCTACCCTTAGGATAGAAGAAGTGACCTTACTTAGCCTATCCTTAGGTTAGAAGAAGAGACCTTACTTAGCCTATCCTTAGGATAGAAGAAGAGACCTTATTTAGCCTACCCTTAGGATAGAAGAAGTGACCTTACTTAGCCTATCCTTAGGTTAGAAGAAGAGACCTTACTTAGCCTATCCTTAGGATAGAAGAAGAGACCTTACTTAGCCTATCCTTAGGTTAGAAGAAGAGACCTTACTTAGCCTATCCTTAGGTTAGAAGAAAAGACCTTACTTAGGATTGAACCCATTGGATTGAAGCAACGGACGAAGGCGCCTATTTAAAATTATCTTGTGATAATTTTAAATAGGTGTTGTGATAACCACTACACCACGAGATCACTGTCGTCTGTGGGCAGATTTTGCTAGAGAAGCGGGAGGGCGCGCAATAACCTAAAGGAAGCTGACCTCTAAGGTGAATGAGGTTGGCGGAAGTGGAGTTTTTGGCGGAAAAGGAGCGGCGAATCAATTGGGGAAGGAGTGAAGAGCTCCGGGAGGGGGAGGGAGTGTCCGGTTGCAGGGCGGGCGACCAACCACGACCAGGGGGATTAAGTTTAATGAGGACATAAGGAATCTTAATAGGGTCTCTTGGTTTGGTTGTTCGAGGTAAAAGTGAGTCAGAGAGAGAGAGAGAGAGAGAGAGAGAGAGACTAACGGAAGTCCTGTTGTCGATCACCGTTGTTTTCGGTGGTTTCCATCGACCCGGTATTTGTATAATGCAGGCGTCAATGGTTTTCGCGGATTATTCGAGAGAGTTTTGTCCGTCAAAACGCCCTCCGCCGTCCGTCGAACAGTCACAAAACTCACTCTTTAATAGAATTTCACTCCTTTATGTTTACTGTTAAACCTCCACACTGTTATAACGGCTAGAGACAGAGAGGAAGAGAAAGAGGGAGATCAGACATGAGAAAGTGAAACAGTGTGACAGTGAGTCAATGAGTTAATGGGAAGAGTGAGTGAGTGAGTTCCTTTCCCCTTCCTCTATGCAAATCTCCCTTCTTTTGTCCTTTTAAAGGTAATCTGCCCTCAAATCGCATTATTCCTGAGTCATCGGCCTTCCGTTGGCGATTGTCCAACCAGTTCCACTTCCATCAAAGCAGAATGTGCCTTCTTTGAGTAAACGCGGGGGCAAAGTGGCACATTCACAGAATTCAAATTCTTTCCTCCGAGTGGCCTTCAAAGCATCCATTCTCGACTTGAACTTCTCCTCAAAGGTGATTTTAATCACTCCTTTTCTTTCCAAATCCTAAGAGCTACTTTTTATTGAACAAAATTCGATCTCCTTTGATTCCATGAATAGTTCGATTGCAATATGTCACCGACCGGAACATAAATGCGGATTATTACATTTTGTCAGATCGCAGTCCGGTTTATCGATTGACTTCATTTCCCCTATTTGCAATTGAAGCTGTCTATTTGACGTTTGTTTCAGTTGCCAAATAGTTACCAAATTCAAACTGACTACATTTTAAAAGCGATTTCTATTCATAACTTTTCCTACAAAAAGCAAAAGAGTAGGGGGCACCCGGAGTTGAACCGGGGACCTCTCGATCTGCAGTCGAATGCTCTGCCACTGAGCTATACCCCCGTTGTTGAAGCAGCGTCAGTCGCCGCCTATCCAATACGGTTCGCTCCGCTTTTCCGTGAGAAAACAATCGCTTCCGAAATGGACAAACACCAGCGCTAATGGTCAAGCTGGACTGTAAGCGGCCGCGGAAGGAAAGCTAACAGGGGGGTATAGCTCAGTGGCAGAGCATTCGACTGCAGATCGAGAGGTCCCCGGTTCAACTCCGGGTGCCCCCTACTCTTTTGCTCTCTCTCTCTCTCTCTCTCTCTCTCTCTCTCTCTCTCTCTCTCTCCCTCTCTCTCTCTATTTTCCCTCCTCAGAATGACGAGTCGTGTCTCTCGTCGTGTCATGGACATGAACGACGCCGAGTTGTCCGCCGTCCTCGCAGTCACCCTCCCTTGTTCCCGCTTCGAAGGCATCTCCCGTGACCATCGCCAGGAGGCAGTCATCAAATGGTCTTTTCTCCTCCCTATTTCAATCTATCCCTCTTTTTAGGCTCTTCGCCCACGGCCTCGGAATGAACCACGAGTTCATGCTGGAAATCGAGGACGATGATATCTACGTGTTGATGAGGAACAAGCCCTGTGCCTGCTGCCCAAAGGGTTAGGCCTTAATTACCCTAATTACCTTTATTGTCCTTAAGTGACTGCCCAGGTGGTCTCGTACAGAAGAGACGGGCGGGATGAAAGCGTCCAGTTGAGGAGTCTCCGTCGCAGTTCCTCCGGAGAACCACCGACTGCCTCCTCCACGAAACTCGCCCATCCCAGGCAGATACGACGATCGAAATCAGACGAAACGGTAAGATTACTGTAGCCAAGGTTACTGTTACCCATTATTCCCCTGTCATTTCCAGATAAATGCTAAAACATTGGCTGAGCGACGAGGCCAGAAGATCCAGCCGATTGTGCAACAGCCAAAGCCCATGGCTCCGCCAGCCAAGAAAGAAGGTTAGTAAGATCAATTATTGATTAGCTTACGGACATTTAATCATTAGAAATCAATAATAGTAATCTATCATTGATTTCAGAGCCGGAGCCAGAAGACAACTGTTGGCGTACTTTCTGGCGAGAGTACGGTACCTGCTGTGTGGGACTTTGGGGAAACTGCTGACAATGCCATAGAGGAAAGATTCCACTGAAGACAGAGATTTATTTACATAAATGTTGAATTTTCTTTTATCTTATTCTCAATCTAAATAGTTTCTCTCTCTCTCTCTCTCTCTCTCTCTCTCTCTCTCTCTCTTTTCTTCCACTTTTTCTTCGTCTGCTATCACTCTCTGTCATCTTTATCGCCGGAACAAACTTTTCATTTCCGCACGTAATTTGTATTTGCGCACGTATTCCCCTCTCCGATTGTGGTGCACCTAAAGTACACTTAGAGAGAAAACATCTTCCACCTCCATTCAATTCCCCTTCCTTCTATTTCCCTTTCCAAGAATGGTTCACTACAAGCTGACTTATTTCCACGGCGGAACTGGAGAAATCCCCCGTCAGCTGTTTGCTTTGGCCCACCAAGAGTTTGAGGAAAACTGTGTTTCTCTGGAAGACTGGCCCAAATTGAAGGCATCTACGCCTTTTGGACAGATGCCAGTTCTGGAAGAAGACGGGGAACAGCTCTCTCAATCGAACGCCATCAATCGATACCTCGCTAGGAAGTTTGGTTAGTTTTGGAACAGTGTGTGTGTGTGTGTGTAAATGTGAAAAAAATACAGAGAGAAACAGAGAAAACGACAAATTGATCAAATAGGTTTCTCCGGCCAAAACCCGTGGGACGAGGCCCTCGTTGACGCCCTGGCAGACCAATGGAAGGACTTCTACAACGAGATTGGATCATATGCGTCAGCCGTCCTCGGATTCAAACCTGGAGACCTGGTTTGTAATTTCCATTCCCTTCTTATAATATCATAATCTTTCAGGAAAAGCTGAAGGAAGAAGTCCTTCTTCCTTCTGCAATCAAGCATTTCCCCTTCTTCGTGGCTTCTTTGAAGAAGAGTGGCAGTGGATTCTTCGTTGGACCCTCAGTTACCTATGTCGACCTTATCGTGGCAGAATTCACCGCCAAACTGGAGGAAAAGGCTCCTCAACTTCTGGATTCCTTTCCCGAAATGAGGGCCCACAAGAAGAAGATTCACTCGATTCCCGAGCTCAAGAAATTCCACACTCAATGATCTGTGAAACAAAAGTTCGATTTCTCAATGCCCTCGGATGGCTTTTATTGGCGATCGACAAAAACGAGAACATTGAGAGACAACAATTATTACAACAACGATTACAGATCACTTCTTCGAGGTGACTTTCTTGATTTTGGCGACGATGGCTCTGAGGAAGCCGCGGTGAGGGGTCGGCTCCTCCTTCACCGAGAACGGAGTGATGCCCTGAAATAACAAGGATTAGCATATGAAGCCCATTTTGGGGGAGGATTCCAATGAAGGGTCAGCGTATTGTAAGAAAGCGAACCATGCTGAAGGCGTCCAAAGACGGCAGGGTGTTGTGGATATCCTTTCCATCGGCGTTTTTGCGGATCATCACGGGAGTTCCGGAGATGGTCTCGAGCAGAGTTCCCTGAATAAGACATTAGCATGGTAGATAGAAAAAGCCAACCTTCGGGGTCTTCGGCGTCTTGAAATCGGTCGAAGAGGAGGGCTCCTGTGGAGTAGAGCAACGCTCAGGTGCTTCCTGGAATGGGCCAGAATTAATCAAACTTCGGAGAAACAAAACCTCTGAAGACTTCGTAGGCTCGCGGTCAATCACGATGCAGTCGTCGTCATCTGCACTCGACGAATCCAAGACGATTATGTCTCCCTCGTCCTGCATTTCTGAAGGGAGCATTTAGCCTTCAAAGGAACGAAACTCACCCTTGGCCCGTCGCTTCCTCCTCTCCTTCTCCTTCAGCCGACTGCTCTTATCCGCATGCCAATTCTTCACCAGATCGTCTTGATGAAAACGCACGAATTCGTCGAAAGGAGGGATCCGGAAATTACGCTCCCGCTAGAAAACTCCATTTTAGGAGAATAAAAGAGCAATCTTACATCACGGAGATGGCGGTAGGTTTTATTGAATCCCAGGTAGAAGAATATCTTGTTGGAGTCGACGACAGGCGGAGGGGTCTCTTCCTCCTCCTCCTCTTCTGCGTTGAATTCGCCGTTCATGGACTTGTCGATCAAATGGAACTTCAGAACCTCTCCCGGGCGATCTTTGGAGACAATGGCTCTGAAAGGGAGATGATGGATAAAAGAGGAGAGAAAGACTCACTGTCTCAGGTAGGCAGGCGGGTATCCCTTGAGGAATCCCATCCTCCGCATACGGTAGATCCATTCGGGAATGTCGTCGGAACCGATTCCGAGAGCCTAAAATGACAGATTAATGGGGACCATTTATAGTCAGAATATTCCAAATTCAAAAATACCGACCTCTCTGAGTTCGGAGGATATCCTGCCGGGGGTGTACTCGGACTCTCCCTCCTTGTGCCCCGACTCGTCGTGATACCTCGACACGTCCATCGTGCGACGTCTCTCCTTCATCTCCGCCTGTTTCTCGCGAATCCTCCTTTGATCCCTAGGCTCCTTGCATTCGTTCAAATTGTGCGGACCGTCGCAATTGAAACACGCGTTCTGCAATAAATCTAATTTTGACGACCCAAAACGGACTAACCCTGTGCCGTTTGGCTGGTGGCTCGGGAGCATCCACCTCTACGAGATCCGCGTCAACCAGGAGACCGGCCGTGTTTGAGACCATCCAGGCACTGAAAACGGCGTATATATGTCTAAATCTAACGTACCTGCAAGCACTCAGTTGGGAACTGTCCGCGGAGGAGTCCTCCTGTCCGTCCATTGAGAGGGACTCTGTGCGGTCCATGACAAAGTCTCCGTAGTCGACCTCGGTTCCCTTCATTATATCTGAGGGAACTGCTTCCAACGGACTGAAATCAACAACTTCGTGAATCAAAAAGACAGAATCTGAGAACAAAGCAAAACGACTTTTAACTGAATAAAAAAGAGTCGAAAAATAACTGACATTTGTTTGGCCTTGGGAGAAGAGCTCAGCTCTCCGTCCTCCGCGTCAGAGTCAAAATTTGTGGATCGGGGTTCCGGTTTACCTGTAAAAACCAAATTATTATTTAAAGAAACATTATACTTACTTGAATCCATTCCAAGTTGAGAGATCCTTGGAGCCTGAAGTAGAAGAACTTAAGCTCGGAAAAGGCCGATTAAGTCAAAATTAAAGCAGATGTATATTGGTAAATTACAAACAAATAAAGCAGATTCAGCTTTCAAACGTAATTTTGATAAATAAAAGCGGCTTTTTAAAAAGAGAAATAAAGACAAAATAAAAAATATAGATTCGAAACCCGTTGTTCACGTACAACTGCACGCCTCTGCGTAAACAACGAGCGTTCTTAAATTCTATGACTCTATTGCAAAAAACCATGCGTATGCTGAAACTTTTTTTAAAAATTTTAATTTCGCACAACATTTACCTTGTCAAACCTCATATTTACTGTAAATCTGTTTTCAGAAGATGCCGGGTTCTATGCCATTGATAAAACAGGCATATCTATCAATTATACCAGCGTTTCCAATAGGGTATATCCTCGTGCACGGTGAGTTTTTATTTTTAAAACTTCAATTGACCTAGTTTTACAAGATTATACGGTTTAAATCATTCAGGCTTCCGAGGAGACCAGTTTTGGGCCAAATTCTACGTGAACCGGAGCCCTCTGCCCCCAACCGAGAGCCTTCTCCACTTTGTCGAGTCGGAAATGGACAATCTGACCAGCATTAGCAATCCAAAGGTTAGAAACACGGTGATAATGGAATACAGAAGCCTCAATTTAGAAAATAGTTAGCCTCACCAACGAATTCGAGCCGAAGCTCTACGGTGGCTTCTTCCTGAACCCGGGAGCTGAGCTCCAGTTCCCCCTACGGGTGGCCGTCGATGACGTGGAACAGGCCAGAAGGCTCGGATCCAGTCTAGAAGTCGATCTAGGCCTCGCCAAGTGAGTTTCTGACAGATTGAACCCATTTTCTCCGATTTTCAGGCATCGGCGGAAAGTTGAAGCGAATTCAGCCGTGGGCGATGAACTCGTCTCTCGGTTCATGATCTCCGACAACGCCAAGCGCTTCATAATCCAGCGACAACTGCTTCTCGCCAATAAGTTGGTTTTCACTATGCTGAAGTACACGAATTTCCAGTGGAACCTACTTCTGCGTGCCCATTTTCGCATGGATTGGCATCTCAGGCGCAGGGTACATGTTGTTTTCAGGTAAGGATAAGGTTACTGGAGGTTACTGTAATTGATGTGCAAGAACACGGTAATGCTGGTCCAGAAGTAGATGACTTCCAAATCTTACCGTACTCTTTCAGGAATGATCCCTGTGGTCGGAGGGATCGCAGCCCTCTGTGTCTCCACGGCCGTGGTTATCCTGCTCTACCGGCAATTCATCTCCGGTTTCTACGACCACATGACGAAGAAGGCAGATGAAGCCGCAGTTGAACTGTGAGTCCTGCCAGTCGGCTGTCTTATAAATCTGAATTTAGAGGAGAGACGTACCTCCGCGGCGCTAGGGACTATTTCACCTCTGGGATGAACTTCAACCGCCTGTTGAGGAAAGTACTCGGAGAGGAGGGAGAGAAGAATATTCTGAAGAACGGAGACTTTAAGTCTCATTCCGTGCCCTATTCCGAAAGGTACGGTAGGATTACGGTAGCCATTGGGTTACTGTAGAGTCATTTGGTGTCAGTTAAATGCCTCTTTCAGGTTGAAAAACGTGGAAGCTGTTATCAAGAAAGGAGACACGGAATCCGAGTGGTAATACGGTGCTATTTCCGGTCTGTACATATCACTTAGATCTGTTTTTGTTAAATTTCTATTCGTTATAATAAATTATTCCACGCTTTTGTCATGTTCCCTCATGTTCTCCGATTTTCGGTTAATTCCCTGACAAAATAGCTAAAATTTCCTAATTTTTCAATAGTTTCTAGGTTATTCTATGTATTTATCACGGAGATTGCTCAGTTATAAGTGAGTCCCTCTATTTTACATGGATTCGTGGTGATCTCAGGAAGTGGAACGCCCAGGCGACGGAATGGCTGCAGACCAGATGGGGCAGGAGGTGTAGGATTGGCCTGCTGGCTGGAACCATCGTCTCCTATCCCTTGGTTGCCCTGGCTACCAATGGACCATTCGTCAATCTCACCTTCCCCAGGAGGTAGTTACCACAGACAAGCAATGGGATACCGTTACCCACTCCCGTGATTGATGGTAGCCACAAACAAAACTATTTTCGAACCTTATTTACCCCTGGAAACCTGTTTCCTGAATATTTTTACTGCAACTCCCATGTTTACTAACGAAAGTGACAGTCGGCTGGTTGAAACTTTTCTTAAATTGCCTTTCATAAACCGATTTTAAGGTATTCGGTGCAAGATCTGCCGGAGAATCTGGGCAAATTGGCAAAGGAGGTGACTTTCTGTCTGAAGAAGTTGACAATTTGCGTGTTTTCAGGAGTACGAGAGGTTTTTGGAGCGGGAATCTCGAGTTCCGCGAGACGCCGTCGTCAAAGAGCACATCAACGAGAGTGTCGGTGAGTAAGAGATTATGGTAGCCCGCTTTCTGGCAACCAAAGGCCGCTTTTTGCAACCAAGTGCCGCTGGAGGGGTACTGTAATTCGCCCAATTCTGTTTGTTCCCACGTCAGACCAACGTATAGTGTTCTCTAGAACATATCACGGTAGTTAAGATATTACTGTAACATCATGTTACTGTATTTCGCTCTCTGCGTCTGTAACCCCTATTCATCTTTCTCGTTCCAGCCGACTTTGATTCGATCGCCAGTGGTTCCCTAGGCGTTCGAACCGGTCTCCACCTCGCAGTTCCCTTCTTCTCTCGCTTTTCCTCCAAGGAGGAGGTCCTACAGTACCTAAGGTATCTTTCCGTCTCTTTATTCCAATGTACCTCAACCACAGGGAAAAGAATGGAAACGTGATAGATTTCCTCGGGGAGCGGCTCTCCGTCGACTGGGACGCGCCGAGTGGAGATGAACTGGCCTCCACCTTTGTCATGTCGGAGGGAGTGGGTTTTTTCATGTTTATTTGCTTAAAACCCAATTTCCAGACGAGACGCTTCATTTTCCTGCGGGATCTCTACGCCCACGATGGATATGCTGCCCTGGCTCAGAGGAGCATCTCCTGGTCCACGTGGACCACCTTCAGCAGCATTTTCACCTACTGGCTTCACGGGGTCAGGCTTTTCTTATGAAATGACTAATTAGCATTTAGACTGCCAAAGTCTTCGGTTCATCGGCTGTCTCCTTCGTTGGCATTTATTCCGTGTTCCTGACAGCCGCCTGGTTTGCCAACAACCATTGGCACTACCTCTACAGGTGAGCCTTCATCTTGGCTGTAACACTGAAATGATAATTGGACTGGCTTAAAGGACTGGACTACTGTATTCCAAACTTCTTCTGTTGTAACACAGTTAAAGGAGACAATTTATTGTGTGCTCTATGTACAAATATCCGAAAGACTTCTTTCTTCACTTCCTGCAGCACTGTACGCGAGCAGAAGCACAGGGAGAATAGTTCTGCTGGCACTGGCAGCTGTTATTGGCAGCCGGCTGGCAGGGAGTGACAGCTGGCTGGGCAGCCACGCAGGAGTTGGAGCAGGACTGCTGGCAGGCTGGCTGGCACTGGGCCACGGGCTGATTCTGCTGGACGCACTGCTGCTGGCAAGACTGCTGACACATTGGCTGGCACTGGGGGCTCTGGGCTACCATGGCCGAGATTCTGACCTGAAGGAGGGATTGAGAAGAACATGCGAATGGAGTACCTGGACGACCTGAGGAGGAGCGGCACAGGCAGTCTGGCACTGCTGGCAAGTCTGAACGGACTGGGTGGGGGCGCAGGACTGTTGGCACTGCTGGGCACAGGGGGTCTGGACCTGCTGGACAGGGGCTGGGACCTGGCAAGTCTGGGCGCACTGATTATCACAGGCGGATTGGCACTGTTGGGCTGGCTGCTGAGGAGCGCAGGTGGATTGGCACTGCTGCTGGCACTGGGGCATGCATTGGACAGGAGCGGGGGTGGTGGTGGTAGGGGCCTGGACAGGGGCACAGGTCTGTTGGCACTGTTGCTGGCATTGACACTGGGCGACAGGGACGTTCTGCTGGACACAGGTCTGCTGGCACTGCTGCTGACATTGAGGAATGCACTGGACGGGGGCAGGAGTGTTGGTGGTGGTGGGAGGAGTCTGAACCACGGGGGCGCAGGTCTGCTGGCACTGTTGTTGGCATTGGGGCTGGCATTGGGCGACTGGCTGCTGCTGGGCCACACAGGTGGTCTGGCACTGTTGCTGGCACTGAGGGACGCAGTCCTGCTGGGGGATGGGGACGGTGATCTGAAATGGAGGGATAAGTTATCACCAGGAAAAGGAGGAAGCGATAGAGAGAGAGAGAGAGAGAGAGAGAGAGAGAGAGAGAGTCACCTGAAGAGTGATGGTCTGAGTGACAGGCGGCTGCTGCACACACTGAGGAGTGCAGGCGGGTTGGCAGGCTGGCTGGCAAGCGGGAGCAGGGGTAGTTGTAGTCACAGGCTCACAGAGGACGGTACACTGCTGCTGGCACTGAGGCTGGCATTGAGCCATCGGCTGCTGCTGCTGCACACACTGTTGCTGACACTGCTGTTGGCACTGGGGCATGCACTGAGCTGGGGCGGGAGTTGTAGGAGATTGCACAAGGGCACAGGTCTGCTGGCACTGTTGTTGGCATTGAGGCTGGCACTGGGTGACAGGAACATTCTGCTGAACGCAGGTCTGCTGGCACTGATCCTGGCACTGGGGAATGCACTGGACGGGCGCAGGAGTGGTGGCGGGAGGAGCTTGGACTGGGGCACAAGTCTGCTGGCACTGTTGTTGGCATTGTGGCTGGCACTGCACGGCTGGTACGTTCTGCTGAACACAGGCGCTCTGGCACTGATCCTGGCACTGGGGCATGCATTGGACAACGGGGGCAGCAGTGGTGGTCACTGGGTTGAGGTAGAGTGGGACGCAGGCAGCCTGGCAGGACTGTTGGCAAGTGGGCTGGCAGTTGGGGGCAGCCGTGGGGGTGGAGCACTGCTGGGTGCAGGATTCCTGGCAAGCTGGCTGGCACTGGTTGGTTGGGACCTGGAAGAAGATGGTAACAGAGGATAACCAAAGGCCGCTTGGGCCGGTTTGTGGTAACCAAAGCCCGTGGCTTGTCCATGAGAAACCTACTGTCGCTTATGGCTCACCTGGATGGTGGTTGGGGCAGGGTTCTGCTGAACCGGAGGAGCACAGTTACACTTCTGCTGTGGTGGCTGCTGGACCTGTTGGCAGGAGCAGGTGGTCGTACTGGTAGACGGACTGCAGGCGCACTGTGGTTGTGTCTGCTGAACACATCCGCACTGCCTCTTTTCGCGAAGAACATTGGCCTAAACCCCCGTGTCATCTGTTGCTCCACAAGTCCTACCGAAGCCAATGCGAAGACGAGGGAAAGAAGGAAGAGGGAGGAGCGCATTGCCGTGGATTTGTTGCAGGGCAGGGGCTTATATATTGGCTCTCGGACCGGTCGGCAGGAGCACTTTGGCGCCGGCGAGGGAAACCGCTTAGCCCTTCTCGAGACCAGCGCATAAGTTCGAAAAAAAGCAACTATTGTTTGTTGCCGACGAGGCTAATCAAGTGGCGGTTCACGTTTTTGCGAGGTTTGCTCAGCTGTGTTCACGGAGGAGATCCTGTCAAGACACTTGAGAACACAAAAAATAGAAACACACGAAACTTTGACAGTTAATGGGAAGACGCTGGAGAAACACCCCTAGGGCATCTAAACAGAGACTTTTTGGCTTGAGGGTACCGCTTTCTGGTAACCATAGACCGCTTGGACAGCAGAAAACAAACACAAGACCCATGGTGTATAAAGCTGACCAACTATACATCTTACTAGAAACATGCAAAGTCTTCAGCCGAACACTTCCCCGATAATACCCTTCCCAAACATTTCAAGATAACACTCCAGATAACCACTGAAAAAGTAACACTAGAGATTGGTTTATCTTTGCCTCTAAATTCTCTCCCGTCTTCTACTGCACCGGCTTGCCGTTGATCACCGTATTCTTCATCATCTGACCCAGGAGCTCCGTCCTCAGCACCAGCAGCGTCTTTCCCTCTGTGTCGTTGACTTCGAAACGCACCAGGAGCCAGTTACTATCGGCCTGAACGGTTCTTTTGGAAAAGAGAGAGAGAGGGAGTACCTTGCGGTGGAAGGTGACCCTGGCCATGCGCTCCACATTCTCTCCGTCGCGGCTTCCCAGGACGCAGGGGAAGGACTTGACGCCCAGGAAGTGGTCGCTTCCCTGGAATCTTCTGTATTCAGAAGACTTCAGAAGACCAACCTTGGCCTCCTTCTTGACGCCGTTCTCCTCCGGAGGAACCAACATGTCGCTGGTGATGTCATCTGCAGGCTTCTGGGGACTCTTCTCCTTATTTTTGTGGATATCAGAGGTCGATATCTCCAGCGAAGGAACGGCGGACAGCTAAACTCTCCAGTTTGAGCTTCTGAAGGCCGACTTACTTCGGGGGAAGAATCATTGTCAGGAGACTCGGCACGAGGCGGAGAGGGCCTCCTGTTCGCCCTTCTCCCCGCGTGGTTCATCTCCGTCTCCAGTGAATCGGTTATCTGAAGGAGGGTCTTCTGAAGAAGAGAGGGAGAGGCTTACTTCGCCTCCGTGACGCAGAAGACGCTCGAGGATGCTCTCGATGGTGTCCATCGCAGGGATGGAGCTGCGCTGATTCTGCGACATCTCAGGAGAGACCCAGACGACCGACTGAGGGCCGAGGAGAGTGAGAAGGCTTGGGATGACGTTGGCGTGGCTTCTTATTCAAATTGATGAGTTTATGCTCATTCAGAGAATGATTATGCTAATCACACAAAAACATCTATTGGTTTGCCAGATGACAGTGGAAATCTGGACATGATAGGTTTCCAAACGCGGTCCGCGCGGCCTTTGACTGCCAGAAAGCGGCATAAACGGCCTTTTGTTGCGAGAAATCCTTGATTTATGTGGATTCATGTACATAGCTCGGTTGCATTATTCATAAATCGATTTTCAGATATGTGACTGATGTGTACGCCGACAGCGCAGCGGCGAAGGCCTCGTTCGCCCATTCGGAAGGAGGAAAGGAGTACTACTGGAAGATGTTGAAACGGAACAGGTAGGGAGAGGGAATAGAGAGAAACCTGCTCTTCTTCAGAATAATGCGTGACCTGCACCCCCACCTCTTCTCGAAGATCACCGCTTCTGGAGACATCCGTGGCATCCCCACCCCCATAATCGTCCGTTACGATCACCTGAAGGACCTCAAGGAAGAGGACGACGACATGATGGACGTCGTCGGCGGAGATGATTAGTTCCATTGTTAGTCTGTTGTTATTGTTTTAGTAAAGATTTTATTCATCTTCATGTGATTAGCTTGCTTGTCATATCAATCGATATTTCCTCCCAATATGCATAATTTATCCTAATTCGATGGCAGGAATGAGTTCGCCAGCGCTGGGCCTGGGAGCCTGCGCCCTCTCTTCCATCCTCTTCGGCTCCGTCTTCGTCCCAGTCAAGCGGCTGGACGCTGGAAATGGTAATTAGGCTTTTGGAATTTTAGAATCCATAAAAGAATCGCCTTTCCGGGATTAAACCCTGGCTGCTTTTCTGTTAGCTTGATTGGAACTGAAGAGGAATATTGCAGGAGTCTTCGTGCAGTGGGTGATGGCGGCCGCCATTTTCCTCGTCGGATTGGCCATCTCCGCCAGTGCCGGCTTCCCTCAATTCCAGCCGTGGGCCATGCTTGGAGGAGCCCTCTGGGCAGTCGGTTTGTGGTCCTTTTTGTTGAAGGAAATGGGAGGTTTCAGGGAATGTGACGGCGGTGCCCATCATGAACGTGTTGGGAATGGGACTGGGGATGCTCATCTGGGGAATCACCAATTGTGTCACTGGATGGACCGTTGGGAGGTCAGTTGAAGAGAATAAAGCGGCCTGAGGTTGCCAGAAACAGCAGAAAGCGAGAGAAAAGAGTATCTGAGCTTGGACAGTAATCCATCCACATCTTCAGATTCGGTCTTTTCGGCGTCAACGCCACCGTCCCTTCGATGGTCTACCTCAACTACTTCGGCCTCCTCCTCGTCATCTCCGGGTACTCTCTTCCTCATTTAAAATTTCATTTATCCCTCTTTCAGTGGTTTCCTCTTCTCCCAAATCACCCCCACTCCGAAGTCGGCAGATCAATCGGCCGCTCCTCTCCTCGTGGATGAGAATGAGGAAGACCTGCCCCTTCTGGCTACTGAGCCAAGTGGAGAGCATAGACAGAGGAAGAGAGGAGTGTACGTTAGAGAGAAAGAGACAGCTCACATTCTCTCTTCAGTGCCGTCCTTGCCTCTCTCATCGCCGGAATGTTCTACGGAGTCACCTTCGTCCCAGTGATCTACATCCAAGACCACCCTGAACTGGTAGCCCTCCCTTTATTCCAATTACCGTAATCTACAGTACCCCTCCGCCTCAAAATCCGGTCTCGACTACGTCTTCTCCCATTTCATCGGAATCTTCGCCACGGCCACCGCCCTTCTCCTGGGCTACATCTTCTACACAAAGGTAGTTTTTGGATGAATGAGCTTTTTCTCTCGCACTCTGAAATAGCATTACCATATTGGAGACACATGCAGATATTTAAAACCCTTCTTCCAGAATGAGCCGACGGTCAATCCTCGCATAATCGGCCCTGCCCTCCTCTCCGGCACCATGTGGGGAATCGCCCAGTCCTCCTGGTGAAAACTTTTAGATTTAAGTAAAATACAAAAGATTCCAGGTTCGTGGCCAATGACAACCTCTCGCAGTCGGTCACTTTCCCCATCATCAGCATGGTGCCCGGTGTCTGTGCGGCCCTCTGGAGCGTTTTCTACTTTAGGTGGGGTCTCTCTTTCTCTTCTTTCTCTCTTTCGGTCTTTCTTTCTTTAAAATCTCTCTTCCAGAGACATCGAAGGCCGCCGCAACTTCCGCCTGCTGGCCCTGGCCGTGGCCATCACCCTCACCGGAGCCACCCTCGTCGGCCTCTCCAAGTAATCCCCCACCCTCTCTGTACAATACTTCTTGTGATTTTAACAAAACGGATAATTTTTCGGAGATTTGAAATGTGCAAATGTTTTAAATGTACAAATGTACAAACTGTAATAATAATAATAAATCCTCTCAGAAAATGTTCATTTGTATCTTTGTTTCGACCCGATTCTTCTTCTACGGAGACACCCTGTACATGTGCCATCCGTCGCCCACATCCTCCCCGTGCTTGGCCTCCTTGTCGAAGACGATTCTGTCGTGGAGACGGTCGCTCTGCCCCTGCCAGAACTCGAAATAACGGGGGATCAGCTTGAATCCGAGCCTTTAAAAGAGAGATTGATTTGAATTGTGCAAGTCTTACCAAGCCTCGGGTTTGGTGATCGCGTCGGGACCCTCTTCTTCGGAGAGCTTCTGAAGGGCGCTCCTCTTCGCATGTAGATCCTGAAATGTTTCAATGTAATTACAACTGTTTATTGATTTTTCTGTTTTAGAAACATTCAGACCGCTTTCTAGGTTTCACGGCAACCTCAGGCCGCTTCTGGTGTTGCTCGTATACCGTTTCTGGCGTTCCTGACAACCTAACCATCAGGCCGCTTTCTGGCTTTCACATGCACAAACGACAGCTAAAGTTGACACTACCATAACCTACATATTGATTGGTGGACTTTGGGGAATGTGTCGTCTCAAATGTTAAAAAGGAAAAGTTCATAAGCAAGACCTCACCTCCCTGGTGACGACCGTGCTCTGGTTGCTGGCCTTGGATCCTATTCTGCTGGCCACGGGTCGAGAATTCCAATAGGCGGTGGCGTCTTCCACCGGCAACTCGGCGATGGTTCCCTCGATGCGGATCTGACGATGGACGGCAGGCCAGTAGAACAACATGGCTGCATTCGGGTTTTCGCTCATCTGACGACCCTTCTTGCTCGTTTTGTGGGTGTAGAAACTGAAGCCTTCCGAGTCGTACTGCTTCAGAAGGACCATTCGCGAAGAAGGACGGAGGTCACTGAAGGAAAGATGGGTTTGAAGAGGATGGGGAGAGAACCTGCTGACGGTGGAGAGACAGACGGCGTTCACCTCTTCGAAGGAGAGGTTGGAGACGGATGCCACATTCTTGAACCTGAAAAGAGAAGAGTGAAACTCTATGTCTCTCTCTTTCTCTTTCTCTCTCTCTTTCTCTCTCTCTTTCTCTATCTCTCTCTCTCTCTCTCTCTCTCTCTCTCTCTCAGACGCGATCTCTGCATTTCCCCTCAGACAATATCATCATCGCCCACCCAGAAAAACATCTGCGCTGCAAAGAATGTCATCCCAGACTGAAAATTGTCGCAGAGATCGGTCGCCGTTTGTTTCCGGGCTCAGAAATCGTCCGTCCTCCGAAACAAGCGCCGCCGGGTCCACATCCGCTTTCAGTGTGGCCACTTGTGGCGCCATTGACCAATAACAACCGCATTTGTTTGCTTTTTTGCATTGAACATATTGATTTTACTTAAAAATGACCATTAGGCATAAAAATTAACGATTGTTGGTAGTTTTTGCAGAAAATGTTGACCACTAATGCCCCAGCAGGTTCTCGAACGCCGCGTGCAAGTAACCTCGTGGTTTCTATGAAGTAACAAACTGGAATTGTTTCAAAGAAAGTTATTTTACTATTTTATAATGATTTTCAGTATTTTTAATAATATATTACTATTTAAAACGTTTTTAAGTATTCAAAATGGTTTAAAGTCCAATCTCTTTTTCAAACTGACCACTGATCGAAGAGAGTAAAGGGTTCCCTGGTGGACAGCTGTGCTTCAATGAGATGGGGCTCGGAACTATTGCGATAGACGGCCCGAATTTCTTCAAAGGTCGAGTTTTAGAAAGAAAAATGAACTGGGAACGTACTAGTGACGTCGAAAGGAGTCTCCATGGCACGGAAGAAACGGCGACCGGCCGACGGAAGGGACTGCTTGGAAATGAAAGACAACAGCGTGATGGGATCGATGCGCAAACGCTTTTTAAGAAGGACAGGGCAGAGATAAAAACGTACGTGAACTTGGGTCAGACTGCGCTGGTGGGCGGGGCCTCTAGAAAAGCAGCGCCACGCACGTGGACACACGTGCAGTCATGTCCGAGTGGTTAAGGAGATTGACTAGAAATCAATTGGGCTCTGCCCGCGTAGGTTCGAATCCTGCTGACTGCGAATATTTTGCTTTTTAGATAAAAAGAATGGCATACAACTTTCAACTATTTTAAACAAGTATTTTCAAATGTTATCTTTTTCAATTTGGTGCATTCTGCACGTAGACACCGACCAAAGTTCAAATACTTGTCAAGGTGTACTTGATTACGCCATTGGTCGCGATAAGGGGGAAAGCGAGTTTTCTTGTGTGTTCTTTTGACTTGAAAGCGGAAAACTTTAAAACAGAGAGAGAGAGACCCAGAGAAAGAGACAAAAGCCCTGAATGCAGCCATTTATTTGACATTGGTCAACATTCATTATCTTCTTCCGTTGCTCTTCCTCTACAGATCGTCGAGGTTCATCTGCTCCTTCGAGTGGGATTTCCTCTCGACCTTCTTCAAGTCATCCTCGTCATCGACGTCACTTCCGATCACAGTGACCACAGAACGAGTCTAAAGGGGAATTGGCTTCAGAAGACGGAGGGAGACTGACCGACATGCGAACCTTCTTCTCCACTTCATCCACAGTCCCTACAGTAGTCACTGCTGAAAGGGATACTGTAGCCTCTCTCTCTCTCTCTCACTCTCTCTCTCTCTCTCTCTCTCTCCCTCTCTCCCTCTATCTCTCTCTACCTGTGGCTCCCGCAACCGCATCGGCCGAGAGACAGCTCTTCGGGCGAATCTTCCTGAAGACGAGGTTGTGCATGGAGGAGGCCTCCATTCCAATCTTCATCGCATCGGCCCCCATCTCAAAGTCCGTCGACTGAGGCAACATCATCCTGTAGACCATCGTGTACTGTTCGATCCTCTGCACCGTCGTCGGTCGCTCCACCACCACCGTAAACTGTCCGTCCCTGGGAAAATGGGTCTTCCTCGGGGGAAGGGCCTCACTTGAAGAACTTTTGCGAGTAGTTCTTGAGGAACATAATGTCCGCGAAGGGAATGGCCTCTCCGTCCACGTCCAGGAGGGCGTCTCCGATGGCAAAGTGCTGGGCGGCGATGCTTCCACTCTCCACCTGAAGCTGCCGTCTGCCAGTCTCCAGAGGACAAACCGTGACGATGTGGGCCTTGTTCTTCAAGAGAGACAGAGTGAATCCCAGAGTGGCCTTTGCGTGTTTCCCGTTGTTGGCGCAGGTGATGAGGGCGTAGGAGAAGCCTTCCATCCTCGAAGCCCCAATCTTCTTCATCCTGGCTGCCGGAACAGGCACCGCATTCCTCCTCCTCTGCACCTCCAGCGTCAAAACGCCAGCCCCAGGAGCCAGGGCCTTTTGAGCCTCATCCGCCGTCTTGGGCACACTTGCGTTGATTTTGAGGATCTTGTCTCCCATGATGAGCTCCTGAGTACAGCCCAGGCCCATGTTCATGTTGCAGATGAAGAGGTCGTCGTTGATCACCCAATTGGGCTTGTCCTCCGGTCGGATGTCGATTTTCACGCAGACTTTGGTCATCGGAAGACCCGGAGGACTCATCTTGACCAACAGCTCCTTCGGCTTCTTCCTGGGCGAGGCATGGGGGAGGAGGCAGGGGAGACTCACTGGGAAGTGGAGGCCATTCTCGGGGGAGGAAGGAGGGGGAATGAGGGAGGGAGGGAGAGGACACGTAGAATCAAAAAACGCGTCACGTAACTTAGCGGATCACGTGAGTACGTGAACTTATGCTAAGTAGGGAAATATGAGATCTGGTTGATGACTGTATCTGTCTCTATCTCTTTTTCATTCTCTCTCTCCTCTCTGGTTCTTTCTCACTTTTTCATGTTTCTCGGGTTGACAACTTAACATTTCAAGTTTCTCACTTTCTGTCGTCCTGTTTCCTTCGTTGCATATCTTACCACTCGATTAGAATGCCTTTTGCAGAAATTTCCCCGATCAACTCTTTTTGCACTACGGTAGCGCTATATTTTTGATCACACGTTTACCGTACGGTCCCACGCGATAAGAATTAAAAATCTTATTTTAACTTATTTTACGTCATTTACGTTAATGTTTTAAATGTAATTTTTAAAAATGAACCTATTGATAGATTTTTTTTAAAAATTTGCCTGCGGAAATTGCCGAATGTGCAGGATTTTTACGAATTTTAAGGATTTATTGGGCCTGTCTACTGGCAGTGTATTTTCTCTGACACAGCAGTTGCTTTATTTATTATATGCATTATGCATTGTTGGAAAAGATTTTAAAATCGAGAAGTTTGTCGAAAAGATTCTCAAAATTGAATACTTTGCATTTTTATAGAATTCTGATGCATTCCCACCACAATGCATATGTTTTAAAGTGTTTCGAGCATTATTTTCTTCAGTTACCTTTCACAACTAACTGAAAAAATCTTTTATTTTCAGATTATCCATGGGTAGAGGAAGAAAATCGAAAGGTTCGGTGGAGACTCCCCGTGTTGCCGATACGCCGCAGAAGAACGGTTTCCCCGAGAAGGAACTCAACGGAAATGGTGATATAATGGTAATTTTGGCAATTTCTACATGTTTTATTTTGATTTACCGTAACCGTTTACGCTAAATGTCCAGGGGTGGTAAAAAGCGGTCTAACGGCTTTTTCTTCAGGAGGTGGATGAGCCGGTCGTCCAGGCTAAACCGAACAAGATGACGATGAAGGCGCGGGTAGACAACGAGGTTGTCCCCAACAAGTGAGTTTTACCATTTTCAAGGATACTTGTATTTTCCAGGGAAGTGAAAGGAAAAGACGAGAAGGAGGAGACCAGCAACGCCTCTGGTGCCTCCATGGCCGTCCTCCTCACTCAGGGACTGATGGCCAACGACGCCGTCAAGATGGACACCGTCCTCCGCGAGACCAACATCGCCTCCATAACCGTAGGTTCATTCGCGAAAATCAAGATATCAAAATTCTCAGGCCACCATCTCCGATCTCAACGTGGTGCACGTTATTCCGCTTCTGAAGGCTTTGGAGCACAGGCTCAGGAATCGAGGAGCCGTCGAGTTAGTTTCAACCGTCTGCTTTGTTTCATATGTGATGGTTTCAGAATTCGTCCGTGGGTCCGCTGGCTGCAGTGCATCATGTCCCACCACATGTCCTTCCTGTCTTCTGTAAGTTATTTCGACGTGAATTGGATTTTGGGAACTCTTAGAGCGTTTTTAGAGACTAGTCTCACTCAAATTTTCACGAAGTAATTTATCCTTCTGAAGCTTTCATTTTTAGCAGCGAAACTTGGACAAGGAACTCGGAGGTCTCCTGGAATGGATGCGAGCCCGCACCGCTCACCACCAGATGCTCTTCCAAATCCACGGAAAACTGGGTGTGCTCGTCGATCTGGTACTCTATATTCAGAAAGCTTTATTTAAGATCTATTTTAGATCGAACGCCGTACTAACAATACTCTGCAGGCCAACCCTCAACCGCTCATTGTCTTCAACAATGGTACTTGTTTTTACTTTTCCGCTTTTTTTAAATCTACGGTCAAAAAGCATTCCTTTCTTTCTAGATGAGCTCAACGACTCGGACATCGACGAACTGGAGTCCCTGGGATCTGACGAGAGCGGAGCGAGCAGTGAGGAGGAGTGGTGGGACGATGGGGAGATCCGCGAGGAGCCCGGCGCCGAGGATGACGAAGAGGACGACGATGGTGACGAATTGGACGGTAAGAAGACTTAAAATCCTTGAAAGAGGCGGTCGAAACATCCTCGGTGCACTTGTCAACTTGCTCTGGTAGTATCGATTGAAACTGGTTCTTACGCCTGTAGTCCGTTCCACAGGCCCGCTGGCATCATTTCCAGGGGTCGGAGCTCGGCCAATAATGCTTTCATTTCGTCAGCTAAACTTCTCATTTTCAGATTCTGATGAGGAGATGGGCGGTGGCAGAGCGAGCGGTCCCGCTTTGGAATCCGACGACGACGAAGAGGACGATGACGAAGAAGAGGAGGAAATGGACGAGAACTGATTGCTCATTGTTGCCTTGGCGGGGCACCCCCGTGTTGTTGATTTTCCGATTTTTGATGTTCCAATACAGAAATTCTAGAAACATCTTTTTTTCTTTTTCACAAATGATATATCAAAATAGTTACAGTCTCGAAAATCTTTATTAGCAAAACAATTATTGAGATCAGATGCGGTACTTCCTGCCCTTGTCGTAGTTGTAGTACTCGTATGGCTTGAGTTTCGGATCTGGGTCCAGGGGAACCAGTCGTCGGTAGAAGACCACCCAGGAGAGCATGCACAGACCCAGCACTCCCACTTCGATGTACCACAGGGGGATGGGACCCTTGATTTCGAAGAGATAGGACACCAGAAGAGGACCAATGGTTCTGGCTGCACTACCCGCCATCAGGACAATTCCTTGCATGGTTCCCTGGAAGAAGAGAATAGAATGGAGGCAGGGAAAGGGGAATTACTTGACGACGACTTCCGAGGATCTTACTGAAGAGGGTGTTCATGGAGATATTCACGATTGGGAAACAGGCGGCCAGGACTATTCCGTAGAAGACGGCGTACACCCAGAAGTTCACCTGAAACCAGCGGTTGGATACCGTAATTCTTATGGAAGGTCAAGTACAGTAACTGCAGAAGAAGATTAAAAATTACAGTAATCCACTCTAAACTAAAGCTACCGTATCGATTCGTTCTGAGTTACGGTATCTTTGAGAAGACTCAGGCAGTTGGTAACTTATCACTTACAGTGCCTAAGCCTACAGTATCCGAGAAAAGAGTTTCTTATGAAAGTTCGCTTACATCCTTTGTGGAGTCGCACCAGGAGTACGTAGTGGGATCGCATCCGATGGTTTCGTTTGTGTTGTCCTTTCCAGTAGTCACGTTTTCTGAAAATACCACATGAAATTGGCGTTTAATTCTACACATACTGGGATAAGGCAGATGCTTTCCAGAAGGATAGGGGAAGGTGACCACGTGGAAGATTACTCCCAAACCGAGGCCAATTATGGTGAAGATGCGTTCTCTGTTGTTGGAGACACTGGAACCAAGGGATAAAGTTAGTAGGAAAGAGATAGACTAACTAGGTTCCGAGGGTGAAGGCAAAGGCTCCGTAGATGACCACACTGAAGAAACCGTTGACTGCTTGGAGGATACCTGAAAGAGTGGGTTAGAGAGAGAGAGAGAGAGAGAGAGAGAGAGAGAGAGAGAGAAAGAGAAAGAGAGAGGGAGAGAGAGAGAGAAGCCAACCTGTATAAGTGACAGCCTGTGAATTGGTCCATCCCCACATAGCCTTTGCGTACATAGAACCAACTCTTAAAACTACAGTATCCCAAAACACCTACAGTAACCCACGTCTCGAGATTCGTAATGATGAACATAAGAGCGAACTGAGTAAAGACACAGACAGTAACGGCAATGACATCGAACTTTGGCATGGAGAAGTATGGATCTACAAAGAAAAGGTTGTTGTTCAAGGAGAGGAAGTCTTACCGTCTTCGTCGTTCACTTCCGTGACTCCGACGTAGTTTTCCTCTAGGAAAATGAAGATGAAAATGAGGGAGACGACATTGATGAGGGAGGCGAACCAGGCAGGAGCGGTGTACATGTCCAAGTGGAAGTCTCCAACTGTCCAACCGGGGTAGCCGATGGGAGTGAAGGCTACCTGAAGAGAGACATGGCTCTGTATCTCTCTCTCTCTCTCTCTCTTTCTTCCTCTCTCTCCTATTACCTGAATTCCAGGACCAATGGTCATTCCAATAACGTAGCTGGCTTGAATGAAAGTGATGGCCCTAGCTCTGTCTTTGAGACTACTCGCTGTGGCTGCATAAGCTCTCATGACTCCGATCGTTCCAGCTCCAAGACCGATGAAGAATCTAAATCAAGCTACAGAAGGCAGATGAACAAAGGCTACCTGGCAGCCATCATGACCCATCTGCGATCTTTTTCGCGGAAAGCCTCGACGAAGCAGAAGATTACGTTTGAGACGATCATAACAATGGTTCCGAAGACGAGAGGTTGACGGACTGGAAGAAGGAGGGTTACTCTCTCTCTCTCTCTCCTCTCTCCTCTCTCTCTCTCTCTCTCTCTCTCTCTCTCTCTCTCTTCCCCTGCCCATTCGTTCTTTCCCCTTTCCGTTGCAGTGTCATTCCACTCTGTTCCGGCTGATTCCTCCGCCGCAATAAAGTGCTAATCTGATAAAGAAATGTGTACGTAACACTGGGTAATAAACCGCATGACGACTTTTTCATAGCCTTTGTGAATCGAATGGCAAATCACCCAGATTCCCGGCTCCAGGTCGTCGCAAAATCAAAAACCCGTCCAATATTCCATTTTGTGCTAGATTTAAATTGAAGGCGTCATGCTTTCAAAGAGATAAGGGATGTAGTTTGTCGATATCTAATCGAATCCAGGGATTCAAGGTTCATTGGGTGTGTCGTAAAGAGAGAAAAACACAGGATGCGGTTTGGGGCCTATGGACGCAGGGTTTGAAAAAGAGATACGTGCACACACACACACACACACACACACACACACACACACACACACACACACACACACACACACACACACACACACACACTCCTGCCTCTCTCTCAATCTCTTTCTCTGTCTGTCTTCCTCAAACTCACTAGATTTAGCCCTGTTCATCCAGTATCCAAAAGCCGGACTAGCCACTCCTTGTCCTACCGAATAGGCAGCTGTGATGAACCCGAAAAATGTTTCTGATGCTGACGGATCGACCTAGAATCATTTGAATACTACCTCTCTCTTTTTCTCTGACTAACCGTATTGAGGAAAGGCCACAGCGTCGGAAAGAAGATAGAAAATTGAACTCCACAGAACATTCCAATGGCCGTGAGGAGGTAAATTGAAGGCCAATGGGTCTGACTGAACATTAGTTTACTTTGACATTAGTTTTAGAACTAACGCTTCATCATCTGCTTTTTCTACTTTATCCACTTCTTCGGACGGTGGGTGGTCTACCGTTTCGGAGACGCTGCTCACAGAGAGCGCCTTGTTAACTACTCCGTCTGAGATTGACATCTGAAGGAGAGTGATGAGAGAGAGAGAGAGAGAGAGAGAGATGGAGATCATAACATTATCGGATTGAAGTCCGAATCACTGCAGACTGCCAGTAGATAAGACAGGCGTGAAAGGACCGATGCACCCGGGAAAGAAGAATGTGATTATGGTTTTAGGGCTACCCATGGGCTGACGCATGGTAGGGATCAATTTTGATCTGAGAACAGATGACAGACCGGACCGGAAGAGCGAGATAACGAGAAATGGGAGTGAATGAATCTTTATGGAAGAAGGGGGAGTAAGTTGGGAAGCTTCATAAAACAACGAACGGTGGAAATAAACAAGGAGGAGAAAAAGGGGCTAAAATAAGAAGTGAGATCGGCGTCTTTGCAGCGTGGCTTGATAAAGAAAGATAACTTTTTTGAAACATAAGATGGAATTATCCGTCTCTCTTTCTTTCTCTTTCTCCGTCTTTCCTCCGGACTCTCACATTCTGCGTGTCTCTCAATTTCTCTCACTCACTCATCTCTTCAATCGACCTTTTTTCTACTCCAGCTACGCAGGCCATCTTTCCTTTTTAAAGCTAAGATTGCAAACTGTAGTCACAAAATGGGACTGGCACTCGTAAGAGAAAGATAAACGGACAAACTACGAGATTCCGGAGATAAAAGGGAACATGAAAGTGTTCCAGAATTCAATTTGCAAAGAGCCAGCATGTCGTGCCGAGCCAACGTTTTTTGAGTCGGGCCCATCTATGAAAACCACATTTTTTAAATGCCTTAAATATGTTTTAGTTATCCTATTAGTGAATTGGAGTTAGGCAACAAGAAGGGCACTGACCAGGATCGAACCTTGGTCTTATGGTTAGTAATTTATAGGACCAATATGCGGGCCGAAACGGGCAGACCCAAAAAAAGGCCCGGCCCGTTAAAACCATGAAAAGAGTTGTTCATAAATCTAAGGAAGACCATTAGAGAATATGTAAATGATCGTTGTCTTTAGCGTGAAAGAGTAAATATGGTGGTGTGGGGATCCAGCAGTCATAACTGTAGGATATGGCTGGTTCAGAGGGACAATAGACTCTGGTGAACAATTGTGGCTCCTCTCCTGCTTTACGGGACAGGCAGAACCCATCAACTTTTATTTTGTAGAAAGTGGCTAGTAGCACAGTTAATAACATGTGAAATCACCCAGACTGAGAATGGAGAGTTTGTAATGAACATTGGTTTTGCAAAATAGAACACAAAAATAAGACATTTGCCGGTTTCTCTCCTCCGTATTTAAGTTGAGCAGATGTGCTTTTAATGATAGGTTTGATCAAATTCAAATGAGAGCAAGAGCCGAAGAGATATCAGAAGACAAACAACAACAGAAGTAGTTTGTGGCATTTGTGTTGTCAAACAACACAATCTCTGATGATTCTCCCAGAATCTAATGCAGGTGTCACCGAATGAACTCCAGAACGACGGCATAAAGTGTGAGGTGGATGCCGGCTGATGGCTCGAAACGTGCATTGCGTTATCGCAGCTGATAAGTTAGCCGGAGACTACGTCGAGGCGCCCGGCTTGTAGTCTGATCGACGGACGGCGTAGCCCAGGGGGATCACCCTGGGTTTAGGAGAAAACCCAGAGATAAGGGGATGAACGGGAACAACTTTTTGGAAGAGAATGATTGGAGCTTGGCCAAAATGTACTCTTTTTGTGTGTCACGCGTTCACACGCGCACACGTACATGCATGTGTTCACGTACACATAAACGCACAGACAGAGACAGACACACCCACCATTACTACTGTAATAACCTTATCTCTATGCCCATTTCCTGTCTCCCAAATTTAAATCCTAGCTCCGTGATTCATTCTGGTCATCCCCATGCATCTGTTCAAACAGAGCCGCCTTCTCATCCGCGATTTAACCACAGTAGTGGGACAACAGCCACCATGTTCCCTCTTCTTCTGCCCTTCATAGGTAGTTTTCCATTTTCCCATTCTATTTTCTGAGTCTTCTGTCTAGGCTTCTCCCTAGCCGTCCCCGAATGCCCCAAGTACTCCGCCGCCTTCGACTACCAAACATGTGATCCGAAGGCAAGATCCCAATGTCCCGCTGGTTATACCTGCAGGTACCCCTCATTTTAATCAAATTCACCTAAAGATTCTTCAGAAATGGAAACGACTCTTCGAATCCTTCAAACGGAAATATCTTCCTCTGCTGTGACAGCTCAGTCATGAAAGTGACAGACTGTAAATTCCCCATTTTTCATTAACAAATTTCACTTTCAGGGTTCGAAGAATCTGGACTTGTTCCTCAGATTTTCCCTGAAAATCCACAGAACACGATTAAAAGTGTAAGTTTTCTTCTAGACCTTAACAGAAAGGGGTTCTAGGTGCAATTGGTCCCAGTTGAACAGAACTCGGAGTTTCCATGGGTTCACATTGGGGATGAGGTTGTGGTTCTGTCATATCCAAATTATGTGACCGGAATGGTGGATAAACTGAGTTTCTCACCTTATCCACCTGCAAATGGACTACTGCACTTTATGACTATTGTTGGTAAGGAACTCTCTTTCTTTCTTTCTCTCTCTCTCTCTCTCTCTCTCTCTCTCTCTCTCTCGTCCCTGTTTCTCTCTTCTACAATCAGCCTCTATTTGATTGCATCACAGTCTTAAATGTGATTCCATTGTGACCCCACTGTAGTTTCATGTCAATCTTGTTTCACGCACACTCATACATGTACACACGCACACACGCACTCACAGGTATCCTCTTGCAGATCCCGGCTACCACCCATTCGCCATCTTCTTCACCTACAATCAGCCCTCCCTTGGTTTGTCTACCGTATCCATCGGTTCCTCAACTGGAAATAGAATCGCCTTCGTTGACAATTCATCCAGTGTTCTCCTCCGTAACTCTTGTAAGCCATCGTTTCTGTCAAATCACATTATCACATTGCTCAGATCGAGCGCAGTATGTAATCCTCGCCTTTCGAACAACTCAGCCCATTTTGATGAATCAGAGGAATAACATTCTGACGAACAACCCAGATGGTAGGATGGTCAATAGCCACGACAAGGGGATTTCAGCTGAGCCAACAGTCGACGCCAGGACGATCATGAACGGATGCAAGGATGTCAGCTGCCTTTTGAGCAATACCAGTCTGGGAAGGGAGCTGGGACAGCCGTTTGCTGGAACTTTGTTCTATGTAGGTTTAAGGAACATACAGTGATGGGATGAGATGCTTCAGTTGACAACGAGAAGGACCATTTTCAATACTAGAAACGATGGACAGATGGAGAAGATGGCTACAGGAGCTGGGATTTGGTTGACGGTTGTGTTTTTCGTTTGGAGAATGATTTGAAATAAACCAATCATGTGAATAAACGGCTTTTGAACAGAAATCAGAGTTGGCTTCACGTATTTTCCGATGACTCAAGAGTTCCACGTCGATCGAGGATGACTCCACAAAGATTTAGAGCCATTGTGCTTGTGCGAGAAAGCAAAAGAGAGAGAGACGGTGAAAGTGAAAGAGAGGAAGTGTGTGTGTGCTAAGTTACGTGGATCAATCCGATTATTCCGTCTGCATCACATTTCCATCCATCCTCCCTCCTCATTCTGCAGTCTGTTCTCCCCAACTGCGGTCTTCCCCTGATGATCATCTGCCTGCTCCTCTCCATTTCCTCTCTCCTCCCTTTGGTGCTCCTATGCGGGAAGAAGACTTCCCCTCCGACCAAGACTGTCACTAAAACTCCCCTCTCCCGTCCCACTGCCACTCCAACTTCCCGCACTGTGACCCCAACGAAGAGTGCGGAACAGGAGCCTTCTTCGAACAACCTGAAGGCCAAGACTCCCAGAAGTGAGCCGAAGAGCCCCGCTTCGGCTGAGAAGAGCAACGACAAGGCCAACCACGACAAGGCACTGAAGATTCTTGGGTCTTGTGGGAAGGAGGGACAGAAGCCGGAGGACTGCAATCTGATGGTGAAGGCGGAGAATTACATCTTGAAGGAGACTACAGAAGCCAAGGCCATTGGCATATTGGAGCTCAAAGTGGTCGGAAGTCGGCTGAAGAAGGAAGTTGAGGCCATGAAGGAGTGGTAAGGGAGGGTGAAGGGAAGGAGAATGGTTGGATTCAGCATCGGTGGATTCAAGGAGCTTCAGAAGAGGAATCTGCACTCGTGTTTGAAGGATCCTGGGAGGAAGGGCAAGTACGAGGAGTTCTGGAAGAAAGAGGTAGAGAGAGGGAGAGGTTAGAGAGAGAGAGGAAGAGAGAGAGAGAGAGAGAGAGAGAGAGAGAGAGAGAGAGGGGGGGGCAGAGACAAAGATTTTTAGGAATCCCGTCTGGTTGAGCTGGAAAAGCTGTCCGCTGAGTTTGAGAAGATAGATCAAAAGGCTCCAACCGCGAATGAGAAGATTGGAAAGATCAGGGACGAATTCAAGAAGGTTCGTCTCTCTCTCTTTCTCTCTCTTTCTCTCTCTCTATCTCTCTCTCTCTCTAATTCCCTCCTTCAGTGGGCAGAGATGGATGACAAGAGTGAGCCTGCCAGTGGCTATGAGGAGGTGGAGATCCCGAAGACTGACATGGACTCCATCAGAGGAAAGAAGGGAATGTCGATGAACAATATGAAGTCGTCCAAGGCCAAGAAGGGAGAATCGACCAAAGTGAAGAAGGCAGCTGTGGCTCCTGTGAATCCCCCGGCTGCAAATGAGGAATACGTTCTGGCGGAGTCGATCAAGCCTGCGTTGGAGAAGGAGTCTCCTGAGAAGAACCCCGTGGTGGCCGCCAACTGAGCCCAAGGATACATTGTGATAATGATTGCGCTCAGAATACAAATACGAGAAAATGTGGTTGTTATTTGCTGGCTTTCTGTGTTTTGTGTCTCCAATTTTGAAATGAAATTAAAGGACTAACCCTTGTGAAAACATGCTCTGTTGGTAATTTCCCGCCCCACTGCGAATTTTCAGCTTCGTGGAAACTGCGTCATTCGATTTGAACTTTTTTGAATGTTTTTATTGATTTTCAGCAGCAACTTTGTTAAATTACAACTGTAAGATGCAAAATGACTGGTATTCAAGCAGTTTGTCGGTTATATTCCGCACAAAAATGCCAAAAACAGCCGATTTTGGGATTTTCTTTGTTTCGTTTTTTATGTGCTTTGTTTTCATTTTCAGTGCCGATTGCTAGTTTTTCATTATAATAAGCCGAATTGCTTATCGATTGTGTGCCATTTAGTTTGCAAAGTCGTATTTCATCCGTAAAAAGTCGGAATTATTGATTTTTTGGGAGCGGCCCTCCCTTCGTTAATTGCCCTATTTGGGTTTTTTGCAGAATACATTGGTAATTAACCACATTCAAAGGTCATTGTAGGTGGGGCATCTGATTTTATTCGGTTTGACCTAGATTTTTAATTAGGTGTAGTTTTCAACAACAAAAAAGCGATCGATTTTGAATTCGGGGCATCTGCTTTTTCACGACGTATGCAGATGAAATCATTCAAAAGTATCCAACTTACCTTTTTCAAGCCAAATCTCACCCCATTTCAAGCCAAACGTTATTCATATCCCTATTTTCATTGTTTCTAGTAATATTGTCCCTTTTCATTTTATTTTTTATATTTATATCTCACTTCTCATTACAATTATTGAAATTCCCTATTTCAGACAATGAGCGGATCTGAGAACGGCGGAGAATCCCCGAACGCCGCTATGAAGCGCAGCCTCGACACTTCCGACGGTCCGGCCAGCAAGAGGGCCCACATCGAGGGACAACAGGGACATGGTTAGTTTTAACTTTTCCTGCCTTAAACTCCTCTATCTTAAGGTTTCATATATTTTTTTTTATTGATTATTGATTTTTCAGGAGGTTCCGGACACGTGTCTGTGAAGATCCTCGTGCCTTCGCAGGCCGTCGGAGCCATCATCGGCAAGGGAGGCGAGTTCATGCGAGCCTTGAAGGCGGAGAATCACTGCGTGGTTCATATGTCCAAGAGCGGAGACACCTACCCCGGTGAGCCATTTTTCAAACGGGAAACATTCATTTCAATTGGAATAGCCCCGAAAATTACATAAGACCACAATTTTAAATTAATTTCATATTTTAGGCACCAGCGAGCGTGTTTGCCTTCTGAAGGGTCGTCTGGAGAATGTCCTGGTGGTCGTCAACGCCATCAACGAGAAAATCCTGGAGAAATGCGAAGCCATCGCCGGAGATCTCTTCGACTTCAAGGATACCATCAGGGGATACGAGGTATTTACTTACTGAGACGTTTCTAAAATTTATTTTAGCTGAAAATCGTGATGCCCAACACCTCGGCCGGTTTGGTGATTGGCAAGGCTGGGGCCAACATAAGGGAGATCAGGGAGACATTGGACTGCCAGATCCAGGTGCACCCGAAGGCTGGGTCACCCGAGGCAGCCAACTCCCCGGAACGTGTGGTAGTTCTGGCTTCGCCGGAATCGCAGGTATAACATTATATTTAAAATCATCTAAATTTGAATTTCAGAAGCTGATGGCTGCCGCTCAACGCGTCCTGGAACGCGTGGCTGCTGATCCCCACCATATGACTGAAATAGTCAAGGAGGAACGCGCAACAAACGTACGTTTAGAATTTATTTGACCTACTTCGAAACCTACGCAATATGGCGTGCGACGGAGAATGGATAACCTACCTTATTCTTGTAGTTTCAGTACACCAACGTGCAGAACACCACTTACCAGAACCTGGGATTCAATCCCAAGACTCCGACGCAGAGTGCCGTGGCCACCAACTACCCCATGCGGAGCCTGCAAAGCCTGCAGGGCACTGGCATCAACTTCCAGAACGCCGAGGTTTTTATCCAGCAGTTTTCGATGAAATAACTTGTTTTAGCTCCTCCAATTCCTCGACTGCCTCCAGCACGTGCTCAGAGAGAGCGGCTTCACCGAGAACAACGTCACCGAGATTATGGGGGCACTTCAGGTTTAAAATTTTTCAATTTCACGCTAATCTCATCTTTTCAGATCCTGGCCAAGTACAACATCATGGCCGTCGGTCTGGGCTTCGGAGTCCAGGCCATGGCTCAGATGAGGGTAAACCAGCAGGCGCAGCAGCCGTCGGCCTCTCAGGCCAACCATCCGTATTCCGGCAACCACGGATCTTCTGGCTACAACGCGGACCAGTACGGAGCCTCCTCCACCTCGGTAAGTGCCGCCACCTCATCTAACGGCGTGCCCTTTTAGACCTTGGTGTCTAAGTTTACCAATATATTCAAGTCTAAATAATCTCCTCTGGAGCTTCTCTATGTTTCTTCTCTCAGACCTTCTGGCAGAACCCTTCCCGCTAATTCTCGTCCTTCGATGGCTCTGCAGTCTGCGACTGATCTCTGCGATCTCTGGTCGTGTTCGTTTCTATTCTTCTGGGCTTCTTAATCAGATCCAATCTCCTTGCTATGTTGTTTATCGTCAATCATAAATCTGTGGCCCATGTTGTCTATTCTTTTTCTAAAGCTCTCGGCTTTTCTTCTTCTGTCACAATCTGGCGCGTCTGCAGCGTTCTGTCTTTAAATTTCAACAAGGTAAGTTCATTCAACCGTTTCTTCGCCTTAATTCTTCTGAGAATGTAAAAGATCGTGAGGATGTCATTTTGAATAGGCCGAAGGGAAAGTCCTATTCGAAAATAGTCTAACGGAATTTGTAAATAATTTGGGCATTCTTTAACCTCTGTGAAACAAAAGACAAGGTACCTTTTCCCTTCATCATCTTCAATTTCAGGAGCAGAAATGGGCGGAGAAGGTGGCCGAGTGGCGGAGAGGCTCCAACTAAAGCGACGAATATTCACCGATCTCCCTACGTGTATTTTAAATATGTAAATCTAAATACTTAATAATAATATATGTAATTAAAGAATTTTTCTTTTTTGTACTTCAGGGTAATTGTCCATTCCCAGAAATAGCGGCGTAAGCCGTGGTAGCTCAGTTTCCTTCTTCAGCCTACTTCCGACCACTTTCTCCTTGAAAAGGCTAATTGCCTTGGTTTCGTGGAAGAGTGAATCACAATAATTTAAATGTTTACTGTACACAACAACAAAACAACCGAGATTCTTCAGACGGAGTAGCTCCTTTTCCTCTTCCATCCGCGGAACAACAGCACTGCCGCTGTGGCCACGGCCGCAGTGTATACGGTAGCCGATACAGAAGCCGATAGGGCGAATATTCCATCACTAAGGCATACTGTAGCTGGTACTGTAGGTTCTTCTCCCACTAGGGGAAGACTCTCTGATACGGTAACTCCTCTTCCGATGATAACCACCGCCTCCCCTTCTGTTGAACGTCTGGGACGGGGAGCATCACATTTCTGAAGGGATTGTTGCTTTTGTTTGATTCTGAGAGACACAGAGAAAGATAGGCAAGAAGATAAAGAAACTAACTGATGGTTGGCAGAAACGGTGTTCAGCCGAGGGATCAACTGGGGTAAAATGGGCGGATCGTCGGATGCAGAAGGAGATCCGACAGCGGAAGAAGAGCTGGGCCTCATCCGGCATCTTAAAAGCCGTGACTTCTGAGAAGGCAGCGTCATTAACTGAAGAATATCTGAAATCAATCAAAACAGTGGGATTACTGTAGACTACAGTACCTGACGTGAGAGAGGAGCTGAGGATCATGGGCGCAGCCGTCTGTCAAGATTGACTCTCCCTCGCCTTCAGAATCAGCTGCCATACAGTCCAACACTTGGATACCGTACAACGCTAAATAATCAATTAAAGTTTGATTTCCGTATTTCAGAATGAATCCAACTTCCTATCTTTTTTCCTAGTAACCATAACTTCCCACCGGTCAATTAACCTAATTCCAAGTGACCTGTGATTTTGCGCTCCTTTAGGCCGTGGCATTCGAAGTGAATTGTGCGTCGCCGCATTCCTCTCCTCGAGAAGGGCAATTGCGGTCTCGACCTCGCCCGTTTTACCGCAAAAAGTAATAAGCGGCACGCGTGACCAAGGCCACCCCGTGCGAATGGGCAGGAAATTAGGCAGAAAAAGAGGCTCAAACGGACTGTCGATTGACTGACAGGAAGGAGGCCGAATTGGGGCTATGGAACGGCTGAAAACCAGCTAAGTTAGCTACCCGGAAGTGCGCGTGAAATCATGGAGGTCCCTGACCAATCGTTGAGGTTACTCACATGTGGCCACAGTTAAAACATGCGCAAACGATTAGGACCACCCAGTCGAGATTGAAGAAAAACAACATTACTTACGCGAAGGTTCAACCAATCTCCAGACGAGTAATAGTGGAGATCCTACAGAAACTTCATAGGCAGTCAGACCAGAGTCGTTTCTTCCGTGAACGATGGTCATCTCCACTTTGGGCAGACCCAGGGACATTCCGCGGAGTTCAATAGGGTGGATGTCACTAGAAACGAGATATTTCAATAGAAAAGACAATAAACTAACTGAATTGAGTCGAATTGTGTCTCAACGTGGACGTCCTTCTGCTGGAAGAGACAGTGAACGGCGAAGGCACGGTCACCAGCTGTCACGAAATGGGGATGGAAGGCGAAGACAATCACGGTTGACATTCGGAGGGACTTGGCTTCATTCTGAATAAATCAGGATTGAAAGGGTGTGTGTGTGTGTGTGTGTGTGTGTGTGTGTGTGTGTGTGTGTGTGTGTGTGTGTGTGTGTGTGAGTGTGTGAGTGTGTGAGTGTGAGTGAGTGTGTGAGTGTGTGTGCCTGTATTCCTGTGTCTACTCACATCTCTCTTCATCTCCAATCCACAAGATGCTATCCTAGACAGCGGCAGTGAAAACGAAGGCCTTGTTGTGTTCATCTCCTGTGAGAAAAGAGCCAAGCAATCGGGAGATGCACTTCTGTGACTTTTTATGAAGACCTGTCCTTCGAACACATCGGCACTCTCTGCCTTGATGGTGAGAGCTTCTGGACCACATGACACTGTGGGAGTATCAACCAAACTGTTGTCAAGGGTTTTCGAGTAAGAGAGGCAGACCTGGAAAAGATTTGATCCATCGGAGCACAGAGATACAATCAGTCGGTGATGATGGATCGCCGACAGAGGGCTCACCGTGCCAAGGACATTCCATGGGAGCAGGGTTAAGAAATAGAGGAAGACAGAGAAAAAGATCGCGATTTGATGGTGAAATGTAATTGTTGGTTTGAAAGTTCCAAAAAATTAGGTCAAGAGGACCGCAATTTTTGAAAGAACGGCAGATGAGGGAGGCAATGAGGTGGAAGACAAGGACAAGGAGGAAATACGAAGATTGAAGGCAATGAGATCAAGAGAGAGAGAAAGTTACTCATACACACGTACACACAGACACACCGACACACCGACACACAGACGCACATACACACATACAAACACACATGCACACTCAGGTCAAGAGAGGAAGAGAAAGAGAGAGAGAGTGAGAGAACAATTGAATTTCAGCTCACCTGTAATAATAGGAAAACGGCGTTCCTGGTCGGCATGGTCCTGTGAGCCCTAATTGGCGCGGCTGTCCGAAGGCCGCCTAGCCCTTCTCCACGTGCACAGTAAACAAGTCCCGCCCCTCTTCTAACGTCAACCGAGGTCATTCGACCAAGTATTTACAACTTGTGAGGGTGAAAGAGAATGAGAGAAGAGGGAAAAGAGGGGGCACAGATACAGAGAGAACGAGAGAGATAGAGAGGGGAAGAGATGTATAGAAACAGAGAGAATGAGAGGAAGCCAAAGTGAAACAAAAGAAATGAGAAGTTTATTTGCAGAAGCGGTTGAAAGCCCTATCGTTGTTTCTTAATGCGTCGCTGAGCCTCTTCAATGACATCGCGGAGTCCTTCCGGATCCAATTCGTCCATCAAAACAGACACCGCCGAGAGGATCTTTGTCAGGCGGTTTTGCTGCAAACACGTGTTTTGATTCAGAAGTTGTCATGAACTACCCTATGGGGACTGGCAGATGGCTGGCGGGGGCTGATCCTCCTTCTGGGGGCAGAGGCAGAGCGAGGGAAGGGATGACGGGGTCTCTCTTCATACATACTCATGCACATGCGGGAAGAGAGGGCGTCCATCGAACAATGACGGGGGTCTTCCCCAATACTGAAAGAGAGATTGTTTCTCTTTCTATTTCTCTCTCTCTCTCTCTCTCTCTCTCTCTCTCTCTCTCTCTTACTTGAAATCTCCCCAGTCATCCTCTAACAGAGGTGCTGGGACGAAGGCGCTCCTCGAAGGCGTTGGAGGCTCCTCATCCGAAGCGTCTTCAAAAGTTGCAATCTGTGGTTGCATTACAGTATCCATCACCGGGTTTCGAGTGACTAAACAAAATTAATTGACATCTAAACTGTGTTTTACTGTAAAGAGAGCGTGTCATGAGATCACTGTGGGCACTGCTACTCCTTGCGCTTCGAACCGAGTACATCGAAGCGTGCATATCACATTCTGGGGCAGATTCTTCAGGCTCCAGATGGTCATCGGAACTCACAACTGAAAAAAGCTATCTGATAACGGTGTTGTTCCGTGCGCGGTCTTGTCAAGCGCCGCGCAGCGATCGCTACCAGCGATCTCGTGGTGTAGTGGTTATCACATCTGTCTACCAGGAGTTACGGCCCGCCTTCGGCGGTCCTACACTCCTGGCATGTGTGGGGTCAGCACATCAGTAGCTTTCAATTGATGTAAAACACACCATTGGGCGCCAATTGGGGCCGCAAGCGGCCAAAACGGCTGCTCCTGAGCCGAAACGGTGCCTGCCTTCGGCCGCTTCTCATTCAATCCAATGGTTAGGATTAGTAAGGTCTTTCCTTCTCTCCTAAGGACAGGTTAAGGAAGACCTCTGATTCCATCCTAAGGATAGGTTAAGGAAGGCCTCTGATCCTATCCTAAGGACAGGTTAAGGAAGACCTCTGATTCCATCCTAAGGATAGGTTAAGGAAGGCCTCTGATCCTATCCTAAGGACAGGTTAAGGAAGGCCTCTGATCCTATCCTAAGGACAGGTTAAGGAAGGCCTCTGATCCTATCCTAAGGACAGGTTAAGGAAGGCCTCTGATCCTATCCTAAGGACAGGTTAAGGAAGGCCTCTGATCCTATCCTAAGGACAGGTTAAGGAAGGCCTCTGATCCTATCCTAAGGACAGGTTAAGGAAGGCCTCTGATTCTATCCTAAGGATAGGTTAAGGAAGGCCTCTGATCCTATCCTAAGGACAGGTTAAGGAAGGCCTCTGATTCTATCCTAAGGACAGGTTAAGGAAGGCCTCTGATCCTATCCTAATGGGTAGGCTGAGTAAGTTTTTCCTTCTTTTCAATCTGTGGGATAATTGAGAATTCTCCTTCTGTCAAATGTGCAGATGATACGAAAAGGTTCAAAAAGTGGTTTGGGTTAAGGTCAAAATACCCAGCCTTAAAGCTAGACCGGCCCGGAAGGAATGAATTACCCCCTTTCCGCCACTTGGCTACGCTAATTTCGGCCCTCTCCCCGCCTACCACCTTTGCCCGCCAACCGCGAGGAAATGGCCGGCCACCAAAATACGCTAATTTTGAGACAACCATCGAGAGAAAGGCGAGAGAGCATGGGAAATGAGGAGGCGCAGGCAGCGCACGTAGCTAGCGCACTTTCACCAAGGGACATCACACAAACACACAAACAGAGATTTAAGCCAAATGTATAAGAGAGGAACACACAGAAGGCCGGCGGTTCGAGCCCGCCCGAGATCAAACTTTTTCCTTCTAATGAAAACCGTTGAAAGATATGAGTATTAACCTCTATCGTCCAGCTTTGTGACTTGCGGCAAAATTCGAACCACTTTGTGTCTGTATTCTCCGATCGCAGTGCATGGATTTTCATCGATCCATAGGGTTCTCAATGCAGGTAGACCCTGAAAAACACATTTTCAACAGCGGATTCCTCGTTGACCACCGGAGACACGACCCCATGAATAACGAATAATGAGACACACATGTGTATGGGATATTGGCCTGCTCGCTTTAACCAATTACGGGTTCATTCAAGGACGCAATTGGGAAGAGAGAGATAGAGAGAGAGAGAGAGAGAGAGAGAGAGAGAGAGAGAGAAGCAACCGCTCTCTCTCTCTTTCTCTCTAACTCCCCTGGGTGTAATAACATTGCTTAAGATGGATGCTCTTCGAAGAATAAACAAAGATGACCCCTTCTATATAGCAATTTTGAAATAAACAGTGTCATAAATAGGTAGATCAAAATCATCACAGGGATACCAAACATAGGAGTCATGTGCTGATTTCAAAAACTCAAATCTCACCTTCAGGTGCTCCAATTCACTGAGACTCTCAATGTTATTCTTCCTAAGATACAATTCTTTCAGACGAATACAACCTCTCAAAGATTCCAGAGTAGAGACCCTGTTCACACTGAGAGAAAGAACCTCCAGGTTCTTCATTTTCTCACAAACCGAGATGTCGTCGATGTCGCAGCCCCTGGAAACGTCATTTCCGAGGTTAAAAGGTGGCTTACCACAGATTGAGCTTCTTGACGGCGTCGACATTACATTTGGTACGAATATAGACGGCTGATTCGGTAAGCCGGACCATGTTGGTCGACGGCCGTCCGAGAGATGCGCGCTTGAAATCAATAGGACCCGCTGAGGGAAGCCGAAATGCTTTCTGGTTAACACCCTGTTGAACCCAGGGGTCAGGGAAAGAGAGAGGGAGATACAGAGACTGTGGGTGTGGGTGTGAATGGGTGTGTTTGTATATGTGTATGTGTATGAGTGGATGTGTACGAAATAGAGAGGGTGTGTGAGTGTGTGTGTGTTTGAGTGTTTGCACGCGAATGTGTGTGTCTGTGAAAGAGAGAGAGAGAGAGAGAGAGAGAGAGAGAGAGAGAGAGAGAAATAGAGAGTGTGTACGTGCGTATGTGCGTGTGTGTGACAGAGAAAAACCAGAAAGAGAGGAAATTGATTACATCACTGTGAGTGAACGCATTTTCAGCACAGATCGTAGCTGAAGACATTTATATAGCCAACGTGACCATGACATCAGACATTTGTGTCCAGTAAAACAATGTTTGTGAAATAAATTTTATAGATTTTGTTTTTTTCCTATTTATTGGAAGAATGTCCCATTTCTTCATTTCTTGCAAGATTGTTAATATGTGCCAAAATTATGATGTCGGTTTTAGAATTCCCAACAGCGGCATCATAAATTTGGCACAAATTAGCATTCTTCCAAAAACTAGGATTGGCGAGTGCGAGCGAAGTATAGGTTATTAGTAAATGTTCGTTCTTCTAATTATTAAAACATTCAATTTAAAGTGTAACCTACTCTATCGCAGATACAAATGATAGTACGTTACAATATAATATTTTGACTTTTTTTCGCAGTTTTATTTACCACATTCTATTTCATTTCACCAGTGGAATAAAGTAAAACCTTCATAAAATTTGAATCTCTTTCCATCTCCTTTTACAGCAGGTCCCACCACGAAAATCTACGGGGCCTGCTATCAACCCTGCGGCATTCGGCTATTGGTCGTCTTTTTTGTGTGCCTTCTTCCGCTGTTCCCTCTCAATTGCCTCTTTCCGTCCATTAACCAAACCTTTGTTCCTTTTTCAAACTACCGTAATCCAGAGTATTGATTGATTGCAGATCGGTGGATGTCCATTCCCTAGCCGGGAGATCAACACGGGTCCCGGTTCGACATGAGGTTCGAGGATATTCTGACCCCCCGCGTGAGTTTTCAGCTATTAAAAAAGAATGTACAATTTAATAACTGAAATACAATAGTTGTGTAAAATACGTGTAAATATGTCAATTACGCGTGCATTTAAGGAAAATGAGTGCTTGAACCGAATGACTGAAATCTGTCTCCAAAGTTTTATCCCCTCTGAGCCGTGATTTTCTACATGTTACGTGGCGAATTACTCATCCTTGATGACAAATCCGCCGCAAATCTTGCAAATTTCCCCGTCAAACCGGATTTCCTTCCTGTTATTCGTGCCACCCGCCTGGCTGAATCCCATTTCCCCTGTTGGTCATCGATTGTCATTCACGTGATAATAGAATAAGACTGGACTTCTCCCACCGGTTGCTCGTCCCTCCGAAAACCCCCGTGACACGCGGACTCCAAATTGGCCGCCCGATTCGATTTCCGAGGCGGCACACCCCCGGTGAACCCTCGGTGGCCGTGTGGATTTCAGAGGCTTCGAAGCGGAACGCCTGTTTTCTCTCTTCTCGTTTCGGCCGCTGATTGCGGCTCTGCGTGGATATTGCGTATTTGCGTGTGTCTCTCGCGAACTTATCGATGCTCCCTCTGCCGCCTGCCCTCTGTCCACCCAGATGTGTTTATTTCACCAGCCATGGCCTTCCCATTAGAGAGCCTCCAAATACACCTCCAGTTTTGTTTATTGGAGGCTGATTGTTGATGAGGAGGGAGGATATTTACCAGCCTTTGCGGGGCAGGAGCCTGGGAACTTGGTCTTCTCTCTCCCTCCTCCTCTCTCTCTCTCTCTCTCTCTCTCTCTCTCTCTCTCTCTCTCTCTCTCAATAGCTTATTCTGTTTCCTGCACGAAACATATCCCTCCCCGAAGGGTAATTGTTATCCTAATATTTGCCCTATGCATTCCCACACTTGCTGCATAATCCCCTGGTTCCTTCTGGAACTCCTTTCTCCTGACACTTCCTGGTTGACATCCATTGGCTGAAAAGAAGATTTACGTCTCGGACCTCCGGGGGAATTGCGTTTGACCCGACTGGTCCCCCGTGGGACATCAAACCACGACAATAATCCCTTTTTCGAGATAATAGGGCGTTCTTTCATCTCTCGTAGCTCTCCGCTTCTCTTTCCATTCTTCTTTCTTCTTCTCTTAGAAAGCGGCTCCACGCGGCCTAAGGTTGCTAAAAGTGGTCCACCGGTCTTTTGTTGCCAAAAAGCGGCCCAATCGGTCCTTGGTTGCCAAAATCACAGAAGTTCTCCTCCCGCCCTTCCTCTTTTCAACAGCTCAACGTCGGAACGCTCGCTAACAAATTCCATTTCCCTCGTAATCCCTGTTGTTGCCATCAGCGCCGATTTTTCGAATGGCCGGGCGGCGTTTCAAATTTCCGTAATCCAATTGCTGCCCTTGGCACCTCCCTCTAAGATCTCGTTTCCATGGCAATTTCCCTCCTTTTCCGTCGAATCCCCTGTTTATTCCCCATTGAAGCGTGTCATTCCACCGCCGTCCTCCGCGGGCTCCCGGGGCCCGGCGACTGCCTCGGGACCCCATGGACGTGGCCGTGTACCCTGCCTACACGGAGGACATCACAGTGGCTGGAGCCCTCTTCAGAGACAAGATTACTGGATTCTGCGAACAGATTATGCGCAATGAGCTAAGTGGAGGAGGGGCTGCAGAGGGAGGCAGTTTCAAGGTACTCTACGTCAACAAGAGGATCTTCGAGATTCCCTCTCAAATACTACCAATACAGTATTCCCCGAAGCCAATTTCATCGATTTGGCTTCGATTACTGGGCTGAGTACCATTTCCTATCTAAACACCTTGATTACGAGACTAGGTCATCTATGGCACAATCAAACGGTCACATAAAGCAAAAGATACATACACATACACAAGCCATATTTAATGTGCAGCTTTCAGGTTGACAAAGTGCAGTTGGTGGATCGCCTGGGGGCCGAGCCGAACATCTTGGGCACCGTGCATGTCACAACGTCGCACATCATCTTCCGCGCTGAGGACGGGTTCAAGGAGCTATGGGTTGGTCTCTCTCTCTCTCTCTCTCTCTCTCTCTCTCTCTCTCTCTCTCTCTCTCTCTCTCTCTCTCTCTCTCTCTCTCTCTCTCTCTCTCTCTCTCTCTCTCTCTCTCTCTCTCTCTCTAACCCACTCGTTCAGTTAGCCAACGGCCTCATCGCCAACGTAGAGCGGGGACCTCTCTCCGTGGCCGGCTGTCCTCTCGTCATCCGCTGTAAACATTTCATGGTAAATCATTGCCAATAACTTTCAAATCTTCTCTTTTAAGATAATTAGTCTGCTGATTTCGAGGGACAAGGTCTGTCAGGACCTCTACGAGATGCTCAGGAAGTGCTCGGAATCCGGTAAAAAGCATATTCTGGTAGTGAAATGAGATGGTTTTAGTGAATGTGGGAGATCTGTTGGCGTTTGAGAATCGAGATCTGGCGGAGGATGCGCGCGGCTGGGCTCGCATGGACTGGGGCATCGAATTCTCGCGACAGGGCGTTTCGGCCGAGTGGAAGGAGACCAACATCAATATGAATTATGCGGTAAGAACATAGAAAACGCAGTTCAAGCGGCCTTTGGTTGGAAGGAAGCGGTACGCGCGGCCCGCTTTTTTGGTAACTAGAGGCCGCTTTCTGGCAAACAAATTCTGATATATTAAGCACTTTTCCTTCCAGAGCTGTGACACGTACCCTGACCGTCTGTGGGTGCCCTCCTCCTCCACCACCGATGTCCTCTTTGGCTCCTGTCGCTTCCGTTCCCGTGGCCGTCTCCCCACCCTAAGCTATTACCACAAAACCACCGGAGCTACCATCTGCAGGTATTCGTTTTCTCTATTTTCCTCATCGAACCTTGTATTTTAGATGCGCCCAGCCATTGACTGGCTTCTCCGCGAGATGTGTGGAGGACGAGAAGTTGATGTCTCTGGTGGGAAAGGCCAATCCACAATGCGACACTTTGTATCTGGTGGACACCAGGCCTAGGGTAAGAGGAGGGATTCTGGCTTTATAAGGAAGATATTCAGGTGAATGCTATGGTGAACAAAGTGCAGGGGAAGGGATTCGAGGACGAGAGGAACTACGCCAATATGAGGTTCAAGTTCTTCGACATTGAGAACATCCACGTCATGAGGACCAGCCAACAGAAGCTCCTGGATGGTGGGTCTCTCCCATGCGGCCTAAGGTTGTCAGAATGCGGCCTTTCGTTGCTAGAAAGCGGTCCACCCGTCCTCCTTTTTCAGGTTGCACCCGTGCCAGGACCATGACCGAGTACCTGAAAACAGTGGAATCTTCCGGCTGGCTGAAACACCTCCGCTCTCTCGTGGAATGCGCCATGTTCCTTGCAGACGCCGTCACCGGAGGTTATTTCCTCCTTTTTTCTCTCATAACCTAATTTCAGGCATCTCCTGCGTGGTTCATTGCTCAGACGGCTGGGATCGCACTTCGCAGACCGTGGCCCTCGCTCAACTGCTTCTGGATCCTTTCTATCGCACGATTCACGGATTTCAGGTGGGATTCTGGGATAAATTGGAATATATGATGTGTTTAGGTTCTGATTGAGAAGGATTGGCTTGGCTTTGGCCATAAGTTCGATGACAGGTGTGGCCACATCGGGGCATTGAACGAGGAGGCCAGCAAAGAGGTAAATAAATAGAGGGAAAGAGATCCACATTATTCCTTCAGATCTCTCCCATTTTCACCCAATTCCTCGACTGTGTCTACCAGATAATGAGGCAGAAGCCCCGTGCTTTCCAGGTACTCCCTCCTTCCGTTTATAAAATTGAGGTATTTTCAGTTCAACGAGCGTTATCTCATCGAAATCCACGAACACGCCTACTCCTGCCAATTTGGAACCTTTTTAGGAAACTGTGACAAGGACAGAAAGGTTGGATTCTTTGTTTTTCGAGGGATACGGTAGTTTAGGATCTGACTTTGGCGAAGCGCACAAAGTCCCTCTGGCCCTACTTGGATTCGAGACAGGACGACTACTTGAACGCATTCTACGAGGTTTCTATCTATCTTTCTTTTCCTTTCTCTTTCTCCTTCTCTCTCAATCCCTTTCTTCAGCCGACCACCTTCTCCGTCCTCCTCGACGTGGATCCCCGTGCGGCCTCCTTCTCCGTCTGGCACGGCCTCTACAACCGCTTCGACGAGGGTCTTCTGCCGAAGGAGAGCATCGCCGACACTGCCATCGCCTCAATGGAACACGTGGGCGTGTTGGACAGCCACATCGCCGCCCTCCGCATGGTCAGTTAGCCCTTATTCCATTTGACAGTTGTTGTTTCAGAGAATCGCTGAATTGAAGACTTCTCTGGGGAAGACGAGTGCTTCGATGGCTGACAGTGGCCACAGCAGCAGCGGAGGGGCAGAGGAACAGCCGACTTTGGAGAGGTCGCCTTCCAGGGAGAGCGGGGTCTTCGATCAGAGCCTCAGCTATTCGGTTAGTTTTAGCTTCTTTAAAAAAAAGAGGCTTCATTCAAAGAGGAGGGAGCTTTGTTTTTCAAATGCTAATTATAAGAAATGTATTTCAGGAGGAAGTCCTGACTCGTCAGCCACTGAGGTGGCAATCGCTGCGGGACGCCGACCACTGCTCCTCCGTAGGCTGTCGCTCTGAATTCACCTCCTCTGTCGATCGGAGGATTCATTGCCATCGTTGTGGAAAGGTTGGAATTCTTTTTAAATGAGACGTTTTCTGAGGAGAGAGAATACTCATCCTTAAGTTCCAGATCTTCTGTCGCCGGTGCCTGAAAGTGACGGCGGATGAACGTGAGCGGGTGTGCGAGTCCTGTCGAACCCTCTGACTCTCCATTTCCAGTGGCTAATATCAATTCGCTTGGTGTAGTTTGTTGTATTCTGCCCACGGGTGTAATCACTGCGTTGTGCTATTCATAATCTGTGTGCATATTGTAGACAATCTTTAATTTATCATAAACATTTCTATCTTTTGCTCTCTCTCGCTCTCTCTCCTCTCTCCCTTCTCTTCACTTCTCCAAAAGCCAGATTCGAATCGTTTATCTCGTGGCGAGGTTGCACCTCGAATGTACAAAAGAGGCGTCACTGCCCCGTGTGATATGTGTGACACAAAATGCAAAGGTCCGTACTATGCGTCCATCTATCTGTCACCGTAGAATGAGAAAGAGCCTGTATCCTCAGGCACTCTGTTGTCTTGTGTTGTGAAGGGCCCGTAGATGAATGCGAGAGTCTTCTATCCGACCATCCACTGTCTTCTCGTCTCGGATGAGGCGACTGGCCTGGTCCAGGAAGGAAAGCCACAGCTGGACGTCATCTGGGGACAGCAGGCGGGACTGAAAACAAAGGTCTATATTCCTTTAAAACTATTTTTGTAATAGTGATCTACAGTCACCCATTGTAACTCAGATCAACATAGGATTGTCTACAGTAACCCGTTGTTTATATAACTACTGTAAAAGTAGAATTAGTTCCAAAGGCAATTCTTTTTAAATCATGTTTTGTAAAAAATGATCTACAGTAACCCGTAGTTCTTCAAAAGACCGTATTTCAGACAAACATTAGCTCTTTAGGCAATTTAGGGTCTGCAATAATACAACTACAGTAATCCATAGTGCAAAAGAATACTGTAGAAACATTTTAGAGACACTACTTTTTAGGTGTCGTGTGGCAATGAAGTAATCCAAAGTCCATTAGAATACTGTAGAAACAGAATGTGCTATCTGATTACCTGAGTGCGGGCTACAGTAACTGGTTGTTTACGGCATTTAGCACATAAAATGACTCACCAGACTGGATTCCAGCTCCCTCTCCCTCCGGTGGAAGGTAGTACGCAAGAGCCCCACGTCGCCCAGGCGGCGACGAAGGCGAGATTCTTCGAAAAGAGCCTCACTCTGAAGAGACAATGAATGTGAAAGTTGAAGAACACATTTACTCATTAGGTCACTCACTCGCTCACGCACACGCACATACATACACACGTTGTCCTTACCTTATCCGCAGTGCCATTCTTTATGCATTCCGCCAACTTATCCATCTGACATCTAAGTTTCGTTTCAAGACGGAGAAGATCCCAGCTATTTTCCAAGTGCCTTCGAATCTTAAAACGCAGCTTTAACCTAATTTTGAAAAGAAATTCTACCTTACTCGCCAGAAGAGGGTCATGCAACTGAACAACGTCTAGGATAGCCTGTCCCAGTCTCTCATTGTCAGCTGAGTGTTCTTCTAGGCTTGAACGCCTTTCTTCGAAGGCTGTCAGGCGATTACTCACATTGGAAATGCACTAAAATCGATACTTTATCATTTTAAAGGACTGTGATTATGAGAAATGTGGAAATACAAACCTCATTTCTCCTGTCCTCCAACCGGCGGAACTCTTGGCTTCCGAGGTCTGGGTTCTTGTATGCATTTTGGAGAGAGATCAGAGAAGGAGAGACGACTAGATTAGAGAGAAAGGCGGCGGTTGTGGTGGAGACGGGAGATGCTAGGGAAGTGAGGGAGGTCGATCGATTGAGGTGGTCCACCAGGAGGCCCTTGGGCTTCAGGGGAACCGGCGGCTTCTCTCGCTTGTGGTCGTCCACGGGCATCGGGTGCACCTTCAAGGAACATCGATTAGTCTTATCAGGAGAGGGCCTTCAGGTGGGGTTTACATGACAATCATTGCCATTTGGCACAAGGGTGACTATTTTCTGGAAAAAGGAAGGCCGAATATGGCAGACGGCAGTGTTTGCGGGAAGCTGTGAATCACGGGGAAAGTAAGCAAACTTGAGGGCAAACATGATTCTATGTAGTTCGAAGGGTTCATTCTGTTATACTTCTCTCTCTCTCTCTCTCTCTCTCTCTCTCTCTCTCTTTCTCTTACCTCAACTGTCGGTTTGGTATGAACCGGCATAGCCGTGTGCGTGGCATCCAGAGCACTCGTCGAGGCAGAGAAAGAAGCATGAAGCCTAGACGTTGGCTGAGGAGAAGTCGGTGGCATTTCAGGAAGAATTGATTGCAAAGCTCCAGAATCCACCAAGGACCGGTAATTCGAGTCAGAAGGCGTTGGAGAAGGAGAGGCTGTGGAAGAGGAAGGAGACGGTTGGAACGGGGAGGGGCGTGTCCTAAAACCAAAGGGTTGTTCGATTAAAAACTTTTTTCTCTATAAAACTTTACTTTGCAAACCCAGATTGAGTAACCAATGGTAAAATTAGGTTAGTCTTAGTTCATGTGGTGCACGTTATTTAGCACAAAAAAATGCGCGCGTAAAAACAGCGCGCAGTTTTTGTTGCCCACCCGGCGCCCATTGCCAATAATCGGTTTTAAAGGAAAAGATTTGAATTTGAAAAGGTTGAAAACCAGGAATTATGAAAGAGATGAGCCGTTTGCAGCTTGTTGCCGCCAACTGATTGCTATCTACCTGCCTGGCGGTCTAAACGAGGAATTCCCCACATTCCACCGGCCGTTTAAGACTGCAGATGGAAAAAAGGCGAATAACAACATTATTGATATCAATGGACACTTGTAAGCCAAAAAGAAGACTCACATTCCCTCCCGGCGTTGTTTGATCTTCCTCTTGGCTCCTGAAGGACTCCGATGAAGCATTTCTGGAGCGTCGGCGGTCGGAAGAAGGGAGCGCGACGGCTAAAACGGAATGACTCAGCCAAGGAACATTCCACGACGACACGTGGCCTACGGGGGCTCATATGAATTCTATTACGTATGGAGAGAGATTATTAAACAAGGAGAGAGAGAGAGAGAGAGAGAGAGAGAGAGAGAGAGAGTGTGTGTGTGTCTGAAAGAGCAAAAAATGAGTCGAGTGACAAGGGAGAGAGAGATAGGTCGAGAGAAAGACCTGGACAAAGAGACATAGACGATACAAGAGAGATAGAGATAGTGAGTGAGTGAGAGACAGAGACAGAAAAGAAAGAGAGGAAGAGAGAGTCTCTTCCGAAGAGAAAACAAGTTGTCCGTCTTGTCTGCGGGAGTCGTGTGTGTTCCGGCCGCGCGGTGTCAAGTGTCGCTTCGTTTTATGGCTGTCCGAATCTTCCAGCTGATCTCTACGGGTGGTTCAAGGAATTCGACGCAGAGACGCGGAAACAACGCATTCCGCGGATTCTTATTTGAAAAGCATAGCGTAAAGTCACGAATGGCACGCGAATGGCGCGCGCATCAAAGGTCTAACTTTCGCATTGGAGCATATTAAACTAACAATGTAGTCTTTCGTCTCAACGTTCTGATGATTACCGTTGTTTTAAGCTGAATTGTTTATTTAAACCAAATATTGAGATAACAAAACACTTAATTAGCAATAAAACTATAAAGTGGCGTATTTTGACCTTGGAGCGCATTTAGTCCGCGTTTACAACCAGCCGCAGCAAAACAGTTCAGGTGGTGAAGCAGCTGGCAATAATTGGCCTTTCGCGGCCTTTCGACTGGCAGCAGTGTACGTGATTGGAGACAGCCGGTTGGCAATGAAGCACTTTTATGGGCAGACGGCTGGCAATGGACCGTATCTCGGCTGGCAGCTGCCCTCTCCCAGGCTGAGGGCAGCCGCTGACGTCACACAGGTGATCCCCGGTGACTAAACAAGGGAGAATCGATCGGCTGACCCCTGACTGGCAGCTGCAGCTGGTAACAAAGGGGTCCGGCTGGCAGCAAGGGAAAGAAAGCCTAAGGAAGAGAGATTCCTGGGGTTCTCGGTCTTTAAGAATTTGACAATCAGTCAAATGAGAAACACACTTATTTTTAAATGATTTTTTGTAAAGTTTTACAAATAACCGTTGAAATTTCATTTTTCTTCAGTTAGAATTGGAAAACTTGGCTGGAAACGGCGTGCCATCGGCGACCTCGGAGACGCGCGGCTGTCATTAAAGGACTGTCATTAGATGCGTGTGCATCGCCGCGTGAATTCGACACAACAGGTTGACCGAATGATAATTAGGGGGAAACGGAGAGCATATGGGCCCAGGTGGTCGGCTGAACCGTCAAAAATAACATGCCATTAAAGTGATTTCGGCCAAAAGTGGACGATTTTTTGTGGGAAAATTATTTTGAAATGAGAATGAAAAGTTGACTTCACAAATTTTTGTTGCGCGCGGTGCCCGCCAAGATCGTGGCGGGACCCGACGTTGGCAGGCGCGGCGCGGTTTTCACAAAAAGTCACAATTTCGATTGTTTATCGGCTTAAACTTATTGAACACTGATTTTTATATTTTATTGGAAATTCGATTACAAAATGTAGTGTTCGCTATTACCGTGGCGCGTTTTACCGCAAAACGAGATTTCAATCTGCCCACAGTTGCAATTTCTTTTTTAAACAGAGGAAAGATATTTTTTCGATGGATGAAAGTAAAGTTATGAAAATAAAAATAAATGTTTAAAATATTGCCAAAACAAAAATTTGAAACTTTCTGTTCAAAGCGGTTGCACACAGGCTGATCGATTCCAAACTGTATGCGCGCTTTTTCCAATTTTTGTAAAATTCGCTGTTACATATAAATTACTTTAAAAGAAAATTAAGTAGTTATTAAATAGACGTACTCATTAATATATAGTTAATTAGTGATTCACAAGTTTTAAAAAGCAGAATGAGACAAAATGTGGAAGTCACTTACAACTAAACCATAACTTATTCGATGAGAGTAAATCGATAAGTAGATATACAATATATTGTAAAAATCGTAAAATTGTAATTAAAGTGCGATTTTCGGTAATTACAGGCTAAATATATCAACAGGGCATTGTCCTGGGCGTGGATGTGGGTGCTAATCCGCGTATATGCAAATGGAACGGTCGTGTCGGGGCGGGGATTAGCATAAATAAAGTGCGTATCGGACTGTATTTCGGGCGATAATTCATTCCGAATGGAATGGCCACTTTTTGGCTTCCACGGAACACGTTGGAAACGGCGGAGGAAGGCACTCGAGGCATAGCCGGCTGCCTGCAGAGACTGGCGACAGCCGCAGTCCCGATAAAGGTCACTCGCCGAACCGAGGACAACGGCGCAGACGCCACCATTTGAATCTCCCGCCGGTTACCGCACTCCGGAGAGATGGAGAGAGAGAGAGAGAGAGAGAGAGAGAGAGAGAGAGAGAGAAAGAGAGCAATTGAGTGAGTGAGTGAGTGATTAAATTTTCCACCTAATCTCTCGTGAAAAACCAAAAAAGCCAGTGGGTAGGAAAAAGTTGGATGACTGTGAGTGAAAAGGGCGAAAAAGCGGTTTTGAAAGGGCCGACTGTGAGTCAGCGGAAGGCGTGTGAAACAGAAGACAAACAAACCACGAGCTGGTAGTAGCGCTGGCTGGCCGCTCGATTGCTACGCGCCGTTCGCAGGGTGTCCGAGTCATAGTCCGCCGACATCTGAATACAACATTTTAATAGCTAAAATTTAAACAAAATAGGTAAAGCAGTTATACAACCGAAAGAGAACATTGAAAGATTCAGAGCTTGCCAGGCGAACAAGGGCAAAACCAGCGTTCCAGTTGCTTCTGAACCAAAGTAGCAGTAAAAAGTGGAACCGGTAGTCATTTTTCTACTGATGTTTTGAAGAAGATTACGACGGAACAAGTTTGAAATTGAAAACACAAAACAACATTAGCCGCAAATGAGAGAGAATGGATGGAGAAGACTCACATTTCTCACTCACATAGATAGTCGCACACGTGCACAGAACACACACACACACACACACACACACACACACACACACACACACACACACACACACAACACACTAGCTTTCTCCCTCTCTTCCTTTCCGTTTCTCTCTCTCTCTTTACAAAAAGTTAACTATGAATTGCATTGAGAGGCCGATCTTCTGAAGAATTTCCTCTGTTGACAGGTCAGATTGGGTGTCTGTCGACTCAGCTGATCGGACCTGTTTCGTCATCGGGAAGAATGTGGACAGATGGCTGGGGGGTCAAGGCTCATTGCTCCGGAAGAGAATTTTGTCGCTATATTTGCTCACATAACGGAATTTTAATGATTTCCTACTTAGTAGTCTTACATTTAGAAACTTTTGTGGGGAAGATCATTTAATGAATGAGTAAAGAGATAGGGGAGAAGGAATGCACAGTTAAAAATGGCAAATGCTTTGAGAAGAGTAGAACAAGAATGGTAAAAATAGGAATATCATATAATAGCTTAGATTGTGGAATATCTAGGAATGTGGCAGATGGCTGGAGGCAGATGGCGAAGGCGGATTCCGACGGCGCTATCGAGAAAACGATCACGCGTGGGAAACGGGCCGACAAAAGGCTTTTGTTCCTTCTGTCCGGTAGCCGGCAGAAGGGAGCAGAGCCAAACAAACGACGGACGAGCAGCGCAGATCAATCGATCGATATCGATTACTAACGGCTGTCGGCAAAGAGAGAGAGGGAGAGGCTCGCGCGCGGAATGCGGACGATGTTTGCGGTCAGCGGGCGATAAGAGGGGGCCGTGCGCGGCCATCTGATAAACAGCGACGGATAGACACCTGGCCCTGGATTAAAGAGGCTGGCAGCCATTTACATACGCCTGGTCACGGGGTTTAGCCAACAGAGCAACAAGGGAACAGAGAGATGGAGAGCAACAGAAAGATGATGTGATGGTTTGAGCAATAGCATAGTGAATCAGGGTGAGAAATATTGACAATACTGATAGCGGGGAAACTGAGGAAACAATAAGAGGGTCTAGAAAAGCGAGAGATTACATTTCACTCGAAAGCTCCCGCGCGATCTTTTCTAGCGCCGCTGAGCATCTGCCAGCAGCGATCTCGTGGTGTAGTGGTTATCACATCTGTCTAACACACAGAAGGCCGGCGGTTCGAGCCCGCCCGAGATCAAATCTTTTGCTTTTACTGAAAACAACCACATATGGTGGATATTAACGTAATTTTTGCAGTTTTGTAAGTTTTACATTATCTAGGTGGAATTGGACTTTAGGGCGTTGTACTCTTCTTTTCGTCGATGACTCATGGACGATGGAGGGATGATGGACGATGGCGATGGACATTAGATTAACTTGTTTTAACAAAGTTTAGAACAAGTTACTTTTAAAGCTGGTATTTAGATGATGAATGAAAAAAAGCTTATTTGTGGCTTCGGAAAGACTGGCTAATACCAATTGACTGATAGCGCCCCTCTATTCGAAAAGGCGCTTAATGGACAAGTGATAACGTGTATTCTCCCAATGGAACGTGGGATTCCACCCGAAAAACAGGCCGAGTGGACGACCACTTTGCCCGGATTACGGTAATCTTCGTCGCTTTTTTCATCGACCGCCAACAGCCAGAAAACGACGGCTAATGGTGGAAAAATCGGCTGTGCGCGACGCTAATCCGAGGAGGAATGGAAATTGGGGATGTTTGGTAAGGAGAGGGGAAAGACCACGTTAGGAAGGCAATGGAGGGAATGATAGATAGGCAAGATAGAGTATAGGAAGTGAGAAGTTTGTTTATCGCAATCCGGAAATATAGCGGCGGGTGGCGCTCGCGTGCGGATACCCGCTGGGGGACAAGGGTAATGAGAAAATGAGAGAGAGAGAGAAAGAAAGAAAGAGATAAAGAGAGTGTGAGGGAGGAGAAGAGAGACAGACATACAGAGAGGGAGGGCGAGAGACAGATGAAAAGAGGAACAGACAGAGATGAGATAGAGACGGAGACTGGGTTAGAGAGAGGCACACAAAGACGAGAAAGACAGAGAAAAAGAGAAACACAGAAAGAGAGAGACATACAGAGAAAGACGAGAGAACCCATAAATCACCCTGTGTCGGAATGTTTGTGCTGGGTGCGGTCGCATCAGAACCCCCACTGTGAGGTCGCAGGTAATGAGAGACTTGATGTGTTACCGAAGGGATCACTACATTTCTGCAATAGAATGTTTTAAATCAACAGAAAAGAAATTCAAGGATACGTCCGTGGTACCTGCAGTGGTGCAGGTCGGTGTCTCCCTGCTGTGAGTCATCTGACGGCCACGGCTCATTTGAATACGCAAACGGGATGACCCCCCGCAGCGAGACTGGGGAGGCATTTGTGGAATTCCAGAGGTTTTTGGGACACAATCGATGGTTTTGAAACTAGCAAGCCACAGCTTACGTTAAATTACTCTAACATGTATTTAAGTAAGGGTACGGTGCCAGATAACCGCTTTTGTCCCCGCGTATTTCGCACCCGTAAACAATCAGAAGGCCCTGGACAAGGAATTATATCAGTTGGTTCGTAAAATGGGCTCCCAGGGTTCTCAAATGAGTTCCACTCGAAAGTTAACCGTCGACTGCGCTTGGTTTCAGTGGACTGTGAACCTCTGACCCCTTCAACGATGTTGTCGAGCTCCCCACCAATTTTTACATTTTGCAATTTAAGTTTTCTGTTTTTTTTAATGTTTGACTACAATGATTTAAAAAAAATCACTTTTCGATGCAGCAAAAGTTTGTGCGGAAATGACCTTGCGATATCGCCCGAACCCGATCACAGGGTTTTGGTTTCTTCATTCAAAATTTCTTTTGTTTTCTTCAATTTAGCGCCTAAAATTTCACAGAATTCTGGTTTAATTAGCACTTTTAATCTTTCATTTAAAGTTTACAAACACTTTTTTAAATTATTTATTTTCCCTCGGTTACGTCATAGAGCGGGAAATCGGTGCGTTTGAAATAATTCTCCGACCCGTCGATTGCTTTTATTGGAAAAATCTCGTTTTTACTCTATTTTTGTAGTATTTTGAGGAAGTTTTTATACAAACATAATGAATTAATTAAATATCAATAAGTGAAAATTAAAAATTTCTAATTTTTCAGACAGAATGGAGGTAGTTATCCAGGGAGCCATCTCGGCTCTTGGCTACCTCGAGGACGGGGAGTACTTCCCGGAGCCGGATTGTTACGGTATTTTCTTTTTTTGAGTTTATATATATTTTGTTTTAGAAACTCTTCGAGACCTAATTCGCTATCTGAGGAATGACGACGACACGTGGAGGGCAAGGAGGGCGATTGGAGAGAGGAATCTGGTGGAGAACGACCTGATCCCTCTGATGAAGAAGATCCACGAGGAGGACCGCATGTTCGACATTGTTTTGAGGTAAATCGAGGTTTATGAAGCCATTTTATTGTGTTTGAAGGGTTTTATAGGCTGAAATCTCTATTTCAGGTTGATGGTGAACATCGTCCAGCCGGCGATCATCAGCACAATCGGCAAAATGCCAGAAGACCAGCGGAATCTGAAGTTCGTCTATGAATTGGAGGACAATCTACAGTAAGTTCGTTTGAAAGCGGAAACTTATTTGATTTCAGGAAGGCTAAACTGGCATTTTCCGATCCTGAATTCTTCGGGATTTTGAAGCTTCGCATGGAGAAGTATTTCATGAACACGGTGGGTTTGACAGGGTCCCGACACGAATGTTTTTCGTTTCGTTTTTTCTTAGAAACTAGTCAATCGATAGTGTTTTATAACCATTTTAATTCAGGAATGGGAAGATCGTTCGGAGGAGGACCGTCTTGTTATGGAGAGGATTATCGTCCTTCTGCGCTACGTCCTCTGCATTTCTCACCTGCGCCACGACGAGAAAAGAACGGCGCTACAGTCTAATTCTCACGACAGAGTGACTGCCGCACTCTTCGACGCCGGAATTCATCAGGTAACTCCCCTTTTGAGCATATTTATCGATATAATTTCAGGTTCTCATCCACATCGCCTCTCAGAACCAGGAAAAGGACTTCCACCTGCCCGTCATGGAGATCATCGCTTTTATTGTCAAGGAACACGTGATTTCATTCTAATATTCTTATTAGTTGATATATTCAGAATCCTGAAGACATTGCCGAGGCAGGAGGAGACCGGAGTGAGGAGGAGAAACAGAAGGCGGAGGCTGAGCTACGACAGGCGTTCGAGAACGAGCAGACGAGGATTGCGGAGGTCAAGCGGAAGATGCTAAGTAGTAGACATTCCAGGTAACATTCACACTTGGTCACGTGCACACGTGCAATTTCAGGTTTGCTGGGTCTTATTGGGTCGACGGGTTGAAGACCTTCAACAAGGAGAACAAGTTCGTCACGAATAAACCAGTGAACGACACCTCGAAAATTTCATTTCTCGACGAGAGGAAGAAAAAGAGACGACAGGTGCAGACGCAACGGTTAGTCTCTCTCTCTCTCTCTCTCTCTCTCTCTCTCTTCCTCTCTCTCTCTCTCTCTCTCTCTCTCTCTCTCTCTCTCTCTCTAACCTCCCTCTTTCCAGAGTATTCGACGTAAAGCAAGAAACCCACCTCTCCTCCCTGGAACTCCGCGTGAAAATCAAGGAATTCTGCGAGGCCTTCCTCCAAAGGGCCTTCAACCGCCTGATGAAAAGTACCAAACAACTCGTTAGTTCTACCCTATTTCTTCCTTTTTCCCTTGTGAAAGCAGTGGAAAACGCTATTTAGGCCTTTGGTCTCCGTCGAACCCTGGCCCAACGCAATTCGGACATGCACTACTTCCTCCTCATTAGGTTCTTCTTGAAATTCGCCCGTCTGGCTAAGATCGGATCGGATTCGGTAGAATAAGTCCATTTTATGATTTATTTGGTAGTTTAGGTCTCTTCTTGTGTGGGAGTGGAGGCCTTCCACCACGTGCAGCTGCAGATCGACCAGTACCTGGAAAATGCGAATGTCCAGAAGTCGGAGGGGAAATACCACGGGATGAAGGCGCAGTATGCAGTCTCTGCTTACAAGGAACTCATTATGTTGTGAGTTAGAGACGCAGAGGAAAAGGGATAAGCTGATTAGAGACAGGCTAGGCTAGAGCCGGAGATAGATTGAGCCAGATGAGTGGTTAGAGACGCAGAGACAGCGGATAGAAACAGAGTTAACGAGACAAGAATGCTAGAGACTCAGAGAAAATGAGACAGATGACTGGTTAGAGACAGACAATAGCGATACAGGGAGAGTGCGATAGTTAGAGATACAGGAGGAAGAGGCTGGTTAGGGACGCAGCGTGGCAGATGAACACCTGTATTCTGTTTTAGCCAATAATTACCGTATTTTCAGCCACCAGTACCTGATCGACAGTGGTTCTCCGGAAGAAAAGGAGACCGCCCGTGCCACCTGCAAACACATAATGAACGTAGAGGAGTACCGCGAATTGGGCATCATCATCCTCAAGAAATTCAAGGTTCGTTTGAATTCTGCCTCTCCGTTTGAGAGACAAAGAAATGCCTAAAAGTGTATATTTCAGCCTGCCTACTGTTCTAAGACGTTCCTCCGAGAGCTCCTCCTGGCCACCCATTACTACTTCCGCATGTTGGAGAGGAGTGTCAAAAGCGGCGAACTTCGGTCGGTTCTCACCAAGCAGAAGAAGAGAAAGCTTAAGAAACGTACGTTTCTATTGAAGTTTTGCCTGACCACTTCGTTTTAAGCGAAGAAAACCGCCGAAACTGACGCCAAGCCGACGAAGAGTGCCTGCGACGCCTTCAAGGAGGAGAGATTGGATCTGATTTGGGCTAAGATCTGCGAGGAGCTGAGTGACGTAGTCATAGGGCACGAAGAGGCTTCTGACGACCAGCTGCCAATGAGCAATATGCTCGATTGCTCAGATGAAGATCATCAGTGAGTCAGAAGGGGTTCTTAGCGGCCTGAGGTCGGCAGAAAAAGCACAAATCTGATCACGAATCTCCCGGAAACCCCTGTTTTCAGGCGTTTCGCGATGCTCCGAATCCAGCGAGCCCTTCGAGAGAGGAGAGTCGCCGACGCCGTTGGACTCTACCGCGCCGCCCGCGACATTTGGCTCATCGAAGGTTTTCCTTCTTCGTATTCTGATATCCACCCACTCCGTTTCAGAAGTCTTCGGCAAGGCGGACATGCCCTCCGAGGAGGAATTCGTGGAGCTCCGTGAGATCTTCTACACGGATCTCTCGGAAGTGGCGGATTCCCTCCTGCTGGCTGAGATGAATTCGGACGCTCTCTTCAGAAGCAACGAAATGGTCGACGACGAGTACGGTAGCGATGACGAGGACGAGGCCAGCTATGAGACCAAGGAGGTGGGAACAACGGAAATTCAAGAAATGTTGACATTTTAAGATTTCCTTCGATTTCAAGGACTATGTTGCACGATTCGCGGCCGCCGATGTTGTCAAATGGCAAGTCTTTTTTTGTCTAAGCAGCCATTGGTTGCCAAAAAGGTCAACTTACAGTAACCCTTTGTTTCAGGTACGTCTTCTTATTGGCTGACTTCGACAGAAACTCTGCCGAACTGAACAAAGCCCTCGTTAAAATGCTCCATCGCATTGCATTCGACCTCAATTCGAGCGTCCGTCTCTACCAGGTTCTTTTCCTATATTCTATCTAATCTTACCTCTCTTTCAGTTGTCACTTTTCCGTATTTTCCAAAGAGTCGGCGAGCGGATGAAGACGGTGGCCTCGGCAGAGAGGAAGAAACACAGCCTCTTTGAACTGTACACCTTCGGAATGCATCTCCTGAAGAGGTAGGAATACAAGGTTGGAAATAATTGAACAAACGCTTTTCAGGTTCTTCAAGCGGCTGACTGAGGTGGGGGAGAAGATGGCGCCGGAGACTCTTTTCTGGAAGGGAGCCAAGGAGAGCTACGAGTTGGAGTTTGGCTACGGAAGCTTTACGGAGTGAGTCACGCACACACACATACACACACACACACACACACACACACACACACACACACACTTTCAGGTCTAAGGAGGAGGCCAAGATGCTGTGGACTGAGAATATGGAGGACCAGCTGAGGTCTCTGCACGGCGAATGGAAGGATATGGAGGAACCACCTTCTGGTAATCTTTCATGCAAAATTATAATGACCCCACTGGCTTGAGGCTGCCAATTTGTCTCCTTCTTTCTAAATCTGACACTTTCGTTGCAGGAATGGATGTATTGGACTTCATCGAGGCTAACCTGGATCGACCGCGGACGCGTCACCAAATCAACAAAAAGATGAAGGAGCTTGGATTGGATGCCCTCGGAGCCAAGGTTAAAGGGTCAGTGTCTCTCTCTTTTTTCTCTCTCTCTCTCTCTCTATCGCTTTCTCTCTATCTCTAACTCTAACTTTATCTTTCAGCTCCGCGAGTGACCGCAACTTCCCCCTGATCGCCATGAAGGAACTCATCGACCGTTACAACGAAATGGACGACAGTAGCAACTGTAAGTTTGTCTCTTTAACGTACTATTCTAATGATATTCAGTCGATCTGGTGGATTGGCTTCGTACGGCCTTGGACGAAAGAGGGGCGGGAGCCTTCACCCGGCAGAAGATAATCAAACAGCTGACCTACGCCGGAGTGACCTACGAAAAGAAGCAGAAGGCCAAGAAACCGTGAGTTTTAAGCAGGAGACAGAGGAAAACGGGATATTTTAGGCCTAAGCTGCCCAAATGGCCGGAGGAATTGGTTGCTGAACTCTCCAATTTGAAGACTCAGTTCGAAGAAGACGAGGATAAGGGAGATGGTGGGTCCGGAAGCGGCCTGAGGCTGGCTCCATTCAGCCCAAAGCTGCCTGAGGCTGCCTAATTCTTTGTTCATATTCTAAATCTTCTCTTCCAGTGGGTCTGACGGACTACGTGATCTGCCGTTTGTCCAAATCGAAGCAGCGTCGTCAAGTGGAACTGCACCTTGTGGCCCTGGGCGCCGATGTTCCCGTCACCGCGCCGTATTTTAATTCTTTTGATGTGTTTTATCTTGATTTCAGTGTTCCGAGAGCTAGAAAATCCGAAAACGGCAAATCCAGGAAGCCCGTTGCGCAAGGATCAGATGACGAAGAAGAGGAGGAACCGGCTGAGCTGTCTGACAACGAAGTGGAGGAGGTAGGTTGTGATGGAATAAGGCCGCTTTCTGCGGATAGATATCTTAGTTGACCTCTTGTTTCCAGAAGTCTTCCGGAGAAGACGAGGATTCCGATGCTCCTCTGGCTGACAGTGACGACGAGGAGGGAGACATGGGCATTCGTCTGTCCAAGAAGACTACGGTAGAAGACAAGGAGGATACGGTAGATAGGCCAACTAGCCGTCAGAAGAGCCCCATCCCCACGCAGACCCAGGTTTCCCTTTGCCGTAGTCTAATTGACCTTGTTATTAGAAACGCAAGAAGGTGGTTGACCTGTCGGATGAAGAAGAGGTGGCGAAATTGACGGAGACCAAGAGAAGGTCGGAGTCGCCGGAATCCCTGCCCAGTCAGCAACTTTCGCAGAAAACCAAGGTGAATCTATTTCCTCTGCCTAAACCCTCTCTTCTTCAGAAACGTAAGCGTGTGGTGTCTTCTGACGAGAGTGACATGGAGGAGGGGGCAGCCGTGTCCTCGAGCCAGCCGTCTGCCGAAGTGGCGCAGTCCTCCCGCAAGGCGCGCAGGGTCGCCTTTGACTCGGACGAGGACTGAAGAAATCTCGCAATTCCAGCCATATCCAATTGCCTACGGGTGGCCTCTTTCCTCTAAATACTAATGATTCCCTGTTTCTGCGGTGAAAATGAATTTTTCTCTGTTATTTTCATGCTTTCCTGGATTTTCCCGGTTTTCCAAGGTTGTTACATGAATATATTCAATGTTTTGTATTTCCGTTTGCCCATGTTTTATACTATATTGCACAATTCGGCCGTAGGAAACCATTTTCTAAGTTTATAGGTCTCAAACGGCCTCAGCATAGCAACGGCCCGGCCCTTGATTTTGTCATAAAACTAGGAATTGTTTGGTTCGTGGCTGCCCGGCCATTTTTTACCATTCTTAGTTTAAAGCGGCCTGAGGTTACCATTTTCGCTCATTTCTTGAGTACGCAATCTTCCGTGAACAATTTAACTCCCTGTTTTGATGAATTACCCTATTCTTTTTAAAGTTGTATCTTGTCATTTACCTTACTCATTCCCTTCTTTGCAGTCTAGGCACCGATGGAGGTGAAATTGGAGGAGGCGCCCACTTGCATGGCCCTCGGCTTGTCCGGTCTCATCGCGATCGGTTCCGTCGACGGATCCCTCAAGTTGGACAGGATCAATGGCGACGGCCAGGGTCTTCAGGTAGTATTTATTCTGTTTCTTGGCTCTAAATAACCCTATTTTCTTTATTTTCTTCCTCCATAATCAGATTCCTTAGCAGATGGGATTTACTTTGTTTCTTGGCTCTAAAAATCCACAATCTCTAGGAAGGGTGGCAGTTCGACATGAAGGCCAGCGTGCGTGACGTCATCTTCGACCACGACGCGTCGCAGCTCTTCTGCGTCAGTCGCAATCGCGCCGTTTGCAGCTACGACGTGGAGACTGGAAAGAGGTTGGCTTTAAAAAAAAGTTTTTATATATAAATGAATCAGGACGCGTTGCATCGTGCGAGGAACCGCCAAACGACCGAACACCATGTGTCTCCTGCCGCAGACGGCCAGGAAACACCAGCAGTTTGCCACGGGAGACGAGGAGGGAGAGGTAGGGAATGAATAGGACATATGAAGATCTTCTCTTCAGGTCCGAACATGGGATTTCCGAGCGGATCAGCCGATGATATGCAAATGGAAGGAACAGCACCAGGACGTCAATGCCATGGCCATGGACTCCCGCCACAACCTCATCTGCGCCTCTTCCGACGGTACGCTTTTCTTCTATTAAAAAGCGGTATAAGCGACCTTTGGTTGCCAAAAGCGGTTCAAGCGGCCTATAGTTGGTGATTACCCTTTAAAACTGTCGGTTCAGGTACTCTTGCCGCTTACGAGGTGCGCAAGTGCAAACTGCGTATGAAGAGTGAGATGATGCATTCGGAGATGCTGAGTCTCTGCGTCACGGACAAATACGTATATGCCGGAGGAGGCGACGGATACATTGAGGTCTTCTCCCACGGGGAATACGGCAACCTCCTCGAACGCATCGAGAGTGGATTCGATATGGTAAGAGAGAGAGAGAGAGAGAGAGATCTAAATCCCTGCATTTCAGGGCGTGAACCAAGTGGTTGAGCTGAGGAAGGGTCTCCTGATGACCACCAGCGAGAGTTCCAGCAAAATGAGGTACCTTCGCCTTATTTTCTACTCAATTACCATTATCTTAGGTTGTTGAACGTTATGCCGACGAAGAGATTGGGAGCAGTGGCCACCCACGGAGAGCAGGACGAAGGAGTCGACCGCATTGCTGTATTCTAATTTCCATTTTCTAATAAAATATGGATTTCAGGTGTCTCCGGATAAGAAATTCCTCGTTTCTCTCGCTGGAATGGCCGCCTCGCTCAAGATCTGGCCCTTGGATGAGCTCCTCTCCGACGTTCCGATTCTCCGTGCTGATAACATCAAGAAGAGGAAGCAGATCGTCCGCGAAGGGTGCGTTTTTCAAGGCGAAAAGGTTCAAGCGGCCTGTGGTTACCAGAAAGCGGTCTTCTTGGCACATAGTTGCCAAAAAGCGGCCTCAGCCAAATCAGTCGGCTTTTGCGGAGACTATTTTACCCTTTTTCAGTTTCTTCGACGACCTGGTAAACGAAGGAAAGAAGAAAAAGAAGATGGAGGATTCGGATGAGGAAGACGAAGATGAGGAGGAGGGAGAAGAGTCTGAAGGAGAGGAGGATTCTGAAGAGGAGAGCGATGAAGAGGAAGACAGCGACGAGGAGGAGGACGATTAGCTACCGTACCCGGTGTTGTTTTGTTATTGTTGAATTTGTTGTTATGAAACATTCCTCCCATTGACATCTCTTTTCCCTCCTGGATTTCCTATTTCTACCCTTTAAATTCATAAATTCTCTCCATTTTCTCCCAGAAATGGTCGTCTGTGCCTTCTGTCCCACCGACAAAAAGGAGCTCTACACCTGTCCTCGATGCAGGGCCAACTACTGCTCTGTCAAGTGGGTTACTGTACTTTTAGTCCATGCTTACGCTTCAGGTGCTACCGAGGGAAGGACCACGCCACGTGTTCTGAGAATTTCTACAAAGATTGCGTCAAAAAGGAACTGAAAGGTTTGTTTTTCGCGATTTTCAGAGGTCAGGCAGCCTCGGGCCGCTTTTTATCTTTATTTTCGGCAATAATTTGCATATTGCAGGCAAACTACACGACGGTCCGGGGAGTGACACATTCGAGGAGAGGATGAACCAGTACGTCCGTGGAGAGACCGACCAATTGCCTGGTATTCTTGTCTTTTTATAGTTTTTTTTAGCTGAGTTGTTCAGGAGCCGGGACGAGTGCAACGGAAGATGGAGGAGAACCGATCGATTCGGATGAGGAATTGGAGGAGGAGGACTATATGAAGAAGGTGGTGACGGACACGATGACAGAGTACGAACAGGAGGAGGACGAACTGGACAGGAGACTCATTGTAAGTAAAGGAGAGAGCGGCCTGAGGCCAGCAACAAAGGCAGAAAGCGGCCATGGAAGGTTCGCCTCATGTTTATCTACATTAACTCATAAGATATACCTACAGTATGAGATACGGTAACTATGGCCAGATAACCCATCAACCCGAAAATTTGGTCTAAAGAAGAAAATCTTTTTGACCTTCAATAACCCTGAAAGCTGAACTACATTAACTCAATACCTAACGCTTCAGTTACATACGTCTGAGTTTGACTTACAGTAACCCTTCGTGGTTGACCACAATAACTCCCGAACGAAAAAATCTTACAAGACAAAAAGAGATTGAGATGGAGTAATTCCAATTGATTCTGAAATTTCAGGCGATGGGACTGGGCGGCGACGTGGAGCAGCTGATGGGCGCATTGAGCGAGGAGGAACGGGCTGCGTTTGCTCAGCTGGCAGAGGAAGTGAGTCTCTCTCTCTCTCTCTCTCTCTCTCTCTCTCTCTTTCTCTCTCCATAATCCCTCTTTTCCAGATGCACCAGGAGGAACTCGGACTGGGCCAGAGCTGCTTCAAGTCCTCTCACTGATCTTCCACTTTGTTATTTTGATCGTTATAAATCTTTGCCCGGTTGCTTTAATGACTCTCCGTTTGGTGCTTCCATCACCCGTCGTCTCTATTCTCCCAATTCCCTGCCCCTGACCCCCTTTGCTTCAGAATCGAGGATGTTGGGTAGAATCACGGCTCCTCTGTCGAGGTTCGTCCGAACTGCCGCCACCAGGGCTGAAGTCGTCGATGGCTCCGCTGCCAATCAGGTAGGTCACTTAGCATCTAGGAGTGAGGTGGATGGTTCAGGTTTGCGAGAGAATCGCCTCGGAAGTGGCGGATGCGTCGCGACGCCTCTTCGCAGTGGTCTACGTGAATGGGAGGCAGTGGAAGGTCACCCAGGGAGACCTCATCTCCCTCGAGGGAGCACTCCCTCTCGCCGTTGGAGACATCATCAATCTCGATAAGGTAGGGGGAGTTAGACAGTTTTAGGGTTACTGTAGCAGTAGGTACTGTAAGGATATCTAGAATACTGTAACATACCACTGAATTACTGTTGGTTGACATTCAGTGTTACCGTAGGTATCTCAGCTTATGTAGTCCAAGTTTCGGGTTACTGTAGTGGAAATTCTGAAATTGATTACTGTAGCTATAGCTGAGGAGTTACTGTAGCCCAATTAATCATTCTGCTAAACCAACTTGTTCTATTATTCTATTAGTCATCTATGATATATGCGAAATATAAGGCTGCGTAATAACAGGTGGTTCTATAAATTAAAATCGCTTTCCAATTTGACGTGCAATTGCAGAAACCCTGGTAAGTTTAGTGGACTTTGGTGTAATAATAGAAAAAATGGAACAAAACTGTAAAAAAGGGGTCTCACAACGAAAAATCATAAAACTCGCTTGGCAGTTGCTTTCACCGACTGTCTTTTGTGAAGGATCTCATTACATAGTTAAAATGTGTCAATTGCTATAACATATCCATAATTTTTCTGTTTGCAGGTGTTGATGGTTGGCGGAGCGAACTTCTCTGTGTTCGGACGGCCGCTGCTCGACTCGTCGGCTGTCTCCGTGAAGGCGACGGTGGTGGAGAAGAGCACCAAGTCGCCGGAACTCAACTACTTTCACAATAACCACGAACAGACCAAAGCCCTTCATTGTGGGTAGAGAGAGAGAGAGAGAGAGAGAGAGAGAGAGAGAGAGAGAGAGAGAGAGAGGGAGGGAGAGAGAGAGAGAGAGAGAGAGAGAGGGAGAGAGAGAGAGAGGGAGAGAGAGAGAGAGGGAGAGAGAGAGAGAGAGAGGGAGAGAGAGAGATAGGAGAGGCCCTCCCTAACCCAAAGATTCCAGGGAAGACGTGTGAGACCACGGTGCTGCGGATAAACGACGTCACAGCCACCGCAGGAGTGGCCACGACCGCCGTCTGAGATGATTTTTCGTTGTTGTAGGAGCGCCCGGTTCGAAAAGTCTCCATCCGTTCTGTGAACCACTTTTATGCTCTTTTCGGCCGGGGTGTGATAGGCCTTTTCTCATGTTGTTCCTTGTTTTCCCCGAATAAAACCTCATCATTACTCTGCTTTTTCTGGAGGGCTCGTAATTTGTGCGCCCGTAAAACACAGACATAGAGACACCCACCTGCGAGCACATACTCTGGGTGGACACACACCAGACAAGAATATACAGCCGCCCCCAATTTTTGACCACGCAAACTTTTTGCAACGGTTACCCGCGCCCGACGGCAAGCATGGCTCTGGGCCGGCCCGCTTCCCCAAAATCCGCGGCCCGGCCCCTTACCAGGCAAATAAGGACGGTTCGGAACCGCCCAAAGTAAATTTTTTTGCGGGTTTTATAAAGACTTTACATTTGCTCTACAATAGTATATACATCTTTTTATTTCATTAGAAGTGCTAATAAACAAAACAAAAAAAGTTTGCCCCGGAGTGGATTCGAACCCTCGATGTTTGCCTGGTAAGCGGGCCGGTCCGTCTCCAGAAATCCGCGGCCCAGCCCGCATTTCGGCCATGACTGCCCAACGGTATCAAATACACAAAATTCTCACATCCCCTCTGAAATTCCAACAAGACATAAAACAAAAGCAGACACGTACACACGCTCACATTGACGCACAAACACACAGAAAAGCAGAATACACACAACATGTCGAGACCAAATAGACATGCTGCCGAAACAAGCAACACAGAACAAATGGGCCGCAGGAAGGATCCCAACACCGGATATTTTAGGTGATGGGCATAAAAAAGGATATCCTCGTTTTTAAAAAAGTCGACAGGCGAGGCGTGGGCATCGTCGGCTGGGACGGAAGTAGGCAGCATGCACAGAAATCTGAAAAAAATCTGGATACATCATAGAAACTATCATTTCACACGTAAAAATCATTTTACATGCGGTTAGCAACTCTAAAAGGACTCAAATAAATTTGAAACGACAAGCGAACAACCGATGGCTACTACCGAAGGATGGGCCACAACCGAAGGATTTGAGACCACAGCTGAACAGTCGATGGCCACAACCGAACAACCCATTACGATGGACATTTTTGAACAATCTCAGTGTGAAACGGTTCGAAAACAAAATCTGACAAAATGAAAATCATAGGCTTCTAAACATTCTTAGACGCAATTTGATGTCGACCTATGAGAAATGGGGATCTGAGTTAAAATAAAACTACAGCAAATTAAAAAGCTCAAACGCTATAAATCGTCCAAAAAGAAGACCATGGCGTTTGAAGCATTTCCTCATTTCCACATAGTGACGAAAAAAATGGGAGCAGCCGAATAGCCGATGGCCACAGGCGAACGAACAATCAATGACAACAGCCCTGGCAAGAACGCTGATATCCCGCCAAAAGCAGGCAGCTGAGGGATCAAACCAACACAAAATTTAAACAAGCACCCTATCGGCTGCCAGCAATGGCCCACAGTGAAAATTTTTTCATTTACAAACAACTGACAAAGTCACAGTCTTAAAAAATAATGGTTCAGGGACTTTTTTGACTGTGGTTTGATAATTTTAGAGGAAATTTTAGTTTTTGAAGAGTTTACAAACCTGAAAATCGTCACTTTCGCAAAATTCTTTAACAAAAATACACTATTTAACAAATAACTTTGTCGCGCAAAAGATCTCTTCCATTTTTGGAACATGGCTGGCGGCTGCCATTATCCATCCTTAAATTTTAAAAGACTTTCATTAGGTCCAACCTACTGAATGGACCTCAGTAAAAGGGTGGAAGTTGTCCTAGTGTTTACGAGTAGCCTTAATTCAAAGTTTTTACATTAGACGCCGTAAATTAGACCAATCGACCCTGTTCTTTTCGAGAGCATTCCACTGCGTGAGGTGTCTAAAAGTAACGGCACAAGCAAGGACAAAACAGCGGAAAACCTTCAAAGACTAGGCGAAACCTATGGATATCGTAAATAGCATGTGTTTAGCTTCAACGGAAGACTCCACTAGATCCACCAAGTTAGACTCCGCTTGGCTTCTGATCATTTGCTCTGCGCGAGAATGGTCTCATCGACTGGGATGCGGAAGAACTGCGTCCTTCGGTTGAAGGAGGAAGAGCAGTAGGAAGGGTTCGCAACAGCGTCAATTACTAGAACTAGGGACTGCAGCGGATGACTAAGGCCACAGCAAAGGGCGACAGCTGAAGGCCAAAGCCATAACCAAGGACACAAACCAACGGCACAACTGCTGCCAGTCATCCATCCTAAACTATAGAGGATGACGAACGGACCATAAACAAGTAATATAGCTTACGCAAGATTTCTTCAAAAGACTGGTGTTGAACATCAGCGAAACTTGCATATTACGTGATCAGTCATATTTTTAAGAAACAGAAGAAAAGATTCCAAATAAAACAATGGGGCGTTAGACTACGCGTGCCTTTACATTATTTACCGCCTGGAAGACTGAAGCTTCAGGCCCTTTCTGCTGACCTTATGCCGCATTCTGGCAACATCAGACTGCTTTCTTCGCATTCTGGTGACCTATGCCCGCTTTCGACGGATTCTGGTGATCCATGTCCGTAAGACGTTCGACGACGAGATATATAGACTGGCAAAAAGGCAACAGCCGAATAATCAAAAGCCACAGCCGGATACTCGATTACCACAACCGACCACAGCACTCGGCGAAAGAGAGCATTTGGAGGCCATGTCAAGCAGCCTTTGGTTGCAAAAAGTGATTCCAAAGCGCACCGATCTATTCTAGAACCACTTTATTTTGCAACAGACATTCGACTGCCAAAATTACAGGAGACTTTTCACATGGGCCTATCATTGGGCAAACGTATTTGGCAGCAACGTTTCCCCAAGTCATATTTTAGGGGAAGGGAGAACCAACCGTCTCTTTTGTTCTCGTTCAGCTGGCAGACGTGGTTCTCCCGGAGAATCCTCGGCGTTGGAGATCTTCTGATTCTCCTGGATCCCCTGGTCCATGTCGATGGAACGACGTCGACGGCCTTGAGGATTCCATCTGAAAAATACAAGTTAACTTTCTTTGAAAACTAATTTGCATATTATGACTTCCATCATACTCCGGGAGGGTTCGTCCGTGGACCGCCCCACCCTTAACTTTTGGATCCAATTTTGGGGTAGTCCCCCTTAACTTTTAGGCCCAAAATCAACATTTCGTAAAAATAGAGCCTAAACCCCCTTAACTTATGGATTTTCTGGGCGTCTACCACCCTTAACTTGAGATAACCTGGATATACCCTCCCGAGGTATGACTTCCATTAAACTTCTACGGCAACGCGGGTAGAATAATCATCGAATAGTGCCAGAAATAATGCGCAAGATATTCTACGAGGGATGCCTTGAAAAAAACAACGACACCACTAAAGTAAAACTAACTACTAAGTTTAAACTACTTTTATAGAAAGAAGCCTACTGAGGACCAAACATCACTTCTTTCTGAAGCAAATTTTGCTTACTTAGAATAATGGTAAATGCTAGGTTCATCGAATAATGCGTTGAAACAATTATTATATTAACTAGTGGGCATACATGGGTACAATAGGAAGGTGTGCCAAAAAGAAAGGCCTCACAAAGCGGAGTGGATCTTAAAATCGCGCGCAGCGCGAAGCGCTGCGTGTGATTTGGGTTGACTTGGCCCCTGTGTTCGGTCGGAAAAACACAAAATTCCCTCTATTTCTTTCATGTTTTATATTTTTTGGAATTTCTTGTTGGAATATCATTAGATATCACAAAATACATTTGCAGGCCAAATTTGGGAGAATTTGGTTAATCGGCGGCTTAGACTCAGAATTTTTACTTTTTTCAAAACCGTGTCCGTGCGCCGTCCACGGACTCGTATTGAGCTTCCTGCTGAACCGATTCAACTCAATTTTGGCACACATTTAGAAACCATTAATTTAAGGTTGCGCGCAAAGATTGGCTGAAAAATATTGAAAACTAAAAAAGTTGTGATAAAAAATGTATTTAAGACGCAATTCATATAAAACTAGATCAGACTATATTTATGAGGGTATGACACGACATTTTAGAATAAGCTGATATTTTCAAACTTGAATGTAAATGATTCAATAAGCCTATTTAAACCCGTTTTTGGACCCATGGATTACTGTAGCTCAGGTTACTGTAGGTAAAGGTGGGGTTACAGTATCCAATGTCAACCTTAACGAAATTTTATTTTTAAGACGATGTTCGATAGAGAATTTTATGCCGAATAAAATTCTTCAAGTGGAAAGACCAATTTCACGAAAATCGATTGAAAAATGGCAAAAAAATTTTTATTTTTTACGGGATATCTCGGTTGAAGGGCAGAAGTACAGTGCGGAGCATAAATATAGACGCCCTCCTCTTTTGCTGTAAACAAAAGTTCTAAACATGCAAAAGATACTGTGTAGATTCGAACTACCCTATATAAAATGTTGTAAAATTCTATGGCCGACTGGCTAAGAGGTCGGACTGGTAATCCAAAACTACCCCAGTTCGATCCCCGCTCGACAAAACTTTTTTTGAGTCAAATGTTTTGATGAATAGTTATACTAGAAACACCTATTTGCCACCACACCTATCAAATACTTCTTTTCTAACTTTTGAAAAATTTAGTCTCCAACCCGGGCCGCGGATTCTCGGAGAGCGCGCTGATTGAGCATTCAAAATCGGGAACTGAAAGAAAACTTACTAGAGATGATTATAAACTATGAAATAATATATTTCGGATTTATGCGAAACCCCTATCCCGATGTTCCATAGGTGGGTCTTGCAAACGATTTTTCTTGAAAAATTCATAAAATGTCCAACTAAATACAAAGTGTGACACTGTAGTTGTAAAATATGCTTATTTGTTTTTGTTAAACATTATAATTAAGTAATATAATAACAAAATGTTTCTATTGTTATAGAAAGTTTTCAAGTTTTCATAATACGCGCAGAAAAACTTTTATTTGGGGTGGATCACAACCCTCGATGTTCGACTGTTAACATCCAGGGAATGGCTCGGGCCGGCGCTGACATTTTCGAATTGAACATCTGCGAGTGCTCAAATTTATACGAACTTCTTGCATTAATGTTTTTCTCAAATCGTTCGATGAAATCGAACGAACAAAAAATGAACAATTCTTATGCGAAAAAGAGATAAACAAAAAGAGCAAATGATTTGGTTTGACTTGAAAAATTACCCTTTTCTACAAAAATAGAACAATAGAGCTTTTGTCAGCCTAACAAAAATAGAACAATAGAAAAATAAATTGGAGGGTTTTAGAAAAACGCAAATCACGCCCGCGTCGTTTTCGAATCTTTCAATGACGAAAATGGAGAATCCCTCTCCGCCTCATTTCGATATGACAATGCCAAACCCCGTTATGCAAAGTAACAATTCAGCCAATATGTAATCAAAGAGACTTCTGTTAAACAAAGTTAATTAGCAATAGACTAGCAATTACAAAAAGAGGCGCGGTTAGTGCCTCTGTGGCCACAGTCAAATGTTGTCGTCAACTGTGGAGTTTTTTTAGACAGTCTACTGCGAAACATCGTGAGCTCATAAGGAAAGCGCTTCGATCATGTTTTTTGAAAGCCCAAATTTGCTTTTTAAGCCGTTTTCGGGGAGGTTTCCGAAAATTTTACAACCTTATCGGACAGATTTTACAAAATTTTATCAGAAAGCGGGCGTGATTTGCGTTTTTCTAAAACCCTCCAATTTATTTTTCTATTGTTCTATTTTTGTTGGGCTGACAAAAGCTCTATTGTTCTATTTTTGTAGAAAAGGGTAATTTTTCAAGTCAAACCAAATCATTTGCTCTTTTTGTTTATCTCTTTTTCGCATAAGATATGGGTGGATTCTAGAATCTACCAAAGTTATTGCGCGCTTTTTCAGTCGAATAAGCCACGGCGGATAATCATTCCTTTCTCGATTTAGTTCAACCTGAGCAAACTAGACTTTCTGTAGGGAATTCAGTGATCGCAACTACCAGTTAATATGCAAATGAATCAGCATGTTGTCTCAGTTGTAAGATGTCATTTATACCGAGCATTGGGCGTCAAAGGGAAAGCGCAACACTAAGACCAGTCAGAATAAAGCGGACGGAGGAATACGAGTCAAAATTGAAACCACATGGATACCTAGGGGAACCCCCTGGCTAGAATTGGCTAGTTCGTTGACAATTAAATCTAAAGAGGTCCGTCAATGAAAAAGCGCAATATCCCAAAGCGTCCAGAAAGAGGACCATGGCGTTTGATTTTGAATCGTCTTATTCCATAGGCAAAGTGCAAATTACGCCGCCTTTAAAGGTGCTTCAATTGCGCAATTCAGTTTCCATCTACGAGAGCATGCTTCTCGAATTGGCTAGAATTCGGTACGGTCGTTGACATAAAATCCAACGAGGTCGGGCAATCCATCAAAGGCCATACAGCGTCCGACAATAGGACATTGGCCACGGCATAAGACATCAAGTGATTTGGTATCGTTTCTGCGTGTTCGGAGATAATTCGAGTTTCAAGTTTCCTCCTTTGACAACTATCCAGAATTAAGAACGAGCGAGGAACAAACCTTGAGGGGATCCTAAAAGAAAGGATAAGTAATGTTAGATACACAAATTACCTGGCGAAAATGCGGTTTAGCCCTTTGTCCTAGCCCCATTGGCAGACTTGGTTCTCGCGGCGAATCGTCAAAGTTGAACGTTTCCTGTCTTCTCGTTGTTGATCATCTGAACACTTTACGCCCCGCCCCCACCACCCCGAGAGAGAAAAAACGATAAAAGAACAAAAAAAAAGTCACAAGGAAACATTTCTGAATTTGAAATAAATGCGAGTTCTTCGAAAATATGGGGTTGCCTTCTTTTCGCAGAAATGGGCTTTTGTTACAAAAATGTTACTTTTCGCAAAGTTTATAAATCCAAAAGTCGCGGTGTTCCAAGCATTCTTCGCAAAATTGCAGTTTTAACAAATCGCATGTCGCACATTATTCGCGTTATTCCTAGCGCAATGAGCGTGATTAAGAATTTAGCGTGATTAACGTAAAATCTTAGCAATAGCGTCACAAATTGTTCTTAGCGTTATTAGGGCAAATGAGGCTATAAATAGTTGTTAGCGCAAAAATCTTAGCGTTATAAATAATTCAACAAAGTAAAATTCGTTCGCCCCCGCAGGACAAAACCCCCCGCCAGGAACAGACAAAGGGGTTCCGCCGGCAGTCGTCATTCCAAGAACCACTAGGACCAGGTCCACCTGGGGTGCAACAAGCAAACAAAAACCCGGTCTGTGGCCAATTGCACCCCAGATCCTGTCTAACAGAACGTGGACATCCGTTCCCACCCCCGGGACAGTGAGTCGAGTTTTCCGCATCCAGAGCACTGGGAACGACGATTTTAAGCGATCAAAAATTATTTATTGAACAATTTATCTAAAACTAAATGAAGAAAACAATTATATTAGAGCGGACAGCGGCTTCAAAAATTGGAGCGAGCGGCGGCTTCAGAGTGATCGTATGTATATTTGATAAATAATTAATGAGAATTAAATAAACAGCAGCAATTTCCCGCGTAAACTTTAGATTTGGGCTCTAAACTAGAAAATTGCCCGGGTTGAAATGTTTAAATAGAGAAAATGGGAAGCGGGCTGCGCGTGGGAGACATCTAAATGACGAAATTCAGTAAGCCACGTAATTGAACGCTAATTTTTGTAAGATAATTGAGTTTTTTTGAACAAAACTAATTAAATACAAATTAGAACATCGACAAAATTTTCAATTACTTAAAGAAGATGAAAATGATAATTTTAGGTAGAAAATGAGTAATTCTGGGAGTTATTAGAGCTATTTTACATGGAAACTACCATTTTTCAGCATACATTCGATTAAAAAATTATTTAAACAAGGAACATTAACCAGTTCACCGGGCTAAAATGAGAAAACCTAAAAATTTACCGAAAATTGACGTTTCAACAATATAAACCCATTATTTTACACAATTTAACCCTTAAATAAGAATTTTACACTATAATTTCATTTTATTTTAACTACTTACAAAGAAAGAGTAAAAAAAGCAAGAAAATAAGAATAAATCAACAAAAACTATAGAAGTGAGATACCGGAAGAGGGCAGGAAATCCTTGGCAGTCCGCCAGGTCGATCGAGTGATCTGGATTACCCGCCAACTACACACTACAAATTCAAATCAGATGTGCTCCGCCTTCCAAGCAATCATTGTCGCTTGGAATAACATGTGAAAAAAAGTTGCAAAAACAAAGTTAGGTTATTTTTTGACGCTGATTCTAACGGTACCGTCAGATTTGTAAAATCTCAATGATAAAGCAGTCAACGGCCCGTTCGGGCATTTAATGAAGCTTAATCGGAAAACTAACATTTCCACTAAATTCCTCGTTAAATTTTAGGGGTAGTCTTCTTTTATTGTTTTTCGAAATTCAGTCTTTGAACCCTTCTTTTGGCCCCCAGAGTGAAAGAGTGTTTCTGTGGCCGTTTGACAAAAACTGCTGGGAACCGTGGCCGAGACTGTGGCGGCTGTGGCCAACCGTGGCTCCGAATGTGGCGGCTGTGGCCAGCACTCAAACCGCTCTCACGCATTCAGTTTTGAATTTGAAAAAAGTTGCAATAACAAAGTTAGGTTATTTTTTGACGCTGATTCTAACGGTACCGTCAGATTTGTAAAATCTCAATGATAAAGCCGTCAACGGCCCGTTCGGGCATTTAATGAAGCTTAATCGGAAAACTAACATTTCCACTAAATTCCTCGCTAAATTTTAGGGGTAGTCTTCTTTTATAGTTTTTCGAAATTCAGACTTTGAACCCTTCTTTTGGCCCCCAGAGTGAAAGAGTGTTGCTGTGGCCGTTTGACAAAAACTGCTGGGAACCGTGGCCGAGACGGTGGCTGCTGTGGCCAACCGTGGCTCCGACTGTGGCGGCTGTGGCCAGCACTCAAACCGCTCTCACGCATTCAGTTTTGAATTTGAAAAAAAGTTGCAAAAACAAAGTTAGGTTATTTTTTGACGCTCATTCTAACGGTACCGTCAGATTTGTAAAATTTCAATGATAAAGCCGTCAACGGCCCGTTCGGGCATTTAATGAAGCTTAATCGGAAAACTAACATTTCCACTAAATTCCTCGTTAAATTTTAGGGGTAGTCTTCTTTTATTGTTTTTCGAAATTCAGTCTTTGAACCCTTCTTTTGGCCCCCAGAGTGAAAGAGTGTTTCTGTGGCCGTTTGACAAAAACTGCTGGGAACCGTGGCCGAGACTGTGGCGGCTGTGGCCAACCGTGGCTCCGAATGTGGCGGCTGTGGCCAGCACTCAAACCGCTCTCACGCATTCAGTTTTGAATTTGAAAAAAAGTTGCAATAACAAAGTTAGGTTATTTTTTGACGCTGATTCTAACGGTACCGTCAGATTTGTAAAATCTCAATGATAAAGCCGTCAACGGCCCGTTCGGGCATTTAATGAAGCTTAATCGGAAAACTAACATTTCCACTAAATTCCTCGCTAAATTTTAGGGGTAGTCTTCTTTTATAGTTTTTCGAAATTCAGACTTTGAACCCTTCTTTTGGCCCCCAGAGTGAAAGAGTGTTGCTGTGGCCGTTTGACAAAAACTGCTGGGAACCGTGGCCGAGACGGTGGCTGCTGTGGCCAACCGTGGCTCCGACTGTGGCGGCTGTGGCCAGCACTCAAACCGCTCTCACGCATTCAGTTTTGAATTTGAAAAAAAGTTGCAAAAACAAAGTTAGGTTATTTTTTGACGCTCATTCTAACGGTACCGTCAGATTTGTAAAATTTCAATGATAAAGCCGTCAACGGCCCGTTCGGGCATTTAATGAAGCTTAATCGGAAAACTAACATTTCCACTAAATTCCTCGCTAAATTTTAGGGGTAGTCTTCTTTTATAGTTTTTCGAAATTCAGTCTTTGAACCCTTCTTTTGGCCCCCAGAGTGAAAGAGTGTTTCTGTGGCCGTTTGACAAAAACTGCTGGGAACCGTGGCCGAGACTGTGGCGGCTGTGGCCAACCGTGGCTCCGAATGTGGCGGCTGTGGCCAGCACTCAAACCGCTCTCACGCATTCAGTTTTGAATTTGAAAAAAGTTGCAATAACAAAGTTAGGTTATTTTTTGACGCTGATTCTAACGGTACCGTCAGATTTGTAAAATCTCAATGATAAAGCCGTCAACGGCCCGTTCGGGCATTTAATGAAGCTTAATCGGAAAACTAACATTTCCACTAAATTCCTCGCTAAATTTTAGGGGTAGTCTTCTTTTATAGTTTTTCGAAATTCAGACTTTGAACCCTTCTTTTGGCCCCCAGAGTGAAAGAGTGTTGCTGTGGCCGTTTGACAAAAACTGCTGGGAACCGTGGCCGAGACGGTGGCTGCTGTGGCCAACCGTGGCTCCGACTGTGGCGGCTGTGGCCAGCACTCAAACCGCTCTCACGCATTCAGTTTTGAATTTGAAAAAAGTTGCAAAAACAAAGTTAGGTTATTTTTTGACGCTCATTCTAACGGTACCGTCAGATTTGTAAAATTTCAATGATAAAGCCGTCAACGGCCCGTTCGGGCATTTAATGAAGCTTAATCGGAAAACTAACATTTCCACTAAATTCCTCGCTAAATTTTAGGGGTAGTCTTCTTTTATAGTTTTTCGAAATTCAGTCTTTGAACCCTTCTTTTGGCCCCCAGAGTGAAAGAGTGTTTCTGTGGCCGTTTGACAAAAACTGCTGGGAACCGTGGCCGAGACTGTGGCGGCTGTGGCCAACCGTGGCTCCGAATGTGGCGGCTGTGGCCAGCACTCAAACCGCTCTCACGCATTCAGTTTTGAATTTGAAAAAAAGTTGCAATAACAAAGTTAGGTTATTTTTTGACGCTGATTCTAACGGTACCGTCAGATTTGTAAAATCTCAATGATAAAGCAGTCAACGGCCCGTTCGGGCATTTAATGAAGCTTAATCGGAAAACTAACATTTCCACTAAATTCCTCGCTAAATTTTAGAAGTAGTCTTCTTTTAAAGTTTTTCGAAATTCAGTCTTTGAACCCTTCTTTTGGCCCCCAGAGTGAAAGAGTGTTGCTGTGGCCTTTTGACAAAAACTGCTGGGAACCGTGGCCGAGACTGTGGCGGCTGTGGCCAACCGTGGCCGAGACTGTGGCGGCTGTGGCCAACCGTGGCTCCGACTGTGGCGGCTGTGGCCATCATTCAAACCGCTCTCACGCATTCAGTTTTGAATTTGAAAAAAAGTTGCAAAAACAAAGTTAGGTTATTTTTTGACGCTGATTCTAACGGTACCGTCAGATTTGTAAAATCTCAATGATAAAGCAGTCAACGGCCCGTTCGGGCATTTAATGAAGCTTAATCGGAAAACTAACATTTCCACTAAATTCCTCGCTAAGTTTTAGGAGTAGTCTTCTTTTATAGTTTTTCGAAATTCATTCTTTGAACCCTTCTTTTGGCCCCCAGAGTGAAAGAGTGTTGCTGTGGCCGTTTGACAAAAACTGCTGGGAACCGTGGCCGAGACGGTGGCGGCTGTGGCAAACCGTGGCTCCGACTGTGGCGGCTGTGGCCAGCATTCAAACCGCTCTCACGCATTCAGTTTTGAATTTGAAAAAAAGTTGCAATAACAAAGTTAGGTTATTTTTTGACGCTGATTCTAACGGTACCGTCAGATTTGTAAAATCTCAATGATAAAGCCGTCAACGGCCCGTTCGGGCATTTAATGAAGCTTAATCGGAAAACTAACATTTCCACTAAATTCCTCGCTAAATTTTAGGAGTAATCTTCTTTTATAGTTTTTCGAAATTCATTCTTTGAACCCTTCTTTTGGCCCCCAGAGTGAAAGAGTGTTGCTGTGGCCGTTTGACAAAAACTGCTGGGAACCGTGGCCGAGACGGTGGCGGCTGTGGCAAACCGTGGCTCCGACTGTGGCGGCTGTGGCCAGCATTCAAACCGCTCTCACGCATTCAGTTTTGAATTTGAAAAAAAGTTGCAATAACAAAGTTAGGTTATTTTTTGACGCTGATTCTAACGGTACCGTCAGATTTGTAAAATCTCAATGATAAAGCCGTCAACGGCCCGTTCGGGCATTTAATGAAGCTTAATCGGAAAACTAACATTTCCACTAAATTCCTCGCTAAATTTTAGGGGTAGTCTTCTTTTATAGGTTTTCGAAATTCAGTCTTTGAACCCTTCTTTTGGCCCCCAGAGTGAAAGAGTGTTGCTGTGGCCTTTTGACAAAAACTGCTGGGAACCGTGGCCGAGACTGTGGCGGCTGTGGCCAACCGTGGCCGAGACTGTGGCGGCTGTGGCCAACCGTGGCTCCGACTGTGGCGGCTGTGGCCATCATTCAAACCGCTCTCACGCATTCAGTTTTGAATTTGAAAAAAAGTTGCAAAAACAAAGTTAGGTTATTTTTTGACGCTGATTCTAACGGTACCGTCAGATTTGTAAAATCTCAATGATAAAGCAGTCAACGGCCCCTTCGGGCATTTAATGAAGCTTAATCGGAAAACTAACATTTCCACTAAATTCCTCGCTAAATTTTAGGGGTAGTCTTCTTTTATAGTTTTTCGAAATTCAGTCTTTGAACCCTTCTTTTGGCCCCCAGAGTGAAAGAGTGTTGCTGTGGCCGTTTGACAAAAACTGCTGGGAACCGTGGCCGAGACGGTGGCGGCTGTGGCAAACCGTGGCTCCGACTATGGCGGCTGTGGCCAGCATTCAAACCGCTCTCACGCATTCAGTTTTGAATTTGAAAAAAAGTTGCAATAACAAAGTTAGGTTATTTTTTGACGCTGATTCTAACGGTACCGTCAGATTTGTAAAATCTCAATGATAAAGCCGTCAACGGCCCGTTCGGGCATTTAATGAAGCTTAATCGGAAAACTAACATTTCCACTAAATTCCTCGCTAAATTTTAGGGGTAGTCTTCTTTTATAGGTTTTCAAAATTCAGTCTCTGAACCCTTCTTTTGGCCCCCAGAGTGAAAGAGTGTTGCTGTGGCCGTTTGACAAAAACTGCTGGGAACCGTGGCTCCGACTGTGGCGGCTGTGGCCATCATTCAAACCGCTCTCACGCATTCAGTTTTGAATTTGAAAAAAAGTTGCAAAAACAAAGTTAGGTTATTTTTTGACGCTGATTCTAACGGTACCGTCAGATTTGTAAAATCTCAATGATAAAGCAGTCAACGGCCCGTTCGGGCATTTAATGAAGCTTAATCGGAAAACTAACATTTCCACTAAATTCCTCGCTACATTTTAGGGGTAGCCTTCTTTTATAGTTTTTCGAAATTCAGTCTTTCAACCCTTCTTTTGGCCCCCAGAGTGAACATTTATCCCATTATTTTTTTCGTCACTATGTGGAAATGAGGAAATGCTTCAAACGCCATGGTCCTCTTTTTGGACGATTTATAGCGTTTGAGCTTTTTAATTTGCTGTAGTTTTATTTTAACTCTGCGCAGATCCCCATTTCTCATAGGTCGACATCAAATTGCGTCTAAGAATTTTTAGAATCCTATGATTTGCATTTTGTCTTCGAACAGTTTCACATTGAGATTGTTCAAAAATGTCCATCGTAATGGGTAATGGCTGTGGCCATGTAATGTTCGGATGTGGCAATGGATTGTTCCTCTGTGGTCTTGTATTGTTCGGCTGTGGCAATGGAATGTTCAGTTGTGGCCATCGACTGTTCGGCTGTGGCGACTGTTCTGCTGTGGTCTCAAATCCTTCGGTTGTGGCCTTCGACTGTTCTGGTGTGGTCTCAAATCCTTCGGCTGTGGCCCATCCTTGTCGTTTCAAATTTATTTGGGTCCTTTTAGAGTTGCTAACCGCATGTAAAATGATTTTTACGTGTGAAATTATGGTTTTTATGATGTATCCAGTTTTTTTCAGATTTCTGTGCATGCTGCCTACTTCCATCTCAGCCGACAATGCCCACCGAATAATTTAATTCGCCTCGCCTGTCGACTTTTTTAAAAACGAGGATATCCTTTTTTATGCCCATCACCTAAAATATCCGGTGTTGGGATCCTTCCTGCGGCCCATTTGTTCTGTGTTGCTTGTTTCGGCAGCATGTCTATTTGATCTCGACATGTTGTGTGTGTTCTGCTTTTCTGTGTGTTTGTGCGTCAATTTGAGCGTGTGTACGTGTCTGCTTTTGTTTTATGTCTTGTTGGAAGTTCAGAGGGGATGTGACAATTTTGTGCATTTGATACCACCGGGCGCGTGTAACCGTTGCAAAAAGTTTGTGTGGTCCCAGGAAAGTAATTGATTCATGTGACCATTAGTGCGGAAAGTAGTTGATTCCTGTGGTCCATATTATTTTCACACTGCGTGCTATTTATAAGGCTCATTTTAAAAAATGGGAAAAATCCGTAATAAGTAACTAGGGCTAATTTTTTATGCTGAATCCAGCGATGCAGTTTATTTCGTAAAATCTCAACGTTAAAGCTGTTAACGCGCCTTTCGAGCTTTCGATTAAATTTTACCCAAAAACAAACATATTAACCAGATTTAAAAAATCTACTGAAAGTGTCGATAATTTAATGAAAAACACACCAAAACATTGGAAATTTTTAATGCAAATAATAAAAATGCAATTATTAATTATTTGTCTTTTTTTTTTGAAAGTGAAAGTGTCGAATTTTTTTTTAACGTACAAAAATTAAAATAATAAAAAAATTAAAAAAATTTATTTTTTTATTTTCAGCTTTTTTATGGACCGCTATAATAAAATTTTATGGGCCGCTGTGTGGTTTTAAGGACCGCTATGATTTGTAAGGACCGCTAATCCAGAATAGAGCCCGAAATGATGCGTTTCAATCAGACTTTTGAACACTGCTTATCACAAAATTGGTAACATCAAAAGGGTACTTCCCCACGAAAACAGAATGCGTACTGCCTTATTTCAGTTGCACTGTCAGGACAGGTGTCTGCATACCCAGACATCCCGTGCAAGATGGTTTTTCACAACATCTTACTTGTGTCTTTTGTAAAGGTCATATTGATAAGGGTGCCCGTAGGAGCCTGTTCTCTCTCTCTCTCTCTCTCTCTCTATCTCTCTTTACGGAAAATTGTCGTAAAACACTCATACCTCATCAGGGATTAGTATAGTCGCTGCCAGCCGACCAGGACAACAAAAATGGCCTTCAACAACTTGCACATCTAATTAGCACGAAAAAGCACACATTTTTACCAGTCGCTTTGTAAAGCTCGGTGGGCGAGAACTAAGAATACCGAAATGACACGCATACGCACACACACTATCACAGTTCGTAACGAAATTATACTTCTTCTTGACGACAGAATACTTCTTCGTGTTCTTTGCACTTGTCAGGACATGTGTCTGCATACCCAGACATCTTCTGCACGATTGTTTTTCAAAACATCCAACCCGTGTCTTTTGCAAAGGGCAGATGATAAGCGTGGGGAGCCTGGGTTCCTTCTCTTTCTTTTTCCCGTCTCCCAGCCTTCCGTCGGCGGGCGGCGGCACGTGTCTCGTTATCAGCTGCGCGCCTTTCCTTCTCCTTCCACTCTCCCTCCTATACTCTAGTTGTTGTCGATGAACGGAGATCAGACCAAACACCGAGGAGGTACGCCAACCCCATGTTACAGCCGCAACTAACACCCAATTCTAAGCCAAATTGAGAGATTAGCCAAGTCCTAGGGGAAATTACCTTACCCACACTGTACTCCCTCTTATTCCTATTTAAACCTTTATACAATCGCAATATTCATAGTAGAAACTATTTTAACAAGAAAAAAAATCTTTAAAAACGTTAAAAATTCGCAATTTTAGCCATATTCTCCCAAATCAGCCCATTTCCGTGGTCCAAAGATCGCTGGGAGTTATGGTTGTGTGTTCGCCAAGTGCGATAGCAGAGGCGACCTTGGCGGCGGTTATATGTGCGCAGACTATAAAGAAGAGGTAGATTGTTAGGGAGAATCAATAGATTCTTGGTTTAAATTATTAGTCTTTTGATCAACAGCTTTTTCCTTCCCGCGGGGTCCGTCATGCATCTGATTGTATCGGCAGCGGTCAAAAGATCGCATTCGACGCTGCAATTTGAAGGTCGATCGACGCAAGGAGATGTTTAAAGGGCGGATTGATACAAGTGAACAGCAGCGATCGATTTTTTTTGTTCAATTCTATTAGTGAGATTTTGAGAATTAATTGATTTTTAAATGAATTTTAAACTTATTTCAAAATTTGCATTTTACAACTAACTTAAATTTACAAGAACAGCATCAAATACAAACCAAAACTTCACAGCTCCCACAGGATCGCGCGCCACATTGCAACTTTTCGTCATAACTTTTGACAGTATGGAATTTTTAAAAAAAAAATAAATCAAAGCCTTGCTTAATGAAAATATATACGGAGGATCCCACGGCGAAAACGCGCCAGATGGCAAGTTGTCTTCATAACATCGGGCCTTATGAGTATTTTAAAACAAATTTCATAGGCCAATAGAGTAATTGAAGCTTTGCATTATAAAGTATCAAAATCTAAGGTCCCGCAGCTTAAGCACGCCAGATTGCAATTTTTGTTATAACTTTGATCTTTGGACTAATGCTTAAACTATAGTTGACAGGTTAATGGGCTAAATGAGAATCTTAACAAAAACCCTTTTCTCAAACAATATTGTCCAAAATTGACCTTAGTGTGTTAGTGTCTAAAGGAGAGAAATGGGCAATGAAACCACCAAAAGGTGCCAAAGGGGCGTGGCTTGAAAAGAGTGTAGGCGCTGGTCAGCCAGGGTCGCTCATAAATTGTCATCGCAGCCACTATAATCTAGTTTCCGAGGTGACTGAAACCAGATCAAAAAGTTCCGTTGGGTCAAAAATGTCCCATTTCAGTGTGTCTTGTATGTGACCACCCACAAGGCTCCGCCCACTTTGGCTCAACTTCCTGTCTGGCATGTGCGGCCTTTTTCCGTAGGACGGTATCCCTCGATATCGATTACAAATGCAAGAAACAACTGGATTGTCGCGTTTTTCATGGTGGGTCCCTAAGGGAAAGCACCTTCTAGAGTTGGTAATCTAGAGTTGCGGATGGTCTGCAGAGCATGTCGGTTTGCGAAATGCGTCGAAGCTGGACTGCAGACAGCAAGTGAGGTTTTGCTGTGTTCGAAAGATAGAGGGGTTTTAGTGGTTCAAAAGAGAAGAGTCCGGCGGAGTAATGTGGTTAAGGAAGAAGATTTTGGAGAGGTGAAGGAAGAACAATCGCCTCAGTTCAACAATAGTGCTGAGGTTAGATAGATAGATAGAGAGAGAGAGAGAGAGAGAGAGAGAGAGAGAGAGAGAGGCATAGACAGAGGCATCTTTCAGGAATCCCCTCTCGCCTCCTGCAGTGGGTCGTCCATCCCAGCATCCCCTGCTTCATTTTATTCCAAGACAGACTTGCCAAAAACTAAATTTGACAAGATCAAGTTAGATGGGCAGATGCTCATCAACCAACTAGTGGCTGAACAAAAACGAGCTATGAACCGCCGTTTTCTGATGTTCTCGGACCACCCAATCAACGTTATCAGCAATACAGACCTCCCAGAGCGATTGGTAAGTCTCTCTATCCTGTTTTTATGTGTTCTCTTTTCAGCCCTTCTCCTCCAAAGACCGAAAACCTCATTCAATGAAGCGTCAGTTGGAAAGTCAGAAACTCGACCACCTCCTAGCCTTCGACTACTGTCAGTCAACGCCCGGCTGGGATCTTCTAACCGGAGGGGAGAAAGTGTCTCTCTTCCGAATGACCACCATGACATTCTGTGTGTTGGACATTGCCTGGATCACCTATCAGGCTGTTGAACCCCACGAGAGATTCGTCATGTACACAGATGGGAGTCTATCGTCTGTGGATGATCTGCACTTTGGCTGGGATGATGAGCCTGGACTGCCTACGGGGGAGAAGAGCCGCATTTTCCAGGAGTTCATTGCTAGGCTTCACTCTGCCCTTGTTCTTCCGATGTGTGAATTGGAGGTTGATGAAGTGGAATATGCTGCTTTGAAGGCATTCTGCGTCTGGAAAATGGGTAAGTGGCTCAGTTTCTTTCTGTCTCTCTCCATCTCTTCTTTCACTCTCTATCTATCCTTAACCTTCCTTTTTAGGCTACATGGAATACTCCCAAGAAATCCGCCAACTAGCCAAGAAACACGAAGAAGCTCTATTTTTGGGTCTGGAAGCTCATTACAACTCTCGAAACCTCGACCGAGAAGAGAGGGCGGAGAGACTGGGAAATCTTCTGCTGCTGATGGGTACTGTATTTGAACTGTACCAGAACGTTCTGGTGATGTACCAGGGCATCAAATTGTTCGACCTGCTCAAGATAGACAACGTTAGTATTCAATTGTTATCTGCCTGATTGCTCTAATAAACTCAGAGAAATTGTTTTGTGTGTGCGTGTGTGTGTGTGTGTGTGTTTCTGTGTGTTTGGGATCTGTGTGAGTGAGTGAGTGAGTTTGGTGAGGTTGTTGTCCACAAATCACGCCATTGATACTCCTTTCGGTAAACATCTAATTGTCCTATCTCACCTGTTTGATCGTTTGATCCCAATTTGACCCAGAGTCTGGCCTGCCCTCCGTCAACAACCCGCAAAAATGACCAATCGCTTGCAAATGGCTATGTGATCCTAATCCGCAGCTAATTAGTACGGCACGTGGATATGCGCGAAACCCCTTTTTCTTCCCAGCCGGTCATGAATGGGTCGTTTTCTTCTAAATGGCAGAGTGTACTGTAGGCAATGAGGACGGAATGAGGAGTACTGTAGGCGGTGAGTCTCCAGGAGACGATGAAGAGGGCCTTTTCTTCTTGGCTGAGGCTCTGCTACGACGGAAAAGAGTACACTTTTTCTTCCCTTTAGATCATCGCCGGTCCAGAACTCTCCTGTCCCGGCCGTCGCCCCTTCCAAAACTCTTTGTTCCCCTGTCCCATCTCAATCGAGGGCGCCCTCTCTTCCTGGAGAGGCCTCGTTCCTGACCCAGCTGGGTTTATTTTAGGAAAGAGGAGGCCTTAGAAAATTTCTCTCTTTGTCACCAAAAAGGCACACACAATCTTTCTCTCTTATTTCGTTGCTGTCCTCATACCTTCGGAAGTCATCGGAACAAGGAAGCCCACTAAATCCCAAAAAGAGGAAATTCAAACACGCCATTCATAAATGATTGAACAAGATGATTTTGGGACACATACTGAAACTGTTCCTGTTTTCTAATGATTTCCTAAAGACATCTTCCTATGGAACAGATAAGAGGCAAAAGAAAGGGTTCACTTTGAATCACACATAATCACCAAAGAGTACCGAAGAAAGCTCTGCATTTGTGATAGTTTTCATAATTTACTGGCTCACCTTAGGAAACTTTGACCTTTTCTTTTCTCTTTGCCTTGTCTCTCCGCCTTCTCCAAACCACCGGACATCGGTTTTTGATTGCCCTTATTACCCACCCAATGTGCTATCTCTCAAGAACTCCCACTTGTCGACGAGCAGACATCTTATTAACAAAAGTTTCGCTTTCCAAACCAACCTTATACTCTGTAGTGTTTACTACTTACGCTACGATTAGATAGCACAGCCTCTCCCACCCAAACGTAGGGACCCCCTTGCGCAAAACATCAGAGAACGCCCACCAGCGTGCGTGCCGATAGGGATTGCAGATGACGCTCTTCCCTCTTCCGCGCGTCCTACAACCACTAATTTAACGATTCCTCCTCATTTGATTGGTCCATTTTTAGTTGTCTGACTACAGTAAACCAAGATTTAAAACGATTTGCAGGCAGTGGAATTGTCCGAACATTCCGGAACAGCACTTGAATTGTGTCCTCCATTCAAATCCGCTGAGTGATCTGTCTCCTTCGCCAAATTGGACTCTGCATGTCTTTGTGAGTCATTCTCCCGCGGAGAGAGGACCGTTTCCGGATTTCCTATTTTACTAGACTTAGAGAGAGAGAGAGAGAGAGATAGAGACAGAGACAGAGAGAAAGAGAGATAGAGAGAGAAAGGTGAAAGAGAAAGAAAAGGAGAGACAAAGAGGTAACGCAGACCATGTTTCTGCTTCTCTTTCTCTCACACTCTCTCTCCCTGTATATGTGTCTCTGTAGCTTTTTGCCTCTCTCTCATTCTCACTTTCTCAGTCTCTCTCTCCCCAAATGGTGTCTTTGTCTCTGCCTCTCTCTCCCTCTCTCACTCTTTTTTCCATCTCTCGAAATGTTGCGCACCACCCTTTCACCCCAGCCTTTCCCGCGCGGAGGCGATTCCCTCGTGCAATAATTGGCTCGCCTTTTTTCCCACTATCAGCCGTGTTGGCCAGTTGCCAAAACGCTCACAACCGCCTGACCCTGTCTGCGTCTCTCCTTCCTCCCCACTCCCTCCCTCCTTCCCCTCTGCGTCTCTCCCCTCGTCATACTCTCTCCCTCTGCGTCATCTCTCGGCCCTCCCGCCTGGGAGGTCTATCTTTTTTCCGTCCGGATTGTCTCCCACCCTCCTCGGATTCCACACTCTATCGCCTGTTGACACGCCTCCCCTGACCGCGCTTTTTGGTCCCCTGCTCACGAGGCCGCTGCTGCTGCGACAACTACGGCCTTGCACCTCTTGTTGTTCATCTACTTGGATCGATACATCGATTGATTCATTGCTGACAGCCGGCGCGCCCATTGCGACCAGCCGGCTGCTGCTGCCAGCCGGAGGCAATGTACCTGCCAGTCTTTGATCTTTCGGCCCCTCCCCCAACCTACCGTAATCCTCTTCTCTCTCATTAGCGTCCCGATTATGCAGCAAACAGCTGCCGCCGGGTTACGGTATCGATCTGATCGATCTCTGGGTTAATTGACCTCCCACCACGAAAACAATCCTTATCTCTCCCGAGAACAAAAGATCAGTGGCCCCTTCCGCCCCCTTCGACCCCCGAAATCTCTCCCAAAACCTCATTTTCTGTGGTTTTCTCCCAGTTTCGCAACATTGAGGGGGCTTTTCCGGAAAACAGACCAAAGACTTCTTGCAAGCGTCGATTTCGAAGGATTGTGGCAGCCGGCTGTCCCTCGGCCGCGGGGGTCACGTGCTGACTCAGCCTCGCGGCGCTATTTGTCCACCGAAACCACTCTCCACGCGGCCTTCGCCAGGGGAACCCTTTTTGAGAGAATTAGTCACGGATTACTCAGAATTTGCCTTTTGTTTCAGTTTGGCAACAGTTCTTTAAAAAAAAAAAAGAACACCCGCAAAGAACGCGCGCCCTTTGAATTATGGGTGTGGTCTTTGAAAAAGGTCGAATTGATGAATATGGAATTTAATTATGCATTTTAAATGCTTTTATTTCTTAAAATCTTGACGAATCGTATGAACATACGTGTGAACATACATAATTCCTTAAATGAAAAAGTTTATTTCCCTACAAAAAAAAGAAGAAAAAAGTTTGGGCACATGGCCCTTTTTCCAATTTTTGCTCTCTTTACTTATAGAAAATTACAAATTTATTTTTTTTAAATTCAAACAGTTTAGAATTACTTGAATATGTCTCTAGGCAATTATAGTTTGAAAGAGCCGACTGGGATACTAGGACGAGCAGAGTGAAATCCCTCGGCGGCCGGCAGAGCTCGAGAATAAAAGAAACCCATGCAAAAAAAATCTCTTTGAAATGATTGTTCTTTTTTTAAGCTGAAAGGTTGAATTTCAATGAAAACCGTAATTTCCTAATCTTTAGAATCGAATCTGTAACCGTAATCTGAAATCCCGTTGTTTTTATTCGTCTTCACGTGATTCCCCTGCTATCCATGCTATTAGCATAGTTGTCCACGTGATAGCCTCCTGTTGACCCGTCGCGGCCACTTGGCCCCTTGCCAGCCCGCCCGGCTTCCCTCCTTTCGCCATACATTCCGATGGGACGCCCGCCCAGCCAAATGACGTCATCCCCAGGTGACGTCATACCCTTTAAGTTTAGGCGGTGTTTTGTGTTTTGCTCAACGGTGTTTGGCAACGAGCCAAGCGTCCTTTTCCCTAGCCCCGCCCCCTTTTTTTTTACATGTTTTTCCTTTAAACTTCAATTTTAAACTTAAAACTTTGATTTTTTTTAAATTTAAATTATTGACAGCTGGACGTGACGGTCGGTATAAACTTTACGTGATAGCTGGGAAAATCTAATTTATTGAATCATTTATGTAAAACTTGGAATTTCGTGCTTGGCTAATAGAAAAGGAATTTTAAATTCAAAATAGGATTGAAAAGGTTTAATTTTACATTAATTATATGTATTTAAATAGTAGTCGCCGTCTATAGTCCTAGCTAAAGCTATGTTTTTCCTAGTTTAACTGCTAGCACTTGCCTGAGTGTAGTAGTTATATTTTGATATGACCTTCTCTTGTAGCTTCAGAAGTACCGATGTATCCACGTTTCTGTGACTATTCTTTAAGCTGTGGCCTTACCCGTGGTCCTGTGGTCTCAGCTGTGGTCTTCCCGTCTTGCTGTGGCTTCGTCGGCTACTTCTCCCCTCCTTCCCACTCCCCTATTATGTGTTGGCGTGGTTGCGCGGGCGCGAGTCTCCGCCACATTGAGGTTTTTGGGCCGTGCGGCTTTCCTCTGGCGCCGAATGATGTTTACCGCCGCCTTTCCCGGAGAAAGCGCCAACAAAACGAACTTCTGCGCCCGATAAGCCGCCAAAATTCAGTTTTGCGACCGCCAGCGACCAGATTCCGGACAAACAACGGTCACACCGTCCACTTACTGTAGCCGACTGTAGGGCAGGAGTATTCTGAAAGACCTCTATCCCTCCCTCTCCTGTTGTCTTCGGTGCGCACAAGTCACGGGGCCCGATAAGACGGGCGCCGCGGCTGAGTCAGCGTACTGTACACGCCATCTCCTGCCTTTGGACGTGCCGTTGGGCCGCATTTACCTTCTGATTGCAGATACGCGCTGGCTCATCGAGCAACGCCTCTTCGTCGTGGCTCGTCCGAATACAACGGGTGAGAGAGAGAGAGACAGAGACAGAGAGAGAGAGAGAGAAATGAGAGACACCCAGAATCCAAAGGGCTAATGAGGGGGAGATTTATAGAGATTAATTGGGACGGCGCCATTTGAACCCTGTACCTGATTCCATTCGTTTTTTTTCAATAATCGATCGTGCTTAGGCGATTTTACCAGAAAACGGTTGCTGGATCGATTCCGCTTGATGCTTCCTTGACCATACAGTATACACCAATGATCAGCGCCAAACGATCTATGGCATGCTAAATTTTTGAATTGAAACCTCTTAAGAGAAATACGATAAATAGAGATTAAATAACCTTTAAAGTTTAAACAGTAGACTTCAAGCAAAGTTTTATCCTCCCTGCAGGACCTACATCCGCCCCTCTTTCTATAAAAAGTCATTTTGGCCCTTTCCGGGATACCTGTGACTCACTCCCCATTCGCAGTGGGACCCCCGTGTTTTCGCAACTGTTTACTGGACGGCCGCCATGCACTTGCTCTTCTGTGTTTCGTCACCGCCGTGTTTGTTTCGCATCGCCCAACCACCTGGCGATCGCGCGGGAAAGTTATCGATTCAAAAGCGCGTGTGCTGGCCATCTTGAACAGCGATCAAACATTCCATCGCGTATTATTCGACGCCAAGTCCTGGGAAACAGACCACCGCCGATGTGGGAAATGATGGTGAATAGTACAATCATTGGGAAGGTGGCCAAGTACCCTAGGATGACAAAAATGGCTATCAAGTGGGTCATCCGATTGATCCCACAGGGAACATGGGTCCCGCAGGGAATCATCGGTAGCGTTACGAAATTGGGTCACTATATGGACAGATGCCACTGGGAAAGACCTGTCATAGTTTGAAGGAGAGGTCATGGCGGCTCCCACAGGGAAAATGCCATTGCGGTCCAACCACGAAAAAATAGGCCGATCAGAGAATCTTAATTAACCCAGCGTCTGCCACTTGTAGACCACCCATAACGAAGCGCTTAATCTGAGACAGTCCTTTAATCCCTTTAACCATTTTAGTTTCAGATTTTCGATGAACATGACACCTGGCCAGAACTCCCAACAATTCAACAATAACAACGGCTCCGGCGGGTACGGTCAGCCATCGCAGCGCGGGGGACAATACTATCAGTCGGTGGGTTGTGGCTGTCAACAGAGGAAAGTCTTCTTTTGCAGGGACACGGAGGCAACGGAGGGGGCCGCCCCAGCTACTATTCCAACGGCAACTCCGACCGCAGACCCATGGGCGGAGTGGCCCGCGATGGAACCCCGCTGCAGGATGGAGTTCCCCTCAGCTCGGTGGGTACGATCAGCGGGGTACGGTATTTGGCATTAGGGCACAAGATGTTCGGACTGGAGCGAACTTCTCTGTGGCAAACACTTTCGTAATAGAGCATGGGCTACCTTGAATTGAAGTCAAATAGTAAAAGTTCCCTTTTCAGACGAATCTCTACATCCGTGGTCTGGCGCCGAACACGACCGACGAGGACCTGCGCCACATGTGCGAGGAGTTCGGAGTCATCGCCTCGACTAAGGTTCCTCCCCTTCCGTCTTCTAGCTCAGATTCTGATTAAAGGCGATCATGGACAAGAGTTCTGGAAACTGTAAGGGATACGGCTTCGTCGATTTCGACCTGAAGGACGATGCCGCCCGCGCGGTGGACGAGCTGAACTCGCGAGGAATCCAGGCTCAGATGGCCAAGGTAGCTCTCTCTCTCTCTTTTTTTTTTCTCGCCCTCCCCCCTCTCTCTCTCTCTTTCTCTTTCTTTCTCTCTGCCTACCTAAAGCTCTCAGCCTCCTAAATCCGTAGAAAATGGTGTATAGCTTCAGCAACAAGAACAAGACCCCACCAACCTGTACATCGCCAATCTGCCGATCCACTACAATGAGCAGATGCTGGAGGACATTCTCTCGCAGTACGGCCTCGTCATATCCACTCGCGTCCTCCGCAATGCCGAGGGCATCAGCAGAGGAGTCGGATTCGCCCGCATGGACTCCAAGGTTAGTTTTTTACTTTCCAGCCGCCTCAGGCCGCTCCTCCCTCCAGCTACCAGGCCATCTTCATCTCCAAAAGTTCATCATTTGATTGTAGGAGAAATGCGAGGAGATAATCGAGGCTCTGAATGGCAAGCGTCTGCCGAACATGGCTGAAACACTGCCGCCGCTGCTTGTGAAGCAAGCGGACACTGGAAGGAAGACCAGCCGCAAGCGCGGAGACATCTCCTTCGACATGGGAATGTTCCAGGCCCAGGTTATTTTCATTTGAAATGAAATTAAACCCAAGTTTTCAGCAATTCCTCCCTCCCGACTACATCCGCGGAATGAGCGGAATGCACCAAATCTACGCCCCGCAATTCCTCAACTACGGCATGGGCTACCAACAGGTTCCTGGATATCCACGTGAGTTACGGTTTTCCAGGGCTGGTCGAAAACAGTCCATTGGACCCAGGTGTCCAGCCATGCCAGCTGTATAGAATTGCACTTTGGCGCCGCCATGACGCGTAATCAGTGACGCAGCTCGCAAGCAAAAGATCAACCGCCAAAGTTTACTTTTTATGCAACAGATGACATGTTTACTGTAGCATGCAAAGGCAGATTACTGTAGGATGCATGTTCTGGAAGATACCTGGTTACTGTAGAATGCAATATTCTGTTTCAGCCAACGTCTCCCAAGGCCAGTACGACGCCGGCGTCAACTCGGTTGTGAACCAGATGGGCAGTATGCAGATCAGCGGAGGGGGAGGCCCGAACGGAGACAACGTATACATGTACGGTCAGCCACAGCAGTACAAGCAGTACTACATGGATCCTCGCAAGGTTGGAACTCTTTTGATTGAGAGGAAAACAAGGGGTTTCAGATCGGCGGACAGGCTAACAACAACCAGCCGCCTCCGCAACAACAACAACAGCAGACGATGTACCCAGCCATGCAGGGCGACGGAGGAAACCACCAGGAGATGTACTCCCAGAAACCGCAGGTTTGTGAGGACATGGGGAATACGGTAGTTCAAAATCGGCCTGAGGTCGCCGGAAAAGCAGAAAGCGGCCTGAGGTTGCCAAAATCTGAAGAAGCGGTTTGAGCTGAAGTTAGCATCATTTGTGGAAAGCGGCCTGAGGTCGCACGAATTCCCAAACGGCGGCCTGGGGTCTCTATAATCCAAAGAAAGCCGTCCTGTCACTATAGAGTACGGTATTCAGCTGATAACTGTAGCCAATCTTGTTGTAAAACATATTCCTGCGGTACCTAACTATTCGATTTCAGCCGTCGCAGCAGTGATGGAAGCGCCCGCTCCCCGCCACCAGCCCCTCTCCACCTAATAATAGGAAACGATTGTCATGTGTTTCTATGTACAAGTTAGGTGAGAAAGCGTACCCATTTCATATTTACCCATGTTGTTAGTATCGTCGGTGTGACTGGGTCCCCGCGCATTCTCCCCCCTATGCCCGTCCCGCGGGGCTTTTAACTGGTACCGTGCGCTCACCACACATTCTTGGGTTCTCTATTTATCCATGTTGGTAGGCGGTGGCACTCACTTCTGTACATCCTGTCCCACCTCTTTTGTTGATTCCCAGCGTTTCCTTCTTTCCCCTGTCTCTCCTGTCTCTCTCAGAACTCCCGGGTCTCCCATCCCGGCGCCAGCGTGTCTTACTCCCTCCAATGTCCCTCCCTGCCTGATTGTACATTTGTTATGAACAATAGTTGCTTTTTGTTGTTGCAAGTGCACTCCTCTTCAGCTAACCGTGCATTGTGCCTTGACCCATATGTAATCCCTAATAATTGAGTTTTACCCTGTTCCGACCCGTTCCGAACTGATGAAGGCGCCTAGCCCTTCTTTGTAAATATCACATATTATATAAAGATGTTAACCGGTTCAATCGCACTTTTCAGGTACCTTCTGCCGTATTCAAATAGTCTTCAAAGGTTTCTCAGATTTGAAAAAGAACTTGTAGAAACGGAGGAAGGTCAAATGCATCTTTTCGCTTGATTTTAGCCATACTTCTCATGAGCTGGGCCAACCTGAAAAAATACTTCGGTGGTCCGACCCGTTTATCAGGACCACCCAGTCAAAACTGCGAGACACGCGACCAGGGTTCGATCTGGAACTTCATATTTCCTCAAAGCTCAGCAAGGAGCAGAAGACTTCCAACGACTGAACCTAATTGCAAGACCACCTAGCCATTGCAGTTACCAGATGTTCCTGAAACAGGATTTCTGAAGTTCCCAGGTCATTCTTAGACCCATTTCGCAGCCGGTCACAAATCACATGGCATAGTTTGTGCACAAATCACAAATCTGTTGCATTGCCCTAGTTGATAACCGAACGATAGACATATCACATCTGGTTGATCCTTTGATCTCACCCCGAGTCTCCCCTGCTCTCCGTCAACAATCGCCTGCAAATGACCACGTGATGCTAATCCGCGCTGGGTCAGCACGTGGATCTCCCGTGAAACCCCATTTCCTTCCCGAACGACCGCAGATGGGTCGACTTCTCCTATACGGTAGGAGTGGTCAATCGAATGAGGAGAACTGTAGGCAGTGAGTTCCGGAGAGACGATGAAGGAGGCCTTTCCTTCCTGGCTGAGGCTCTGCTACCACGGAGAGGAGTACAAACCGTTTGATATGAACATGCCTCCGGTTATGGTCAAGAGGAGGCCTTCGCAGATGGAGTACGACCCCCCGCTTACGGAACATGGGGATGTGGTGGCTCAGCTGACTGGAAGGGCGGCTGGGGCTGCAGGGATTCAGCCTGTAGAGGTTTCTCTCTCTCTCTCTCTCTCTCTCTCTCTCTCTCTCTCTCTCTGTTTCTTTCAATCCCTCTTTTAGATCATCGCCGGTCCCGAACTCTCGTGTGTCCAGACGGCCGTCGCCCTCTCCAAAACCCTCGGCTCCCCCTGCCCCATCTCAATCGAGGGCGCCCTGTCCTCCTGGAGAGGTCTCGTTCCCTCAAACCAGCGCTACCTCAGCCCGAAGGAGGTTCACCCTCCAAATGTCTCTTGCTCACAACCCTTTCTTAGATGTCACATCTGGGTCTTCCAATTGATTTGTCCTACCATCAGTTGATCAAAACCTCTGAGATTCCCCTCGATGAGACCGTTGTCGCCTACCAGGAGAGGATCAACAACTTCCACAAGAAGGTTGTTTCTGAGCTGGAGGGGTTGGATATTTAAGGAAATATCTAAGTCTCTGGTTCAGGCATAAGATTGTGATCACCGACTCTGCTGGAATTCTTTTGATGGGTGGGGCGAAGTGGACCAAGCCCCACGAGATGCTGAAGGTTCATTGTTCAATGTACAACGAACTCCATGCATTCAGATGCGTTCGTCGTTGCGCCCTTGTGCTGTGCAGTTGATCAGAATCAACAAGGAGAACCAGGAGGAATTGGACAACTCTTCTCTTCTGCCGGTGACTACCTCCTACGTCCATGCGAGGGAGCTGGAGAAGATGCGAGGATGAAGAGGAAGACAACGTGATAGGAGAAGGGATAAAACGAAAGATCTCATTTATTAGTGACCCGTTTGTGAGGAGAGTAGGGCTGGAGATATTCTGATGAGGGGACCTGGAAGGAGACATTGGAGACTGGTCGAAGGTAGGACTCACGATTGACTCCAAAAGCGCTGGTAGGAAGACCAATCCATGGATTAATCCAATCACCACAACAAACAGAACCGTCAAAACGAAGGTTCTCACAATGTATGCAGGAACCAAAGCCAATGGAGCCACTCCCACCAAAGTTGAAAAGGCTGCTTGGCACATTGGCTCAAACATCATATGAAGGCAACGCTAAAGACTTATTTCCTACCTAGATATGAGCCCGAACCAACCTCAAGCCTGTCTGTCCTTTGAGAAACAAAGTGAAAAGTAGTGTGGGTTACATAATCGACAGAGAAACCGATGCTCATGACAATTGTGATCATGGAGATTATGTCCAGCCGGGTGGAGGCAGCCGAGAGGGCGCCGACCACTCCAACGTTTATGGAGAGGATGGAGAGGGCCACGCAGAGGGCGGATACGGGACGAGGGACCATGAGGACACAGATGACTAGCATGGTTAGGATGGCTATGAAGACGTTGGATATGACGTTCATTACGGTAATCATCTGTTGATCCACCAGGAGGAAACTAGGGAATTGTGGAAGAAAAGAGGGAAGAGTACCTGGTGTCGTAGACAAACCCGTGGAATCCATTGGAGGACATGACTGAACGGAGGAAGTCAGCACGGGGCTGAATTGACATTGTGAAAAAATCAAGTGAGAGTGAGTGAGTGTGAGTGAGCGAGTGAGTTACCTGGTCTGATTTCGGTCCCAAATTCCTACTCCTCAACAAAATCTTCGTCTCTTCGATGCTACCATTCATAGAAAACCTTTCCCTAGATAAAATGTCTATTTCATAACCACCTACCGTATATCGTTCCTAAATTTATGTGTCAATGGTTTAGCTAGAAATGTATAAACCGCCGTAGCCATATCCTGCTGGCTGAAGAGTTCTTCTTTATGCCTTCTCTCAAATTCTTCGAGCCAAAATTCTCCCCGTGACGCGTATTCTGAACTGGAAAAAGGATGCTCCCTAGGTTACTGTAACGTGGGTTGAGAACCTTGATAATGAGGAGTATAGTTCTAGAAGGCGTCTTCTGGTTGTTGGGTTACCCAAGTTTTCCTGTTGGAGGTGAACAACGGCGAAGCAGAAGCTTCCAAAGTTGTTGAAAAGGTGTTCCTGGGCGGCCATTTCAGATGAGACGTAGGAGCCATCGGGAGGGAGGAGCTTCATGTCAAGGCCGAGAGGGAGCTCTGCAGATTTCAAATGATGTCTTTTTCGCATACAGACTCTCACTTACTCAAGGCAAAGTAAACAGCTACTGCAAGATAGAAGCTGTAGGTTATGGCGATTGCAATTCGAATGTAAGAAAGCTGAAGCTTGTCGGCCAAACGAGATCCGATGGAAGAAGAAGAGGGAGATGGTGGGAGTGGTCGAGAGGCAAATGCCAAAGAATCAGATGAAGATGATTTCAAAAGAGAAGAGTGGGGAACCACCCGGTTGATGAAGAACCAATGACGACGGGCGACTTCACGACGACAGCAAAGGACCATTGCGGCGGAGAAGAAGGTTATTTGGTAGAAGAACATTAGGAGGATGGCTAGGGCACAGTATGTACAGAAGACTCCTGCAAGAGGAATTGGAAAAGAGAGAGAGACAGACAGACAGACAGACAGAGACAGAGACAGAGACAGAGACAGAGACAGAGACAGAGACAGAGACAGAGACAGAGACAGAGACAGAGACAGAGACAGAGACAGAGACAGAGACAGAGACAGAGAGAGAGAGAGAGAGAGACTCACGGACAGCATGGAAATCTGAAACTGCGCCGATTGCAAATGAGAGACCATCGGTCAAAGAAGTTAGAAAAAGAGAGGCTGCCGTTTCAGTCAGAGCCTCCACAAACCTGAGAACCTAAGTGTGATGGTACAGTGGTCACTTACCGTTTCTCTAGATCATCATCTTTGGCTAGACGCCAACTTCGAAGCATCAGAAACATGTTGTCCACACCGATAGCTGAATCTCTTTGTTTCCTTATCTCTTTCTTTCTTTCTCTCTCTCTCTCTCTCTATCAAAACTCACAAACAACTAAAAATGGCATGATGAAGACCAGTGGTAGAAATGGAAACCTAATATAGATGAGTAATGCCGTGGCTGCTACCGTAGCCATCGTGGCATTCACCATAGCCGATAGTCCGAGGAAAGGTTGAGAACGAACCACATCTTTGTGTGCGCAGGAGAGGGAGCAAAATATAATCAATAGAAGACTGGCCCATGGCATCCAGGGAATCAATAACTTTAGAACTCTTATAGATTAGGAAAACTGCATTCTAACTTCTCCATTTCGCTCCATCTCCTTTGCCAAACTGCTGGAGGTGGCCCAGAAGACACGGGTGCCATTTGTGGGATTCCACCGGGGCATAGAGGATAAGAAGTGGGAGATCCACCTGAGAAAAGTTGCGTAAAACAACAAAAAAATACCGTATACAAAAACATTCAAAAAACTAACTCTTCTGTTTGAGGTCCATCGTCCAGAGGATAAACAGCTCTTATGGCCGTCGCTCGTAGAACCGGCGCATTACCATCTGCGTCCATTTTCTAAACTTAAATTCTTCATTTGAACCGCATTTTTCCACTTTTTCGTCAACTTCCGCTCCTCCGTAAACAAGAGCATTGTCTAGGTAAAGATCTCCGAAGCGAAGGACTGGATATTTGAAGAAGATTGAGGCAAAGGAGGGGTCTTCATCCACAGATAAGAGTAGGGGATGGAGGAGGCAGGAGTCTCCGTCTCGGGCACAGATGGAATCGAAGGTTGCCCCAGAAGATGACTGGAATTGGAGGTTTGGCCAATGAAGAAAGCCAACTGGGTGGTTACCTTAATTCCTTTAACATGTCTATGAAGAACCCTTAAAGCGGCTAGTCCCTCTTGTCCCAGAATGTTTCCATTTGTGGCCTCTAGAATAAAGTAGGCAAATCTGGCCCCAAGGATACTGTAGGTGTCCCTTTGGGGGTCTCTTGGAGGGAAGAGCCGCATCAACTGAAGAGGATATTGTAATCGGAAGGGGGAAGGGCTACCTGTTTTAGGTCTCGCAACGAAGGCATGTCGTCTGGGAGGAACACTTGCAACGTTTCGTTTGTGACGTTCAGGTGGAAGTCGGAAGCGGCGAGACCGACTGAAGGGAGAAAGAGGATAAAACACACACACACACACACTCAAGCACAGACATTCACACGTACACACACACACCTCTCTCTCATTCCCTTGCTCCCTACCCAATATAAATGAGATAAATGGAGGAATGATGAGGAAGGGAAGGGGCCATCTGACAACGAGAGAGGTTTGCCACTGAAAGAAGAATGGATACGGTCGATTATAAATGAAACCTCGAAGAATTGAGAAACTGTCGCTTGGAAACTCATCTGAATGGAAGGGAAAGTGACCGGAAGGAGGTCGCGTGGATAATTACCGTAAGGCCAATTGGCCGCGCACTGTGTGTTTGTTGTGGGGTCTAAAAAAGGTACTCATTTACCATTCCACTTACAGTTCTTCATTTGATGAGGCTCTTCCCTCCAAGAGACCCCCAAAGGGACACCTACAGTATCCTTGGTACCATATTTGCCTATTTAATTCTAGAAGTCACAAATGGAAATATTCTTGTACCAGGGGGCCTAGGACTAGGCGCTCCATCGTCATGTTACTAAGGTGACCACCCATTTGGGTGACTTCAATTGACCAAACCTCCAATTCAAGTCATCTTCTGGAGCAACATTCGATTTCATGTGCCCAAGACGGAGAGGCCTGCCTCTTCCATTTAGTCTTTGTTGATGAAGACCCCTCCTTTTCCCATATGTAGGTTGCAGTATACAAAATACCCTGGTTTCATAAAAAGGATTCATTTCTCCAGTGTGGAGACACAAATAATAGTTAGAAAAATCTGAGTGTGTTGGGGGTTTCTGGGGTGGGTGGGTGTGGAAATTGTATACAACACGCGAGTCATGGTACAACGTTAAAGCAAACCTACGTCAGAGAAAGGAACTACTGAACCGGGGTCAATTTACATGAAGGGATAGAGACTCTATTAAAATGTGAACATAGCAGAGCCAGCTCGCGATTGGTCGGATATGTAGGGGTAACACAGTGTGCTCCACGGGGGGAGGAAGGGTTCAAGAGGCCATCGGCTCTCCGGCGGAGGCAGCTGCCTCCTCCTGCATGCGCTTGTGGTGCAGCTCAGCCTCCTGCCAGATCAGCTCCTTCAGCTTCTCCTTCGGCAAGTCGTCCAGCTCCATTTCGTAGTTGAAGGGCTCCTCGCACACCAACTGAAATACAGAGGATTAGAGAGAGAGAGAGAGAGAGAGAGAGAGAGAGAGAGAGAGAGAGAGAGAGAGAGAGAGAGAGACGAACCTCGTCCTCCTCGTCGTAGTACTGCTCCAGGTAAGGGTGCGCCAGTGCTTCTTCCACGGTAATTCTAAATTAATTGCAAATTAATACATACCCTAAATTGGGGTGTCGGGAAAGTCCGAGGCGCAAGCTCCCACCACGTATTTCACTCAAAATTTTGGGGCGCAACCTCCCTTGTTTTAATTAATGAGATGGGTTTTCTGTGATAAGTGAGGTACCCCAAGCGCACCCTCCCACGGATCCATGACCCCCTATATGTCAGAAAACCACATTTCGGTGGCGCAACATCCACCGTTTCCCGACCCCAATTTGGGGTATGAATTAATAGCTAAACCGGTATTGGCAACCAAAGACCACGTGGACCGCATTTTGGCAACCTTACGCCGCTGGAGGGGAAAGAAATTCACGAATTCAGACAAGTCCGATGTAAACAGCGGACAGGTTCTAAACACCGGGTGGAGGAGTTGTCCCTTTTCAGAAGACCCAATTGTTATGTTCCCCTTGCCCTACCTCTTCTGTGGGTTGAAGGTGAGCATCTTCTCGAGCAAGTCGAGTGCCCTGGGGTCGGCTCCGGGATAAAGCCTCGACCACGGCTGTTTCGGCTTCGGCGGCAGGGAGATCACATAAGATCGAGCCTAGACATTAAAGTTACTGAAGAAGCCTTCAGAAGGCACCTTGTCGTTGATGATGCACTTGAGATCCTCCTGCGTCGGCGTTCCGATGACGGCCAGAATGAGATTCAGCTGATCGAGGTAGTGTTTTCCCGGGAACAAGGGACGGTTGCTCAGCATTTCGGCCAGGATACAACCGACGGACCACATGTCGATCGACTTGGTGTAGCCCTTCGAGTTCAGCATGATCTCGGGGGCACGGTACCACCTGTAACGGGGATATTATTGGACGCTTTTGAGTCACAGTCCTTTAAACGGTTCATTTAAAATATAAGCTACTAACCTGGTTGCGACGTATTCAGTGAGGAAGCCGGTGTGGTCGGTCTGAGGGTCGGTGACGCGTGCCAGGCCGAAATCACAAATCTAAAAATAGCGGTTTATCCGCGAAATTATAATTAGCGCACTTTGAGGTCACACGTAGTGTTGAGCAGCAGATTGGAGGGCTTCAGATCGCGATGGAGCACATTTGCAGAGTGGATGTACTTCAACCCACGGAGGATCTGAAAGGAATCGATTACGACGGCAAATTAGTCCTTTAAAATTACGGTCCCATAGTGCCCAGTCCTTAAAAATTCATTTCCTTCGCCAAAAATGAACATAGTCCTTAAAAATCGATTTACCTGGTAGAGGAAATAGCAGACGTGGTCGTTAGAGAGTTTCTGTGACTTGAGCAGTTTGTAAAGGTCAGTTTCCATGAGACACTGCACAATGTAGCTGAAAAATTACGTTTTCCGAGTTTCCTCTCAAAATTACATGTCTTTCATGGTGTCGACTGAGGAAGAGCGGATGATCTCTTGGATGTTAATAATCTGAAATAATCAAAGTTCCACAAAAATAAAGAAATCTTACATTTTCATGCTTGAATCGGGTGAGGATCTTGATCTCTCGGAGGGTGCGCTGGCAGAAGGTCTGGTGCTCGAAGGGCGAGATCTTCTTGATCGCCACGCGGTCACGCGTCTGGGTGTCGATCGCAGATCTGGAAAATTAATGAATTTATTGATATCGGAGGCATTTAAAGGACTGTATCTTAGTTTAAAAGTGTAAAAGGCGTCTAAACGCCCGTTTCTTCGATTTTAACGTTTGAAGATGCGATTTATCGCAACTTTTTGAGTAAAAAGTTAATCTAATAATTCTTTCTTCATTTCTGAATGTAATTGAAACTTACACGACCATTCCGTAGGCTCCTTCGCCGATGTAGGACAGGTTGACATAGCGCGGGGCCACTTCGAAGAGCTGGCCGTGGACCTCCTCCACGTTGTTCCTCGTCGACGATTCATCCGTCGCCATGCTGGAAAAGCTTGAATGAAGCGAGGCGGGCTCAATTTAAAGCCTGATAAACAAGTGACATAAAGGGGATGAAAAGGCGATTGGAATGACATAATAACACGAAATGAGGGAAAAGTGGGGGGCGGAAATCGATTTTAATCAGGGCAGGCAACAGTTGCACATGTGGAGCCGTTGAAAGAAATCCCACGGCCCGAAATACGCAACAAATGGGGGCGAAGGGCGATAAAGTACGAGTACGATTTCATAAACAACTATTTTTAGCATACTTTACTTTTTTTTCTAAAAATTGTAAAAATAAAAGTAAACTTTATTTATTTTTTACGCGTTTTCACCAAGCATTTCTGAAAACAACGAAAATTGCGTAATATTCAAATTTGTTAAAATTTTAAATTTTAAAACTTCCCTCCTCATGAAGACAACGTCATTTTGAGACCTTATAGGAACAGTCCTTTAATTCATAATTTGGATGTTTGTAAGTATACAGTTGAATTGCATTGTTACAATTGAATAAATTAAAAGTAAATGTAGATTAGTCCTTTAATCGCCTTGCTCAAAATGAATAGTCCTTTAAAATATTGATTTCCCCTCGTTTGCATGGTTTTTCCTAAACTCAGTGTCTCTTCGCTTGATGCGATTTGCGTTCTTCGATTTCTCTAGAGCGCCTCTTCAGAAACGAGATTTTGGCTAGACGGTTAAATCCGGGATTTCTGGAAAACATGCGGCTGTCAGCTGTTTTTGACGCAGCGGCAGATAATGGAAGGAGGAAAGAGGAGAAGCGGACTTCCGCACGGAAGGATCCAGAAGAAGCGTCTTCCGAAGCGTCCGAAGGGAGAATCTTATAGCCAGGGGTTATCTAATCAAACAAATTGCCAACACATGACTGATGTGTGTTTATTCAGTTAATTCACAAACAGGGCGAATCATCTTACAAAATTGATTCAAACCTGCTTATGGTCCCAAAGCGAACGATTAGATCACGACGTCAAATCGATTAATGGAAAGTTTTTATTTCACAAGTCCGTTTTCTCATAGGAGCTAGAAAATAGGTCTCGAAGAGAGCACTTCATCTGCAATGCAAACAGCGAAATAGGGCGCGTGATATATGCATCTGAAGAGATTTCCCTAATATTTGCCTTCAAAAATAAAAATGGGGTTTTCTGTCTTTAAACACAACAAGTCATGCCTATTTTGGTCCAACTATCTAATTAAAGCCATTGGGATTCATTCCATTGCTATAATTCTGTCAAGTAATTATCGTCGCGCCCGTAAACAACGTACAATGCTCGCTTTGTACTCTGTTTACGGGATGTGTGGTCTGAATAATCTAATTTTGTGGGGTTATTCATTTGGATAAAAAGAGAATAAATTCTGCGTTCAGGGAAATTCTATCTGCGAATTTACGAATGTGTGACATTCGAAGCGCCGGCGCACGGCATTCGCCTCGCGCAGTTCTCAGCGAATTCTATGTGGTGGATTTCATGGATTGAACAAGTAAGAAGGGTTCTTTTTAGGAGAATTCCGATGAATTTGGAGAAGGGGATATGTTGCTCTTTGGGCAGACGGGTGACATGTCCGGAGATTAGCCGCAGCGGCGCTTCGAAGGTTTCGCTCCGTTGATTCGTAAAAGGAAGCCGCGCGCTCGACTGACGACGGACGCACTTTTTAGGGAATATCCATGGTTGCCAGAATAGGAGAGAGGATGGAGAGAGAGAGGATGGAGAGAGAGAGAGAGAGAGAGAGAGAGAGAGAGAGAGAGAGAGATAAAGAGAGAGAGAGATAAAGAGAGAGAGAGAGAGAGAGAGAGAGAGAGAGAGAGAGAGAGGAAGAGAGAGAGAGAGAGAGGAAGAGAGAGAGAGAGAGAGAGAGAGAGAGAGAGAGAGAGAGAGAGAGAGAGAGAGAGAGAGAGAGAGAGAGAGAGAGAGAGAGAGAGAGAGAGAGAGAGAGAGAGAGAGAGAGAGAGAGAGAGAGAGAGAGAGAGAGAGAGAGAGAGAGAGAGAGAGAGAGAGAGAGAGAGAGAGAGAGAGAGAGAGAGAAAGAAAGAGAGAGAGAGAGAGAGAGAGAGAGAGAGAGAGAGAGAGAGAGAGGAAGAGAGATAAGAAATAAGAAAAGAGAAAAGAAATTCAAGTTTTGAAAAACCTGTGAGTGAATGATAAAGATAAAAGAAAAGATAAATGGATATATTCACCGTTTCGCCCCTTAGCCACTGACGGTGAAAATATCAGTATAAGAGAGAGAGAGAGAGAGAGAGAGAGAGAGAGGAAGAGAGAGAGAGAGAGAGAGAGAGAGAGAGAGAAAGAGAGAGAGGATTCTCTCTCTCTCTCTATTCTACCGTAATTATGATAATGTGTGAATGTGTTTATGGGCGTATGTGAAGAGAGAACAAGAGAAGAGAAAGAGACAGACAGCAAAAGAGAGAGAGATAAAGGGCAATAAAGGAAAGTAACTGAATTGACACTTTGGTTTCGAAGGTAAAACTGGTCCTTTAACAAAGCGGGTGTTTGCCTGAGTTGCGGATGTCTTCAATGTGTTTACCCTCCATCGAAGGCAAAGAGGAAGAAATGGCCGTTCCTAGCAAAATCTCCGTCGCTTTGGCAACCGAGACCTCGTCAGGACAGCGGCCAGCAATGAAAATAACGGATACTTCCCGGGATTATTGCATCCTCTCCCGGAGAAACCAAAATTCAAGACTGGAAGGACCGAAATCGCTCCTTGAAGGGCAGAAAAAGTTGTTCCTTGGCTGAATATGACTATTAAATTGGCAGTGAGTGGCCGGAGGAAATTGGGCGGAAGTGCGGCTGCACTCGCGGAATCTGGCGTCATCCGGAGGGCGGAAGCGATAATCGAAGGCACTCGTCCGTAAATAAAACAACCAGAGCCTCAGCGGTCGATAAACACTCTCGGTGACACCTCGGGAGAGATAGGGAGAGAGAGAGAACGATCGATAGAGAGAGAGAGAGAGAGAGAGAGAGAGAGAGAGAGAGAGAGACAGACAGACAGACAGACAGACAGACAGACAGACAGACAGACAGAAAGGAAGGGAGATAGATGAGAAATAAGGACTGAATATAAGGTGAAATGTTGAAAGAAAGACAAAACAACAGAGGAATGAATAATTCCAATGACTCAGTCTGCTATTCAGAGCGTAAATGCGCCCCAACATGAAAACAAAAATTTATTGTTGAGTAAATAGTGATTTCCACAAACGATAGATCGATCTACGTATTCCCCTTAAATTTATGCATTTCAATAAATTCAGTACTGAAAATCACATGTGGTTTCGGGGATGTTTCACTTCGCTTTGCAAACCGCGCGCGCCATTATGCAAATTGTGTGCGCAATTGTGCAAACCACGTGCGCCAGCGACTGTAGGCTTTGTGGACGGATAAAAGACTTGATTTTCGATCAATAAATTATTTTCCAGCGTTTTATTATGCAGTTTTACATACTTTTCAAAAAATTGGAGAAAAGGCAGACAAAAAAAACTATGGGAAAACTTTAAAAACTAGCAGTTCTTGAGGAAAATTGAAGTATAATGTGGGTAAAATTGAATAAAAAACTAAAATTAATTTTAAGTCAGAATGTGTTAATTTTCCCAAATATTACGTAAAATGTGAAGGAAAAGAGGGAAAAAGAAATCGAAAAATGTGTCAACAGGAAAAGGTGGCGCCCTTTCAGTGTGTTTGCCTACCTTTTAAAGTTTGCACATCGTAAAGAAATCAAACTCTAGGGATCATTTTACGCTTGGGGAACATTTTTCACCTATTTCAAGGCTGGAAGCCTTCAAAAATTGGACGAGGAAGGGAAAACAAGGACTGTTGCGGTTGGAGGGCGGGTGCGAAAAGATTGGATGTTCCTAATTGGTACAATAAAAGAGAAATTAACGTCGGTCGGGAGTGCCAGCCGGCTTATCGATCGTCGGCTGACAGACGGGTGGAAATAACGCGGAGATGGCAGAGACGCAGAGAGAGTTTCATTTCACGCGGCGGCGCAGGCAAAGCAACAACGGCAAGAGGTGATTAGAACGGAATGGATGAGAGAGAGAGAGAGAGAGAGAGAGAGAGAAAGAGAAGGAGAAGGAGAAAGAGAGAGGGAGAGAAGGAGAAGGAGAAGGAAGAGGGTGAGTGAGGCGATCAGTAAATGAGGCAATGCATGAGTGAGAGAGTTGGGAAGTCAGTGAGACTGTGAGTGAATGAGACCGGGAGTTAGTTAGTGAGTGACTGTGTGAGTGTGAGTAAATTAAAGAGATAGTGTGTGAGTGAGGCAGTGAGCGAGTGATGTGTTTGTTAGAGAACGTGGTTGATCCGAAGAGATGACCGGCGGAGGAGGGCAAGGAACACTTGACCTTGGGAGGAAACCTCTCATTGCCAATCGCATGGGGAAATGAAATGGAGGCCGGTTCTCTCTGTCTCTCTCACTCTCTCTTAATCTCGGTCTACTTCTATTGGGTTCTCTCTCACACTCACATGCACTCTCTTTCTTTCCACCTGTCTCTCTTTCTCTCTCTCTCTCCCTTTCTCTCTCGTTCTCTCGTCTCCTGGCAACTGTCCGTCGCATTCGTTGTTTTCCTCCCTCCCAACACAATAAGTTAATCGTGGTAGACAGCTTTATTCATCCACAAATGTTTTCCACTCAAAAACAAACACGCCGTCCAAAACAGCCAAAGAGAAATTCGGGGGTCACAAGAGAGACTATCCAAAGAAAGCGTCAAGAACCCATTTCATCAACCGTACAGACAACTGAAATGAAGTAACTTTTCTCACTCTAAGCTCTCACAACAGTAATTTGTTTGTTTTCTTATCAACCTCAGGTGGTTGTAATTGTACGACAGCCGGCTGTCAAAAGAGAAGCAGTTGTTTCCAGCCGGCTGTCATCTGCTATCTATCTTTCCTTCTGTCGACGATAAGCCGTATGTCACATAATTCCTTTCTTCATCCGGCAGCCGAAATATGTTCTTTGCAAAACCAGTTATTGGTCGGCCGTGTGCTCGGCCCAATTTCATTGTCACTCACGAGTTGTTTTCGATTCTACTGTTTTTCTTTTTCGAATTACAATGAGTTTTTGGAATCGCTGGCTTTTTCTATCTTTCTCTACCTACCTGTGTCTCTCTTTCTCTTTCTCTCTCTCTCTCTCTCTCTCTCTCTCTCTCTCTCAGTTTTGTGTATCTCTCTCTCTTACTCTTACTCGCGCCCTCACTGCCTCTTTCTCGGTGCAGAATTTCCATGAAGCGGTCTTACATTCAGGTTACTAATATCCATAGAAAGCGGCCTGAGGTACCAGAATTCGTCAAAAGCGGCCTGAGGCTACCGGGTTTTATAAAGCGGCCTGAGACTTCAAAATGACTTCTGTTTTCACCATGTTCTAGAACTCATCTCACAACAGAACAGCTAATTAGACCCACGCCTCGAATTTCCACCTACTAAAAGAGACTGCTAGGCTGATCTTTTTAGACCATGTAACACTTAGAAGACCTTTGAGCTCTTTAGAAGACACCCTATGAACTAAGAAGACTCTGCCCCTAAGATCCCTCTTCCCTTCATGTCATTCTGCCCTTCTCCCCAATCGTCGAGCGCCGTAAAGCGTGTCAATCTGGTCCAATATGCCCTCGAACGGCTGGCGCAGCCATCCAATTTTTCGCCTCCGGCTGTCAGCAGCACCAGAAGTAGCAGCCAGCCGGCTGCCCTTATCTGCGCACGCTGTTTATATAACTGCCATCCGGCGTTCGTTTGGTGACAGCCGACTGTACGATTGCGTCTGGGTAAGTGGGCCGTACTTTAGAATTCAGCATTCTCACAGTTTCACAGCAAATCATAGCTTGTGCACTTCTCTTGGACCGGGCTGGTTTCCGCAAAATTGAGGGCCTGGCTGAACTAACGTACCTAATTCCCATTCTCAGAAAGTAGCCTTTAAAGGCTTGGGAAGTCAGAGCTACACTCTAGCCGTCTATGCTAATCATCGTCTGAATGTCTCACTTCCGCCGCATTGAGTGGGCGCCTCTTCGGAAAAATGAGTCAGAGAGTCAACGAAGAGAGCAGATAACACGATGATTAGCATAGAGCGGAAGACCATGTTTACCTACCCTTCTGGAGTACTCCACGAGTACCACTGGACGAATCTTCCACTTTTTCACCTCTTACGTCGAATCTTACGAAGTGTTCGTCCATAACTGGCAGCAGATAAGAAGGCAACGTCCGTTCGTTTGCTTTGCGACCATTTCGTCCGCTTTGCGGACCAATTGCGCCATCTTCTGGCTATAGCTCACGGATGCGTTCTGTTTTTCGAAAACGTCAGACTCTAATCTGTCAACCAGCGATATGACAGCTAATCCACCCCTTCCCCTAATTCGTCCGCGGACCAATTGGGACTGATTAACTTTATGGTGGGCAGTTTTTAGCTTTTGGTCGTTGTAATTGGATATTATGAAGACGGGGTAATTAAGGGAAGCCCCCGCCGGGGGATGATTACTGAAGAGCAAAAGAGGGCAAGGGAAGGGGAGAGAGAGTGTGTGTGTTTGAGAGAGAGAGAGAGAGAGGAATAGGGTCAGGTTGCTTTCTATGGACATTGGTAGTCTCAGGCCGCATTCTAAAAAGTCTGGTACTCGCAGGCCTATTTCTGGAAATCCTGGTTACCTTAGGCCGCATGTTACCAATTTTGGCATCCTCAGCCCGCTTCATGGAAGTCCTGATCCGAGAGAGAGGCAGAGAGACAGAGAGAGAGAGAGAGAGAGAGAGAGAAAGAAAGAAAAACAGAGAGCGATAAATCCCGTGACGTCCCCCCTGACTCACCCCTCCGCCCCTTCCGCCCCTATAAAAGAATCCTCTCTGTCCGCTGTTTACAAACAGATCTCTGCGAGGTGAATTGATTCTCGAGCCTTCGCCCGTAAACAGCCTTATTTCCTGCTCTCCGAGGACTCCAGATCGGTCTTCTGTCCTATCGTGATTTACAGCCGACGCTCTCTATAAGGTTATGTACACTCGCCCTCCTTTCTGACCTTATTTGCCACATTCACGCCACGGCTTTTCATTTCCGCTGGAGCACAAACTAGCGCTTCTGCGGGAATCTTATTTTTCCTTGAATCTTTGGTGTTCCCACCTTATCTGCAATTTTCTGCAGTTTTTTGTAGGATCCAAATCCCCAGATTACGGTAGCTGTTCCGGGTTCAAGGATGATGTAAAGAGTGCAAACTAAGGACGTAGGAAAAGACTATCTAGGGAGATAGATACCGTTTTATGGCACTGATCTGTCTACCAACATGTCCATTTTAACCGATTGATATCCAGTCTTCTTTAAAAAGATCTAAGAACTAGCCATAAAAACGAAACATGTTTGTTTGAGCTATTTGTATGCTTGGAACATCATTTCTTGAAGCAAACAGGTGGTGGCGCCGTTAATCCTCTTTGTTGGCTCTATGTGTCATTTCTCACTACGACGTATTCTCCACGCGCCGGGCTCTCTCTCTCTCTCTCTCTCTCTCTCTCTCTCTCTCTCTCTTTCTCTTTCTCTCTCTACTCAAATCAATTGTATTTCCATTCCCGCCCTTCCTAGTCAGTTGCCCTTTCCGTGTCCTCTTCGTTTGCATTTTCCTCTCCGCTCTCTCATAACCACCAGTCTTTCAGCCACAAAACCTGGCGTCTTTCGCACCGCCCATGTCCTCCGCCCTTTCTTCCGAGGAACACCTTCTGGAGTTCCACACGGTCAGTTGTTTGTTTTCCTTCCCCTGTCTCCCCACTCTCTCCGGAAACGACCAATAAACAAAGCCGGCGCCCATTTGGTTATCACACCTAGCTGTTTCAGGCCATGCGGGACTTTTCAATCATGTTTCCTGGGGTGCCGGCTGATCGAATTGAGACGGTCCTCAGAAGAAATAATGGAGATGTGGCATCGACAATTGACCAATTGCTGAGGGAGACACAGGTAAAAGAGAGAAATGTGACTTCAGCCTCTGTAATTTCAGCCGCTTCCCGCTCCTCCCACCTATGAAGAAGCGATAACTCCTCCTCGCAGAAGCCCTGTCCAATTAGGCTCCGCCCCTTTGAGCCGTCGCCCTCTACCTCCGCCCACTTCTGCCCCTCCCCAATACAGTCAATCTTTCTTCTCGGCTGAACCTAACACTTCTACCTCCTCCTCCTGTTCCTCCCCAATCCGCCCTGATCCCTCAGCTGCATCCATCCGGAGAAGAGAGTTCCGATCCAGTGCAGATACGGTAGCCTGTGAAAAACGCCGATTGCAACTTCTTAAACGAGAAAATGAACGCCGATTGGACAGGGTCACAGACGAGAAAGAAGCGAGGTAAAATACTGAACACTTCAGTTTTAATCCAAAATTTAGAATCCTAGAAGATGAACAGATGGCTCTCCTGCTCCAAAGCAGAGAACTTGCCCGAGCTAATCGCGAACCCCGCAGTTCTTCAGTGGCAGCCCCAGTGAGGAGAAGTTCCTCCAAGAGAAGCGGTAGGATACGGTAGAAACCTGGACATGTGGTTTTCGTTGCAGGACCCAGAGTGCCAGAAGGACCAGTGGTCGATGACGTCATTATGAATTCGGATGATTTGAGGGATAAACTAAGGAAGCTGAGCAAGGCCTCCAGGACGAGGCTGGTTCATCTGGCCTCGAGGCTGAAGATTGGCTCCAGTGAAGATGTCTGTTAGGGAAGGGGAATGTATTAATAAAACATTAAAATGATGACGAGATGAGATGGGGAGAGAGATAACAAGTAGTAGAAGACTATGTACAATTCATTGGCAGAGTAATCACGCCTCAATATACAGTATCACAGAATTTACAATATATCACAAAACCACCCATTTAGCACATCAGTTGTAGAGACCCGTTCTGAAATCCCACTAGGAAGGCTCCATTCAGCGGTAGCCGAAGGACCGTGTTCAATTCTCCCTTGAGCTTGCTCTCCAGGACCTGCTCTCCCGCAGAGTACATCCGCAGAAGGCCTCCTCCCTGCACCGTCGTCAGCAGCTGTCCATCGAAGGAGGCGGCTGCCACAGGATCGGCCAATCGCTTCTCCTGCACAATGCGCGGATTGACTGAGAAGACGACGGCCGGGTCGTCAGAGTCACAGACCAGGAATTCGTTTTCAGAGAGCCAGTGCAACTAAAACAATCATCATTTTGTTGAAATATAGGCTTACCGAGGTGGGATGGGTGTTATTTCCGTGGCTGAGAGAGCAGACCTTGCCGGTTCGACTGTCCATGACAAGGACGGTGCCGTTTGAGAGAGCCACTGCGACTTTGTGGCCGACTTGGTTCACGGCAAGGGCTCGGGTGAGACCGGCGGAGTTGGAGACACGCAGGTCGGCTGTCCACTGGCCGGAACGGAGATCGAAAAGTCTGGAAGAGGGAGAGTTAGAGAGTTGAAGAGACCAAGACTCACTTAACCGTAGAGTGTAGACTGGAAATAGCGGCTACCGTACTCCTATCGACTGGTGCCAGCTGTGAGACCACTCCCTCATTCCACTCCAATTGGAAGAGGGAGCTCCCCCTGAATGGATCCCAAACATGGACCGACCCATCGGCCGAAGCAATGGAACCGTCGGCCGCAGCCACGATGGAGACAACCGATCTGGAGTGCATCGGATAGGTCCATTGCGGTTCCACAGACTCCGATTCGCACTTCATGGACCACAGCTTGACCGTCCTGTCGGAAGACCCGGAAATGTAGGAATTCTCGTTGGAGAGGGCGGCCAGACAGCGAACGGCCCCGGTATGTCCGTTGAAGGAGCAGAGGGAGAGATGGTCGAAGCGGTAGGAGGAGCGTCCTTGGGAGGGCTGGGCTGCGGCAGCCACACGGGTACACCAGAGCGAGGAGAGGGAGCCAGCATCGACGGGGGCCAGGCCACCCAGAGTGGTGGGGGAATGGCCGGGCGAGGGAGAGAAGATGCGGTTGGAGGAGGAGAGATGGAACTGCGGTTGGAGGGAAGGGATCGAGGAGGAGAAGGGCGAACCGCGGGGAGACCCTATCACCGGGGCTGAAAAGGAGACATTAGAATAGTGAGGCATTAATCTGGCTTAGACTGAAATTGGACCTTTAAATGATACCTAGATTGGTGACGAAGGGGACGAGGAAAGCGGGATCTGGGCAGAGGGCCGTCAGCAGAGGCACCCCCCAATCGAGAACGAATCGGTCGATGGTTGCCGTAGCCAACCACAACGGCACGGGGTAGTAATCCTAAATGGGTTACTGTAGATGAATAGACTAACGAAACCCCACGTGGTTGAATGGAGGCGTCCTTTCCTTGATTTGGAGATGATCATCTGCGTAGAAGAGGGCGGAGAAGGAGTTGAAGAGGCAGGAGAAGGGCTCCTTCACGTGGGTACGGGCCACTTCGGCTCCCACTCGGACGCTGATCTCATGGAGGGCTGCGATGGAGCGACAGAGGATGATCAGACGGACACGGTCTGAGGAGAAGACGGAGGAGGAGAGGAGACAGGAGACGATCAGACGGTACAGCACCTTATCCACCACGTACTCCTGAAGCAAGGCATCATTTACGTCCTTCCCGTTGTCTAACCTGGAGATAATTCATGAGCAACTGGTCTCCCATGGCGTTGCAGGAAATGAGGAGCACTCTCAGCACCGCAATCAATCCAGCCTCCAATGCAGGGGTGGCCCTTCGATGCCACTGCTCCACGAGATCCACACAGAAGGGAATGTACTGCACTGTGATGAAGGTGACGGAATAGGTGGCCGCCACCTCCGTCAGAGCATCCAGCGCTCGATTGCTCTGGCAATCTCCTTCCAGCGAGAGGGCAAACACAGCCTAAGCTTCAATTAGAATAGAGAGAAGGATAGGCCAAACCGTGGGTGTCTGTTGATGTCCTGTCATGACCAATCCATCGTAGCAGGAAGCAATGATTCTCAGAAGATTGGAGGAGATGTATCTGGCACAGACGACCGGACCGTAGCGCTTGCTCAGCCAGAGGGCCGACTCTTTGGCGACGACGCTGCGGTCGAACTTCTTGGAGACGACGGCTTCGATGAGGGGAGGCAGGAAAACGTCGAAGAACTTGGGAGCACCGTAGATCACAGACAGGGGCAGGAGGAAGCGACGGTCCAGCAGCTGAAACAAGGGGTGACTCTCTGACAGATGTAACCTCAGGCCGCCTTCTAAGAATTCTGGTAACCTTTCTGTCTGACCTTTACAGAGGAAGATTCACTGGAGACAAGTTCTACAAGCACCGGCACCAGACTGGACAGCGACTGTTCGTCAACACTCCTCGCCAATACAGTCATCAGCCGATGTGCCTAAACCATTCCAATTAACCACTGTATGATTAAGGCTCCTACCGTATTCACAGCGGCTACGGGGTCTTCTAGAAGTCGTCGTACGAGTGGGACAACCACAAACTGCATATCCTGACTGGAGGCGACGAATCGTCTCAGGGCGTCGGCCTCCCTGGCCAAAAGCGACTGTTCCTTTCCATCGCCGGAGACGACCACAGAACGACGGAGGAGATGAAGGGCTTGGAATGTGGCCAATTCATCGTGGCGGGAGACGATCGGAAGGGGAATATTCAGTTGGGAGATGAGGAAGAGGGGGAAGGAGGAGGGCTGGGAGAGGGAGCCATCCAGGAGGGAGGAGAGTAGCTGGCGTAACGATCTGGAATCGATTGATAAGAATTCTGAATATAAGAACTTACAATGGCAACATGTGGCTGTGTTGGCGGATGTTCCTCAAGAGACTCTCGTGGTCAAAGCGACCGAATGTGACCGGAGCGAGGGCGATCTGCGCCAGGAGGAAGATGGAACTCTTCTGTTGGAGAGAGGCAGGAGACTCGGCCGATCGTCTCAGTCGGCGGTAGATGGAAGACAGGGAATCGTCTTCTTCCTCTTGTTCAGTCATTTGATCTGTGGAGGAGAGGGAGACTGTTCTCAGGAGACGATCCTCCAGCGGTTCAGAAGAGGATTCCCGTTTGGGATGGGGACGGTCGAAGAGTTGGACGACGCCCACGCGGCGGAGACGGTGGGTGGACTTCTGGACGAGGGCCAGGTGGACGTTCAGGGAACGGACGGCGTCGTCGCCTGATAACTGAAAGGAAGTGATAAGAGAGAGAGGGAGAGAGAGAGAGAGAGAGAGAGAGAGAGAGAGGGAGAGAAAGACGAAGACTGGGAGAGATTAGAGACGCAGAGTTACTCACCAGATATCCAAAGGTGAGATCGATCCATTGATGAAGTCTCTCCGAAACAAAGTCGCTTTCCAACTTCTCTCGATGCCATTTCACAAAATCCTCGGCACTTGTCACGAAAGAAGGCAGTTCCAGCGACGGAAGATCGTCATGTATCGATTCTAAACTCTTTTTAGCCTTTGGAAAAGAGGCGTCTAACCGAAAATAGCGGGGCTGTCGTAGAATTCGGGGATGCACTCGTCCGGGGTCCATTCGTAGATCCTGGCCACACTGGCCGGGTACTCCCGCGGTACCCATTTGGACCTCACGTGGCGACACAATCGCTCCTTTGACTCGACGCGACTACGGTAGACCATGTATCCGATGTCTGAGAGAAGCTCCGGCACGTGGTGGGAGGGGATTCGAGAGAACATTTCTCTGGAAAAGAGGGTTACTGTAGGTAAAGAACAGCTGCATTGCAACGAAGGATGGGGCGAAATCAGAAGAGTCCCACGTGGCGCACGTGAAATCAACACGTTTTTTTTTTCGGATTCTGGCAACCTTAGGCCGCTTTATCCGCCTCTTACCTCAACTGGTCATCTCCCTTATTCAGTCTGAACTTGGTCCTATTCAACGGCCTCCATCCGCCCTCCTTCTCCGAAAAATCGCAAACCCAGGGGTAGAATGGGTGATTATGAACTGAAACAAGCGGCTGTCACCTTTCAGCAACATTTAAATTTACCCTCCCCTCTCCTCCTGCCAGCCGCCTTGTTCAGCTCCATTAGATAGTCGTAGTTGCTCATCTCCCGTGAGACCCATCGGCGGGTGGATTCGTCCAGATCATTCCTAAACTATTCTTTTGAAGAGAGAGAGAGAGAGAGAGAGAGAGAGAGAGAGAGAGAGAGAGAGAGATTACCTCGTGGTATTGAAAAGAGCAGCGACTGGATCGAAGAGCAGCCAGAGGGAGTCATCACAGAGGAAGGAATCCAGCGCAAGCGGAGAATAAAGGGACAACAACTGCAGCTGTCCGACCAATTCGCCTATTTGGGCAGAGAAAAGGTTGAACACCTGGGATTTGAAAGTTTCCATCCCAAAATTCCGAATCACCTGGGAATCGTAGTCGATGTTACTGGCGTAGAAGCGAAGGACTGTCTCCAAGGGCAGGAAATCGGGGTGGAGACAGCCATCGGTTACGATAACGACGGCTGAAGGAGTTACCAGCCAGCCGAGATAGGGGACCAAATGAGGGTGCAGACGGAGGGGAGCGAATGTGACTGAGAGATGGTCCTGAAGGAAATGGTTAAAGGATTGTTTGGAGGAAATACCTCGGCCGAGAGGCAGAAGGAGATGTTGAGACGACGGGCCACCGCGCGCCAGTGCTCTGCCCATGCGAAATCGGCTGGTGAATCGGCGTTTTCAGAGGGATACGGTAGAAATCCATCGTTCAGGGGCTTTTCAGATGAACTGGAAGATTACGGTAGGTGAATGATAATGGGGCGGGGCTAATTTTACGATAACCAGCCAGCTGGCTCGAAGAGGCATTTTAGATAAAGTGAACGTACCTCGGGAAGACTTTGTGGAGGTTCTGATTGCAGTCCTCTCTCCTGTAGACGGTCAGAACTACTGCGGCCCCTTCGCGAACCTCCCACTCAATCTGAGATCTGGTCTCCGGCCCAGTCTCCAACCATCCAAACGCCGATGAGCACACTGTTCGCCATGTGCTCTCGTCCCATGACGTTCCCATTAAACGGGCAGTCTAAAAATGAACCATTTATTTTAATAAAATAATTAAATATGATTTTTTTAAAAATTAGATACACATCAAACTTGGCAAAGGGTCCTTTTTAAGAGGTAGGGAAAATAACAAAAGTGAAGGAAGTAGTCTCCCGAAACGAAAATGTAGTCCCCCTCAAATAAAACGCGCAACAGCTGCAAAATGGCAAATTTCAGATAAATTTGAAAAATGTTATTTTCCTCCAAAAGAAATTGGGTTTCGTGGGAGGACTCATTTTATCAGTCATTAGAACCGAATTTTACATTTTCAGTCTGAATTTATATTGGCGGGTTCATTTGTAATTTTATTGTGTAAACAAATGTCAGAGGAAGCGGCTTTCGGCTGTCATGTGGAAATATAAGCGGTCTTAGGTTGCCAGGTGCGGTTAATAACAGCGGAATGATCCCAGGGTCTTATTTCCAAGCACTGTTGTAATTATCTGTGATTAGACTGCAAGTGAATAATGACAGCCGTAATGGAGGTCGTTGGTGACAGACGCCAGGCGGTCAGGGACGCAGAGTGGGTTATTCCCGCGTCGTTTCGAAGCTCTAATTTCGTCCGACCGCACTTCCGAATGACCCCTTTCAATTCACCCGCCCGGGCTATTTAATCCACTCTAATTACTTTATTTTTCATTTTTAATTACTTTAAATGACAAAATGACACGTGAAATGAAGGTGTAAAGTGCCGGAAACTATCACCTATCCGTCCGTATCGCTTTCTCTGGTTCTAACGTAAACAAAGCGGTATTATGTTTCATTTGGATGTGAGTGAAACACAAAATAATAGTTTAAAAAATCAATAACATTTTTTTCTATTTTTCCTTATTTTGGGTTTTGAAATATTTCAAATTGTACGCAATTCTTCGTGCGATTAAAATATAAAAATGACCTCAGTTTTAAGAAACTGGCTGAATTCAAACCAACCGGGTGGCTCCTTTTATCCCTTTTAATATTATTTTTTGCGTTTTCTACCCATGTAATCGTTTTTATCTCGTTATAAACTATGAAAATCTTCGTTTTGCAGACTGCGCAGAACAGTGGCACCCGACATGGCGGGCCCAGCCTCGTCCGGCCCCAGCACAAGCCAGGAGCTCCGGCCAGGTAATCTAATCTCATTTTATTCCATGAAAATTTGTTTTGTGTTGTTTGAAATTCCTGAAAATCGGTTTTCAAAAGATTTGATTTTGTTAAAAGCCTCCTTTTTTCAGGCATGGCCGCCTTGAAACCGAGGGCAATGACGCCAGCTGTCATGCACCGCATGGCGTTTGAGGGCAAAATATCGTAAGTTTCCTAATTTTCGTTGTTTTTAATAAAGAATTCTGCAGAAGACACGAAGAACTGCACGATGAATTCTTCCACGATGCCAACGTGGCGCTGAACGAACTGGATAACATGGTGGATATCGTACTTCGGCCGGATCGCGCCATGATCCCAGAGCTGGAAAACATTGACGCCGATTTGACCATGGATGAGGTTAATTTGAATCCTAGAAGACAAAAACAAATCGATTGATTCAGATGGCCAAACAATTCGAGTCCCTCCAAGCCAGTGCCTTCATTCTCCAAAGTCTCCACGGCGCCCAGACTCATTTGGCATTCAAGACAGTTGAGAAAGTAAAACCGCCAGAGGTCAAAGGTAGGCGGTCGATTTTCCAAACATTAAAGAGCAGAAGATTTAGTGAAAAAGGTGAAGCAGAGCAAGAAGGAGAAGAAGGAACAGGCCATTGCGGCGGCCAAGGCCGAGAGGAATCACAAGGAGAAGGCCGCTCCCGCTCCTCCGAAGGTTCGTCTTGAATTTTTGTGAGGAACCAGTTTTAAAGCGGCCTTAGGTTGCCATTGGCGATTATTTTATCATAAATACCCTTTAATCTCTCTTTTCAGACTCCCCAACGTGTATCCGTCGATGAAAACAACGAAGCCCCCGTGGCCATCAACAGAGGGAAACGGAGAGCTGCGGCCGCTGTGGCTGTGGCCGCCGTGTCGGCAACCACAGCAGCCGAGAAGACCGAAAAGACGGAGAAGAGACCCCGCAAGGTCAGTTTCCTTCTTAAAAATGTCTTTCAAACCCCCATTTTTAGGAATCGTCCGCGAAGAAACGGACGTCCACCCGACTGAGTAAGACTCCACGCGTCAACACCAAGGAAGAGGAGGAACCTACCTACTGCTTCTGCAGTCGGGTACGCTTTATTTTTACTTTTTTGTTGATTTTGAGCTTTTCAGGTTTCTTTCGGCGAAATGGTCGGCTGTGACAACGACAAGTGCGAAATAGAGTGGTTCCACTTTGAATGCATTGGATTAACCACGAAACCAAAGGTTTGTTTGGGAGATAACTTATGATGATAACTGAAGATAACTACCGTTGGCGACCTCAGGCCGCTTTCTGCTTTTTCTGGCCACCTCAAGCCGCTTCATCCCTTCTTAATCTCATCTTTTCAGGGCAAATGGTTCTGTCCGAACTGCCGCCATCCGGACAGCGCGCGAATGCCAAAAACGGCGAAGAGTGTAAAGAAGGAAAAGGACTAGATCTCACCCACCCTGTGATTGCATTTCTCCTAGAGATTCGACTAATTCCCTCATTTCTGGCGTTCTTTCACCTTTTCAGGGACCCCTCACACCACCCATTGACAGAACGGTTATGTACATCACTTTGTCTATTTTATGGATTATTGTTTTATTATCGATTGTGCAGTAAACGATTGTGCCTTTTTCAATTCCCTCATTGATCCCTTGTTTTCCTCAGTTTTTACCTATTCCTTTTTTTTCTTTGAAAGTTTAATATGATCGATTCTAGGAGGATGTCGGGAGAGGCTGGAGGAGACATGCGCATCAGGACCGATGACGGTTAGTCCTTTAAATAGTAGATTATTGATCGAATAATGTAGATTTAATAATAATTAATTTTAAAAAATTTTCAGGTACCTTCATCGTCGCCTCGCAGCGTCCCGATGGCACGTGGAGAAAAGCGCGAAAAGTTAAGGAAGGGTAAGTTTTTGGTTTTCACGGGCCAGCCCGGCAGATTGGAAAATTCAAGCCACATGGCTGTCACTACCGAGTAACCAGCTGACAGCAACCATCGACCAGAAATTGGAAAATAAAAATCTATTTTATCGTAGCATGGCTGTCTGATAGCCTGTAATACGCTAGAGTTTTGCCGTGCAGGCCACAAGAAGCATATCACAATCCCGGGTGTAGCAGTGCAATGGGCCGACACAAGAAGGTCACTTCCCGAGCAGCCTAAGCTGGTCCTTTCACACCTGGCTCTTATACAATAGGGACCATTTCTATTCTACTATTCATCTAAGAAAGGGAACTACATTAGAGGGATCCTACGGTCCGTGCCAGCGGGATTGGGGGAGCCGCCGGTCGGTGCCGAGCCAAAGAGAGAAAGGCGGCGGCAGGGCCACGCCCCTGGCCCCCTCGGCGCGGGCTGAGAGGAGGCGCAGAGAACAGTGACCGAGCGCCTAGCACGCCCACCCTTAAGAATGCAGGCTCCCGACTGCATAAAGGTAGAAGGTGAGCGGGGGTGTACTGTAACTAGAGAGATTGAGGAACAATTCTAGGGAGCGGAAGTTACAATGAAAACAATATATACATCAGTAACGTTTGACACAGCCGCTATGCCTTGCGCTCCATGGGACATCTGAAGGTGACCAGACTCGTCGTTGAACATCTCTGAACAGAAAGATTATTCAGATGCCACGATGTAACGTCAGATGACCCATGCCTAGGTACTTTGGCGCAAGTTTTTCCAAGGCACGGGTTTCTCCTTGATCGAGTCGATGATTCACGGCGAGCTTGGGGAGCTGAACCAGAGGAGTGGTTGTGCTCCAGTCCATTGGCAGGTTTCCTGTAGGCTCGTCAGATGGAGATTCCTAATAACGCCGAAGTTGACCCGCTGGGGGTTCCTCATGGTCCAGAGGTTTATCCTTTCTCAGCGGCGCATCGACGAGGTTCTCAGGAGGGTCGAGAGGCGGGCCTGTTGTACATCTTCCTCAGCTTCTTGGCGAAGCAATCCAGTAGGCTCTCGTATGCGATAACCGGTGTGCATCCTCACAGATGAAGCGTTCCATCGGATAGGGTCACGACTCCTGCAGGTCGTCGTTCCAGCTGCACACTCCGTGGAGTTCTATCCGTGGGCAATGTACAAGGGACGAAGTTTCACGTAGTAGAGATCGGCAGTCTGTACTCTCCAGAAACTGGTAGACGACAAGTCCGCGTGCTTGGGAGGACACTCTGAATATCCTCGTTTCCGTCGGCAGTCGAATCGTCCTTAGAAGAAGGGAAGGTAGTTCAGCTATTTGGGCGAAGGAAGACGTTGTTGACATGACGTAGCTGTCCTTCACAGTCCTTGACAACTGAGCTGCTCATCCCAGCTTCTAGTATCCGGCTAAGGCTTTAAACGAAGCCATGATGATGATGGAATTCCAGTGTAGCTTGACAATCATCTGGATCTGAATCCAGAAAAGGGAGAAGGACCTCTGATTTCTTGAAGAGGTTCAGCGTTTCATCGTCTGTTGTCGCACTGATCGGCAATCCTTCCTTGGGCAGAAGTCGATCAGAATCCTGTTTAGTGTCCGGAACAGCCATTGAGGGCGGCGTGCGCAATGCAATGTCCAGACAGCAACGTAGGGTGGCTTCCGAGACAGTCCATGTTGGCGATAGTCCATCGGAGCTCGGTGAAACTAACTTCTCCACACAGCTCAGTGCAGACGACAGCAGCGGGCTGTCCGTCAGTGCAGGCTCAAGTCCTGAAGAATCCGGGGCCAAGTGAAGATCTTCTGGAGTCAAGCGCCCAGTCGCTTTACTCCTTATCTTCCTCCATCAGACGGTTCTTCTCACGTCTTCTTCGTACGGTGTCATCGAAGAACTGGAGCGAATATTGAGGCCTTGTCTTAGAAGTTGGTCTTCTAGACGATGCAGTCTTCAGTGACGAGTTCTTGAACTGTAAGTAGATTGTCAAACACGAAGTAATTCTGGGGGCAAATTACTTCTTCAGGGTAGTAGTCCTTGAGGAGACGGACAGAAGCATGTCTTTCTTGGCACTTTCCAAAGTAGAAAGATTGCTTGAGTCGGTCGTTCTCATCGTTTGGTTGCCTTCGACGAGTAGATCCAAATCTTTGGAGACACGAGTCGACTTTGCTCCAGACGACATCGGCAAAATCTCCAGGCAGATCAATTCCAGTGACTAAGAAAAGTCCAATAGTCACGGCTTTGTCGACAGCTTCTCTGATGTCGAGAATCGGCAACATCTTGCGTCAGGTGGTGACGTAGGGGTTGTTAGTCCAGTTGTGTCTTTTCTTGTCCATAAAAAGACATCCGTCGCTCCTGTGTCTTATGGGTCGTTATGAGACTTGTCCTCAATAAGCATGAGAACAACAGGAGAACATCGGAAGATGATGGTAGGACAGAGACAAAAGTCTAACTGGTGCAGTCCGTAGACGCTCTTTGATCCAGGAAGACTGACTGGACAATAACTTGGAAGAAGATGGTGCTTCTTCTTTGAAAACAAAGATGATGGTCGTTGACGATGAAAGTAAGAGCGGTTGCTGGCGATTCCTAATCCAGGAGATAGAATAGGGACGATCGTCACCGTCCACGACAACTTCAGCTGGTGGTGCACAGCAGAGACAGATTGTTCTCTCCTCATCTGTCTTTTCTTTCTTGTCCATCAACGGTCAACGGATCCATCAGGCAAGAGTCAAGGTGGGCGCACAGAAGGTGTCTCTGTAGTCCGTAGACATGGTCAGAGAAGGCTTCCCAACAAGACTTCTAATCCGGATTCATGACGCTTGAAACCGGAGGTGGTGTGGTCAACTCCTTCAGCAGCGAAGATCTTTTCTGACTTGAAGCTGTTGCAGGAGTACATCTTGATGATGGCGAAGAGACAACTGTCGTTCTGTTCCAGGGGAGAAAGCAGTTCAAAGGTTGGCGGCAACAACCTTTCCGGTGACACTCTGGTAGCAGTGGTTAGGATGTCCACTGTCAACGTCATCACAAACAAAGACATCTGATTGTGGACTTCACAGAGGTTCGTTCGGTTGTTGGCGATCTTGTAGAACTCAATATCTAATGTGGCAGTGGTAACCGGTGACTCCAGGTAAACTACTCCACTCTATATAGACACGATGCGCAGGAGGCGCAATCCATAGTCTTAGACGACGACAGTCGACAAGTTCTTGTCAGACGTCCTGATGGACTTAGTGTGGTTACATCAGACGACGTCTTAAACATGTGGTGGTTAAGAAGTACCAGACGGTGGGCAGCAAAACCACAAATCCGTCTTTGTGTCTTCTTTTTACAGAAGCAGAAGGTTGAAATTCTTCATTCTTCAATGACGAAGACCTTGGTGGTAAAGATTCCTTGGGGAAGAGACTGGGAGAGAACGATGGTATCGTCAGCTCTTCAATTCCAGAGGTTCTCTCGATACCAGACATTGGTCTCAGGAGTTCTTCCAAATCCGTCAAAAGCGATCAGCTCAACCGTAGCTGCTTCTTCATCCAGCAGCAGGTACAACACAGCGGTGTTCGTCCAGAAGATGAAGATTGAAGATCAATCAATTGTCCAGGAGACTCCAGATGAAAGGAAGTAGGTCCTTGGGACGATGATGCTTCATCCTCCTGCTTTGCTCTAAGACAAGAGATTCTACGATTGTTCTGTTAGAAATCTCAAGTGTGTCAAAGAGTCCTCCAGCGGACTTTGAAAGTCTGCTTGGAGCAGGAGTGGACGAACATAGTTCAAGAGAAGTCGATCCGCGAGAAGACGAAAGGTCGAAGTAGTAGCAGCGTAACCCTGGTTTCCAGGGTTGCTGCAAACCAGAAGCCATGGGATCCTTGAGGATCCAGCAGGGGGAACTTCTTTGACGTGGTTGCACAATGTCGTTGGCGTCCTCAATAGATGTAGCCTTGATGACGACGCAATCCACGTAGCGTTCCTTCAGAAAGATTGGAGACATCCGTCTCATCCTGCTTGGCTCTTGACTCCTTGCCAAATCCATCTTTCTTGGGAGACTCGGACAGCTGTTGTCCTGTAGCTGGCCGTCAGTGGTGGGAACATATCCAATGTCCTTCATTCTCTCCTTTGGTGCGCTTGTCCTTCCGGTTCTTAATGAAGAAACTTCGAAACCCGGAGACTCACGAAAAGAAAAGAGGGGAGATGTCGGTCCCTCAATTCGCAGCTGTTTACGCCTCGCGCCGGACGATCCGAGCGACGAGGGGTCAGGTGCGCGTGAGTCAGCCTGTTTTCCTTCGGCGGCCGCAAAAGATGACGAAAATGGCGGCAAAAGGGTTTCGAAATGGCGCACTCTGGCAGCGTCTTGCAGACGAAGAGGGTTTTGGACAATTCCAAGGAATGGGAAAAATCTAACAACGTTCTAAGGCACAAAAGGTCTTACTAAGAACGTGGAGGGGAAAAACAAAAGAAAATGATAAAAGAGGAAGAAAATAAAGTACAAACTGGCCGTGGGCAAACGTAAACTGCGCCAAAAGAGAGAAAAGTACGCGGAAAAGTAAAATTTTGAATTTAGGAAAGATAAAAACAAAAGAACTCGCGTACTGTTCCCTCCTCGGCTCCTTCGTTGTCAGAAACAATCTCTGAACTTGTCCGTTCAACGAAGGCGCTAAGGTCTCTAAAAACGATAGAAAAACCATAGCGGGGAAGAAAACTAGCTATGGAGGGGAAGAATGGGGATTTCCTACATGAGGGTCCACAGAAAGGGCAGGAAACGTCTCAGAAGAGAGAGGTCCGGTCATTAAATGTGGAACGGCCATTAGCCGGGGCGTCTTAAAATACAATAGGGAAACAGGGGCCCTAAAGACACCACTTGTATTTTTACGGAGGGGGTGGGGAATTCTGCACAATTCAACCCTAAACAGTTACTATGGTGGGTAAAAGTTTAATCCTACGAAGGCATACCAAACCCGTGCCTAGGTCTTATAAAAGTGCGTCTTATTACCGCACACCTCAGAAGGAAATAAGTGCAGGGGGTCTCAACGGGAGACAAACAACTCGTGTCGGGGAGGTCCAAAAAAACTGGGAGAGAAAACCGGGACCTCCAATGTAATACGCTAGAGTTTTGCCGTGCAGGCCACAAGAAGCATATCACAATCCCGGGTGTAGCAGTGCAATGGGCCGACACAAGAAGGTCACTTCCCGAGCAGCCTAAGCTGGTCCTTTCACACCTGGCTCTTATACAATAGGGACCATTTCTATTCTACTATTCATCTAAGAAAGGGAACTACATTAGAGGGATCCTACGGTCCGTGCCAGCGGGATTGGGGGAGCCGCCGGTCGGTGCCGAGCCAAAGAGAGAAAGGCGGCGGCAGGGCCACGCCCCTGGCCCCCTCGGCGCGGGCTGAGAGGAGGCGCAGAGAACAGTGACCGAGCGCCTAGCAAGCCGGCTGGCAGCAAACCGGAGTTCTTCAGATAGTTGACAATTTTCCTGGCAACTATCTGGCAGGAACCACTCGAGAAAGCTGAGAAACGGTTGGTAGACCAATTTTGAGATAGCTGGCAGGAGACCCTTATATTTAGCTGACAGCCGGCTGATGGGTATTGAGCTTTCTGACTGCGAACTGGCAGGAACTTTGTTACAAAATGAAAAAAAAATTAACTTCCCTCATTTGCTAGCACTCCAAAAATGTCGTTTTTGTGTCATTTTAAGCCGTAAGTAGCACCTGGGGTTTCTCCATTTCATAATAAATCTCATATTTCCAGGTACATTCCGCAGGAGGAACAACCCAAGTACCAGAACAAAATGCAGGCCTCTTCTGCCTCGACGCGCGGTCGCCACGTGGTGGGGATGACCCCCCGTGCCATGATGCAAGCCTCCTCCAACCGCGCCCCCGTCGCCAGTGAGATTCATTCGTAGAGTTTATTAATGGAATATGGCACAGGCATTGAGAAGAAGAACGCTCCGATCACGCCTGGAGATTATCTGCAGAAGAAAATCGACATCTTCCAGCGGAAACTGGACGAGATCGACTCGATGCAGGTACCCGGAGGGGAATTAAGGGGATGTACATAATTACAATATTGCAGAAGAAGGTGGACAGTGGGGAGTTGAAACCGATGCCTAACCAGATGGCGAAGATGGAGAGGAAGGCAGAGTACGAGGACGAAATCGCGAAGCTCACCGCCCAGATGGAAAAGTTGTAGCCTCACTTGCTGTTGTCTGGAATTTACCACGTTTTACCCGGTTATCCACGTGTATAGATTGATCATTCTTGTGTATTATGCAAATGGTAAAGAATTACAACCGACCTTGGTACACTCGCTTCAAAGTCTCCGAGATGATCTTCATGTCCGTCTCGATCGCAGACGACCAGTTCGTCACATCGCCCACTTCCTGGAAATGAAATTTTTTGGAGTGCCAGATTGAGAAAAAGGGAAATTTTAAAGGTCTGCCCCGTTCATCCAAATTTCCGGGTTTGGGTCCCACCACGATACCTTGAGTGCCTGATTGAGGGACTCCGTGATGGCCATCCACTGCTCCGTCTGCTTGGCCAGAGTGGCTGCGTTGCCTTCGAACCTCTTCGCCTCCACGTCTAGTCGCTTCTGATTACCGTATGCCTGTGAAACTCTGAAAGAATCGAATGAAAATGGCAAAAGGAGGGCTCACTTGGAGTTGAGGTGGTCGACTACGGCGTTGGAGAGGGTGTGCGCAGCCACGATCGCCTCATTCTTCAGTTTTTCTGAAAAATCAGAAGTCTTAATGGTTAAAGATAGGGTTTACCTTGTGTCTCCCGTCGCAGTTGTTGTTTCTGGTTGTGCTCCTTCAACATGCTGGACAATGAGGCCATTTTACCTGAAAATTAAGGGTTCAGGAGAGAGAGAGAGAGCAGCAGCAGAAACGAGCTTTTTAGAAGGACTGGTTGTTACAAACGGAATGTTCTATGGTCTGCAAAAAAAGGCCAGCATATGCGCCCATAGCGTCATGGCAAAAAGTTACCTGGTAAGAAAGGGTCACGAGATCGATCCCACCCAACAATATTTTCTAGGTTCCAAAGTTTAGCTGTTATAATCACGTCCATTAATACAAAGGGTTCGTGAAATAGTGCTAAAATATCTAGGAGGTCGAATACTCGAAAAATCGATATTGCTTATAAGGTTCTAATTGGCTTTATATGCATTTATATAGCTTACAGTAAATATCTACAGTTTTATTGATTCCTGGCAATCTATAAAAATAAGTGAAATGACAGGAAATAGTTAATTTAGCAATAAACTAATACAAAGCACTCCACGTTTGATATTTTCGTTCCCACGCCAATTGAGTTGAGCGCCGAACTATCTTTATTTTTTATTACTTTACTTTATTTTTTATTATTTTTTAAATTATTGTTTTACCATATTTTATATACAGAAGTGCTCAGCAGTTAATATTTAATGAAATTTTTGTTTCAGAATGAACGGGGGCCGCATTTTGGCCAGGATCTCGGCGGGTAACTTCCTCTCAGCCGCCCGTGGCATGAAACGCTACGAATTCCCGGTCACCTTCGAAAGTGAGTTTTTATTTATTATTTAATTATATTTGGATTATTAGATGTGAATTTCCCGCCAAATGGACAGTTCAAACTGCCCGTGATGCCTCCGGAGCCGTTCTACGATCCCGAGAAGGGAGAACGCAAGTGAGTCTTTTTAACCTAAGATGCTAATTTAACGTATTTAAGGTACAAAACTACTAAGCGAATGATCGAAGCTCGTGGAGTGGAAGAAGTCCACACGGAGTTGATCCACGAACAGTTCGGACTGGCCGCCGTCTCCGGAGGCTTCATCTCCTCCGACGATTTCAAATTCATCCAGGTTTGAGGCCCAATATTCCACATTTTTATCTGATTTAGGACCGAGTGAACAAGAATCTGGTGGATAATCAGTTCGCCATTTGGAGGGTGGACGCCCCGTGGCTGCCCAGGACCAAGAAGGCTCAAGGTGCCTGAGAATAGTTTCATTTTTTAAAGGAATTGGTTTTAGGAACGCGTCTCGGAGGAGGAAAGGGAAGTGTCAGCAAGTACGTGACCCCCGTCCGTGCCAACCGCATCATCCTCGAAGTAGGAGGCTACATCACTGAAGTTGAGGCCAAGGCCTTCCTGCTCTATCTCACCGAGCGTTTCTCCTTCCCCGTGGAGTTCGTCTCCGAGCAGATGCTGGCCGAGCGGAGGCAGAAGGAGAGGGAGATTGCAGAACACAACATGAACCGATTCAACTGGGATAAGGTAGGGTCAAGAATGGTTCAGGCCGCATTCTGATATTTCTGGCGACCTCAGGCCGCTTTTTTTGCGGATTCTGGTATTTGGAGAACCATGCCTGCCCGTTATTCTGACTGTTGCCATGACAACATCACCGTCTGAACGGCTGCTTTCAATTCAACGTAAATTCTTATCTAATGGAAAAACAACCACTAGAATTTGTAGAATTTATCCTTTCTCTTGGCTTCCCCGGGCCGACCCAAAAAATTGTGTCTTGGTGACAGCTATTTGGAAAACAAATTATTTTCTCGAGAAATCACATTAGAATTCGCGATTTGCATATATTATAATATGACACGCTACTATTACCAACCCCCCCCCCCACTTATTTTACATTTCTCCCCCATTTAACCCCGTTGTTTTCAGGTAATCAAGTACAACATGCAGAATTGCACCCGATGGCTGTCCGACTACGACGTACAATGGAAGGGAAGATATCGCTGATCCCCCGTATTTCAATTGTTGTTTCCCTTTGTTATTAGATTCTTTAGATAAATCCTCGTTTTCTCTTGTTTCTTCTTTCTCAATTGAAGTTCCGCTCTTTGGATATACCTTCTTTTATATGATTTTTCATGTATTTACTGGCATTCAGATGGCTCTGGGGGAGGATGACTTCCTGTCGGTGCCCTTCCGGTTCTTCGTCTTCATAGTGGCTGGACTGCCCCTCTCCGCCCTCATCATCTGCGTCTCCCTCGCCGTACTCATCCACTTCGAAGAGGCCACCGCCACACACTGCAAAGTAGAGAACTGGTGGGATTTTATCGGTTATTTTGGTCTTTGGTGGCCAGAAAGCGGTCCAAACGGCCTTTTGTTGCCAAAAAGAGTTCAAAGCGGATTCAGTATTTTCCCTATTCCAGGTTGCCTTCAATATCGGCGGCCGTTTCTTCGTTTGAGCCGGAGGTGTACATCTGGAGGATTCTAATTGCCATCCACGGAGGGCCTCGGATGGTCTTCGCCTTGGCAGAATTGTAAGTCCCATCATTCCCTGTGTTTTATTCTAATTCCAGCAATTACCTGAAGCATTCGCCGCTGCGACCACACGGCCCAGCCACTTTCTTCTTCCTGGCCTGTAAAATCGCCTGTGCTCTGAATATGATCGAGAATCTCTGTCTCCTCGGCCTCACAGTCGTCTCCTCGGTTGAAAATCACGGTTTGTCTTAGTCTCTTCCTTTTAAAGGCCAATATTCAGACGTTCATAAGATCTTCTTCATCAGTTTTGCCTTGGTCGCCACTGCCCATATGTTCCTCAGCACATATCTCTTCGATTATTCGGGCAGGAGAAGAGCCACCCAACTGGTTGGTTTCTATCCGAAGATGAATTCAACCATATGGTTCAGGGAGAGCGATCCTTCGAGTACAAGATCCTCGCCTGTGCAGTCTCCGTCATTTCCATCGTTTTTGCGATGTATCTCTACTGGAGACACAATGCGTAAATTACAGTACTTCAAAACAAACGTTGCATAAGCGGCCTTTGGTTGCCAGAAAGCGTCGCCAAAGCTACGAGAAATTTGGTCGTTTACACTATAATCCTCCCATTTCAGGTACTGTGAGCCAGGCGTGTACACGCTGTTCGCCCTGTCGGAGTACAGCATAGTGCTGGCGAACATCTTCTTCCACTCGATGGCCTACTACGACTTCCACGGGAAGCGCATCTCCCTGTCCTCCGTCGGGGACAATTACGGCTACACCCTGCTGCCCACCCACGCACAGAAGAACACCTAACTCCCTTTGTGCATAGGCCTCATTCCTCTTCATTATGGGTTCCTTTGGGGTCACATTTCATGCAATTAACCTGTGATATCGCATGATCTTCCTTAAATTCTGATAGCATAATTATTACTAATTAAATTTATTATATTATTGTGTTGTATAGTCAGTTTAAATGCACATTTTGTACAATTTCACTCTTTTAAGAGGCTGTTTCAACAGTTTATACTTGATTTCTTTTCTCCTTGGTTTGCATTTCACACCCATTTAGATGGTTTTCTTCTGCTGCGACAACTGTGGCGAATCGTTGAAGAAGAACCAGGTCAGCAATGAGTAGGGCCGGCCCCCGTTTTTTTTAACTCAATTCTAGCCTCCAAGAAATATAATTTGTGGTTTTTCAGGTGGAGAAGCATGGGTACCGCTGCCGATCGGCCAGCTACAGCTGCCTCGACTGCCAAATGCGTTTCACGTGAGTTTCGAAGGCAGAGAAATGATGGATTCTGGGATTTAGGCCCAATACCTACGCCAAACACGTCAAGTGCATCACGGAGAATCAGAAGTACGGAGGAAAGGGATACGTCGAGAAGGAGGCCAAGGTATGGTACTCATGGAGGAGTGGAATTGGGGCAGTTTTTGGCAATTAAAAGCCGCTTTTTGACAACCAACGGCCGCTTGAACATCTGTGAAAACTTACTTCTCTGGGGTTAACCAACCATTAAGAGAGGATCTCATTATTTTCGTTGCAGGGAGAACTGAAGCAGAACGCATGGGTGGATCAGGTTGAGCGTGCCATCGAATTCGTGAAGGAGCCGGCGCTGAAGAACCTCCTCCGGAACATCCAGGGATATGCCAATATCCCTCGGAAGGTCGGTTGTTGTACTTTGATTCGTTTGTTGTGCTTTGATCCCCATTGATCCCCATTTTCAGGAGGCCAAATTCATCAACTTCCTGTCGAACTCTTGCAAGATCCGCGACAATCAGCTGTGCCAGAGGGCATGGAAGGCCATCGCCGAAGAGGCAGAGAAACTGAAGAAGGAGGCCGAGGAGATCAAGGTAGATCATTTTAGCTTCAGAGATATTTTGGTGATTCAGAAGGCAGCCGAGGAGGCGAAGGCTAGCGAAAAAGCGGCAGAGGAGGCTCCGGAGGAAGAAAAGAAGGAGGAGACCAACGGAGAGAAGAAGGAAGAGGAGAGTGAGCAGACGGTTAGACGGATTGGCTTTATTTTGATAATGTTGGATTTAGGAGGTCCAGTTCAAATGGAAGGCGGCGATTAAGAGGAAATTGCGAGAGGCTGGAGGGGAAATGAAGGTTCGTTCTCTCTCTCTCTCTCTCTCTCTCTCTCTCTCTTTCTTTCTCTTTCTCTCCCCAACCAAAGAATCCCTTTCAGGTGAAGCGGTTGCGGTCGGCCGTCCTGACTGATTTTGAAGAAGCCGGCGGAAAGTCGGCCGAGGCCGTGGATCTCTTCACCGAGAAGCTGGAAAAGGCAGGCGTGACTGTGAACGGAAAAATCGCCGTTCTGGCGTGATCTCGCTAGCTCAGAATTGTTGAAATCGATTGTTACGTTGTGTTTGAATCCTTCGAATGAAATTCTCCTTGTTCTTGGCTCAATCAAGGGGGAAAGGGAGGAATGCCCCGGGGATGCGGAATATACTAATGCAATAGCTGCCGTCGCTTGGATCGATCGTCCCGCGCACACGACGGCCGACTCTGCGCCTCCGACGCCGTCGAGTTGCGTGCCCTTGGCGCCGGCGCCGAGCGCAGGAGCCCTCTCAGACGACAGATGGCCACCACGAGAGCAGCCACCTGTAAGTCAACGAAGGAAATACGGTATTCCCAGAGGCTGCGAAATGCCTCGAGCCAGTTGTAGACTATTCGAGGGCCCTCAGTTAGTCTTATTGCAAGAATTGACGTCTCATATTCCTTTGAATCTTTTTTTCTCTTTCGGTTTAAAAAAGCTCCCAATTAATCTAGTTATTGAAATTAATTTTATTTTCCTTAACATCGGAGAATCCTTATCACCCGGTTATTTATCTTGCATTAAAATACGTTTCGATCAAAATTTCGGCGCGTATAATTTGTTTTCAACGTTAATAAACCACGTTGTGATATATTTATTGTCTACGGCATGTATTTTAACTCCTGCTTATATAATGTGCACCGGACGGGAGCGAGCCATAGTCTCGTGGCTGATAGACCATTAGATGGTCAAAAACGGACCGAGTCGAAGGTTTCATTTTTAAGGCAGCCCGGCCCGTTCTGGAGAATAAAAAAATATATGCTTGACTTTTTGCTTAAAAATGATTGCACAAAAACAATTTTGCCGTTGACAAAGGCTTTTTTAATATCAAAATTTCCCCGAAATGGATTTTCGGGCTGGTATTTCTGTGGAAAAAAGGTTGTTATATGTATCTCTCTCTTATCGTTTCCTCTTTCTTATGATGCCTTAGTTGACGAAGACAAATCATCCAAACTGGTTTGGTAATTAAGTGATATGGCAAACATATTGCATTTGTTGCCCGAAATTACAGTAAAATTCACGTTATTAACCGTTTTCTTGTGCTCATTCTGGGGAAATGGAAATCTCATACTAAACCACCTAGTCTAATGAATTTTGGATGTCCATGTTGGTCAACTGATGACGTGTCTATTCTACTGGCCTATCATAGATAGGACAGAAGGCCTGTCTTTTAAAAAGGGATGAAAATATAGTAGTAGCCAAGGGTAGTTCCCTCGAAAAATTACCTTATCGAAATTATTATTGTTGTAAGGAGAATTTCGAATAACAACATCAGAATAATTTCACCCATTTCCAAAACTCGCCGAACCAGGATTCTGATGTTGCCAATTAAAAATCCTATTAAAACATGACAATATTTTCACGACTTTCCGGAAACTAGATTTGGCCAAGATTATAGTTGGTTGGTGGGAAGTGCGCATGAGTAACCATAATAACCTTTTACACCAGAGCTGAGCCAATAAAACATAAGTCTCTTTTTATGGTTATAGTGACAAAATGCATTTCTTTTGATCGCATTTGAATCATGCAAGTAGAAAAAGTATTATGTTTGAGTTGCTAAAATTGTCCCTTGCCATAGACGACTTCCGGTGTTTAATGTTAGCCCGCCCTAGTCTCGAAGATATTATTTGTTTATTTGAGAGGAAGGAAGATGGCTAGTTAATGCATCTGGTTTCTAAACTGAGTCTGGTATAAAAATGTGAGAGGAAGAGATTCTGAGAGAGAGAGAGAGTCTGAGAGAGAGAGAGAGAGAGAGAGAGAGAGAGTCTGAGAGAGAGAGAGAGTAATTACAAGCAGAGCTCCCCTCTAATAGCGATGTCACATGCAAGTGCAAAAGGCGGTCGTCTTCTTCCGGGGAAAGGTTGAGCAACAATCAAGGGGGCGTGGCCAGAGAGAGACAGGGAGAGTGGACGAGGGGGAAGAGATGACGCCAACCAAAGGGCGGGACTCCTGAGTGGGCGGAGTCTCACCGGTTGGCGCCGCACCCGGCGTCATGGCCTTTCTTCTCAAATATTACACCTGTGAGTTGGGGGAGCAGTTGGATTCTGTGGGATAAGAATAAGGGTTACTGTAGATGTAGTCTTTCTGTCTCTTTGTCTCTACTTTTTTACTTCAAACAAGAGAGAGAGCGCGAAAGAAAGAGAGAGCGAAAGGAAGAAATCTCTTTTTCAAACTCTCTTTCTCTTTCTTTTCTATTTCGCCTCTTCCAAACAGCACTTTTGTGGAAAATCGGCGTTCCACACTTGAAAATTAGCAAAGTCGCCGTCCACTTGGGACACGCACTTGGCGCAGCGAAGTAAGCATTCTGATGAAGTGTGTGTCCGAAGGCTCCTTCTACACCATGTTTTACGAAAGGAACATTAAGATTAGTGGAAAGCTTTCGGCCCGTTGAAAACGGCCGCCTAACACAAAAACTTCATCGCAATGTGTATTCGCAGAGACTATTCGTGAGAGAGTGGACGAGACGAAAAGTAATGGGACACATACACTCACACTCGCACTCGAACACATGCACACATTTACGCACACTAACACAAGAAGAAATATGTGAGGGAGTGAGTGAATCTTCAGAGTCTATTTTGGCCCTTGACTTTATTTTTGGAGCAGTATAGCGCCCTCTCCGTTGTTTGTTTGTGAATCACGGCAATATATCTCATTTAATTTGCATCCGCGGAGAAATAGGGTTAGAGAATTCGTGAAGATGCTCCAGAGATACACTTGGTTCTAGAAACAGTGGGTTACGGTAACTCTCTCTCTCTCTCTCTCTCTCTCTCTCTCTCTCTCTTTCTCTCTCTCTCTCTCTCTCTCTCTCTACGTGCCAATTGGCATTCAAATTGGGAGCTTATGTAAATTGCCCAATTTGCCTTGTTTTCCTCCAGTAAGCCACTCATTCATGGCTATTAGTCGTAGGTAATAACAGTAAATACGCCATAAATAGAAAATCCCCAATTGAAAGTGGTCATTTCAGTTTCTGCGAAGATCCGTACGCTGTCGGACTTCCAACTGCGTCTGTCTACGAACCAGCAGCCGCCGTCTTCCGCCGAAATCATTACCACTCTCCGCTACTTCCAACAGACGCTAATTGGGTGCGTTCCCTCACTCGGAATCGTAAAAGAAGGGGTGGTCTCATTGAATTCATTGAATTATGCAATTCACTGAAATTCAGAAGAGGGGGAAAGGCCAGGTTTCGACCGCTCATTAGCCGATTGGCGACTTGCGTGGCCGTAATTTCCGACTCTTCTGATGAAAATGAATGGGGGCGCTTCGCAAAGAGAGAGCAAGGGCAGGAAGCCCCTCGAAATGGAAAAGACAGAGGCTGGTTGGGAATTAGAGAGGGTTCTTCGGGCCAGTCAAATCCTTCCAAATGGCAAATAAAGAGCAAATGTGTTTTCTCCGGCCGGTCCGGGTTGTGTAAAATGCATCCGATAAGACTTTGCAGACCAACGATTGCCTTGCATTCTAATGCATACGGCTATTTAGATATCGCATTTCACACACGTGGGTTGCAGAAGGCGAGAGATCACGCGGTTTGGATTACGGAAACAGCGCAAGGTTGACTAATTTCTACTCCGAAAGAGTACGGTATCACTGCTTTTCGAAGATCTTATCTTAGGTTCAATCCTACTAATCACGCGTGCACATGACCACTACGGCCGTTCCTTGACAAATCATATTTTTAAGCGTACTTCTACCGCTTTCATAAACCTCGATCGCTTGAGATTATACCTGTCAGACCTCCATGCCCCTTTTAGCTACTTTTTCTCACTAGCAAATTGTGTGGGCCAACGAGATCTGACGGGATCGACGGTATAACAGACATACTGTCCATGCAAAAGAATTTGGGCCAACTTGGGCCGACCAGGGTCCGACTAGGTAGAGCCGAGAAATGTTGGGGAGCGGTCCTCTCTAGTGGACTGAACCACAGCCATGTAAGAAGGAGGTTTAACCATATCAATTGAAGTAACCCAAATCCTCTTTTTCACGCCTTACTGTGGTCCGATTAATGTCTAACATCTTGCTTGGATTACCAGATGTCGGTGTGACTACCTCAGTGTAAGGGAGGCCTTACAAGCCCATCAAACCCCAGTCATCTTCTCAGGCACCGTATTTGTGCTTATTTGTGCTTCCAAACTTCCAAAGAACCAATTTTGTGCAATAATCTGGCAAATCTGGAATTGGAGCACAACACTCCATCGAACAAACGCAGACGCGTGTTTGTCGTATTTGCCAGTTCAGCTGAAATCCGAGTGGATTGCCAAATACAAGGATGACTAAAATGCCCTATCCGTGTCCTTTTGATTGGAAAGGGGTCTTTGAAAGAAGAAGATTTGAAAAATGGTTATTCACAGGTGAAAGGAAAGTCAAATGAGACTAACAAGAGGCTACACCACATCTACAATCGTTGCGGGACCCACAGTCCTTTGAATAACCCAGGTTGCTTAATGGGACTTTCGACGTAGTTTATCCTTTGAATCCTCCAACTGCCCATCTGTTTTCTTCGCCCTCTGCCCTAGGCCCTGTCTGTCGTTTAGTTCCTGCTTCTTCCGCCGCCGCCTTGATCCCCATCGGCCGCGTCGGCCCCTTCCGCCGCCGTGTGTCCCCCGATTCGATTATTCAAATTCTGTAATTTGTGCTGCCATTGAATTGCGAATTGTGGTGGAAGAGGAGTTGCGGAGGCGCCGATGTCGCTAATCGGACGGCATTTTTCTTCGGACGGAAGATGTCCCGCCAGTCGGAGACAAACGACGACACGCGAACCGAAAACAGACCGGAATCGAGAGAGACTCATCGGACATTCAGCGGACATCTGGGAGTACGAGGGAAGGGTGGGAAGATGGTTGGGACTATGGGAACGGGGAATAGGAGATGAAGGGATCTGGAATATTGCAATCTGAGGTAGCAATTCATAGACATAGAGATTATCCATTTCAAAACTTCGTGTTTCAGATTTCTGAAGGACTTCCCCCGGGATCAAATTCAGTTCTGTGAGCGCTTCTCCACAGACCCTGCACGATGGAATCTCTATCCGAATCTAAACTACTCTGGTCTCTTCTATGCAGTTTCGAACCTTCTGGAAGTGTTTCCCTTAATCTCCACAAATCATACAAGCATCGGGGAGGCCATCTTGGATACTCTCAAGGCTCTGATGATGTTCCTGGACAGAGATGCTCTGGAACAGATGCCTATTCTATTGGCAGCGCAACTGGGAGTTTTGCCAACGGAATTGGATAGACAGGTGAGTTGAAGAAAAAAGAAACAGTGTTTGTTAGTGAGTGAGCAGTGATGTGTGCGTGAGTTATACCGTGTAGCGTGAGTGGATGTGTGAGTGAGTAAGTAAGTAAGTGAGACTGAGAGAGAGAGAGAGAGAAAGAGAATTTTCAGATCGTCCATCTCCTGGCGGACTGTGTCCTCCCCTTCTCCGTCGCAGATGAATCCCTAGTCAAAATGTCCATCCCAGCATGTCTTATGCTTGTCCTCCAACATGCCAATGATCCAGGTAAATCCAAGCTTCCAAAGCAATAAAAAACAAGTTTCAGGTCTCCACACCTGGATTGTAGAAGGAGCAATGCAGTGCAGCCCAGATGTCTACAGAGACCTAGTCCAGGTCGTGGCCAAAGGAACCTGCGAGTCTCGAGTCGCAGCAGCCAATCTCCTCTTTCACTACTGGCCCTTTTCTAATCCCCAGATTCTTCACAGAAAGACGATTCAGTACAAAGTACATGGTGAGGAAGAAATGGCTCAGACTGAACAGAACTCCCCCTTTGAGCCTGGTCAGCGGTCCCCTGCCAATCCAGCAGTTGTTCTGACAAAGGACCCAGTGTCCGTCGTTGCTTCGACCCAGTCATCTGCTCCGACGTGGCCGACACCTCCCCTCCAGTCTTCCTCTGCAAAAAGTGTGCAGATGCTGTTGTTGGAGAAAGGAAGGCTCCTTTGGTACCACAGCCTCAGCCACTTCCTGCCAGCAGTGCGACCTGCGGAAGACAGGTTCGTTTGAAACTTTGAAGAGAACTCATGAGAGCCATTGGCCGATGCACTCGATTAGAAGAAGCACGCGATGCTCCGCAGAGGGCGAATGGGAAACAATCTATAGTCCACTAAAACGAGTAGCGGTGCGCTTTGTTGATAGGGCGCGGTCAGTGCAGCAGCGATCTCGTGGTGTAGTGGTTATCACATCTGTCTAACACACAGAAGGCCGGCGGTTCGAGCCCGCCCGAGATCAAATCTTTTGCTTTCTCCTGATGAAGTTTGAAAGGAGTAATTGTTTCGCTCAATTGGAAGGATAATATGGGCAGTTATAATGAGACGTGCGCTGTCCATTAGTCAAACCACCAGGGAGTCCAATGGATAATGAAACTTTGCAGGGAAAGAGATGACAAAGAGGTAGAGAGGCAGAGAAATGACATTCTTTCAGGAGTGTCAGTCACAATCACGTCTTGCTGTAGCAATCTGCTGTTCTACGGACTGTACTCGTCTTCATGGTCATGTACCAATGCGTCTCTGCCAAGTGAGTGTGTGTATTTATGCGTGTAGGAGTGTGTGTGTGTGTGAGTAGGAGGGTGAGTGACCTTTGAATTCTTTCTCTTCAGGAATGCCTCCTCACAGTCCATCCTCCCTCCTCTCCCTCAACCCATCTCCTCCATCGTGGTTCCGGTGTCATCTGGGGCACACCCCTAATGTGGGATACTGTAGAAGCCGTCGTCAAATTGTTGCGGGAAACCACAACTTTCGAAGGAACGGAGACAGAAGGAAAAAGACCTAAGTGGCTGAGGCAGCTGGAAGGAGGACATTCCATGGGAAAGGTAAGCCACCGTCAGGGGCAGTTTTTACTTCTGACCCTAGGAAATCGATCGAATGGCGGATGAACGTCGTATGCTCAGTCGATTCGGAGTGTGGCTGATGGCTGCCCTTTGTCCTCCGACGGAAGCAGCTGACAAAAGAGCCATTGGCTATATGATGTACAATGTGTTCCAATGGTTTTCAACCACCGCTTTGCTACCAAACGATGGTTTGGGAGCTCTTCTGGAGCAGTTGAAGACAGACGTGGGTGATTCAGCAAGAGAGCCAAAAGTGTGAAGTTCAGTTCGTCTGTGACTGGATCAACATGGCGATTCGGGTTCACGACGACGTCTTTATTAACACTCTCTCGCCCCAACAGGATGAATACGATGGAAGACCTCCCTTTGAGCAGATCAAGGACGCATTGACGAGGTAGGTCTTTCTCTTTCTATCTCTTTACCTCATCTTCAGACTCCTCTCCCTGATGCCCTACGATGTCATCAGCCTTGACACCTGGACCCGAGTGATGCCCAACTGGCTCCAACTGATCCACGACAACTGCACCGAGGAAGACCAACCAGAACTTAAAGTAAACTTCACTCACGTTCAAACTAAAACACATTTTTAGGTTCTCCTCTGCAAAATCTTCGAACCAGATCTCTGTCCCCTTCCCTTCGACCCACAAAAACTCTTCGCCTTTGTTCATATCCGCCTGTCTGGAACGGACTACGATGAACTTTTCAGTGCCCTCCAGTGGCTACACGTAAGGGAATGAACATTTAATTATTAAGGTTATTTAGCTCCTCTCTCGACTAGAAATTACCATTCCACTTAATATGCTTCTGGAGCAGTTTTGTGGTTGTCTGAGGGCCCTGCCTTCTTTGTACATTCCACCACTTGGGGAGAATGATTTGGAGGATGACGATGTTAGCATCCATGTTGTCATCATTGATATCATCATTCTGCAGGTAGGAGCGAGGGAGTAGAAAGACACACAGAGACACGTACTCACTCATACACATACAGGCACACAAACATCCTACTAAAACTCATCATTTCAGCTGAAACTCAATGAAGCCACAAATTCTGAGAAGACTGCCCTCACTGAGAAACTCTTTGACTGTTTGGCATGTCTCCTTTCAGTTCCCCTAAGAACAACTCCTCATGAATGCAAAAACCCCGAACTTGATGGTTTTGCCGACTGTTCAGGTAGGTCACTCAACCCTGAAACCAAATAATGACCTCTTTCAGCCTGCCAGCAGACTGTCTTCTTGCAGCAGATGATGATGCAGATTATTGAATCCGTGAGCCCAAAACAGGCAAGTCTCTCTTTCTCTTTCTTTTTTTCTTTCTTTATCTATTTCTTCTCTCTCTTTCTTTCTCTCTCTTACACAACCTTTCCAGGAAGTTCCCATTACAACAACAGAAGACGAACCCTACGAACCAACGGAGGATGCCTCCTCCTCCCACCCCAGCACCCTCCTCTCCCCACTAACCGCCCCAGGCAGCAGCAAAGCCATGTCTCCCGCAGTCCCAGGAGTCTCAATGGCGGATAGCCTAGCTGGTTTCCACCTCCAAAGAGCTGCAGAACACCAGCAACCGGTTGAATTCGTTGGGTTGCTTCCAACAGAAGAAGTGGCCGAGGAGACAGTCCAGGCAGTCACGTTGACAGCGACTGATGTCGGAAGGGAGACCTGTCAAGTTGTGACCACAAGTCACGTGGAGGGACTGAAAGGCCTGACTCCAACTGGAGAAAGGCCCCCACCCGCTGAATTCTGGGACACGTCGGTTGGGAGATTCCGCTTTTCAATGGAACAGCTGCCAGCTCAGTTAAAGCTCATAAAAGCGCTACTTTTGGTAAGTTACGGTAGATTGTCATTAAAAAATTTGTGTTTCAGAGCCTGGATACGGCGGAAGACCCGGATGTAGAGTTCTTCGTGTTGACGAGTTTGAAACTGCTTTGTCTCCATTGCGAGGCATTGAGTAACACGAGGAGAGAGTACAGAGGATTTCTCATTTGGATCATGGAGAATCATATGGTCTCTAAGTTATGGCTGAGGCTAAGATCGGACTTTGTGCAGGTGGGCATAAGAGAGAGAGAGAGAGAAAGAGAGAGAGAGAGAGAGAGAGAAAGAAAGACAGAAGAGAACTTTCAGGTCGGTGAGCTCTCCTCCCTCCTCCTCCTCCACTGCATCTCCTTCCCATCCGGAGAAGATGTCTTCTGGCGTATCGTCCACCGCGACTTCACCAGCAAGGACTGGAAGATCCGATTCAACTCCGTCGGCCACGGCTACGTCATGGCCCATCTCTCCAGAATCCCCGTCGTTCGTGGCCACCGCGTTCTCCAAACCGCCTTGGCCGGTCTCTTCTACCACTTCGTTGTCTCCATCTACGATCAAGATGCCTCCGTCGCCCAGAGAGCCATTGTGGCGTTGAAGGCTCTTCCATCATCAACTATGAAGCTGATCTGCTTCTGCTTCGAGGGCCAGTTCGATGAATGCATAGCCGATCGACCGCTCATCGTCAACGCCATTCGGATTCTTCTGACCCAGCTGCCTGAAGTTCAAACACTCTCATTTGACTTCTTCATCCAACGATTTGAGACTTTGGTTTTGGAGGCTCAGTTGAGCAGCCAAAGCGAGGAATCCGTCTTTGTCCAAGGTCGCTATACGCTTACTGGCTGAAAATTATCGATTTCCAGACCTGATGCACTCTGACCCAATGTCCGATGCCTACCAACGGAAGCTCGCGAGGGCACGCCGTGCCATCGAAGGAGTGACCACCGCCCGTTCAATCGTCCGAATCCTTCGAGAGTTCGGTTCCCTTCGCCACCAATTGTTCTCCCATCTGGTGGAGCCTTCAGGTACGCAATTCGAAAGATTCCTTCATTCCTTCAACCACCCGTCGTGTGCCACCCTCTCCCTCTCACACCGTGTGCCTTACTTAACCGAACCAAGCATCCACGTAGTGTAGTTGTCTGTTTCTCTGCGTCTCACTCTCCCTTCACTGCCTTCTTTGTCTCTCTCCTCCTTCTCACTGTGTGTCCCAGTTAGCCTTCGGTGAGTTGTGGACACGGCGGCCGAAGATTGGGCCGCCGTGTGACCAAGCAGGGAAGTATTCGACCGAAAGATGCGAAATAGAACAAAGTTGTAGGTAAAAACAGAATTTTAACACGCGCTGCGGTTCCCGCGAGTGCTAGTAAACGCGCTCCACTCATAATCACGAGCGTCGCGGATGTAGTTTTTGATAATTTTCAATAACCGTCTGAAATTGAAGAGAAATTCTGAGATATATCTATTATCCTTGAAAAAAGGAACTTTCCTATATAAAGTAAAATAAAACGAGTGCCTCCCTGTCCGCACTGTGTGTGCGTGTGCGTGTGTGTGCGTGTCTCTAACGTCGTCGTCAGTGGTGTTGCGTCGTCGCTTCGGCTGTCGGAGCGGTGGCCGTCTGTCAGCTGCGGCCCTCTCCTGTCGCGTCAAGATCCTGCGTGTGGTGACGATGGTTCGTGTGGTCAACCGCTGGCGCCAGATGGCCGAGTCGTTGGGCGCAGCCGCCGGGCTCGTCTCCCTGCTTCCTCGTATGTGCATGGCCTGTCCACTTTCCTTTTCCTTCTTCCGCCCCTCCGCTGTCCCTGTCGCCCCTTCGGCTAACCTAAGGCCGCTCACCCTTCTCTTGCAGTCTCCTCCGAGGTCGCCGCCTCCTCTCTAACAAGTCCTGCCTACTCTTCCGGTACGCACTCTATGCTTCTCCCCTTTTCATTCACACGTCTACGGTTGACACTTTCAATCGGAAGACATTTTCCCAGGGCTGTGCGCCTCCTCCTCTTTTCCATACTAGCCGTGTGCTGGGTTAGAGAGAGGCAGACGGACAGACAGAGAGAGAGACAGAGAGAGAGACAGACAGACGGAAGAAAGGGTAAGGTATAGAGCGGTGAGTGAGTGAGCGTGTGGCCGTGTGTGTCTGTATGTGTGAATATGAGTGAGTGAGTGAAACCTCGCACGTGAACGAATGACCCCTCACACGGCTTCCCCCATTTCTAATTAGCATTTCCGCTGATTAGCAGACTATCGTAGCCATGCATGGCTCCTCGAGACGCACATCCCTGGGTCCCCGGTTCCTCTTCGTTAAAACTTCGAGTACGTAATTTCTCGTCAGGTGGTTATGGTAGACTTCGCGAATTCACGGACGAGGAAAGCAACATGTGTTTATTGTTGAACAGAGTGGTCGATATGGAGAACCCCGAACGACATACCGTATATCTCGTCATTTCACTCTTTGTCTCATTCCTTAGGTAAGTTTTTCCTCTCACTCTCTCTCTTACCTTTATGTTTTCAGTAACAAAAACTCCACTCCAACCGATGAGAAGGCAAATGCGAAGAAGCAGTCGGTCCTCTTCCGTCATTTCTGCACCCTTCTGGGATATTCCAATACTGAAAAGTGCTTCACCATCCCACCTGCTAGACTTCGGCGATCCGCCGTTTGCAATGCCTTCCTGTCCGGCCTACCTGAGATTCTGGATGCCAATCTAATCATCGGTGAGTACACACTCACACATACACACACCTCACCTTATCTTATAGGCAACCAACTCCTACCCACCGTTGTGCAACTTCTAATCCACCTCCCTTCACCTCAGCAACTGGCTTCTGACCAAGGCACTACTTCCTACTCCCTGAAGCTTCTGAGCCAAAACTCTCGTCATCTGTGGCTGAATTCATTGGTTCTCATCCTCTACAAGTACCGATTTGACCAAGCTCCCATCTCGGATGCCATCGTCCGTCTCATCCAAATTGTCGTCAAGACGCTTCAAAGCCAGGCACATGTCTGTGTTGAAGGAGATCAGAACACGGAAATAGCCACTTGGGATGACATTTCTGAGGAGGAGCCGGAGGAGGACGTCAACAGACCGGAGAGTCTGACTGTGACGACTATTCAGGAGAGTGAGGGAGAAAATGGGGCTGAACCACAGATGAGCAGGAAGAAGAGCAGGAGGAAGGAGTCGACGGCTAAGAAGAGCAAAACGTATAATAGGTAAGAGAAAAAGAGACATAGAAACGCTTTTCAGAGTCCAAATGAGATGTGGTTACTGTAACGAAGTAAAGGAGATCTTCGACGAAGAGACCATATCCCTTTGTCTTATCTCAGTTGAGACCTTCCTCCATCGCGAACCCTCCATGGCCGCTCCAATGCTATTTAACATCCTTCACACTGTCACCAGGTAACCTAACCTTCTGAATCGAACTCAGATCCTTCTTCAGATTGATAAACCACCCTCTCTTCCCCTGGCATTCCTCAGACGTATTCGTCACTGGGAACAGCAGAAGCGTAGCAAAACAAATGCTCCGTGTTACTCTGCACCAACTCTCCTCTTCTGGAATAGCCCTGCAACTCTTTGACTCCCCGATTCCTAGGGGAGACCCCTTCTGGAATGTCATCTCCGTCTCCTTGGCTGACTTTGCTGATCTGTCGCCTGTTTACTTCGTCCAGCTACTTTTGGAGGATTTGACAGAGTCGTGGCCATCGAGGCTGTCGACAATCATGAGAAACTTGGCTGCCTACATCATTGAGGTCCCGACTGACATGTACGTGGGAGGATGGAACACTTGTGCTCAGCATATGGATGCATTCTTCAGGAAATACCACACACAGGTGAGGTTTCTTCCACTCTCTCGACCATCTTCTTCTAGATTACAACCGAAGCCAACACAACCAAACCCACAAGTGTTGAACTGGAATCCGCAATCATTGTGATGAACCATGTCCTCAAAGTACAAAACTACAGTACTTTCAAGGTACGATATCTACTTCAGATCATTATAACAACCTTAAACCCCCCCCCCCCCCAGACAAAAGCCCTTGTTCAGAGTTCCGTCTCCCTTGTGGATGCCTTTGCCCGTTGGCTGGCCGAAGCCCTCCACCACGCCCCAGTCCAACTGGAATCCCTCCTCTCCGTCTGCACCGCCTGTAATCGCGCTCTAATCAGAGAACGGGACAAGCAGTCGATAACCCGGGCAGTGGTAGCTGAATTGATTCAAGCGATCAAATTCAAATGTACGCTCCATGAGACTAACTACATGATGATTGCTAATATGATCCTGCAAGATGCTGGAGAGGGTAAGTCGGTAGATCAAAAGTAAAATGGGAAGGGTTTCAGAAGTAGAGGCAGTGCTGATCAATGGAGATCAGTACAACACGGCGGCGGCGGAAGCTGTGAGGCCTTTCTTGTTTGAGATGTTGGATTTCATCGCGGATCTACACGTTCTGGCGAAGATTAAGAAAGAGACGTCGTCTGATTCGGTTGGAGGAGATTTGAAGGTAGGGAGAGAGATAGGTCTCTGCTGACAGTTTCTTTTGAGGTAAAACTAGCTGAAGTCATGGCGTCTGAGATGTCTCGCTCCAACGGAAGAGATTGTCGCACGGTCATTCGCTTCATCCCCTGGTTGATGAGTCCTCCAAGCGTCACCCAGGTAACTCATAAGTCTTCTGAAGCTCATAGCCAACCTAGGCCGCTCCTTCCGCCTTCGCAGACTCTGTGACAAACGTGAGAGTTCTCTCCTGGCTGCTTCTTGGAGCCCTCCATGCCAACCACTCCTGTTTGCCTGTTCCCATCGAATGCTCACAACACATGGCTGACTATATCCACTTTGTGTTGGCTGGTTTTGCGGATCAGTCAAAGGTAATATTTAAAGGATTATGGTACTGTAGAGATTTCAGCAATCGGTGGTTCATATGTCTGCGTTGTTCCATGCATTCCATCTTTGTCAGCTTTGGACGGTTTACTGTGAGAGGGCGGCGGTGTTTTGGTTAGTTTTAAGGCATAGAGGCACATACTTACACATGCACACCCACATACACAATCATGTACACGCGCACACGCGCACACGTACACACATATACATGAAAAAGAAAATTATTGGGCAGAGAAAGAAAGATCATTGCAGTTCCACAACCGCCTTCGCCCATTTGCTGGACTTCTGGGCCCGTGTAACCCCAGCCATTCTCCAATTACTCAGCCACTCCAAAGTGGTCAGTCCTTTCTTTCAAAATAATTTTTAATGTCCCTTTTTTTCAGCTGGCAGATATGGTCAACCTCCACTTCCTGAACACAATCCAGGCCCTCCAACAGGTCAACTCGGCCCTCCTCTGCCAGTTGTACCCCCTCTGGGCCCCCATTCTCACCGCCTACCACTCACAGATCCCAAATCAACTGAGAATGAAACTGGACGCCGGAGAATCCCAACCGTCGCTTCAAGCACCGCCTTTGCTGGATTGGCTGAAGAGGGTCAGATATAAGATATCACAGGTGATTGAAAACAGTGAATTGGAAGACAATGGTTTCAGGTGGAACTTCAAACATCGGCCGCCTCTCCTTATTACAACGTGTAGAAAGATTGTGCTAATGTACATATAGTGATACAAATGGTGCTGAAATGAAGATTTTGTAGATTAGTTGACAAGAACTCACACTCTTACACGCGCAAACACAAACACACAAACACTCTCACTCATGGAACTAGACTTGTTGACCTTATTCTAATCAGCCGTGAGGTAGAATTGAATTAGACTACCTGATTCACAGAATCTCTCATTTCCACCCGTTGTGCCTCCATCGGCGGTTCTTCCTTTCAAGATGGGTGTCCGGATTATGAACGACGACGAACACGACATTCCCGGCGGATTGTGGTTCTACATCGTCCTCACCGCTTTGACTGTCGGCCTCTGCTACAACGTTTCGATGATGGCTAGCAGGTATTACCGTCTGGTGAGGGAGGAGAAGGCGGACAGGAGGAGGAAGGACGAAGAGAAGGCGAAGCTCAAAGACACACAGGGGGTAGGCCACTCACTCACTCACATTCATTCACAGACAAACACATACACTGTTGTTTCAGGAGGTCTGGTATCTGGAGGACGACCTCAGGAAGGACATTGAGAAGAAGAAGAAAATGAACAACAACAACAAGCGTTAGATGGAATGTGAAAAGAAATAAAAGAATTTTGGCCAAGATGGGGCTTGTTATTGGGGAAATGGGAAAAAGAAAACTGCTGATGATCTGTGGAAGCTTTTCTGCTGCAAAGGGCGGTTGTCAGCTTAGTTTTGCTCTTTAGCAGTGCTGTCGTATCAAAGAGCACCGTATCCCGAAGATCACAATCTCATTTCACAGAAGTCACGTGGGCAGCCGGCTGGCGACACCTGATGCAACGAAAGAGGATTACTCTGGATTGAGATTTGGAAGTGCAGAGAGATTGGTTAAGCTGGTGATCAGTGCTTTTGAGAGAGAGAGAGAGGGAGGGAGGGAGGGAGGGAGGGAGGGAGGGAGAGAGAGAGAGAGAGAGAGAGAGAGAGAGAGAGAGAGAAGAGAGAGAGAGAGAGAGAGAGAGAGAGAGAGAGAGAGGAGAGTCAGAGTCAAAGTCAAAGAGAGACAGAAGGTCAGAGAGACAAAGAGACAGATACACATAAAGGCGGAGCGATGAGGAGAGAATGACAGAAAGAGAAAAGAAGAGAATGAGAGAGAATGCGTACCAAATCACAATTCCTTGATAGCTCCTGACTACACCTCCACTCCAAAGATCCCTTACTCAGGCCGTGTCCAGACGTGCCTTAGGCCGTCCTTCCCTTCGCCTATCAGCCACCGTCCGGGTCCCTTATGTAATCACCTCTCAACTTTGCTCTTTATCTCTGAACTGCGAGGGCTTGTTCGAATTTGCACGCACCGTTAGCCGATAAGGAAAGCCCTCTTGTAGATAAAACAGAGGCCAGCCGACTACTGACACTCGCCATTGCCAGAAGATGACCGAAGAGAAGAAGAAGGAAGAAGTCGCCGCTTCCCTTCCGACCTACGAAAGGAGAGTCTCTCTGCCAGATGATGATGAGGTAGGCAACAGTGAGTGAGGTGAGGTTGTGAGATCGTGCGACAGTGAAAGACAATGAGTGAACGAGTAACAAAACCGCTTAATTTCAGACTGGCTTCAGTTGGAGGAAGTTGTGGAAGTTCACAGGCCCTGGCTTCCTCATGAGCATTGCCTATCTCGATCCAGGAAACATTGAAAGTGACCTCCAGAGTGGAGCCATTTCTAGCTACAAGGTAGGTCAAACCAATCGATATATCGATCCAATCGATTTCAGTTGATTTGGGTCCTATTGGTTGCCCATGTTCTGGGACTCTTACTTCAAAGACTGGCAGCTAGGCTGGGAGTGGTCACGGGAAAACATATGGCTGAGGTTGCTCATTCCTACTACCCTACTGGGCCCAGATTGGCCCTTTGGATCATGGTGGAGTTGGCTATTATTGGATCGGATATGCAGGAAGTCATTGGAACTGCGATTTCTATTTATCTACTGTCGAATACTGCGTGAGTGGAGAGAGAGAGAGAGAGAAAGAGAGAGAAAGAGAGAGAGATACAACTTCTCTCTTTCTAGAGTCCCCCTATGGGCTGGTGTCCTCATCACCATCCTCGACACCTTCACCTTCCTCTTCCTCGAAAAGTACGGAGTCCGTAAATTCGAAGCCTTCTTCGCCTTCCTCATCTCCTGCATGGCCATTTCATTTGCCTTCGAGTTCTTCGAAAGTCAACCTCCTGCGGTAACCGTGCTCCATCTCTACAGTACCTTCCCAATTCAGGATCAACTCTTCTCTGGAATGTTCCTCCCCTGGTGCAAGGACTGCGATGGAAACCAGTGGCTGCAGGCTGTGGCCATCATCGGTGCTGTGGTCATGCCCCATAATTTCTACCTCCACTCCGCCCTTGTAAAGGTGGGATTGCACTTTGGAACTTGGCTTATCACTGAGACGAAAGGTGGCTCCTTTTCTTTGTGGATTCTTATCTTTTGGTAGCCACGGGTCGGGCGATTCAGAGGCCAGAGAGAAAAACAAAAGAAAGGGTCGATCGAAGAACATTTCCACAGAGAAACGTGAAGGATGTCAATCAAAATCGATTTTGCAACGTTCTGGCGCGCCAACACCAAATCAATCAATATTGATTATTACCAATGTCCAAACAAAAATCAACCACTTCAGTCTCGCAGCGTGGATCGCAAGCGTCGCAACAAGGTCTCCGAAGCCAACTTCTACTACTTCATCGAGTGCGCCTTCGCCCTCTTCTGCTCCTTCTGGATCAACGTTCTCGTGGTTTCTGTCTTCGCCAAGGGACTCTATGGAAAGACAAATGACGACGTGGTAAGTCCTGCCATTTGACGATTAAATATAAAACTTTCAGTTGGAAATGTGCCAAGCCAACCACAACGGAATGCCTTCCTTCTACAGGAATGAGTTTACTAACGACACGAATCCCGCGACGGCTGATATCTACCACGCCGGTATTTTCCTAGGTGAGTTGGGAGATCTGCCTCTTTGCCTCTTTTCTATCTATCTCTCTCCCTCTCTCTCTCTCCCTCTCTCTCTCTCCCTCTCTCTCTCTCTCTCCCTCTCTCTCTCTCTCTCTCTCTCTCTCTTCCAGTTCCCCTCCCTCTTTCTATGACCCCATTCCAGGATGTTCCTTCGGTGCCGCCGCTCTCTACATCTGGGCCATTGGAATCCTGGCAGCTGGCCAATCCTCCACCATGACTGGAACCTACGCCGGTCAATTTGCCATGGAGGGATTCATCCGAGTGTCCTGGCCTCAGTGGAAGAGAATCCTAGTTACCAGGTGATTGAGGCACATGGCTTATGTAACGGTGACATTAAGGTCCTTGGCTATTGCACCTACCTTGTTGGTGACCATCTTCAGTGGAGGAATCGATCAAGTCTCCAGTCTCAATGATCTTCTGAATTGCATTCAGGTGAGGGAACAACCTTTTGCGGCGGTACCCGGAGTAGCTGGGCCTAAGCCCGGTTTCAAGCTCGCGGCTGACTTACTTACGCATCGCGGCGTGCAGGACAAAATTTTCATTCATGATCCTATATCGATTTTCAGATGGTTCAACTACCGTACGCCTTGATTCCGGTCCTCACCTTTGCCTCCGACAAACGCCTCATGAGAGACTTTGCCTGTTCCATGTACGTAATCTTACTCACTCACTTACTTACCCATTCCTTTCAGGTTCCAAAAGATATTCTCCGTGATAATCTCGGCCATCATCCTGATGATCAACTTCTACTTCCTTTGGCAGTGGATCGGATCAACCTTCGGCTGGTCGGCCGTCTCTATCCCCATCTCCGTTATCCTTGCCACTTTCTACATTGTCACAATCCTTTACTTAGTAAGTATTATCCTCAAACACCTTTAATTCCTCTTTTTTAGACGTATTACTGTCTGGTGGCCATGGAAATCTGTCCTCCATTTGCTCAGAGATGGATGCGACCGCCCATCTATGAGCACTTTGATGCCCCTTGGGAGGAGGACCACTCCCTGTCTTCAGACCACACCCCGTCTTCTTTTTCCATCGATCTCCCTCCGATCTCTGATCTCAAGTGCTGAAGTATAATATTGTGTAATTAAGATTGACATAAACTGTTTTTGAATAACTAGCTGTTTCCCTCATTCACCAAAACGCAAAAGATCACGAGCTCTCTTGGTCTTTCGGCATGAACCCGTACGCCATCGGTTCAAACGCTATTTGGGACAACATATTCACATATTTTTGCAAGTGTGGATTCGTGAGAACAATTTGTGAACATATCGTTAGACGGCAGTCCCAGCGTGTTTGCCACAAGGGCGGATACTAGTATGCGTGGCTGCAACGGTGCAGGCGTGACTGCTTGGCGCAATGGTATCGCGTTCGACTCCAGATTGAAAGGTTGGGCGTTCGATCCGCTCAGTGGTCAAAAGTTTTGCTTCTTTCCAGAAACTATGCTACACTTCAACCCTGTGTGTGAAGAATAAGAAATTGAAAGAATGTATTTATTTTGCATGTTCACCCTGAGAATCGCAAAACTGAGATCAAACAACAGAGTTCCTTTGAGCCTTCCTCTCCTTCCTCAGAGACTCCCTCATCCCCCGTGGGAGGCCAGGCAGTTCATCTGGGTTGTCGTTGTAATAAATTCTGAAATTCCCCATTTATCAGCCGAATGCCAATCTTACTTTTCAATAGTATCCCTGGCGGATGGCCTTGGGGGCGGTCTCTCTGAGATCTTCTTCATATTCCAAGGGAACCCAGGGTCATATGGCTCAGGGGCGAAGAAGTCCATTTCTTCTCCTCTCCTCCTTCCCTGTCTTCTCAATTTCCTCTGTAATTGAGGATCAGGCACTTCTGGCCAGGGGGTTCGCCAGGGAGGAATCTCCCTTTCATTCTGAATGCTTCTGGAGGGAGGGCGGTTGTTCTGGGGCTTTGGAGGACGGAAACCAGGTCTCTCTCGGGAGGGTTTGTTGGATGTTAGACGACCATTCAGACGGAAGAAGAAGAAGGAGACGACTATGACACAGACACCCTGAGTGAGGGTAGAGACGCAGAGGAAGAGAGACTTACGTTTATGGCAAGGGACATGACGAATTCGGCAACGGACATGGTTAGTTGCTCATTGAAGATGTCCTGGAAAGGGATGGTTAGAGAGAGAGAGAGAGAGAGAGAGAGAGAGAGAGAGCGAGAGAGAGGGGGGAGAGAGAGGGAGAGGGGGAGAGAGAGAAATAGAAACTTACCCCACTCCACCACAGCACGGCGTAAGCTGTCGAAAGGGAAATTATCAAAATCGCCGAGGGAATCCAAGGCCAAATAAAATTTTTCAAATACTTAATAAAATAAATTAAAAAGAGTATATATTTGACCTACTTTTGCAGCTCCATATAATAGAGCCACCGAGAAGAAAAAGTGCACAATGGCTAGTACGATGTTCATCAGAACCAAAACATACATAGCTGAAAATGAGTTTTCCTCTCTTTCTTAATTTATCTCTCTTACTCTCTCTCTCTCTCTCTCTCTCTTTCCCTTTCTCTCTCTCTCACTCACCATTAACCCTTCTCCGCTCGGGTGTCTCCGTGTATAATTGATAGAGCCCAGGAAAGCGCGCCTGGAACGGGTTGCCCCTGAAAGACAACCAGTCGATTGGCTGATGCTCATGTGGCCGCGTGCCCTAATGGATAAGGCGTCGGACTTCGGATCCGAAGATTGTAGGTTCGAGTCCTGCCGTGGTCGAAATCTTTTGCTTTTTGCCACTGCTCCATTGCTTACTTTAAAACTCACTCTCCATAAAAGGGAATCTCTCGATTTTCGAATTCCCATTGTAAGTCCTTGACTACTTTGCACTGCCAGCCCATAATCGCCATTTGGATGATGGAGTAGATCTGAAAATCTCCATTGATTTTGAAGTAGTTGATATTAATTGACCCTTTGTCTTCTGCGAACAGCTAAAACAAGCCACAGTACAAGTAGTTGGTATGCTGAAAGGCCACAGCGTTTAAAGGAAGGTTGAATATGCAGTAGCCAGAAAACCCACAACTTTGCCGCTGCCACATCTGTCTCTCAAAGGTCACAGCACCCACGACATCATGGCTTTCAACAAGGCAGTATTGCAGTACTGAGTAAAGACCATAGCAATCAGAAATACCACAGCGCAGCATTTCAGGAAGGCCACAGCGCGTGTTTTAGGTTTCCGTGATGCCACAGCTTTACCTCTAAGGCCACAGCAAGGCCATAACTTTTTAAAGAGCCACCACAACCAAAACATTTTTTTTTCAGCTGACACTTTAAGCAAAATCACAGACCACAGCAATAACGACTCCTCAAGGACACTTTACACCTAGGACCACAGCGCATATCTCACTTACAATATTCCATAGGGCCACAGCGAGGGTGGCATTGCGAAGACAAAGAATAGGATCCGTCATGACGTCATCGGCAGATGGAAAGTGAAGCTAAAAAGGGCTCCAATCGATCGATGAATCAGAAGGAGATAGTGCGAGACGCAGACAAGGGACAACCAGGTGATGAGTTGTAGCCAGCCGGCTGGCAGCACATGCATCGCCGGCGAAGGCAAACAAGAAGACACCGGACCGGACGACGAGAGAGCATGGCAATCGGAGAGACGCAGACACAAACACCTGGAGATACGTTTTCCTTTGGAAAGGAGACCACCCGGGGAATTCAGTACGGTAACCGGGGAAGGGAAAGGGTGGACGGAGTTTTGCGTACCAACTGACGCAGTTTTGCGACTTTTGTTTTCTTTTCAACTGGACATTGAAGCAATTATAAAATCATTCGAGTCGAAATTTCGCAAATGAGATATCAGAAAAGATAACACATTTATAAAAAAAACTCTTTTCTGTCAGGGACTTTCTCGATTGCGGTCATATCCGAAAAGAATTAGGGTACCTGTTGCCTTTCTTTGTAGTTTTGTCACATCATGCCACTATTTCAAAGGTAGCGCTTCTATCTCTCTCATGAAAATAGTACTCAGGAAAGTTTTCCAAGTCAAATCAATTGATCGACGCCTGTATCAGCCTTTTCAAAAGCTAATTCGCTTCTTTTGCTATCAGAGTAAAAAAGCTGTTTTCACTGGGAAACTGCATATTTCAGGGAGATTCCACATTCCCTGTTTTCACAACGTGAATATTCAGTAGAAATTCTAAATATAAGGAATTCGAAATGTCTTTCATTTCAGAATGGCCGTCGCCCGTCTGGCTGTGGCCGCTTTCCGCGAGGGATGCGCTGCAGTTTCTCCTTACTCCTGCGTCAGACAGGTATTTGCTCTCTCTCTCTCTCTCTCTCTCTCTCTCTCTCTTTCTCTATCTCTATCTCTATCTCTATCTCTGTAAGCAAGCCTATGTACCTCTTCAGGCCCTCTCCATAGTCGATTCCTCCCTTCGAATCACCGTCTCCGGCTCGTCTCATTCCTTCCCTCTCCAGCCTTGCTCCAAAGTGACCGTAATCGCTTTCGGAAAGGCCTCTTTGGCTATGACCGCCGCTGCTGAAGAAGTCCTCAGTGACCGATTCCTTACGGGTGCCGTTCTAGCTTCCCATGGCTCTCCAAGGTAATCTTACCGTAATCGTTGAATCGCCATGTCGTTAAGTGCTTTCGACCTGAAGAGTACCGTATTCCACGGGGCTAGGAACAACCTCCCTGACGAAGAGTCAGTGGCTGGAACAAAGGAACTTCTGAAGGTCATTGAAGAGGTGGATCATCCGGATAATACTATCCTTTTCCTGATCTCAGGTACTCCAATCGAAGTACCTTTGTACAAACCAGTTTTCAGGAGGAGGCTCGGCTTTGTTTTCTTTGCCGGATGGGGTTACTCTCGACGAAAAGTTGGAGACAATTCGAGTTTTGGTGGGGAAAGGAGCCACGATTCAGCAGCTGAACATTGTGAGACAGGCGCTGTCAGGAGTCAAGGGAGGGAAGACTTTGGAGAGGATTAAACACGCTCAGGTTGGTCACAAAGACAAGAGGAACATATCATTCTGTATCCCCTTCTCTCTCTCCTCTCTTCTTGTACGCAAAACGTTCATTTACAAATGAGGTATATAGTTATCAACAGAATGGCAATGAAAGAGTGTTTCATTGTCCGCTGAGCATGAGTTTGGTCATCCTGTCGAGAAGGATGGCCTTCACCTCATCCTGCATCGAGTGGTACGACGGGTCCTTGGTCAGTTCCGCGATTTTCATTGAGGCGGTCAGTTGGGAAAGACACTTTTCCTGAAAACGTAGAGTTCTCTCTCTGTCCCTGTATCCCTATCACATTCTCTCTATGAGTTTGTGTGCGTGTGTGAGAGTGTGTGAGTGAGTATGTGAGTGAGTGAGTGAGTGTGTTTGTCTGTCTGTCTGTCTGCCTTTGTCTTTGTCTCTGCCTGAATCTACCTGGAGATTGGACATCCTATAGGTGAAGGACCACTGAAGCTTCTTACAAATGTCAATCTCCTGTGCCGCCGGGTCCTCACTTGTCAGAAACTCCTCGCATTTAATGAGGACCGTCTCAAAGAACATAAAGTCGGCATCCTTCATCAATCCCTCCACATTATCTTCTGAAGCCAAGTTGCAGCCATCATTCAACCCCTTGATTACCTGTAACTTTGCCTTCTGTTGGGTAGACTATCTTCAGAATCTCGATGAAGCTGTTGCAGTTGACAGTTGGCAGAGGAAGGCAGGGGAGTTGGCTGGCCTTGTCTTTCTCCAAGATACTCCACTTGTCTTTGAAGGTGTGTTGGTAGAAGAAGTCACTGTAGTGGGCTAGGTACTGAAATGGGATTATTATGATAACCACTTTTAGGATTGTGAGACAAGGTCTCTATGGTATAGTGGAAAGCTGCTTGCTTCATAAAAGGAAGGTCCTTGGTTCGGACCCCGTCTTTTAAACCCTTTTGTCTCTTTCACTTATCAACTTGCCTGAACATTGACGTAGACCTTCTTCTCCTCGATGAGAAGAACCATATTCGAGAGCTCGTTCTGCACAAAAAAGTCGTAGGAGAACTGGCTACGGAACCTTAAAACCTCATTTCATCTAATCGATGTCTTGTATTTCCCCACCTAAGTCCATTCTTTTCCTTGATGGTCAGCTCCAATGAGCCTTCCAACTGAAACTGGGCATCTGGTTGTTCCGACCAGCCGTCTGGCATCAGTCTGTCCAGTTCCTCCTTGGTCACCATTACGAAATGGGTCCGATTGAGGAGATTGAACTCGCGGTCGGAAACCTTTCAATCGATAATTAGCGGAAAACTGGGGTTCAAACCGATTTGACCAGAGGGGTTTCATCCCTTTGTGAGAGGAGGGAGATCTTGATGTTGGCCGTTGCTCCCCAGATTCTGGCATTGTGCATCTGAAGATTTCTCTTTCTCCGAATCTCTCTCCCTCTCTTACCTGTTCACAAGCCAAGATCAGCTGAAGTCCTTGGTCGATAGTCGACCCCTGCACCGACAAGTCCCTAAACCCTTCGCTGTCTCTCTTTTTGCTTTGCTTACCATGGAATTTTGCCAACTTGGAATGGATGTGGTGTCTCGACGACAGTTCCGATCGCTTGAGTGAAAGTAATCGGGGCGAAGAAGGAGAGTTTCGCATCGGAAACCTCGGAAACGCAGGGGATCAGGGAGACCGTCATGTTGGGGGGAAAGGCGGCCGAAATGGGAAGAAGGGGGAGAGATAACCCCGTGTGAGTTGAGTCAGGCGGTGAGAAAACGGGCGGTCGAAAAGGAAATGAAATAGATAAAGTTTCATATTGCGTAACGGTTTGGTGAGAAAACTAGTGAGCCACGTCACAACAAATAGAATGGGACTGGTTTGTATAAGCCACTGGCTGTGAAGGCCAGAGTTCTATAAAACCGATGACAAGTACCGGGAAGTACCATTTGTCACACCTGTAAAATGTCTGTGGCCATAACTTTGGGCCACAGTATGTCAATAGCTATATGAGCTGATATAGTTCCGGTGGTTGAGTAGAATATGACCACGGTAAACTGTTTAAATATTAAATGCGGTCAATGAAACATTGCTGTGATGTGTAAAAGTGTATACCTCACGCCAAACCTAGTTCTTGGGAAAATGCTAATTCATGCCAAAATAATGATGTCGAAGTTAGAAATTCAAACTTCGACATCATAATTTTGGCGCAAATTAGAATTTTTCCAAGAACTAGAATTTGCAACAACTATGTGACGTTAAACTTGGCTAAATTCTAATGTCTTTCAGGTGATCTCCCTGATGATGAGTGACATCATCGGCGACCCAGTCCCCCTGCTCGCCAGTGGCCCCACCGTCCCCTCGCTCTCTGCCGTCTCTCCCCTCTCCGTCCTCTCCTCTCTCTCCATCTCTGCCTCCTCCCTCCCTCCCTCTGTCTTCTCTCGTCTCTCTCTCCCTCCTCCCTCTCTTTCCGTGACCTTCCCTCCCTCCTCTCCCTTTATCGTAGCCAACAATTCCATTGCCCTGTCTTCTGTGGCTTCTTCCCTTCGCTCTTCCGACTTTCTTCCTGTCGTGGTTACCTCCTCCTTGGATGGAGAAGTCAGCCTAAGGGGGGCTCAATTCGCCCGTCTCATCACTGCCTCCAGGGATTCCTTGAATGACCGTCTTCAGGAAATGCTTCCGGGATCAGAGTGAGCCAAATTACTTCGATTACATTAAACCATTTCAGGCCCATTACCCGCTGTGACCGTGTGGCTTTGATCTTCGGTGGTGAGACCACAGTAAAAGGAGCTGGACAAAGTGGTCTCGGTGGCCGATGCCAGCACATGGTCCTCTGCTGTTTGAGTGAACTCCTCTCTCAACCACCTCCTAGCCACCGTTTTGTCTTTTTAGCTGCAGGAACCGACGGCCAAGATGGCCCAACCACAGCTGCTGGAGTTGTCATCTCCGGTTTGTGGCCTCAAGGAAACTAGATTTCGTAATTTTAGAAGAGGACCTAAATGCAGACAAGAAGACAGTGCAGCAGAAGATAAAGGAAATGGATTCCTTCCATTTCTGGGAAGACTTCAAGGAGGGAAAATGCCACATTGTGACTGGGAAAACGGGTACGAATGTGATGGATGTGCAGGTTCTTCTACTCGATTATTCCGAATAAATATGTAATTAAAACGAATGAAATAAATACAAACAGAAGAAACCAACACCTCTCTCCTACAGGAGGCTGAATATCACAAAACGGGGAATACCACTCGACTGGGCGGAAAACCGATTTTGGCACTACGCCCGGGGAAGAAATCGATAAATCGAGCGGTTATTGTGGCAGAGGAATCAGACGATTTCGTATTTGTCGGAGATGAACCGCGACTCGGTGGAGAAGGTCACCGGGGCGCCGGTGTCCATCTTCTGGGCGCCCTCCACCTGAAACAAAGCAATTGGTGGGAATTCAAAGCTTCTGAAGAAGAAGGTTAGATGAAGACTTACGGCGAGTTCGGCGAAGAGTTTCTCAGAGTGGAACCTGACTTGCACGGGGAAGAAGTGGTCCGCATGGCCGTTGGGCACCGAGAATTCCAGGGTTCCAGTGGAATTAGAGCTAAATGGATAGAATAAAAGAAAAAAGAAGGGAAGGAACCTATCAATGACGGGCAGGGTCCAAACAATCTGGTTCCTAGTCTTCAGGTACTCATAGCTGCCCTCGCATTCAGAGACCACAGGGGCGGTGGAAGTGCTGAAATGGGGTAATTAGTAATTGTGCTAGTTTGGTGTTCAATCGATTGAGAATAAACAGTCATTTAACTTACGGGAGGGGGACGACGATGGCGACATTCTCGAGGGACAGGTCCTCCCTCTGCAGCGTGTACTCGATGTTCACTTGGCAGCCATCGGGGGACTCCTGGGGCCAGCAGTTCACTAAAAGAGGCAAATAGGAGAGAGAGAGAGAGAGAGAGACTCACAGGCAAGCGGGAGCTGGTCCTCCTCGCTGAGGGTCATCCTCCACTTGAGCACGCCGACTTCGTTGTTGGCGGGGAAGGGCTTGTTGGCGTTCTTGAGACGCAGAAGGGCGCTGTTCTGCCAGTCCTTCTTCTCGAGATTCGGGTGCACTTGGAGCTGCACTCCGGCCGGTGCGTTGTTCTTCATCTGCACGGCGACTGTGTTGAATTCGGCGGAGGCAACGGATAGGGTACAGGTTCCGAAGAGCTGGAAAAGAATTTAAGTGATCATTTAGTGAGCTTGTATACCTCAGCACTCTGCAATCCTCCGTCTCTGCTGACGGTAGCCGTCAATTTCTCATCACACTTGATGTGCACGGCCTCCCTCTTCACAGTAGACACGGGCGCCGCCACAGAAGCCGGCATTCCAGAATCCCTCTGAATTTTTCAATACAAATTTCTTAAATTCAAAGCTTACAGGGGCCCTCTCAACGGGGGCGATGGTCTGTCCCTGCTTCTGCAGCTGCGACATGAATTCGTCCTCGTTGTGCGTCTTAGCTCCCAATTTCATGGCCTAAAAGTCGAATGTTGGGTTGAAAAAGATAGGAATCACACCTTTCCTCCGCCAATGGTGCGGGAAGGAGCGGGCTTCACAGGCGTCGGCTCCTGGACGGCCGCGAGAGGAGTGGAAGAAGAGGAGATTCCGGAGGACGAGAAGCTAGACGCTGAAACCGAAACCATTATAAGACCGAATATAGGCAGCCTCTGGCCGTTTTTGACACAAAACCTCACCGTTAGCTCCAGGCTTCAATCCACGGCTGAGGGCTTCCCTCTGGGCTCTCTTGAGCTCCTTGGCCTTCTCAGCCATGGCGTCCTTGGCCGCCTTCTCCTGGGCCTCCTTGATTTGCATAAAGACGCGCTCCTCGTGGGAGTCCATCTCAGTGAAAGTGCGTATCTGAGCGAGGTTGACGTTCTCGCGGTAGCCGAGGGTTACAATCTGGAGATTTAGACTTTAACAGGTTAAATGAAAATAAAAAACCTCGTCGAAGGCGTGGATCAAGTCGAACGAGTGGCTGTAGATCTCCTTCTCCTCGTTGTTGTGGCAATACTCAGGAATCTGAAAATTGCTTGTAAATATCAAGTTCTCGAAAACAAAAATCGATAATTTCGTAAACTCACAACGCGAGAGAAGAGACGCAGAGTCTCGAGATCTTCGAGAATGTTGGAATTCTTGGTGGTGACCAGGACCACGTAGATGTTATCCAGCGGGTGGAACACGTAGCGCACACTGTCCGTCTCGATGAAAGTGTGCTGGCGCTGAGCTAAACCAGGATTTACACTTAATTTTATAGAAATTGTGTGAAATACAATTTACGAAAAAAAGACAACTCACAATTGTTCTTCTCGTTGCTGTTAAGCTTGGGGAAGGCGCTCAGAAGTCCTTCCAGACGAGCCTTCGTCATCTCGTCGACGAAGCAACGGGCGATCATCACTGAAACGTGATATTACCTTATTTTTACTTTGGAACCGTCTAATATGGGGAATTCATCTTGAACAATACCAATCAATTACAGAAATACCCAGAAAATGACGGAAATTCAAGAAAAACTCACATTTGCCCCCCTTTGTGAACACTCCGGCGGCAATCAGCACCATCTCGTCTGATCAAGACTGAAAATAAACTAATTTTAAAAGTCTAGAGTTTAAAAGAACATAAAAGAGCATGTGAAACGTGTCAGTGGCCTTCAAAACGGATTTTTCACAAAATATACCTATATTTGCATAATAAAATGTATTTTAAATAACATCCGGTGCAAATTACCGTAACTTGGAGAAGATCCAAGTAAAATAAGTTGAAACAAAGGTGAAAAGTAGGAGATTTGAGGGCGGATGATGGTCTTCAACGACACGCGGCAAGGGCAGGGACGCAGAGGAAGCCGGTTGCTGCAGAGGCGACTCACACCCGTAGCGAATCGACGTCGCCGCCAGGGGTAGTCGCGGCGCTGCGTTTCATCTGCCTACCTTTAAATAGAAAACCATCGATGAAGACAAAAAGATGACGAGCCATAACGTCTCTTGATGAAACCGAGGCATTTGTCTGAGTGGTTAAAAATGAAAAATTGTTGGATAATGAAAAGCATTGGCTTTCCGTTAAAAGAAACTGTTTGGAAGTTGTTGCTGTAAATGCTTATTGTGCCATTTGTATGTTTGATAATACGCCGACCAGAAGGAATTTTAGCATCCTCTTTTTTTTCTTCTTCAAAAAATGCCTCGATCAGGACGAATCGTGGTCATTTGGTTGATAGTTGAACTTCGCTTATAGAGACCATATCGACTTTTTTAATACAAAAAGGAATTAAAACCATTCATAATTCATGTATATACAACAAAAACAATGTTGAAAATGAGATGACCCGCGGGGAAAGGCTCGTTTCGTAGGAAGAGGGCGCCTAGATGTCTTTGATGAGACCGGGCTTCGTCATTTGCGATTCGACGTCGAGGAACTGCTTCATCGTGTCCACCTGCAATAGATTTATTTTAAAGGTTATTCATAAATTAAATTTATTATGTAAAAACAAACTTACTTTGTGTTTAAAGCGGCCGAGGGAGTGGGAGACGCGGTTCTTGTGTATCAAGTAGGAGAAGAGGATGAACACGACGACCACGGGGACTGAAAGAGAGGGTGAGAGAGAGAGAGAGATGGAGAGAGAGAGACTCACTGAGCATGGCCGTTGTGATGTACCCAGCCAATCGATAATTGATCGCATCGAATTTCACGAAGAATATGATCCCAATCTCCACCAAGAAGAGCAGCAGCCCAATACAAGTGGAGAAAAGCCACGAGAGATCGATATAGAACCTGAAAACTCCCTTAACCTCCTTATTTTTAAGGTAAACCCCTATTTTTGGCCAAAAACCCACTTTAGCCGTATGTGAGGGGAGTCCTGCGTACATCCGGTGGCCTCCATGTAGGGCAGGATGCAGGTGGACATCATCAATGCTAGCAAATGGACGGAGACGAGGAGGGAGGTGACCACACCCAGCAAGACGAGCAGGGGCTTTGGAGTGTCCTGGTCGTACTGTAGTTCCACCAATGCTACCTGAATACCGTATTCTCAGGCCTTTAAGAACCAAACGTACCATAGCGAAACCAGAGAGAAGTGCGGAAGTCCTACTGCTGGCCTTGAGCTGAGCTCTACTCAAGTCGTAGTTGTACTTCTCCGCCATGTCCAGTTCCCCTCGATGCCTAAATTAAGGGAATTTGAGAAATTTTTAGCTTTCTTCATAATTTTTTTCATGTTTTATTGTCATTTTACTTTGGATGAATTCGAAACCTCGATGTTTGTCTGGTAGTGCTCCCTGGACGACGGCTCTGACTTGGCCTGGGGCCATATTTGGGGAAAAGTGTCAGTTCGAAATCTGTCACCATGCGGGTTCGATCCCGATCGATACATTTCCTTCTGTGACAGATTGTTATCCCCTTTCCCCCGTTCTAGTCACTTTTTTGCCATTTTAAGCCCTGAAAATCTCTCCTAATCGGAGACTACCGTCCCATGACGCAATTCCGGGCGTCCTAGGCGATAAGGGCCGTTTTCAGGGAAATCCCAGTGGTACCTGAGGTCTGGTTCATCCTGTGGTGGAGTGATGATCACTGGAGGAGTGGCCGTGGACATCTTGAGGGAACGGGCGGATCCATTGGGGGAGGGAGCTTGGAGGTAGAAGTTGGGCAGGGGATAAAGGGCGCCCAGATGGCCACTCGACTGGGCGGAGATGTCATCGACGGAAATGGAGACCCTGGGGCCGAGGAGGCCGTTCTGTTTGTTGTTGAGGAGGGCGGAACGGGAGGGGTCGTAGGAACGAGGCATCCGATTGGGGAATCTGGAGGACGACATGGCTGAGTGGGAGAGAAGGGGAGAAGAGAGGGGCGGCCACTTCAAGAGACAATAAAAGAGATAAGTCTGGAGGAGGGTCGTTCAAAATGGGACAATCCGTTATCACCCAGATATCACCTACTCACTGCCGACTTGCAACACCTCATTCTGGGTTCAAAGTTCTCTTCAAACTTGGAAGTTTACAAAAAATGTTAGAAACTACTTTTTGAGAACAAGAAAAACAGAGTCTGTACCACTTGGTAAAGTCTTAAAGTTTGACCTTACTCTAAATTGATTTTTGTGTGAAATCCATTGCTTTTGGGGAAATGGGACCCTTTTTTGTATAAAAACTTGAAAACCTATTGGTTCAATCCCAACCGGTGCTTTTCTTTTTTGTAATTTTAATTGATCTCACTATAGCCTTCGCCAATTCGACATCATGCACTTTTGCGACATCTCACCACTCTTTCAATGTTGTAGACCCAAAAATCAATCAATAAGGGAGGTGAGATCAAACTACAAATTCCGCCTACCGCTTGTACCTTCAGACAAAAGAGAAATACCCTTCTTCTAATATTTCTCCTTTTTCCAGAGACAGTTTTTGGAATTTAAAATTAATGGACTTGTTTTCATAAATCGATCGTAGAAGGTAGGAAGTTTAACTTTTCTTTCTTAAATTTCATGGCGGTTTTACAAATTTGTGGAATCTGGAAGCCTAGATACCCAAAATGAAGCGTGTATTTCGGCGACCCCAAAATCAATCGATATCACAGCAAATCAATCGATACCGTGGCACATGTTTGGCCAGAAAAAAAAACGTAGTGAGATCAAACTACAGTTTCTACAGTTTTTTTCTTCAGTTTTTATGGTTTCAAAAGAGGAAACTTTTTTCCCCATTTTTCCGGGGTCTACGTTTTTGAAAATTAGAATTCTAGGATCTCTGTTTTTGAGAAATCGATGAAGGCGGGAACGCGTGTAATAACAAAAGTACGTAAAATAACATCTTGATCGAAAAGGGAAAATCGAGCGCTCTTAAAACCGGTCCGCTATGATATAGCAACGCGACGGAGAGTGTGATGAAGGCCACAAAAAGTGGAAGAAACAGTGGACTTCCCAGTATTCAAAGTGGAATGGAAGGAGATTCCTGATGAGCGATCGATAGAGGTGAGTTCCGATGGACGGAGATAAGGGAGGAAAGTGAGAAGAAGGAGATAAGGCCACGGGAGCCACAGCTATCGATTGCTGTGGCGGAAATGAGAAGAGGGGATGGGTTTAAACCGGTCAAAGCGAGATAATCGCCCAATTGGCACGGCGAATACTATCGGCCAACCGTATCAAAGATCTATGAGCAACTATCGCCCGCAATAAAACGCAGGCGGTGACAGGCCCGATTCCTTGGCTGTATGCTTATGCTCCTGGCAGGCTTTGGGCCAAGGATCAGATGAATTCCCGGAAGAAAGAAGAAGAAGACAACAAGAAGTAGGTGACTCTGCGTCTCTGACCAGTGTATTGTGTGACAATTTACACCATTTATTGACTTTTTGATTATGATGCTTCAGTTGGCCCTGAAAGCGACTTCTCACGGACCGGACCGACTAGAAGCTTCGGCTCTGTCCGGCAAAACTCAAGCGACCAGGGTTCGATCCCGGCCGATGCACTTCATTTTTTTCACTTTAAAATGGATACATTAGTATTATAGTTTTTTTTACATTTTAAATATATTTTAGATTCATTTTGATCTCCAACTGATTGCTCAAATTCCTAAAATAGCTAGCTACAATTCCGCCGAAACGCAGTAGCCAATCAGCTGGTTGATAAGACTCCCGGCGAACCGCTTTAGACTGGGTAAATATTGCAAAACCGAGTATTTCTGACCGGAAACTGAAGAAGTTTATATTTTTGTGACTATTTTTGTTTTATATTTTGAATAGCTAGCCATTTTTAAAGGTCTGTGACTTACTCTCCGCCGAGGGTGTGTAGAATCGGTGAAAACGTGGACGGAGCCATCGGCGGCGTCTGAGAGAGCGCGAATTGAACGCTGAAACGGAGTGATTCAGAAATTGAGAAGAAAGCGACGGAAATGCGAAACTGCCAGGCGGGCACGGGAAATCTTATCTAAATCCCCCGTTGGCGTCAGAAAACGCCTGGAAATGGGGTAATCTTCCAAAAATTCCAGTTTAGCACGAATATTTAAAGGTCCGTATCAAATGAAGGTCTCACCGCGATTGTTCATTCAAGGAGGATAACGAAGCGGCGTGGTGGCGAGTGGCGGCGTTCAGTTGAGTTCCTGCAAGCAGCTCTTCGCTTTCAACACTGCCTCGCTTCATTTAACCCTTAATGGTATAATCATACAGTAATCTCCGTTTAAAGGTCTGTTTCCACAAAAGTTTCTAACAAAAAGACAATAAAAACAAAGAAGAAGCTTCGAAATTAGAGCCAGCTGGCTGGAGGATGTTAATTTCGCGATGGGGCACCTAATTAGGATTGGAGCATGTTCCCAATCTCAAAACACGAGACAATAAGTGGAACGAGAGACATTTTGCGAAGATAACCATCTTAGATTGTCCTTTCACCAATTTGCAAAACAGTCCTTTAATGAAATCGATAAATTCTTGATCTCCGTCTTCATTATTTAGCGAAAAGAGAGATAAGAGACTTCGGAAAAGTGCGTTTTTAGCGAATTTCGCATCGCGGGGGAGAGAAATGACAGCAGGCGATCTTTTCCGCGGCCGTCATCTTAGCGATGACGAGGCATAGCGCAAAACAAGCGAATGGGAAAATACCTGACTTTTCTATTTTTATTTGAATTTTCATTGTATTTTGGAGGAATTAATGGAGATTACTGTGGTTTTGGATGGACAAGGGGTAGGAGGGTGAAGTGCTCGTAGAGTGCAAACGGCGTTATGAGGAGAGAGACGACAATGACCATCGATTTCCAAAGTAAACAGGGAGATTAAAGGGAAGATGGTAATAAATAGGGGTTAAATAGAGGGAAACACAGGGAGAGAGGGAGAGAGAGAGAGGGAGAGAGAGAGAGAGAGAGAGAGAGAGAGAGAGATTAGAGTTTCCTTCACTTGCTCACTTTCACTTTTACCTGTTTTTATGTAATGCATGAATTTAAATGTAATTTTCAGATGCATTTTGAAAAACCTTTTTTTTCTGTAACAGTTTGTTTGTGAACCGAATCCGAGGGATTACGGTCATGCGGTGTTGATCCGCTTAGGCTACCAGAAAATTCTACCAATCAGTGCCAAAATTGTTTTTACTGGGGTTGGGACGCAATAAAAGTGAGGTGCAGGGATTTTACGGGCCGGGCCGGGCCAAATGGAACTTTGGGTCGGCCCGGCTCCTCACTATCAGTTTAGGTACCAACTACACGTCCAAGGTTCCATCCCAGTCGGTAATTCTATATCAACATTAATAGACTATTATGTTAACTATAAGCCTATTTATGTGTTTGTAAACGAAAAAAGATGTTTAAGAAGACGAACCGGACCAACCCGAAAATCCTTCTGCTCGGCCTAGTTTCCACAGGCAAATGTAGTTTTGTGTTTAAAATTGTGCGTTTTTGTTAATGAAATACTTACCCAAGAAACTCCTATCTTCACTTGTTTCGGTGGCACTTCCAACCGTGGAAGGAGCCATTGATGACGCAACGCGGCGCGCACCGCTGCTGGACGACGGCATGAGGACTGGGCGAGACCAGACGGGGGGCGGTTACGGGGACAAACGACCGCCACGTCAACACAAAGTGAAACCCAGAGAGGGAGGGAGAGAGAGAGAGAGAGAGAGAGAGAGAGAGAGAGAGAGAGAGAGAGAGAGAGAGAGAGAGAGTGAAAGAGATTGAAAGGAAGAGAAAGAGAGAATGACCCACTTCCCATCTGTTCGCTCATCCGTCTCAGCTGCTGTTTTGCCACATCGAAATAGCTGTCGATATGGTTCACGCCAGTGGCTGTGCTTCGTCGTGTGAATTTTGTGCGAGGAGCCACTGAAAGGAATTTTCTTTGGAAAAGCCAGTATACAAACTGATTCTTGAGGGCTGAGGATGAATTTCAAGTGAAGGAAAGAGAGAAAACAACAAATAGGAAAACAGCTGTTCACCCACCCTCGCTGTTGGGTTCAGGTCCGATGGTCCGACGGAGGTCTGAGTCCGAGAGAGACTTCTTTCCTGGAAAGTTTCCCTCTCTCTCTCTCTATCTCTATCTCTGTCTCCTTCTTTCTCTCTTTCTCTCTTTCTATCAGTCTCTCTCCCTCTCTCTCACTCTCTTTCTTTCTCTCTCTCTCTCTCTCTCTCTCTCTCCTCACTTTGCAGTGGTTCTGGCCGATCCTGTGATTCATCAGACCTTGAAGTATAAAGGGGTCCTGAAACAAACCCAGTGTGTATCCTAAGCCCCACCCACTTCTAGGAGTCTTGTGAACAGAAGGAGGCAGAATTATCTTCTCTCTCCTCAAGATAATTTCCGGTGCACTCTTTGAAAACTTCATCTTTGCAATTTTCCTGAACTTCTTCACCTTGAAAATCGATTTTTCAGAAAACCAGACTTTTGAATCATGACGTGTCAATGCACAATGGAGAAGAGTTCCGAATGAAAACAACAAGGAGATTAGTGTTTGCGACTGGCAGCAGGCGCAACCCTTTACTGACAGCCGAGGGAATGGTTGGGAGGGCGGGACTGAAGAAGGAGAGAATTGGGCTTAAAGGTTTGGTATTGATTTAAGGCTTTCTGGTAATTGTCTGCTGATTTCAATAAGTGAAATGCCATTCCTACCGGTTAAATCATTATCTTTTGTTGAATCGGGTGTGTCATTTCATTGTGCCAGGCAGACAGAGAAAAGGGGCAAAACGGAAGGGTGTGTGTATGTCTTATCCCTCTCTCTCTCTTTCTCTCTCCCTCTCTTTCTCTTTCTCTCTTTCTCTTTCTCTTTCTCTTTCTTTCTCTCTCTCTCTCTTTCTCTCTCTCTTTCACTCACTCAGGATTATCCTTACTGAAACTGTGCGTATCGTTCATGAAACAGGCGACAAACGTAGTATGACCAAACCTGCAGTAAACAGCCGTTTACGTCAATTTTTCTGATGGGTTTGGCCACAAAATCAAAGGATCAAAGTAGTGAGACATTCGGTGAACGCCCTGCCTGATCGCTGAACTGCGGTCACAATCAATGACTGCATGAAATAGGCAGGAAATTGTTTTATGGAAAAAATAGTCGTAATGATGACCTGAGTTAGAAACAGGTTCCGTGTCCAGTTTCCAACAATACAAAAGAGACATCATAGAGAGATGGGATGTTGCACTGTTGAATTTGAGTATGAACGAGATGTGATTGTTCAGTTTGATCGGGTCGTAAAAGCGCCAGCCGCATTAGAGGGATTCCCTGACGGGAACAACAAGATACCCTAACTGTCGAGAGAGATAGACATCTACGCGCAGAAGAGATCGATCGAACAATGCCACAGGCTCTCGTCTTCAGGGACCAGGGACACACATTCGTCATTAGAATAACGATAACGTGATGCGTTACGCTAATATCGCAACGTTTGACACCTTATCCCACTCCATTTTTACTAGTTTCTCCGCCGAGGATGGTTCTCGACAAGGTCACCTTCAACCCCTCCCAAAGTGTAAGTCTCTCTCTCTCTCTCTCTCTCTTTCTGTGTCTATCTATCTCTCTCTCTCTTTCTCTCTCTCTCTCTCTGTCTCTCTCTCTCTGTCTCTCTCTCTCTTAGCCTACCTCTCTCTCTTCAGGTAACTTACGAACCCGACGCCTCGAAACAGCAATGTGAGCTAGTGATCAACAACTCATCCGATGCCCCCATCATGTACAAGATGAAGTCCACCCGCCCCGGCCTCTACAAGATGCGTCCCGTCTACGGCCTGGTCAATCCCTCTTCTGAGGTACCCCCTGTCTTCTGAAGGCATTCCCTCTCTTTCAGGCGACGGTGAAGCTGATCTACAAAGGCCTGAAGCCTCACGACAAAGTGCCGATGACTGATCGATTCTCTGTGATCTGCGCCCCCTGCCCCTCGACCACGGGCTGTGTGGGAAAGATGTGGAAGGCCCACAAGTACCACAAGAAGATGGCTGAGAATGAGCTGAAGCGCAAGAAGATCCACATTCTGTACCGTGGAGTGAACGACAACATTCCTCTGGCCGATGACGACGGAGAGGAGTCGGCGGCACACAAGTCGGTTGTGAAGAAGGGCCCGGGACTGGTAGACAACGAGGTGCCCATGGGGAACACGCAGATGGCCGATCCGAAGAGGGAGCCCATTCTTCTGATGTACAGGAAGACGCCCGATCCGGAGACTAGCTTCAGTGACGAAGAGAATGAGGACGAGAACAATGTGGGTGGAGAGAGGATCAGAGAAAGAGACAGTTTCAGGGCAACGCCTCCGAGATGAGCAACCACTCCAAGTCGACCCACTCGATCGCTGGCAACGCGGTGACTGCCCCTCTGAACAAGCAGGTCACTCCGGCCAAACCAGTGAAAGTGGACAGCCTCGTGCCAGCCGATGTGGCCATCAAAGCCCAGGGAACCCTCTCGAATGCCGGAGGACCGCAGAAGGGCACCTCACCCGGCACTCCTGGAGTGTCTGTCAATCAGAGGAGTCTCGCCACGAAGGGACTGAACCCCCTCGACGACAATGGAAAGCCCAAGGTCACTTTTTCTTTCTTTATTCGAACACTTGTTTAACTCAGTCTAAATAATATAATTTCAGTCGATGAGCGTGGCTGCGCACTACGGCGGTGCTGGGTACTCTGCCAGCACAGCAACGGAGGAGGCGGCGGGGCGGGGCCTCGGTCGGTGGCTGTGGCTTCTGGAGCTCAGGGACCGAAGGTAGGCTCTTCTGAAACCAAAGAAATGTGGTTCAGTCGGTGTTTGCTGGAGGAACTCCGCAGGAGAATCAGATGTCCCGTCCGTTCGAGCCCGCGGAGACCAAGAAGACGTCGCAGGAGAAGGAGAACAATTGAATAAAGAGTCTTGGCTGAAGTTGTTTTTGTATTTATTATCCATCCGCATTCTAATCCCATTATATCTTAAAATGACGTGAGAGCGAAACTTCATTGGACATATTTACTATTAGCCTGTTATCGTACAAAATAAATATTCACACACAACCATCACATCACTTATTAGAGCTCGGGGAATCATATAATTAAACGGAATAGTATAATGCATGGAAAAGAAGGAATTCCTGTGCGGGTTACTGGGCGTTCTAGTTGGAGAGGATCTAGGGCGTTCTAGTTGGAGAGGATCAGCTGGTACATCTCGTGCAGATTGGCGATGGCCACCTGGTGACGGGATTTCAGAGACAGCTGAAATGAAGACATTGGGGGAGGAGGGGAGGGCAACTGACCGTGAGGGTGTTGGATCCCTGGTGGATCTTCAGTTCGCTCAGCACGTAGATCTCGTTGGTGTACTTGATGGAGTGGTAGAGCAGCTCCTGTCCTTCCACGTTCCTCCTGGCCACAGTCATCACGTTGTTCTGCTGCAGTTTGCTGCATATCGCATCTGGAAAGAAGGAATTGGTAAGAGTCAAGTATTGTAGATGCATTATATCAAAACCCCTGTCCTTGATCTATTGAGGATGATTTCTGGCCATATGTGGGTTTATGTGGTTTGCCCAGTGACTCAGTTTTATAAGGGCCCTGCCAAAGATCGATTCAGATGTTCCGATTGGCCCATCATCGATCATCCTCTCTCCTAACTTGAAATTCGCTTCCGAGCCAATATCACTCAGCCCTTTAAACCATTTAGTTGCAGTTATTAACCAATGTAAGCTCTTCTGTAGATGCTCATTCAACTGCATCTTGCCAAGACACAATTTACGGCTAGTGACTGTCTTATCAGCCGCTATCTTGCAATCTTGTTTACAATAGAGTTTTCCTAGAAATCACTCTTGTCGAAAAGTGCGACCTATTTATGCGATGTCGAAAAGTTGTCTTGTCGAAAAGTGCGACCTATTTACAGGCACACTTTCGGGCAGTCCCGTGGCTTAGATTGCAGCCTTCTGGTGTTCTGGTGATTACCTGCATTGAGTCCCATGGGGTTCTGGATGGTGAACTGCTTCTCATTCTCCTCCGGAATCTCCCTCCACATGTCCAGGAACTCGCGCTTCTCCATCTGAATTGTGTGATTGAGTTGTTTAGGAAAGAAGCCCTACCTGGCCGTTTTCGCTGAAATAGACGAGGAGAGGGACATTGGTGGCAAAGTAGAACACGTCGATGTCATTCTTGACGGCAATCTGAAATACAGGGGATTAGAATGTGACGTACTATGATTAAACCGATTAAAACTAAGGAATTTAGGGCCAAAAGACAATCTGCTCAACACGATCCGGTCACGTTTTAAATGATCACCACGCGCACCCCAAAAAGTACTAAAGGTATACTCTTCGCCCATCGAGCTTGGAATGAGATTAAACTAATCTGCACATCTAACTAGCAAGAGAGCATACAAAATGAGGAGACGCAGGGAACATTAGCATAAACATGACCATTTTCAATTGCCAAGCTCGATGGGCGATATACAGTAGCAGCGGTCCAAGAGGCCTATGGTTGCCAAAAGCGGTCTTCGCGCTCCATCCGAATTCCACTACTTTCCTGCTCTCTCTCCCTTTAGATCGGCCCATTCTGACGCATATATGTTTTCAAAAGTCTCTCCAAGCCAATTAGTCAGTGGCCCCATCCGTATTTGGTGCAATTCCACTTCCTGAATGAATCATAGTAGCCCAGTGATCCCAGTTGTTATCAGTTTGCCCAACCGTCGATATCAGAAACGCCGCTTTTCTGCCTTCAAAGCCATGGGCCAAGAGTGCTGCAAACCCGACGGAGGACAAGACGACCCACAGGTGAAATCCACCCAATTCCATCCATTCCGCGTTTCAGAATCCCAAAAATGTCACCCGCTTTTTCATGGTAGGCACAGGTGGTGCCGGAAAGACGACGGTTGTTCGACAATTGAGATGTCTTTGTAGGGAGGATCCCAAGGAATATAAGGTTCCTTTTGAGGAATCACGAATAAAAACGAAATTCAGACGTTCAACCCCAATTGGGGTCAGATCGAACCAGAGGACATCTTCAGTCGCCTGGAATTGGAGCAGTTCAAAAGACGCATCAAATGGAACATCGTAACTGCCGTTTACAATCTGATAGAGGTAGTTCAATCCTAAGAAGGATCAAAGGGAAAGTTCAGCAAACACACGACTGGGGGACTCCCATCTCTGCGGCAGAGGGGGCTTCCAGGGTAAAAGACGCCAAGGAGGAGGCCGATGTGAGGATGGCAGATGGGGCCAGGGACGTCAATATGGAGGACGAACTGGCAGACGATTTGATTAGACTGTTGGAGGATGAGGCGGTAAGGACGTTCTACAGTAGATTCTACCTGTTACTTTACACATTTTGCTATCCAAAAGCGGTCCAAGCGGCCTATGATTGCCAGAAAGCGGCCTTTAGTCCACTCCATTTCATTCTAATCTAAGGGCCTGTTTTTCTTCCGTTTTCCCAGCTTATCGTCTTAAAATTCTAAAATCCCGGTTGAAACTCCATTTGCAGATAAAGAAAACGCTGAACCGCAGCCACCAAATGTCGCCCGAGTATCGATTAGAAGACGGAACTTTGCACTTTTTGAATCCGGAGCACATCAGGAGGATATTCGACAAAGAGACGGAGCCAACGGGGGAAGACATAGTCCACTCGAGATATCCAACCACGGACATTGAAGACTACCGCTTTGGAGTCAAATCAATGAGGATGCAGATCCACGACATGGGGGGACAGACGTCTGAATTGGTGGGGCAAATGGCTAATGGGGGCAAATGGGAGATTTAGATAAAACTGCCGGAATTCATACAGCAGTGGGTGAGGACGGCTGGAAACGAGAGCAACAATTTCCTGTTGTTTGTGACTTCGATGGCGGATTTCAACCTGGTCGATGAGAACAATCGGGAATTCACGGCCATGGATAGGGCAATTAGGACATTGGACGTAAGAGAGAGAGAGAGAGTGAGAGAGAGAGAGAGAGAGAGAGAGAGAGAGAGAAAGAGAGAGAGCGAGAGAAAGAGAGAGAGAAAGATGATTACAGATCATCCTCGGAATGGGTGCCGTCCACGAGTGTGGTCTAATGGTCTTCTTCAACAAAACCGACCGTTTCGACCACGTCTGCCAAGAGCTGATGAAGACGGAAGAGGGCAAGAAGGAGATCATAAAATACCTCGGAAGTGGCCTCGACAAAAGTGAGTTATCCAAAAAAAGTCAGAAACTGTGACTTCTAGACAAAAAAGAGAAGGTGATGAAGGGCACAATCGAGCAGAAACATCTCCACGACGCCGTGGCGAACAAGTTTGACAAAGTGATCAAACCGAAGAGGAAAGGCGATGGGACGAAGGGGGTCTACGTCAGGTGAGAAATGGGATTAGATGGAGTGGAATAAGGAAGATTCAGGTACACGCAGGCGACGGACAAGAAGGTGATGAAACTGATCTTCAACGCCATAGATTCCGAGGAGTTGAACAATATGGTGCAGAATATTAACGTTATTGGCATTTGAGAAAGAATGAAATTTTTGAGTGTGGTTGTCTATTGTTAAGGGACTTCATAGGTATGATCCGCAGAAAGCGGCCTGAGGTCCAAGAGGGTTATGACCACAAAGCGGTACCCGCAAGGACCTAGTTTCCTGGTATAACCCAAAAGAAATGACAAATGTTATAAATTGCCTTCAAAATGGCAATCATCCTTGCATACCTGAAGGTTGGTGAGTGGCTCCATCCTCTGCACCTGCTGCATGTTGGTGACGCACTTGGCACTGGCCTAAACCTTCTTTCAACCACAAAATCAGTCTATCTCTTACATTAACACTCTGTCCTGGCATGACAGGCGTTGGCACATTCAACTGCTCGACGACGGTGAGGCCGAAGGAGTTCTTGTTGAGCTGAACGGCAAAGCCACTCATGGCCTGCATGGCCTTGTTGGTGATGGTGACGTCCATGTAGATGAATCCGTTGCGACGGGACCACGTTCCCTCCAACTGCATTCCCTTCGAGTGGGAGGCATCCAGCCACAGCTGGCGAGGGGGCTGGAAGCCCTGCTGGCCACCTACGGAGAGACCTCCCAGGGAGGAACCGAGGATGTCGGAGAGAGCACCTGAAATAGAAGGTTTAGAGAGGCAGAGAGAGAGAGAGAGAGAGAGAGAGAGAGAGAGAGAGAGAGAGACGCACCCAATCCAGAAGCCATAGCAGGAGCGGGTGCCACAGCCGGTCCCAGGCCAAGACTGGCGAGAGGGTCCATCGTAGCGGCAGGAGCAGCAGTGGTGGTGGTAGGGCCAAGGCCGAGCAAATCATCCAATCCACCTCCCAGCTGAGGAACGGGGGCTGAACAATCTTTATAAATGGATCAAAAAGAATAAGTACCTGAGGCTCCAACCGAGGGAGCAGCGGGGGCGTTGAGGTCGAGGGTGAGGAGGTCGGCGATGATGTTGTCCTGCGAGGGAATGACGGCCGGCATGGGCTGGGCGGAGGAAGAGGAGGAGGGAAGATCGACGATCGGATGGCCACTGAAAATGTCTCTCCGTCTATATTCTAAACGACTCACTTGGAGGCTCCATTGCCCTGTCGCAGAGGCTGACGGGCCGTGTCGATGAAGGCCGACGGAGGCTTGTGGTAGACCGAGGCAAGGCTGCCAATGTGGCACACCAGCTGATCCAGCAGCGATGGCTCCAGGAGATCTAAACTTTTCTTTCACCACCTCATTGGAATAAACCCTACCAGTCTCTTCGGAAATCAGGGGCTTCTCAGCCAGAACGACCTGCTTGGCGGCGGCAGGGTCGGCGGAGAGGAGGCGCCAGTAGATGTATCCTCTGTCGCGGAGATCCGGGTTGTCGCTGTCCTGGGTGGCGAGAGAGAGGACCCTCTGCACCAGCTGTTGAGTGTCGGCCGGGCGTTTCAGGAAGAGCTTGACGACGGCCGTCAGCAGCTGCAGCTGCACCTGCGTGTTCTCGTCGTGGAACTGGTCAACGAAGCTCTCCAGGAGCTCATCGGCGTTGTCGATTCTCTCGGCATACTCGCCCACAATCCAGATCATGGAGGCACGGGCTTCCGGCTCATCCAAAGTGTCCAGATTCTGAAAATAGGGGGTTAGAATGAGAAGACAGGCAGGCTGATAAAAAAGATGGTGACAAAACCTCTACCAACCGGGTGGCACTAAAAGTACATTACTCGCAGCCACCCGGGTGGCAAGAATGACTCAATTCTGACATGTCAACTAAAATCAGCCACCCGACTGTCACTAATCATATTGCCGTTAGATCTTTAAACCCTTTTCTTACCTCGCAGAGGGTGGAGATGATGCTCTCGTAGCGGTTGGGGTACTTGCGGAAGATGTCCTTGATGACGACGACTGCCTCCTGCACCACGTAGTTGACCTTGGTCTGGATCAGCTCCAGCAGCGTGGCCACGCATCTCTCACTGCTCTCTTCCACCTGAACAAAGTTTTACATATTCTATTTTTACACAATCCTATTTTAATTTTTTAAAAAGTGGATTTAACCTACCTTGATGGCACAACGGCCGATGGCCCTAACGGATTTGCGCACAAAGTCTACGTCGACTTCAGTGGCGTACCTGAAAACAAACAAATAAAAGATGTTCTCAATGATAAAGCGGCCTTAAGTTGCCAAATGTATTAATAAAAACTGACTCCTTGAGTTCGCTGAGGACCTGGGCGATGTTGCTCTGCTGGGCGAGGCGGATCATAATATCCAGTTTCTCCATCTTCACGTAGATGGGATCGTTGTACTTCACGAAGAACACCTGAAAACAGCGAAATAATGGGATACCGGAGAAAAGAGACCTTCATTTCCTGCTTGAGAATGTCGGGTCTCTTTTGGACGATGAGGTTGATGTTACGGAGGGCCACGTATTGGATCTCTGGCTCGGCCGAGAGGAGAGTCACCTGAAAATGTGGGGTTTCTACAGAAACTTCTATTAAACTGACCATGGGAGGGGCTAGTTTCTTGGTGAGCTGGGTGATGAATTCCGAGTCATTGGGGAGCATATCAACAAGCTTCATTAGAACCTAAATTCAATGTTTTGGTTTATCTCTCTCTCTCTCTCTCTCTAACCTTGACAGTGGACAAAACGACAGCTGCGTTGGCATGGGCCAGTCGAGGGGAGATCCTCTCGCAAATGTTCTGAGCCTCTCGCTCGTCACGGGGACGGTACTCTGCCAGGGCGTCCAGGATGAAGACCTAAGGAATATTGAGATGAAAATAAGGGATTCTTACCTGTCCCCACTCGGTGCACTCGTTCAGGGCAGTCAGTAGCTTATTCACCATTTGGCTGTTCACCTGAAACCAGTGGGGGGTTTAACGGACTTAAGAGCAAAGAACCAGCTTTTGCCAGACAGCTGGCTCAAATTTGGGACAATTTTTAGGCTTCTTTGGGACAATTTTTAGGCTTCCCTTGACATTTTTAGTTGAAACCGGCTAACCTCAATAATTGGGCGCTGTTCGTTGATTTCCGAGAGTGCGGCCACCGCATTGGCCACCACCATGGGGTTGGCGTCGGAGAGAAGGTCGCTCAGAAGCTCCGCGAATCCTGAAAAGTGGTTTTAAATGACAGTCTTTTAAAACACAAATTACAAGTGAAAATGAAACAAAAGAAAACGTACCCTGTTCCTCGACCAAAGCGGGATTCATGTCGTGGAGCTTGGCCACACAGACAGCGGCTGTTTTACGGACATAGGGGTCTTCGTCCTGAAAACAAATGAAGTAAAATAAAATAAAAAAGAGGGAAAGGGTACCTTCATGCACTTTCTGAGTGGTTCACAGAGGTACTCGGTGATTTTGTCGACGCGGATGCATCCCATCGTGCGGACGGCCAAGGCGCGGATCAGAGGGTTCGGGTCCTCGCAGTCCTGAAAAGATGGGGCATTAGTTTCGGAAGATGAATTGTGGGACACCCTAATCCCTCCAGAAATTTGATATTTCGTCGTGGGACCAAACTGTTCAGTCCTTTAAACGTACCTTGACGAAGGTGTTGACGGCCATGATGGCTAGGTCTGGCTGGCTCTTGGCGTAGTTCATCAGGTAGAGATAGACGAGTTTCTTCAATTCTACGTTGTCCGTCTGCATACAGTTGACCACATCCGGGAAGAGGGCACTGAAATTAGAATTTCATAGAAAAAAGTGTTCAAAATGGCAATAAAAAAACAAAAACTGTAACCAACCTGACGTCTTTTCCCACGGTCATACTGGCGATGACCTTTTTCACTGCCTCCCTCTTCTTTTCCTTCTTGTCCGAGTTCAGCTCCGTCTTCAACTCGAAGATTTCACCTGGAAGAAGATTTATTAGAGGCTACAATTTGATGACTTACCCTTCTTGGTGGTGGTGAAATACTTCGAGTCCGTCATATTGCACTTTCTGACGAAACTGAAACGACGAAATTTAAAAAGTGAAAATTAATGACAACAAAAATAAGAAGCACCGGCGGGGACAGAACCCTCGTCGTATATCTGACGGAATTTGACAGATCAGCCAATGAAAGTCAAGAATAAAACAAAACTAACAGTAAACATAGACAATAAAATGGGTTCTTACAGTGATTATACAACCCATTCTTAGTTTTCAGTTAAAATCGGACTTCTTGTGGATAAAACCGGTCGATGATAAGCGTGTCCATGATTGACCAATGGTCAGTGGGGCTAACACAGCGAGGCACTTTTAACATTTATATTTCATTTGTATTTTAAAATCCACTTCCGGTTGTGGAAGTTCGGGCAGTTGGGCGAAATTATCCCTGCGGAATATTGACACGGCCGGGGGTAAAGGGCCGACCTAGTTGGCCAAAATTGGGCACCCGATAGACGCCAAGGCACGGAGAATGTGCCAGAAGCTTAAATTACTTTAATTGTATACATTTAAATATAACCGTAATAGTTCGACTACATTTCGCTAAAATATGTGTTTTAAAAGGTAGAAAAACAATATTTTCGCGGAGAGCATGCCGAACGCAGTCCAAAACGGCACCAGGCTTATTATCTTTTCTAGTTTGATATCAAATGTAATAGTTGTTTATTTGAAATATCTACTATTAAAATTCAATAATAAAACATGGTTCCAATTTAAGAAATTCGATTTCTTAGTGCCAGCCGGCTGACCGCAATTGCTGGCGCATTTCCCGTGTGCGTGGCTATTCAAATTAGCGCTCTGCTTTTCATGTGCTTTCATTAGAAATCGATGCTTTTATATTTACTTTGTATTTTGTTGAAGTCAACGTAGCAAAATAATATTTTTAATTTCGTGTCACTTATTTAATCCGCAAAATATGGAAATTGACCGATTGAACTTGATTGTTGTTGTGATAGCCACTCAGGTGGTTTAAATGTTTGTTCTTTTTTATTGTTGTTTTAATTTTTTAATTGAATTACCGTTTTGAGATCTCATTCCCTCGCTTCCACAATGTCCAGCACCTTCCGCCACCCGACTTCTACCCCAGCCAGGGTCAGTTATTTCATTTTGAAGTTTTCTTAGAGCCAGCCGGCTGATTTGCAATCATTGAGATTTTTGCTCTGTAATTGACAACATTCGGCTACAGTATCCCAAATTATTGGAAACTAGTATAAATATTGTTTTCAGGCTACCGAGATGAACATCAAGGCGCCGAAGCCGCCAGATCGCCCCCTCGTGCCCTACATGAGGTACAGTAGGAAGATGTGGGCCAAGGTAAACATTCTCTTTGTTGAATGTCTAACTAATTTGATTTTCAGGTCCGAGCGGAAAACCCCGAAGCGCAACTGTGGGACATTGGAAAGATCATCGGCCAGCTTTGGCGGGACACGCCGGAGAGCGAGAAAGTGGTCTACCAGCAGGAATACGAGATAGAGAAGGTGGAGTACGAGAAAGCCTTCAAGAACTACCACAACTCTCACGCCTACCAGCAGTATCTCAACGCAAAGGTAGTCTGATCCATGTGTTTGGCTCAGTTGAGGTGTATTCAGAACAGAGCAAAGGTGAATGAGAAGAACTCGAGGGCTCGCATCGAAGCGGGAGGAGTTGTGATCCAACCGGTCGACGAGGACGATTATAATAATGAGCTCACTTGCAGACGGGTGGCAGCTGTGAGGTAGGTTTTTCAGAACTTTAAAGCAGTGAGAAATACAAATCCTGAATATTCCTGGCACAGTAAAGTAAGTTAAGTGTAATATCTCTTTTCAGATTCGACCGCAACCACCGCCTGATCGCCGATCTCTTCTCCCCTTCGATCGTCACCGACACCCGCACGGTCGTAGCCCAGAATAGGATGGACATGCTGAAGAAGCAGGCGGCCTCTCTGGCCAATCACCAAGGGAAACTAGACGACGAGCTAGTCAAGTAGGGCCTCAGTTGGGATTAGAATCAAGGGTTGTTTAGATTGGAAGAGGTGCACAAGGATAAGAAGCGGCAGATTGAGAAGAACAGCGAGGAATTTGTGGAGAATCTGAAGAAGGTCTGCCAGGAGAAGCCGCAGTTGGACGAGGCCAAATTCAACGAACTGGTTGACGAATGGACCGAGAAGCTGGTGAAGGCCTACGAAGAGTACAAGAAGAAACAGGACGAAATCAACGCCAAACTGGGTGAGATCATCTCTCTCCCTTTCTCTCTCTCTCTCTCTCTCTCTCTCTCTCTCTCTCTCTCTCTCCCTGCTTTCCCTGTTCTCTCAAATGTTTCCTGTTCCTGCTCCACGTCTGACGTGGAGCGGATCCAATTTGGACGTTATCTCTCTCACGTGTAGATTAGGTAAAGTTTTCAGCTGCCGAGCGGGAGAAGATAGTGGAGGAGACTCCGGTTCTGGCGGAACTCGTTATGGGAGACGACGAGGAAAAGGAAGAAAAAGAAAAGCCCATGGAGACCGAAGCCCCAGCCGATGAAGAAGCCTCCGCCGAGAAGCAGTGACCCTCCCTATTTATCTCTGTGAATCATCTCATGTACGTACGTGAATGTTGCCGTCCGAGCGTGTTTTGATAAGAGGTGTAAGCCTTCACACACGGACCTCTTCGGTCGCTATCTGCCGCGTCCCGCCGTCTTATCGCTTATCTTCCGGTTCGTAGGCGCTTTTATTGAGCCTTTGCTAAGGGCCGCCCGCCGCCTCAGTCTCTGCGAAGATGGAGAACGACAGCGTCGTCAACCACAAATTGGCTGCCTTCCTCACGGCCCACGAGGGCAACAAGATCGCCTTCGTCACGGTAGGCAGTCTGAATTCTAAACATTCAAGTATCAGAGGTCTCAAATTACGGGCCAGCTCGAGATATTTTAGAGCCCGGTCCGGGTACCAAAAAGTAAATTTATTAACAACAAAACTTTAAAATGACCTAATTATGTCCCTGGATTCCATATTAGTCAATTAAAGTTAGAAAAAAACGTGTCCCCATCGTGATCGAACCTTTTTCATGCGGTTTAAGGGACCTGTCTGAATCAAGGGTGGCCCCCTATTTTTCTCTACCCGGACCGCGTTTGAGCCACCATTTGGTCTGAAACCACTGGCCGGACCTGCCAAAATTTGTCTGCCCGGTCTTTTACCTGAAAAACCTGAACCAGTTATTGTCTTCCCCAATTTCACATTATGATTGTTTTCCTTATAACTCCACTGTTTCAAGCTGAGAACAGTAAAATGAGTCGCTGTCGAGTGTACTTTCAACAAATAGTTTTTCACATTCCATTGTCTTGACCATAAAATATACAGACCATCTCAAATTAGTCCTTTGTAGCCAAACACAGACGTTCCAAGCCTTTGTTGCCCGACTGATCGCTTAATCTTCTTATCTTCTGGAACACCCTGTTTTTTCGTCGCGTCTTCTGCAGAAAAGAGAGATTGTGTGGTCGGAAATGCGGTCATCCCCATGTTTCGACATTACAACGAAGAAAGCACTTTACTTAATGGCAAATCGAACGTTAGCACTTTATATCAGCCTTATCTAGAAGGAAATAAAAAAGGGATTTAACGCTAAAACCCTAAGGGCACTGTTCTAATCGTGGTGGAACCACAGGTACCAAAATACCATTGGTATGCTGGCCTTTTTCAAGTGTGCCAACTGGGATCGAACCTATAAACTGTTGTTTGATGAATTTCAGTCATTGTCAGACCGGACCGGAAATGGTTTTTAGTTGTTCTAGGAGTGAAAACTTCGCTAAATCCTTATGGATTTAGCGAAGTTCCTTATGGATTTGATAAAAGTCACTTCAGAGTGGTGGCACCCGCGTCCCATTGGAGAAGAATGCCGTGCGCTTCATTGACAACTTTTCCATGGGAAATAGGGGAGCCATCAGTACTGAGTAGGTCAAATTACGGTACTGGAGGATACTCTAAGATTAGGTACTTCCTCAAGGCCGGATATGCCGTGATCTTCCTGCACCGAGAGGAGTCTCTGAAGCCGTTCTCCAGGAAATACCACCACCTGTTCGAGTCTCTGAAGGTTGAGGACGGAAAGGTAGATCTCTCTCTCTCTCTCTCTCTCTCTCTCTCTCTCTCTCTCTCTCTCTCTCTCTCTCTCTCTCTTTCTCTTTCTCTCTCTCTCTCTCTCTCTCTCTCTCTCTCTTTATCTTTCTCTCTAATTCTCTCTCTTCCAGGTCGTATGTCCCCTGGAGAACATCGTGGAGACAGTTGAGCAGGCGACCACCCTCTCTCCCCACCTCCTCCAGATCCCCTTCCAGACCTTGGACCAGTACCTCCACATGCTAGAACTCGTATGTCTCCTTGATTCCACCGTATTTAAGACCCTATATTCAGATCAGCCGAACCCTGGCTCCCCTGGGCGCCAAGGTCCTTCTATATTTGGCAGCCGCCGTCTCTGATTTCTACATCACCAGCGAGAAATTGGTTAGTTTTCGTCCCGGTATTCTCAGGTCATTATGAAGAACTTGTGAGATAGACGAATTCACAGATTTCACTTAAATTAAACCCTGGAAATGAAGGGAAAATGATGTTTTTCAGCCGACTCACAAGATCCAGTCGCGTGATGGAGACTTGAACCTGACTCTCTCCATTGTGCCCAAGACCCTCAACAAAATCGTCCAGCAGATTGTCCCAGATGCATTCGTCGTCTCTTTCAAGGCTAGTTTTATTGAGTTTTCAGAATAAAGAAATCATTTTCAGCTGGAAACCGACCCGGCCATTCTGATTGAGAAGGCTCGCGGAGCCCTGGAGAAGTACGGCCACGAATTGGTCATCGCCAATATGTTGGAGACGAGGAAACAGCACGTGATCCTCGTGGATCACAAGGACTCCAATGACATCATTCTCACCAAGGTAGGCAGAGGGAGACAATCTCGAATCCAATCCCTCTTCAGGAGGAGCTCTCCGCCGGCGTGGAGATCGAGAAGCCGATCGTGGACCAGCTCTCCTGTCGACACAACGATTTCATCACCACGCATTCCCACTGATTCTCCCTTTCCCTTTTGATCTTCGTTTCGTTTTACAATCGATTGTTTAATAATTTAATTACATCGTAAAGCAGTTGGATGATTACTTACAACATACGAGGGTGGGGGAGCGTATCACAAAATGCTTGAGATTCGGAGGCTTCAGTGAGCAACGGCGGTGTTGTTCTGAAAACAAGGGGTTGGAATGATTTTAATTAATCCACACACAATTCAAATCGAAATTTAATTGATTTAAAAAGAAATAGAAATCACTTCCACTCAATCCTTTGAATAGGGTTAAAAACCATTTTCAACTTTAGAACATCACACTTGTTAGTATTTTAAACTCCAAATGATTATAGAAACTTCATCACATGCCTCTCACCCTGCAGAATTCTATCGTTTCCTGAATTATCTTCCGTTTACGGCTTCTCGAAGACGGTAAATCTGCTATAAACCCACTTTCAGGTCCCAGAGAGCAATCAATCCATCCGTTCCACAGGTCGTGAATTTTACGACGTTCGAGGCGTTGCCGGAGTGGGGCAGAATCTGGCAGATCATGTTCTGGTGCAGGGTCTTCAGCTGCAGGTCAGAGCGCTCGGAGGCAGCCATTCTGAAAGACAACGATTTTAGCATGTATGCTTTAAATACAGTAATCCTTGTAAGGAATACTGACCTGTCGATGTTCTTGAACATCTGGAGGGCACTGTTGACGGCCGAAGTCTTCTGCGCTGAGGGAACATCCAATTTGCAGACCATCTTCAACTCTCCATTGGATACCGTATACAACACCGGGGAGCAGTCGTGTCCCTGAAAATGCAAGTGTATTTGAAGGACTAGGCATCCTGATCACATAAAGACCGTATTCAAATTCCACTTACCGCAGCGATGAGGCTGTTCTCCGTAACCCAGGTGACCGAAGTGAACGGCAGGAAGGCGGTTCTCAGCATGTGAACATTAGTGTTATCCTAGAAAAAGGGATTGCATATGGTTTTTTAGAGAAACATACCACATTGGCGTCTACGAATGAGATGCTGGAATCGTGGGAGACCCAGGCGAGACGGCAGCCCGAGGGAGAGAAGCCGATGCCACGGATCCAGCCAGCCGTACGGTACTCGTGCAGCAGATTGTTGAAGACGAACTTTGACGCCCAGGGATTCGGAGAGGGCTTCTCATCCACCTGGAACAACGATATTCCAAAACTTTCTTTTTAAGACGAACCTCCTTGATGTACGCACAGAAGACCCTGGTCTGGAAATCGCAGGCTCCGACGGCGAGAATGACGTTATTTGGGTGCCAATCCAGGCAGCGCACCGTGGATCGAATGGGCTTCTTGATCTGCTTCGAGACCCACCTGAACCAGACCTTTAATTTTAAATTTATCTAGATTTTAATACCAGTCGTTCTCCTTCTCGTAGAAACAGACGGACACCAACTTTGAGCCACTTCCGACGGCGAATTTGTTCTCCAGGGGAGACCACTTGACACAAGTGGCAGCGCGTTGGAAACGGATCTACCAAGGGAAAATATATAGAGAAAGGGAAAAAATTCACCAGAACAAGCTCAGGCTTCCAGGTGCCTCTCTCGAGGGTCCAGACGAAGGCGTTTTTGTCCTGGGAGCAAGATACAATGCGATTCGTGTTGGGAGCCCAGTCCAGTCCTTTAAAAAAGCAGTTAAATGAAATTACAAAAGAAAACTTACCGGTCACTGGGAGATCGTGCTCGATGAGGGTGTGGATATTGGCCCATTGCCCGTTTTTCCATTCGAAAACGTGAATTTCATTGCTCGAGGCAGATACGGCGACCTCTGAAAAATTATAAATATCAATAATTAAAAGGAAATTACGCCAAAACTAAAAGTATATAATAAACTCACGGGATCGGTCCTTATTCCAGGCGTGGCATGTAATGGGGCCGATTCCGAGGTTCCAGCTCTGCACCGGCGTTCCCGACATGGCTGAAAATAACTATTTTATCGATTGATTTCGGTTTTATAAGAAAACACGGCGATTAAAAACAAGAATTCTCAGGGGATTAAAACAAAATTGACGAATGAGTCAATTTTTCCAAACGATTATGACTATTCTTCCGCTGTAAACGCAGAGCATAATGGGTGTAAATCCCCCGCCCCGTTTAATTTAATTCCTCCACTGCGGCGCCTCGCCTTCATTACTTTAAAAAATTATATATTTTCCGTTGTATTTTTGAGGTTTTCGTATATTTTTGGTTAATTCAATTGTTCAGATGTCAATTCTACTGCCGCTTGCTCGATTTCGGGCCGTGAGTTTGATTTCCTTCGCCTCGCGTCAAATTTTCACTAGCAGCTCTGTGAGCAAATGGAAAAGTGAGTCATTTTCTCCTTTATCAATCCAAGTTGGTGAGTTTTAGTCACTGAGAAGGAGGAGAGTGGAACGACCTTCGTCAGCATGGCCAATGAGCCGGCGGAGACCCGCTCCGACGAGGATCTCTGCTCCCTCTGCACCTGCAACGTCCCTGTGAAGCTACAGTATAGGTTGGTTTTATGTCTTTTAATTGATTTTTAAGGTTTAATGGTCCCATGACGACATTTCTTTAGTGATGTGTTGATCTTGGAGCAGTTCATGAGGGAGGACGGAACGGTACTTCCCCGCCAACTGACCGGCCTGTGCAAGAACCAGCAGCTGCGTCTGGAGCGCTGTGTGATGCAGGCCCACTGGGCAGGACTCTTCCCCGACAGGACCATTCCCGAATTCGATAGGGCCGGCTACAAACGCTTCAACAGGTGAATAATGAGATGTTTAAGATTTTATGCCAATTCAAAAATAATTTCTATCCTTTAAGGTACTGGAAGAACGACATGGACATGTACAAACTGGACGAGAAGAAGGAGCACGGCACGTGGTTCTACATCAAGCGCTATCCCACCAAGAACAACGCCGTCAAGAGGAGAAAAGTCCTCTAAATTCCCCTTTTATAGGCTTTTGTTATTCGTTTTTTGTTTCAAATACAGTCGTTATCTCTTTTTTCTTCCTTGTTTTCTCGGTTTTCTGACCGAATACTTCTAACCAATGATGGCATTGTCTAACCCATTTGCAGAATGATATGATCGTCCCTGGGCTATTCATCCTCTTCGCAGCCGTTGTGGCCTTCCCCGGTCAGCTGCACATCCCCAGGGCCGAGTGTCCCTTCGTCCAGGGCTGCAGTTGTGCCGGCGGCCAGGACACCAAACAACTCGAATGTCGGAATATAGGTTGTTTTGGATAGAAGCCAGAAATACTGAGGAATTCAGATGAAGGAACGGTTAGACAGATAGCTGAGCAGTACCCTCTTCTGGAGGTACTCACAGTGAGTGGCTGGGACGGCGGCGCAGGGAAAATGGACCTCACCGCCTTCTCCGAACTGTCGAGACTCGTCAATTTGACTGTCAGAGGTGGGATTCAACAGGATGACACTAAAAGGAGTAAAAAGTGTCACAATTTATGAACACCTATTAAAATGCTGTTTTGCCTCGCATTACATCGAATACAGTCTTGTTCCGCCAAGAGCTGGTTGTCTACGGTAATTGCTACCAGTCGGGTGTGAACCATTTTGACATTAGGCGCATGTCCATTTGTAACCAAAGTTTGAAAATTCAAGGTATCACCCATGGTTGACAACCCCATCAATTGTAGCCAAGAGTATATGCCTCTTTTCCAGAGAGTAAGCTGGAGACCATCCTCCTGGACACTCGTCTGCGCACTCTCAAAGCCCTCGATCTCTCCTCCAACAGAATCCACGAGTTTGAGCAGGCCCCTTTCCCCTTCTTTTATCCATCTTACCATAACTTTCAGATCTGCAATGCCAGTGAGCTGTTGCCTTCGCTGAAGACCCTCCTGTTGGCTGAGAACTCACTGGAGACAATCCATCCATGCATGGAGGAGACCCTCTTCGAAACCATCGACTTGTCGGGAAACAAGGTGGGTGAATGTGTGGATTCTCATTGTGGATTCCGTTTAGATTCATTCCTTGGGAAAGTTCTCCCCCAATCTGCGTCACCTGGATCTGCAGAGGAATCGACTAGATAAAGTGGTCGATCTCCCGATGAATCTAGTTTCCCTGAGTGGGTTTTAAATCCATTGAATTCCATTCTTTTTCCTTCAGATCTCTCCCAAAACCCCATCGTCGAGGTCCGCTTCCCCCAACTCTACTCCCTTCTCTCTCTGGACATGAGTGAGACCAAAATTACCGAGGTTTGGTTCCAGTTCTAATTGAAACAGGGAGAATTTCAGTTGCCCCGTCTAGATGCCACTAAATTGAGGGATCTACGGATGGATCAGACGGCTCTCTTCGTCCTCAACACCAATAAATTGAACTGTCCCCAGCTAAAACGGTATTTTCTTGTGAATATTAAAATACATGATTTTTGCAGGATTTCCCTGCTTCGGTCGGAGAAACTGGCCTACGTGGCTGGAGCCCTGCCACACGGCGTCTCGAAGCTCTCGCTGACAGATTCTCAGATCAACGCATTCCCACAGGTCTTCTTCGCAAGGTAAGGGGAAGGCATTCAATCGGTAGACAGAGTGGGAGTCATAGATGCAGAAAAGAGACACTAATGCATGGTAAAAAGCAGATGCACGGTCGTAGACGAGACAGACCTCCCAATTTGGGGTACAAAATGTATGTGTTACTAAGTGTGAAATCTAATCTACAGTATTACAAAACGAAAATACAATCCACATAAACTACCGTAACCCAAAATCTGGAAATCCCGTGGTAGATCTTTATTCAATACTTCTTCTTTTTGTCCGCACCGAAGCATTCGTTTCCTCCAATTCCGGCCAGCGTCTGGTAGTTGGGATCGAAGGTGGCGGCTTTCACGTTCTGAAATTTCCCTTTGATCAGATGCCTTCAGTTGTTCTACCTTGTTGACAGGAGCCAGTGGCTTCCCAGCGGCAGGCTTGGCCGCAGCAGCACCCTTCTTGTCAGCACCGAAGCACTCATTCCCTCCGATTCCGGCCAATGTCTGGTAGTTGGGGTCCATAGTTCCGGCCTTTGCTCCCTGGTTGACGGGAGCCTTGGGCTTTCCTGCCCCTCCTCCAGCACCGGCTGCCTTCTTGTCGGCTCCGAAGCACTCATTCCCTCCGATGTTGGCCAGGGTCTGGTAATTGGGGTCGTGGGTGCCCGCCTTGGCTCCCTGGTTGGCAGGGGCCTTGGGTCCAGCGCCTCCAGCTCCCCCTGCCTTCTTATCCGCTCCGAAACATTCGTTCCCTCCGATTCCAGCGAGAGTTTGATAGTTGGGGTCGTGGGTTCCGGCCTTCTGTCCCTGATTCGCAGGAGCCTTGGGTCCTCCACCGGCAGATGCCCCTCCTCCCTTCTTGTCAGCTCCGAAGACCTCATTCCCTCCGATTCCAGCCAAGGTCTGGTAGTTGGGGTCGTGGGTTCCTGCCACTCCTCCAGCGCCAGGCTTCGGCCCTCCTCCACCGGCCTTCTTATCCGCTCCGAAGCAGTCACCTCCCAGTCCAGCCAGCGTCTGGTAGTTAGGATCGTGCGTTCCTGAAGAAGAACTTGATCTCCGATTACTTCATTTCAAACCAGCAATTCCTCCTTGAGCCGGGGCCTTCGGGGCTCCTCCACCTCCTCCGCCGCCAGCCTTGTCCGCTCCGAAGCAGTCAGCTCCCACTCCAGCCAAAGTCTGGTAATTAGGGTCGTGGGTACCTAAGTTTCTTTCTTCTCTCGAAGTGACATGGCCCCACCAGCCATTCCTCCCTGGGCGGGGGCCTTGGGTCCTCCTGCGGCATCTCCAGGCGCCTTATTCGCTCCGAAACAGTCCCCTCCCACTCCAGCCAGAGTCTGATAGTTGGGGTCGTGAGTTCCGGCCATTCCGCCCTGAGCCGGGGCCTTTGGACCATTCGCCGCGGGAGGTGCCGCAGTAGGTGGTTTCTCAGGGGCCGCCGGGGTACTTCCCCCAGTGGCAGGAGTCTTCTTCTCCTCCTCTTCTTCCTCTTCTGGCTTCTTCATCTTGCTCCCTCCCGATTTCTCTTCGCTTTCTTCACCTTCAGCCTTCAAATGTATGTCGTGGTTTGGCTAAAAGGAGAGGTACCTTCTTCTTCTTTCCACACTGGAAGACGATTGATATGGCGAAGGAGAAGAGCAGGAATAGATGAAGAAGCATTGTTATGGAATCCATGGGGGTTGATAACCGCCCAGAGGCAGTCGGAAGTGAACAATGCCCTCCCCTCTCCCACCAGAAGCCACGTCACCTTCCACGTGACCTACTTTACATAATTGGAAGGTTCTAGAAGGGGGTTCCATTTTCAAGCCCACCCATTGCGATGAGGTGAATATTCTAACGAGGTAATTAGGTGGCTCTTTGTACCATTGTCACATCACGTTCAACTATAGTAATCCAACTCCAATAACGGGATAAACGGCCTTTGGTTGCTGAAAAGCGGTCCAAACGGCCTTTGATTGCAAAAAGGCGGTCCAAGCGGCCTTTTTGGCAGAACGCGGTATCTCAACAAAAAAAATCGACCCCGCAAGTACCTAATATCCTGGTTTGGTAACATAAACGTTATTTACCTTTCTTTTCAAACATAATGTTTCAGTGCCGCCCGTTCCCTGAAAGAAGTCGACGTCCAAAACAACCTCTTCTTCGACTGCGATCCCTGCGTGACCCAATGGGCGGTTGCAATCTTCCATCTGGTGGAAAAACAAGTGAACTGCTCCATCACACCGTCAGTTTACCTATTTTCTTCTAATTTTAAGCGCTCTTCAGTCAGAATGAAACCGGCTGTCTGGTGGGAATCTCCAGCACTCAGAAGGAGGCCTATTCGGCCAAGTTTGGGAGATCTGCCGTCATTCCCAGTGGATCCTACGGCAACCCACCGCCTGTAGTCGAATGGTGGGGTTTACTTGTTTGGAATATAATGAACGGGTGGTTTTAGGTGGCTGTTCAGGCCAGCTACCTACTTGGGAAGCTTCGACTCGGCCACCGACGAGGTTTCCTACGAAGGGGTTTCGAATGAAACCCGCAGCAGGTAGGAATAACATTTCTCTCTCTATCTATATCTTTGACTCTCTCTCTCTCTCTCTCTCTCTCTCTCTCTCTCTCTCTCTCTCTCTCTCTCTCTTTCTATCTAACTCTTTCCCTTTTCTTCAGATTCTCCATCGAAGGAGGGGCCCTTGTGCTGCACAACGTGAACAAATCGACCATCGAGCGCTACGTCTGCATAGTCTCGAATTCCCGCGGAAACGCCACCAGAATCTACAAATTCAGGTGCCTTTCCTCTCTAAATCTTCCTCATTCACATCTTAGACTCGACTACTCCGACTGGTACTCGCACAATCTCTTCGAAAGTGTCTTCTGGGGAGCCCTCGCCTTCTGCATCGGTTGCCCTCTCTCTATTCCTAATTAACCTCTCTATTACAGTTGTCTGTGCCCTCTCCTTCCTTCTCAATATCACCTGGATTCTGACAAGGAAGAGTATCCTCTGGTGGATTCAGAGGTAAAAAGGAAGAATAAATTAAAGAATTCTTGAATTTCCAGGGCTGAGAGACTGTCTAGGGTGCGGAAGATGGTCGAAGCTATGGAGAAGTACAGAGTGAGGCAGTTGGATAATCTACAGGAGAAATACACGAAGAGAGTGGCGGTGGTTAGAGACAACTACCACACACAGGTAGGAGAGAGACGCAGAGAAAGAGAGGAATAACATCTTTTAGGTGGAGCAATTGAGAATGTCCTACGCCCTGCAAGCCGAGAGATTCCGTGACTATAGGGCAGCCCAGATGGAGACAGTCACTTCTCACTTGGAGAACATCCGGGAGAACTACCAGCAGCAGTTGAACAGAGTCAGGGAGTACGGTTCCAGGAGAGCAGAACAGCTCTGGGAGAGCTACGAACGACAGGTAAGAGGGGTTTAAAGGACTGGCTCCCTTTGCCTGGGCGGTTTTGATAAAAGTCGGTAGCCTCGGGAGTTCGATCTCGCATTCTGGTGACCTAAGACCGCTTTCTGGAAAAAATTAACATGTCGGTGGAAGCTTCTAGAGCACCTAAACTTACGCTAATGCTTCCTCCTCCCTTCATTTCCCTGTCTCCCATTAGCCTAGGGCAGTTCTAGACCTTTTCCCTGCCCTGCGTGATCCTCCGTTGCGTTGCGCCTCCCTTCCTATAAAGGCCTCTCCCTGCTGTGGTCCCTCATTCGCCTGCTCTCCTCCGCCATGGCTCTCTCCATCGCCCCCGATGCCGCCTCCATCGCCGCCGCCGGTGGCAACTCCACCCACACGCTGACCAACGCCGGAGCCGAGCGCCTGGCCTTCAAGGTCAAGTCTTCGAACAACAACGAGTACCGCGTGAAGCCCGTCTTCGGCTTCGTCGAGCCCGGAGCCACCGCCAACCTCGAGATCACCCGTCTGTCGGGAGCCGCCAAGAACGACAAGATGGTCATCCACTTCGCCCCCGCTGCCCCCGACGCCGCCGATGCCCAGGCCGCCTTCGCCGCCGCCCCGCCGGCTGGAAACGTCACTCTCAACATTACCGCAGCTTGAGAAACCACACAATAAACAAGATGCGCCTTTTGTTCATTGCTTTCTGCATTTGTGTTATTTGAGGTTCTTGTGTTTCTTAGTTGCCATTGTTGTCGAATAGGAATGTTTGTGACTTGCAGACTGTGATGAACTCATGCCGCTTTCAATTATACCCTTTAGAAAATGATGACAACTTCCGCAATCATAAGAATTCAGGCAGTTTCTCTTTCTAAATGCTCAATTCAATTTCAATGCCTCCTCTTCCAGGTGAATCGAATGAAGGCCTTCAGTCTGCAGCACCGTCTGAAGCTGATGAGGCAGTACAAAGTGAAGCAGCGTCATCTGAACAAACTGCTCGAGTCCTTCAACGACAGCCACAGCCCAGAAGCCATGCGCAAACACGTAATCCCCTACCGTAACCCTTAAACTTTAGAATATTACAGGAAGAAGAGGTGTTGGCGGCCCTTGAGATCACGGATGAGCCCGTGAATGCAGATGAAGGACCCCAGCTGTCCCGATCCTCTTCCTTCCTCTCCCTGCCGGAGTACCTTCTGGATGACAACGGAGTGCTGAGACCCAGCCCCCTCGTGCCGAAGATTCGCTTCACTCGCAACCTAAAGTCCCCTCCCAGCGACACTCCGGCGAGGAAGAGCAGGGAACACGAGTAATTGGAATAGTGCCAGGTTCACCCTCGTTTTAAGTCTCAGTCTATACATGTACATTCGATTTTAAGATTCCGATTACTAGCACTCTGGATATGGGTTGTTCATAGATCTAATAACACTTTTATACAACGAGTCGCGTGTTAAATTCAGTAATGAAGTTTGTACTCTGTTTGAAGTCGTCAGCCTCTGGCCGCTTTTAGAGACATACCGTACCCAGAATAGAAGGAACTAACAATTTACCGTCAACAAATGGAATAACAACGTGTTTTAAAAGAACAAAAGGGATCAGGAAGCAGCTTCGGCGAGTTTGCGCTGCAGTTTCGCCCAGCGAGACGACCAGAAACGACGCTCCTCCACCACCAGAGGGAGGTTGGCAGGGCTGAAACAGGAGATTAGAATAGTGGAGAGGAATGAGGCAGAAGTAGAGGAAGAGAGAAAGACTGACTCTTCGAGGAAGTGCTGATCTTCGGGAATACGCAGACTCCAGGTGCGGTCGCCCTTGACTCCAAAGCTGGAGAGAATCTCCTCTGCGTCCCTGCCGTCCAGTTTGAAGCAGTGGGAGAGAGTCATCCTATTAACCCTCTGTCCGGCCACCAGGAGACAAAGAGCCAGGTCTCTCGCACAACGCCACACCTCCGACCGCTGCTCATCCACCTGAATATCCCAGTTTCTTTAATCAAAAGTCAAGATCTAACCCTTCCAGGCGTATTGCAATGGGCGGGAGGGAGGCCGTGGAAGAGAAGATCGGAATTCAGAACCCAGACGCCTGAAAGAAAAGATTAGGGGAGAACGTCATCGGAGGGGATCGATCCAATGAGCAAAAGGGTGGGAAACGGACCTTGCACCAGATGGGCGCACTTCCTGAGGCTGTCGATGAGATCTTCGTGGCTCTGGCCTCCAACCAGCCGACTGACACTAGCCGTCGATATCACTTTGGCTGAAAAGGAGATGATCTCTTTTCCCCATTTTGACCTACCTTTAAGCACCTGCGCCTTCACCTGCAAATGCAGAGGGAGGTCTTTGATTCGCTGAAGAGACATCTGCTGGTTTTCCCGAGAGAGGTCCCTAAAAACTTTTCACGTCAGAATCCTCTTAAATCTTTGCTCTAATCAGCATCTTAAACCCACAATTGCTCAATCTGTCCGCATATGATGGCATTCAGTGCAATTTCCCTCATGGTGTTGTGTTCCGTCGTTGCCGATCTCTCATCCCTGGGCACCATCCTGGCCACTTTGGCGGCCACGGCGGGGTCTCCCTTCAGATGCATGTTCATGCCGATCCACTGGTCGCTGGCTATCATCTTCTCTCGGTAGAGGGCACTAGCTTCCCTTCTGAAAATGAAAGTCAGCCGTTTATGAGGCAAAAAAGTGACCTCTTCTTTTGTCTTTCGGTCTCCGGACGGCTGAACTTCACTCTCAGCTGCTGACCTCCGCTTGCCGGCTCTCCGTCCGAGTCCATCGCTTCATCTGAACAAACGAATAAGTCAGAAGAGCTCTTTCTTCCTACCTTCGTCTCCCTTTCCACCGCCAGCGCCGGGGGCCGTAATCGTCCTATGCATGTTGAAAAGCCCAGCGACGGGACACATATAGAAAGTTCCTGAACAAAATAGAGTCCAAAAACAAGCAAACCCTACCGTTTCGCACAAAACAGACGGCGTTCTGCAGAGGATTCTCGTTCGTGTAGGCGCGGCCTTCGTAAACCTCGTCCGACTTGGTAGAAACACTGAAAATATGTTGTAATTAGAAAAAAATCACTGAAACACCCGAATTCTTGTTTCACATGCGGGAATTCTTGCTTCACAGCCGAGAATTCTTCCTTCACGTGTTCGAACTTGCCCTTGTCGTAGGAGGCGCTCATGGTGTTCGCCGAGAGCCTCATTTCCAGCTGAAACATAGGATACAGTAATCAAGACCTTGGATTCTCAGTAATTGACAAATTATAATTTTTTAAACTAAATAACTAACCAGTCGGACGTTTTTCTTGAACCTGGCCCTGGGATTGACATGCGGTTCAAAAGCCACTTGTTTCCTCTTCGGAAATTGAACGCAGTACATTTCCGAGTGCGGCAACTCATCACACACCACCACGTCGTACTAAACATTTAAAATCATTGAAATTAAGTTTAAATCCCACCTCTGTGCAGATATCATCGACCTCGTCGTCCAATTCTATGCCCTTCTGCAGCCTCTTTCTCTTCATTACGACCTCATCCCCGTCATAATCCATCCTGAGAAGAAATAGTAGATAAAACTACAAAAATAAATATAAAAAATAAATAAAATTAAAAGAAATGAAAATTATACCGTAATTGGCCTGTTCTCGTCGAACCAAAAATACGCAATTTTGCGTAAATTACGAACTTGTGTTTTACAAAAACTCCCAGCAGTCTTTTCCCACGCTTCGAGCCCATTTTACCGCATGTTGGACCGAGATTGCGTATTTTCTGGAATTTTTACTGAATTACATACACGTTAATGCCTTTGATTAACATGAGGTGAAAAATCATACCGGAAGTGTTGCGTACTCTGTGTTTTACTCTGTGTTGGAGGCAAAAAAGACAAATTTAAGCGAATTCCGCTGTGAAAAGTGTAAATATACATTTTAAGTCTAGTATGTGTAGTATTTTATGGTCAAGTTTTTCTGTGTAAATTTCATACCTTAAAATAACTCCTGCTTGTGGTCTGGTGGCCCAAAATGTTCGGTGTGTTGGCAGACTGCCGTATGTTGCTCTTTAACGACGGGACAAATGTTTTTCTACCTGATTTTTCTGCTCCTTCTCTTTTCTCTTTAAATTACAGACATGGGTCTAGGAATGAACGCCCCTGGCTGGCCTCCGTCCAACCCTCCTCGTGTGCAGCGTGAACGAGAGCAGGCGGCGGCCAGACAGGCGTTGCTGGCGGGATTCAAGAAGAGGGAGGAGAGGCCTCGCCACCCCAGTGGAGCCCTTTCCAACGTCTCCAATGCTGCCAACAAACAGGACCCCAAGAGTGGCTCACTTCAGGTAAGAATTACACCTTTAACTGTGGGGGTTATCAGTTCTTTTAAGTTTGATTCTCGTTTTGCAGTCGAGGATGCTGAACAGGATCTTCCTTCTGGACATGATGGACAAGAAGAAATACGCCTCTGTGAAGAAGGAGATCGAGCGGCTGGGGGGAACGGTCGTGGATTTCTACGGCGAAGGTGCTCAGCCCTCCCTCATCATATCTGACCATCCCTACGCTGCTAAACTCACCCCTCGTGAACAAAGCAAAGGAATCCACCTGAGACCTGAGGTGGTTTATTCACATATTTGCCTAATGGGTTCTATTTAGTTTATGAAGAAGGTTCCTATGATCTTGAGGGAGGCCCTAAACAACAAAATCAGGATTTCTCATGTGGATCAGTTTTGGATGAGAATCGACGATTTGAAGAGGAAATCGCAGTCGCCGGTCAAACCAGACACCCGCAAGAAGCCCGTTACTAAGGTCAGGCCAGAAAGTTTTCCTCGTAAACTTCATATTTAGATGGGCAGGGCTCGCAGAATGACGGCGCCGTTCATTCGTTTCGACGACATCAACAGGGAATTCGCCCCCAATATCAAGGTATCTTGGTGGATTTCTCTCAAAACCCCTCTTTTTAAGGAATACGCTTCTGAAGCAGCCTCCGGAACTATCTACATCGGCGAGTACTTTGGAAACTCGCTGTTCAACAAGGCAAGCCTGGAACAGCAGGAGAGACGGTACGCCTTTGTTCCTAAGTGTCTTAATGATCTGGATACCTTCGATTTCTTAATTTACTTTGGATTTTACCGTGCTCTATTCTTCAGGATACATGAGATAGAGGACGAGCTCAATGGCGATATCGGATCCATAGAGGATAACAAAGTGATAAAGGTACTGAATTAGTCACTCCTTTAAATTGGGACGTTTCAGCCGAAAACGGCTAAGAATGGCTTCTGCGAGGCGTGCAATCGTGCGACGAGTGACCTGCGCCTGGTTGGTCTCTCCACCGCGATAGACCCTATTTCCGTCATTTCAGCACTACTCATCGAAGGAACACCTGAATGTCGTCAATAAGAAGGGATTCTTCGACGATGTCGACGCTCTCCTCGGCTCCTTCACTTCCGCCATTACGGTGAGTTCAATACCTTGGCTGATGTTGACAGAAGTACTTGCATCCTTCCCTATGGAATCCTCTGTTTCAGTGTCCCGGCAAGCCTCTGTTGCGCCGCCGCTTCAATTCTGTGCTGGATGACGACTCTCTCCACGACACGGAGGACACTTCCAGCTTCGCCTACACCGAAGGACCCTACAACTCGTAGCCCCTCCCCTCGCTATGTATCAATTCTTGTACATCCCCTTGCTCATTTCGCGTTACTCGGGTCCTCTCACCGATGATTTTTCTCGTGCACGCCACCTGTTACTTGTTGCTCTTTGAATAAAGAGAAGTTGTTCATTCTGAATCAAGGGCTGGCTAGGGGGTCTCATGGGAAGCGGTCGGCAGGTGTTTGTTTCTTCGAGCCGCTGTAATGTGGCTCACGCAGCGGCGGTAAACTGAGATAAGAGCTGCCGAAGGATGCGAATCTGGGTGGCTTCCCTCGTCTTCTATGGCTTCGTTTTCCTCTTCTGCGAGGTCCTTCGCCTATTTGTAACTACCGTATTCCCTCCGAAACTACTGAGGACCCATCTTCTTCTGGAGGTAATGGACAACATCTGGAGTTAGATCACAAAGCTTTCAGTTCATCGGAACCCTCCAAATATGCACTCCAATGTTTGACGTGGGTACTGTAATGGACAACTATGGCTTATTCGGAGTTTTCATCGAGATTACGGTAAAACCCCAGCCGTTTAAATTATACTGTGATTGGAATTTAGGCCATTGAATTGGCCAACTGCTACTTCATGAGAGATGCCATCTCCAACCCTTGTCCTCTGGTACAGTACCCCTGTTAGACCTTTAATCCTTAGCATTAGGTTACCACCTGCTATTGGAAAGGAAAGGCTCTTCGAAGGGCCGCCTACGTTTTCCTTGTGCAATTGGCAGCTGCCTACTGTTCTTTCCACCTCGCAAGGGTGTTCTGGGGATTCGGGATTCATCAGAAACATCTGGAACTTCTGGAGGAACAGACCTGCTCCACTGATCTTACGGTGAGGAATGGGATTCTGAAGCATAAGAAGTGTTTCAGGTGGCTCTGAGCGTTGGTTGTTTGGTGGAGGGAGTGGCTACGTTTGTGGGGAAGTGGTTTGAGAAGTTTTCTGGAGAATATTTCGGAGAGACTTGGACTGGGTCATTTGCTTCTTGTGTCTTCAATGGATTACTCTGTGCTCTCGGTAAATCTGTCACGAACACACATGCACACGTACATACGCAAACGTACACGTACACACATGTACACACTCTCTGTCTCTCCATTTCCCTCTTCTAGGAATCGTCTACACGGGTATGTACGCTAATCCAATTGTCGCCTGGGCGTGTACTTTCAACTGTGAAGGAGTGAGTCACATCGGTCATCTCGTGGTCTACTGGCTAAGTCCACTCATCGGATGGTTTGATAAAAGAAAGGCTAAAATAAGCAACGGCAATTCTAGGTACGCAGCTGAGTTGGCTTTCGGCCACGAGGATGTCTGCGAGGATGAAGTTGAGGAAAAGAAGATTGAGGACAAGAAAAAGGAGGAGAAAAAGGAGAAATAGACAAGAAAATGTATATGTACAGGAAAATAAAGGAAATCTCTCTTTCTCTCCCTTTCAAGAAGAGAATGAAATGCCCAAGACTCTTTATTCAATTGTTCTCCTTCTCCTGCGACGTCTTCTTGGTCTCCGCGGGCTCGAACGGACGGGACATCTGATTCTCCTGCGGAGTTCCTCCAGCAAACACCGACTGAACCACATTTCTTTGGTTTCAGAAGAGCCTACCTTCGGTCCCTGAGCTCCAGAAGCCACAGCCACCGACCGAGGCCCCGCCCCGCCTCCGTTGCTGTAGCTGGCAGAGTACCCAGCACCGCCGTAGTGCGCAGCCACGCTCATCGACTGAAATTATATTATTTAGACTGAGTTAAACAAGTGTTCGAATAAAGAAAGAAAAAGTGACCTTGGGCTTTCCATTGTCGTCGAGGGGGTTCAGTCCCTTCGTGGCGAGACTCCTCTGATTGACAGACACTCCAGGAGTGCCGGGTGAGGTGCCCTTCTGCGGTCCTCCGGCATTCGAGAGGGTTCCCTGGGCTTTGATGGCCACATCGGCTGGCACGAGGCTGTCCACTTTCACTGGTTTGGCCGGAGTGACCTGCTTGTTCAGAGGGGCAGTCACCGCGTTGCCAGCGATCGAGTGGGTCGACTTGGAGTGGTTGCTCATCTCGGAGGCGTTGCCCTGAAACTGTCTCTTTCTCTGATCCTCTCTCCACCCACATTGTTCTCGTCCTCATTCTCTTCGTCACTGAAGCTAGTCTCCGGATCGGGCGTCTTCCTGTACATCAGAAGAATGGGCTCCCTCTTCGGATCGGCCATCTGCGTGTTCCCCATGGGCACCTCGTTGTCCACCAGTCCCGGGCCCTTCTTCACAACCGACTTGTGTGCCGCCGACTCCTCTCCGTCGTCATCGGCCAGAGGAATGTTGTCGTTCACTCCACGGTACAGAATGTGGATCTTCTTGCGCTTCAGCTCATTCTCAGCCATCTTCTTGTGGTACTTGTGGGCCTTCCACATCTTTCCCACACAGCCCGTGGTCGAGGGGCAGGGGGCGCAGATCACAGAGAATCGATCAGTCATCGGCACTTTGTCGTGAGGCTTCAGGCCTTTGTAGATCAGCTTCACCGTCGCCTGAAAGAGAGGGAATGCCTTCAGAAGACAGGGGGTACCTCAGAAGAGGGATTGACCAGGCCGTAGACGGGACGCATCTTGTAGAGGCCGGGGCGGGTGGACTTCATCTTGTACATGATGGGGGCATCGGAGGAGTTGTTGATCACTAGCTCGCATTGCTGTTTCGAGGCGTCAGGCTCGTAAGTTAGTTCAGGCTTAGTATATATATATATATATCTGTTTATCTACCTCTCTTAGGCGGGGCCTCGGTCGGTGGCTGTGGCCTCTGGAGCTCAGGGACCGAAGGTAGGCTCTTCTGAAACCAAAGAAATGTGGTTCAGTCGGTGTTTGCTGGAGGAACTCCGCAGGAGAATCAGATGATGCGGTAAGCTCACGTAGGAGGAGGTAGACCCCCGCTCTCTGGATGTGTGTGTGTGTGTGCGTGTGTGCGTGTGTGTGTGCAAAAGAAGAGAGAGGCTCCCTCAAAGACAGTCTGTGGCATTCCTCGATCTATCTCTAGACATACCTCATGAGACACGTGGATTCCAGTGAAAAATATGAATAACCAAAATTTACGAAGAATCCAAATATTTGTACAAGACAATGAGTATCACAAAGAGATTTCCCGTAAGAACTAGCACTGGGTCAAGGGGAGACTAGGGTGGCCGTTTCGATCAAATCAAAGGCGTCTGGTGGGGGCAACGGCGCCAAGGGATTGAAATCCACGTATGGGGTGTTTAAGGCCCCCAGACAGTCACAGATGCAGGAGAAGGAGGGACGGTCTTCTGGGAGGGAACGGAAGCACTCTCGCATCACACAGAACATCTCTTCTGAACAGCTCAATGGCTTCTCGAGACGGTTGCCGGACTGAAAATAAGGATAGACATCAGTTATAGAGGTAAAGGAAGCAGAGAGAAGGGGGGAGACTCACCTCCAGAAAGGTGAGTAGGTCTTTGTCACTAATCGTTGCATAAGGGAAGCCTCCGAGCGTCACAATCTCCCACAGAACCACTCCATAAGCCTGAAAGTACTTCTGTTGTTACAGTGAACAGTCCAAAACATACCCAGACATCACTCTTAGTGGAGTAGATGTTATCCTTGATAGCTTCTGGGCTCAGCCATCTAAGGGGAATCACCCCTGAAATAGAGAGTGAGTGTATGTGTATGTGTATGTGTATGTGTATGTGTATGTGTATGTGTATGTGTATGTGTATGTGTATGTGTATGTGTGTGTGTGTGTGTGTGTGTGTGTTTGTGTGTTTGTGCGTGTTTGTGCGCGTTTCTTCCTTCTCGTGGCAGGACCAACCTTTACTTATCTTCACATAGACCCCGGGCCGAGACATTCCAAAATCACTAATCTTCAGTTGTTTATTCTCCCCAACCAGAATGTTCCTCGCAGCCAGATCTCTGTGAGTAATTGACAGTTGCTCAAGATGTGCCTAAATGTTACTGTAACCCATTCTTATCGTGTCACGTTACCATTCCCTGAGCCACTTGAGCGGCGAAAGATTGAAGTTCACTGGGGTCTAGGGTGTACTGTAGTTCGGTAGAGTCTTGGAAGCTGGAGCCATCTTCAAGACGGAGGGAGGACTTGAGGGTTGAGACGGCCACACTCAGCTGAAGTAAGGGATGAAAATGTTTTCGTGGAACTTTAAGTTCACTTGTTTGCGAAGGTTCTGAAGGTAGTGTTTGAGGTCGCCGTAGGGTACAAATTCCATAACCATGCATTGGAGGTCTCCTTCATCGATTATTCCGTACATACAGACGATGTTTGGATGGCAGCCGACCTGAAAATGAGATTTGTAGATCGTTCTCTCTCTTTCTCACTGTCTATCTCAAATCACCTTCCTCACAGCCTCACTTCCTCACTCCCTCCCCCTCGTGTCTCCCCCTCACCTCGTCTTCTGTCTTCTCTCTTGCGCATACCTGCTTCATAATATCCAACTCTCTTCTAAACTCCATCCTCTCCTCATCCACTGCATTTGCCTTCAGTTGTTTGATGGCCACCCTAACCGGCACTCCCCTGGGTCCCTGCAGTGTCCCCAGACACACCAGTCCAAAGGCCCCCTCTCCCACCACTCCTCCGACCACGACGTCATCACTCCTTATTCTCCAGTCGGCTTCACTCTTCGGAGTGGCTCTTGGGGCCGCCTGTCGGTAAAGAACATTCGTCTCCAGAATGGAGTGTCGCCTAAAGTTCTTCAATCGTCACACTTTCCGAACCCTTACCTGGAGTGAGACATGGACCAGGACGGTGGAAATTGGATCATTTTCTCCATTTGCCTCTTCTTCTTGTTCTTTTTGACGCAATATATGCAGACCCAGCAGAGCAACACGGCCACGAGGGCCAGAAAAGCAGCTACCATGAGGGCGACGAGGAGTTTGAAGTCGATTTTAGAGATGGTTTCCAGAAGGGAAGGGGATGAAACCAAGACGGGAGGGTATTCCACAACTGTGGCTGTCACGAAAGTGGCATTGGTGGGGGTTGGGGTGGACTGGAGCATAGGGCCAGTGCTCAATTCGGTGGAGACGTCAGCCCCCGTGCAGAACTGTTGGTCGCGGGCGAAGATGCTCACTCGGAAGTCTTCGTTCCTTTCGAGGTCCTGTGGCCACAGAAGAGAGTAGTAGATGTCGTCCGTAGATGCCTGAAAAGTGATATTAGTCATTGAATTTTGATGCAGCGCTGTAGGAAAATGTAGATAGCTGCGTTTGATAAATGAGTTGTGACAAACTACAAAGACAAAGGCTGTGGTCATTTATAGTTGCGGCCGTGCTCCGAAGATCTTAGGGTTTAGCTTTGACCAATGACGGATGTGGTCTAGGATAACCGAGGCAGTGGCATTATACAGTTATGGCTATGGAAAGATGTGACTCTAGATTTATGAACCCGTGGCACAGATATATGTTGTCAACTGTGGTCCTAAACCGATATGGCCCTAGTTATCTTGGATCCTAGATAGATGTAGCGGTGGAGAATATATTTGTCGTAATGCGTGGCCCCAGATATCCGATCTGACGCTGTGACCCTACGGTTGGCTGTGATGATCTGTGGCAGATACCACATTCCTGTGGCTGTGGTATAGTAGCCGAGGACATATATTGATGTATACCTGAGGTCCTCTATTTTTCAGGTTGTTGCCCTAGATAGAAGCTATGACCGTAGGCCTCTCCCTTTAGGGTCAATTACATTAGCATACGTTAATGCGTGAATACGTGTGAATAGTGAATGCGTGGGTCACTCATGTGTCCCTGAACTCTTCCCTCATTCTCCCCGGAATCCTCCTCTGCTGCGGTTCGTCTCCAATGGATCTCTCGCGTCCCCGCTCCCTCACGAGGTTCTTTCTTTTTTCTCTCTTTCTCGCTCTACCTATCTCTCTCTCATCTAATCTTTTCCTTTCAGCTCCATCTCGGCCCATGAACCCATCTCCCCCTACGTCATCGAAATAGGAGTCTTTCCGTCTGGATCAACCATGCTCCGATGTCGTCATCAACATTGCGATTCTGGAGGATTAGGATGTGAAAGAAGAGATAATAGCTTACGACCGAATTCAAAGCTACGAGAAAATAAATTGAGCAGGATATTGCGCGCAGCGCGAAGCGCTGCGCGGTGGTTTGGTTCCTCCATTGTCTTGTGCAGGGGCGGCCAAACTTCAAATCGCCCGGGCTCCATTGGAAATCAATATTTTCCAATTCTGACCAAAGAATCGTTTTCAGCATCCAAAAATAAACCGATTCCCACCCTAGAAATTAGCAAAATGTTTTTGCTATGCTAATTTCCAGGATGCGGCTAGTGAGAAAAAACGCCGATGTCTCCCGTTCTCATATAATGTTGCTACGAGCGAACGGATGAAGCAATCGTGCTGAAATTTTGGCCACGTACCGGAACCTGTTGCAGGTCGCGGCGCGTAGACTTTCAGCCAAATCTGGCGAGTGGTTTTGGCACACCACTGCAAAAATAGGGTAAAATGGTACATTTTGGCCCGCCGCAGCTTCATATATACATTGGTATGAACGAAATTCACCACGCTACGCCAAATATATCCACAGAACCGTTTTCCAACGTTTTTATGTGTCATTTCCACCAAATGTCACTACATAGTGACGAGCCGCTATACTTAACCGCGGCGGCCAACAAGCCGGCTAGCGACTCCATGGCACAGAGGCAGCGAGTCCAGCTGTCAATCTTATAGTCCGGGGATCGGTTCCTCAATGTTTTGGTTCTTTTGCTTTTTATGTTTCCTATCAAAAAATGCAGTACAGTTTACAATTTTGTTACCCATTTCCTGAGAACATTAAGCGTTTAAAACATCTCAAATTGGCAGCGCTGTGTGAAAGAAAGCGGCCTTCGGCCGCCAATGAAAGAAAGTGGCCTTCGGCCGCCACAGGAACAAGGAAGCCTTCGGCCGCCACAGGAACAAGGAAGCCTTCGGCCGCCAATGAAAGAAAGCGGCCTTCGGCCGCCATTGAAAGAAAGCGGCCTTCGGCCGCCACAGGAACAAGGCAGCCTTCGGCCGCCACAGGAACAAGGAAGCCTTCGGCCGCCACAGGAACAAGGCAGCCTTCGGCCGAAAATGAAAGAAAGCGGCCTTCGGCCGCCACAGGAACAAGGCAGCCTTCGGCCGAAAATGAAAGAAAGTGGCCTTCGGCCGCCACAGAAACAAGGCAGCCTTCGGCCGAAAATGAAAGAAAGCGGCCTTCGGCCACCACAGGAACAAGGCAGCCTTCGGCCGAAAATGAAAGAAAGCGGCCTTCGGCCGCCACAGGAACAAGGCAGCCTTCGGCCGAAAATGAAAGAAAGTGGCCTTCGGCCGCCACAGGAACAAGGAAGCCTTCGGCCGCCAATGAAAGAAAGCGGCCTTCGGCCGCCACAGGAACAAGGCAGCCTTCGGCCGAAAATGAAAGAAAGCGGCCTTCGGCCGCCACAGGAACAAGGCAGCCTTCGGCCACCACAGGAACAAGGAAGCCTTCGGCCGCCAATGAAAGAAAGCGGCCTTCGGCCACCACAGGAACAAGGCAGCCTTCGGCCGAAAATGAAAGAAAGCGGCCTTCGGCCGCCACAGGAACAAGGCAGCCTTCGGCCGAAAATGAAAGAAAGTGGCCTTCGGCCGCCACAGGAACAAGGCAGCCTTCGGCCGAAAATGAAAGAAAGCGGCCTTCGGCCACCACAGGAACAAGGCAGCCTTCGGCCGAAAATGAAAGAAAGCGGCCTTCGGCCGCCACAGGAACAAGGCAGCCTTCGGCCGAAAATGAAAAAAAGTGGCCTTCGGCCGCCACAGGAACAAGGAAGCCTTCGGCCGCCACAGGAACAAGGAAGCCTTCGGCCGCCAATGAAAGAAAGCGGCCTTCGGCCGCCACAGGAACAAGGCAGCCTTCGGCCGCCATTGAAAGAAAGCGGCCTTCGGCCGCCACAGGAACAAGGAAGCCTTCGGCCGCCAATGAAAGAAAGCGGCCTTCGGCCACCACAGGAACAAGGCAGCCTTCGGCCGCCAATGAAAGAAAGCGGCCTTCGGCCGAAAATGAAAGAAAGCGGCCTTCGGCCGCCACAGGAACAAGGCAGCCTTCGGCCAAAAATGAAAGAAAGTGGCCTTCGGCCGCCACAGGAACAAGGAAGCCTTCGGCCGCCACAGGAACAAGGAAGTCTTCGGCCGCCAATGAAAGAAAGCGGCCTTCGGCCGCCACAGGAACAAGGAAGCCTTCGGCCGCCAATGAAAGCAGCGGCCTTCGGCCGCCATTGAAAGAAAGCGGCCTTCGGCCGCCACAGGAACAAGGCAGCCTTCGGCCGCCACAGGAACAAGGAAGCCTTCGGCCGCCAATGAAAGAAAGCGGCCTTCGGCCACCACAGGAACAAGGAAGCCTTCGGCCGCCAATGAAAGAAAGCGGCCTTCGGCCACCACAGGAACAAGGCAGCCTTCGGCCGCCAATGAAAGAAAGCGGCCTTCGGCCGAAAATGAAAGAAAGTGGCCTTCGGCCGCCACAGGAACAAGGAAGCCTTCGGCCGCCACAGGAACAAGGAAGTCTTCGGCCGCCAATGAAAGAAAGCGGCCTTCGGCCGCCACAGGAACAAGGAAGCCTTCGGCCGCCAATGAAAGAAAGCGGCCCTCGGCCGCCATTGAAAGAAAGCGGCCTTCGGCCGCCACAGGAACAAGGCAGCCTTCGGCCGCCACAGGAACAAGGAAGCCTTCGGCCGCCAATGAAAGAAAGCGGCCTTCGGCCACCACAGGAACAAGGAAGCCTTCGGCCGCCAATGAAAGAAAGCGGCCTTCGGCCGCCACAGGAACAAGGCAGCCTTCGGCCGAAAATGAAAGAAAGTGGCCTTCGGCCGCCGCAGGAACAAGGCAGCCTTCGGCCGAAAATGAAAGAAAGTGGCCTTCGGCCGCCACAGGAACAAGGAAGCCTTCGGCCGCCACAGGAACAAGGAAGCCTTCGGCCGCCAATGAAAGAAAGCGGCCTTCGGCCACCACAGGAACAAGGCAGCCTTCGGCCGAAAATGAAAGAAAGCGGCCTTCGGCCGCCACAGGAACAAGGCAGCCTTCGGCCGAAAATGAAAAAAAGTGGCCTTCGGCCGCCACAGGAACAAGGAAGCCTTCGGCCGCCACAGGAACAAGGAAGCCTTCGGCCGCCAATGAAAGAAAGCGGCCTTCGGCCGCCACAGGAACAAGGCAGCCTTCGGCCGCCATTGAAAGAAAGCGGCCTTCGGCCGCCACAGGAACAAGGAAGCCTTCGGCCGCCAATGAAAGAAAGCGGCCTTCGGCCACCACAGGAACAAGGCAGCCTTCGGCCGCCAATGAAAGAAAGCGGCCTTCGGCCGAAAATGAAAGAAAGCGGCCTTCGGCCGCCACAGGAACAAGGCAGCCTTCGGCCAAAAATGAAAGAAAGTGGCCTTCGGCCGCCACAGGAACAAGGAAGCCTTCGGCCGCCACAGGAACAAGGAAGTCTTCGGCCGCCAATGAAAGAAAGCGGCCTTCGGCCGCCATTGAAAGAAAGCGGCCTTCGGCCGCCACAGGAACAAGGAAGCCTTCGGCCGCCAATGAAAGAAAGCGGCCTTCGGCCACCACAGGAACAAGGAAGCCTTCGGCCGCCAATGAAAGAAAGCGGCCTTCGGCCGCCACAGCCACAGGAACAAGGAAGCCTTCGGCCGCCAATGAAAGACAGCGGCCTTCGGCCACCACAGGAACAAGGCAGCCTTCGGCCGCCAATGAAAGAAAGCGGCCTTCGGCCGAAAATGAAAGAAAGCGGCCTTCGGCCGCCACAGGAACAAGGCAGCCTTCGGCCGAAAATGAAAGAAAGTGGCCTTCGGCCGCCACAGGAACAAGGAAGCCTTCGGCCGCCACAGGAACAAGGAAGTCTTCGGCCGCCAATGAAAGAAAGCGGCCTTCGGCCGCCACAGGAACAAGGAAGCCTTCGGCCGCCAATGAAAGAAAGCGGCCTTCGGCCGCCATTGAAAGAAAGCGGCCTTCGGCCGCCACAGGAACAAGGCAGCCTTCGGCCGCCACAGGAACAAGGAAGCCTTCGGCCGCCAATGAAAGAAAGCGGCCTTCGGCCACCACAGGAACAAGGAAGCCTTCGGCCGCCAATGAAAGAAAGCGGCCTTCGGCCGCCACAGGAACAAGGCAGCCTTCGGCCGAAAATGAAAGCAGTGGCCTTCGGCCGCCACAGGAACAAGGCAGCCTTCGGCCGAAAATGAAAGAAAGTGGCCTTCGGCCGCCACAGGAACAAGGAAGCCTTCGGCCGCCAATGAAAGAAAGCGGCCTTCGGCCGCCACAGGAACAAGGCAGCCTTCGGCCGCCATTGAAAGAAAGCGGCCTTCGGCCGCCACAGGAACAAGGCAGCTTTCGGCCGCCACAGGAACAAGGAAGCCTTCGGCCGCCAATGAAAGAAAGCGGCCTTCGGCCGCCACAGGAACAAGGAAGCCTTCGGCCGCCACAGGAACAAGGAAGCCTTCGGCCGCCAATGAAAGAAAGCGGCCTTCGGCCACCACAGGAACAAGGAAGCCTTCGGCCGCCAATGAAAGAAAGCGGCCTTCGGCCGCCACAGCCACAGGAACAAGGAAGCCTTCGGCCGCCAATGAAAGAAAGCGGCCTTCGGCCACCACAGGAACAAGGCAGCCTTCGGCCGCCAATGAAAGAAAGCGGCCTTCGGCCGCCATTGAAAGAAAGCGGCCTTCGGCCGCCACAGGAACAAGGCAGCCTTCGGCCGCCACAGGAACAAGGAAGCCTTCGGCCGCCAATGAAAGAAAGCGGCCTTCGGCCACCACAGGAACAAGGAAGCCTTCGGCCGCCAATGAAAGAAAGCGGCCTTCGGCCGCCACAGGAACAAGGCAGCCTTCGGCCGAAAATGAAAGAAAGTGGCCTTCGGCCGCCACAGGAACAAGGCAGCCTTCGGCCGAAAATGAAAGAAAGCGGCCTTCGGCCACCACAGGAACAAGGCAGCCTTCGGCCGAAAATGAAAGAAAGCGGCCTTCGGCCGCCACAGGAACAAGGCAGCCTTCGGCCGAAAATGAAAGAAAGTGGCCTTCGGCCGCCACAGGAACAAGGAAGCCTTCGGCCGCCAATGAAAGAAAGCGGCCTTCGGCCGCCACAGGAACAAGGCAGCCTTCGGCCGCCATTGAAAGAAAGCGGCCTTCGGCCGCCACAGGAACAAGGCAGCTTTCGGCCGCCACAGGAACAAGGAAGCCTTCGGCCGCCAATGAAAGAAAGCGGCCTTCGGCCACCACAGGAACAAGGAAGCCTTCGGCCGCCAATGAAAGAAAGCGGCCTTCGGCCACCACAGGAACAAGGCAGCCTTCGGCCGAAAATGAAAGAAAGCGGCCTTCGGCCGCCACAGGAACAAGGCAGCCTTCGGCCGAAAATGAAAGAAAGTGGCCTTCGGCCGCCACAGGAACAAGGCAGCCTTTGGCCGAAAATGAAAGAAAGCGGCCTTCGGCCGCCGCAGGAACAAGGCAGCCTTCGGCCGAAAATGAAAGAAAGTGGCCTTCGGCCGCCACAGGAACAAGGAAGCCTTCGGCCGCCACAGGAACAAGGAAGCCTTCGGCCGCCAATGAAAGAAAGCGGCCTTCGGCCGCCACAGGAACAAGGCAGCCTTCGGCCGCCATTGAAAGAAAGCGGCCTTCGGCCGCCACAGGAACAAGGAAGCCTTCGGCCGCCAATGAAAGAAAGCGGCCTTCGGCCACCACAGGAACAAGGAAGCCTTCGGCCGCCAATGAAAGAAAGCGGCCTTCGGCCACCACAGGAACAAGGCAGCCTTCGGCCGCCAATGAAAGAAAGCGGCCTTCGGCCGAAAATGAAAGAAAGCGGCCTTCGGCCGCCACAAGAACAAGGCAGCCTTCGGCCGAAAATGAAAGAAAGCGGCCTTCGGTCACCACAGGAACAAGGCAGCCTTCGGCCGCCAATGAAAGAAAGCGGCCTTCGGCCACCACAGGAACAAGGCAGCCTTCGGCCGAAAATGAAAGAAAGCGGCCTTCGGCCGCCACAGGAACAAGGCAGCCTTCGGCCGAAAATGAAAGAAAGTGGCCTTCGGCCGCCACAGGAACAAGGAAGCCTTCGGCCGCCACAGGAACAAGGAAGCCTTCGGCCGCCAATGAAAGAAAGCGGCCTTCGGCCGCCACAGGAACAAGGCAGCCTTCGGCCGCCAATGAAAGAAAGCGGCCTTCTGCCGCAAAAGGAACAAGGCAGCCTTCGGCCGCCATTGAAAGAAAGCGGCCTTCGGCCGTAATAGAAACTGAGCGGCCTACGGCTGCAATAAACACTAATTGATGCCGGCATCGGTAGCAATGGAATTTTTCTAAATTTTATATTTAAATGACATTTTTTTTGCTTCATCCGTTTGTATTCTTAGAATACTGATAAAAAGAGAACAATAAATGTGTGAAAAAGCGAATCGCAAAGAGAGTGGTGGTTTGGATTGTAGGAATTGATAAAAAGAGAACAATATTGTTTCGTAATTGAATTGAAATTCATGAAAAGCGAAAAGAAATCGCTGTGAAAAATCTTAATTTTTAAACCTACAGCTATTTCGTAAGAAACAAAAAGATAACCAAACCACCTCAGCCTTTTCTGAAATCCGTTGATAAAAACACCGATCTCTCTTTCTCTCCTTCCTTATATCCGTCTCTGCCAGTCTTCTTTTCTTTTCTTCATCTTCTTCGTCTCCTCTCTCTCTCTCTCTCTCTCTCTCTCTCTCTATCTCTCTCTCTCTTTCTCTCCCTCTCCCTCTCCTTCTTTCTTGCTTACTCTACCTGCCTCTCTCTTTAGTTCAGCGATCTTATGTTTGATGTTTTTGAGAAAGGCTGAGGTGGTTTGGTTATCTTTTTGTTTCTTACGAAATAGCTGTAGGTTTAAAAATTAAGATTTTTCACAGCGATTTCTTTTCGCTTTTCATGAATTTCAATTCAATTACGAAACAATATTGTTCTCTTTTTATCAATTCCTACAATCCAAACCACCACTCTCTTTGCGATTCGCTTTTTCACACATTTATTGTGCTTGGATTTCTGTCTTTTCGTGTTCACTTTGTTCATTTCCTCTATAGTTCTTCCATCAATGTATGTTACTGCCCACTGCTGTGTGATACAAACAAACTATTGACCCATCCAGACCCTTTTTCGACAAACTGTGATCTGAAGGAACGACCGACCTCTTTCCCAACTGCCTTCTCCTCCAATATCCTCCACCTGAATGCCCTCTCATCCGCAAACGCAATGGGTGGTCGGAATCTAAAACAATAGTTTAAAAAGCTACCGTATGCTACAGTACCTCCTATGTAGTGTCAAATGGAATGTATACTGCTTCCCAGCCTCGGGGCGATGCTTCCATGAAAGGCGAATTGCCCTTCCTTCTTCTTCCGCGCGAATGTCTGCTGGGGAGGGAACGCCGTCTTCTGAAAGAGAAGGGGTTATTAGGTGACGCTGAAGGAGTTTTAGAAGACAAAGCTGACCCAGGCCTTTCTCTTCAAACACACAAGCCATGGATACTTGACTATGGCCACAGCTAAACGCCCCCTGCGCCTTCTAAGGTCACGAAATGCCACAGAAAGCCACAGCGTCCCTTGATTTCTAATTCCGTATGCAACAGCTGAGACCACAGTCTACCAATGGAATGTCTCAATCAGCCATGTCCAAAGACCGCGTGCTACCCTCGGAATAGTGACAGCCGCTGCCACCTGTCGGTTGTCGACAGCCGGCTGCCCCATCCATTAACGATCCCTCCGGCTACCCTCGGCCTAACCTGAGCATTTGCAGTACTGTCCGATGCACTCAGGCACGGTGTACATGGCTTTGAGGGCGAATTTCTCATCGCCAAAGGGATAGGGCTTGGAATGCATCTCCAGACGATAGGAACAGCCGTGTTCGAAGGCGAGGACCACGTCATCAGACATTAGGGAAATGGGGTGGGAACGATCAGCCTGAAGAAGGGATTGAGAGAGAAAGAGAAACAGAGAGAGAGAGAGAGAGAGAGAGAACTCACTGGTCCAATGTCTGAGGTAAAGTAACCGGGGAAATCATGCTGACAATGGGCTTCCACCGCCCTCAGTTGAAGGGAGAACCCAGTTCTACGAGTGTCTTCAGAAGCCGACCAGGATACGGTAGTCTCCAGAATTTTGTCTTCGTCAATCACAACAATAGTACGAAAGCTGACATTTCCAGGAGGGTCCGGGTACCCTGGAACTGTTTCATTACCATTGTACCTTTGTCTCTCTATCACTCACTCACTCACTCACTCACTCACTCACTCACTCACTCACTCTCTAAGCAAAACTTAAAACTCTACTAGATAAAGTCCCTTGCCGTGTGATGGTAGCTCCTGACCTCAAGTATACCACTTGCACGTGTTTTTGCATAATTTGGGGTTTCCTTGTTTTGGCTCAAACAACTCTCATCCCTTCATTCAGAACAAATTTTGACACTCACCACTGTTCAATTTCTTGGCAGCACAATCCTTCATGCATTTCTCAAACTGTTCGGCCATATCAACGCCAAACTTGTCACATTCCCTAAGGCAGTCCGAATGCTGGACGGCCCACGAGAGGCCAACCAATTCCAGCAATAGCCAATATAGAAGAATCATGGCATCTGTAGCTGAAAATGGAATCTCGAAAGGAAACACTGGAATGACGCTGATCTAAGGTTTTGATGACAAAGGTTAGACGAAGAATCGATGTCGACAACTGTTCGTTTTCAACATCGCGTGATGAACTTCAAAATTAGGGAAAGTTTTTGTAAATTAGATTAAGAAAACGCAGTTTGAAGGTGTAATGACTTGGGGATTACTGTAAGCAGGGAAAAGTTTATGGGGAAGTAATTGGACATCCGAGTTATGTGAGTTGGAGTTGCTCATCAACGGCCGCGAGGAAAAGGAACAGGCGCGCTTTAAGACGAGGAAATAGTAGGGGAAGGGGAGAGACACAGAGAGAGACACTCGTAATTGTGCCATTCCCACGATGTTAGTCGAAATACACTGGAGACACGGAATACGATATATGGGGTAATTAGGGAGAGAGAGAGAGAGAGATGGATAGAGAGAGAGAGGGAGAGAGACGGAGGGAGGGAGAGATAGAGAGAGGTAGACCCTGGATCAACCCCACTTCTTCGTGGATGATCCATCTGCGTCTCTGACCTCATCCTCTGTGTCTCTAACCAGGGATAGGTGTCTCTAACGTCTACCTCTGCGTCTTTGACCACTTAGTGGTCAAAGACGCACTTAGTGGTCAAAGACTCACCACTACCTCTGAGACTATGTGTCTCTGACCCAGTACATGTTCGTAAACAACGAGTGATAGACACACGCATATAAAGATAACTTCCTTGGCGATTCATCTAAATTTGTTTCTTCCTGAACATCGATATCTATTTTTCCTCTTTCCTTTGCCTCATAATCAATATATCCCGATAATCATCATAATAAATGCCAAATACAACCCAAATGCCACCTTCTGGAAACCTGAAGGCTACCGAACCCAGTTTAAATTCCTACGATGTTACCAGTTAACGCCGTAAACAGCACACACAATTAGCATTTTTACGTCATTGCCGTTCGTTTAAATATCCACGGGGCATTTTGCCATTTAAAAAAAATTGTTTAATTTTATTATTCTGGATTAACGATTGTAATTAAATAATTAAATTTAAAAATTAAAGGGAAAATTGATTGTTTCAATCGTTTTTTCATATTTATTTGTGATAATGTGGCATTTAAATTAATTTTTTTTCAATATCGGAAAATATTCTTGTTTTTAATGTTTTAGTGTTAAATGCACTTTTATTTCGTCGATCTCGGCCTTAGATTCGTCATCTACGTGGTCGTTCCACGGAAAACGGGCGGTGCAGACAATCTTTGCTCAGCGCAAAGTCAATAATTTTACCTAATCTCGCCTAATCTTCACACTTTTAATTGTCATCCAATTGTTAAAAAAGATCATTAATGTTACATCTATTTTTTTCTAATGTATTGATAAAAATATGCATTATTTTGTGTTTCCAGCTATTTCATCACTAAATCAGATTTTGTCCAATGTTTTCAGTATTAAAACCCCTGAAAGCGGAAGGATTTATTCACAGGCAGACGGCTATCGTCAACAACCGATCAATCCGCTCCCTCGCTTTTAGCTCCCTCTGCCTGGGGTACTTTTAATTAGTTTTGCTTTGTTTTGAAGGCCATGCCGATGGGTTTCTGTTATAGAAGGTTTTTTTTTCTCTTGAAAATGTCGTCTTTTGAAACGAAGAGAACAATTTTTAATTCGGACTGTTGTCATCAATTCGGCGAGAACTGCTCTCCAAAGGATTTAAAGGCCCAATTTTTATTTTGAAAGAATATTTTAATGGAGTTAAAATGACTAACTTGTTAGTTTTAACTGCCATCGTAGGCAGTCCTTTAAATGCATGTTTATATTTAATCTATATATTGCAAACCGCGTGTTCCGCGTCTCTCCCCATATTGTATTGTAGCCCTTATCTCCATGCCCTGTCTGTCTTGCACTCTTCACCATTTTTCTCGTTAAACTTTGAACCCTGTTGTTTTCTCAATTAAACATCAATTGCAGCCATGTCCCTCTGTAAATCCGTGATCCAAGTGGCTAGGCCGTTCACCCGAAGCATCTACAATGAGTCTAGGAACAATCTGAAGATCGGCAAGCACACCAAGGTCATCGTCCAGGTAAGATCTTATAGTTGTAGGCGCTTATTCTTGTTTCTAGGGTTTTACTGGAAAGCAGGGATCTTTCCACGGAAAGCAGATGCTCGACTATGGAACCAACGTCGTCGGAGGAGTCTCGCCCAACAAGGTTTATTTTATTCTTTTTTTATACACTCCCTAGAGGGCTGTGTGGTCTGGTCCCGCCGCGATATTTTCAATTTATTCTACCGTTCCTGTTTATTCTTATATTTCAGGCCGGTCAGACTCACTTGGGACTGCCCGTGTTTGGCTCTGTCGCTGAGGCCAAGGACAGGACCGGATGTGACGCCACCGTCATCTACGTCCCTGCTTCTGGAGCCGCCAAGGCCATCGAGGAAGCCATCGATGCCGAGGTCTCCTATTTCTTATTATTTTCCTCATACTCATATTCAGATCGGTCTCATTGTGGCCATCACCGAGGGAGTGCCCCAGCAGGACATGGTTCGCGTCAAGAGCAAACTCCTCAAGCAGAGTGCGTATACCCTAAATTAATCACAATAGGTATCTATTTTCAGACAAGTCTCGTCTGATTGGCCCCAACTGCCCCGGAATGATCGCCTCCGAGGAGTGCAAAATCGGCATCATGCCCGGACATATCCACAAGAAGGGAGTTATCGGTAGGAAATGGAAAATATTCCTTTTAAATTCATTTTGTAGGAATCGTATCTCGCTCCGGAACGCTGACCTACGAGGCCGTTCATCAGACCACCTCCGTCGGACTAGGACAGACCTGGTAGGTATTGGGGAGCGGTATTGGTCCCACCACGAAAGATTTGAGAAATTCAGTCTATTAAATCTTTATGTTCTCGTTCCAGGTGCTTCGGAATCGGCGGAGATCCGTTCAACGGAACGAACTTCATCGACTGCCTGGAAGTGTTCCTGGAGGACCCGCACACCAAGGGTTCGTTCCTCCATTCTTCTCATGGCAAATCCCACCATTTCAGGAATCATCATGATTGGTGAGATTGGTGGAAACGCCGAGGAGCAGGCCGCCGAGTTCATCAAGTCGAGGAACAGCGGAAAGAACGCCAAGCCCGTGGTCTCCTTCATCGCCGGAGTGACGGCCCCTCCCGGCCGGCGAATGGGTCACGCTGGAGCCATCATCTCCGGAGGAAAAGGTTTTCTTTGGCGTGGGTTCCTTGTTCAAAAAGAGGATTTAGGTACCGCTGGAGACAAGATCGAGGCCCTTCAGAACGCCGGAGTGCACGTGACGGACTCTCCCGCCAAGCTGGGAACCACCATCGCCAAGGCACTGCTCGAGCGAATCTAAGCCCTCTTCTAGCTAAGGGATCTCGTGTGTTGCGAGGTTTTTCGCCGCTTTTACCCTATAGTGTTAGTCGAGAGCGAATTCAAGTGTGTTAATAAATATTGGTCGAAACTAGCGCTGTTTGGGATTTTAGGGATGTTTATTTAAATTGGTTTTTATGATAGGTTCAGTTCGTGTTCTGGCGTTCCTCAGGGCGACATTCGGATGTTATGGGTTTTACCATGCATAGTTGAGAGCCACTCCGCCTTTCTGCAGATTTTAGTGACCTCGGCTCGCTTTCTGTGGGTTGTGGCAACGTCAGGCCGCTTTCTACTTTTCCGGCGACCTAAGGCCGCTTCTGCATATTTCAGCAATTTCTGTACGCTTTATGCAGATTTTGACGACATCAGGATTTTGACGACATTACTGATTCTGATAATTTGAGACCCCTTTCTGCCAACTCGAGGAGACCTCAGGCAACCTCAGGCCGCCTTGTGGCGCCATTCCTTTCAGTTGCCTAGGGTCCTGTGGCCCTTTCCTGGTTCCAGTGTGGCATTGCTCCCTGATGTCCCTTTGGTTCCCCCTTGATCCTGGCCTGCGTAGGTCAGCTGACGTCCTCGTGAGTACTCCCAATTGCCGTCGCCCGAAAAACACGTCTGTCGCTGCCAAGTTTATCTTCATGTCTATATTTACAACGTATGAAATTTTAAAACTTGGCGGTCAACGCCGGGCCAAAACTACCGTATTCTACAATAAAACATCACCGAATGAAACTAAACGGGGTGGACTAAGTGGGGGAGGGAAAATACAATAACTTAGACTGCATAAAACATAAGCGAATCGCAAAAGAGGAGGACTAAAACTAGTTTACACGTTAGGATGGCAGCTACCCTCAAGGAGCCGGAAGAGAAGGAGAATAATAAAAAATATATACAAAACCCTAGCGAATTACAGGAGAACCCCATCTTTACATACAAGGCAATTGTGAGACAAGTGAAAGTAAGGAATTAAATGTCGTCGAAGTGGACGAGTTCGTCGTCGCCCGAGTGGCTGCGACGGGGCGAGTGGCTAATGTCCTCCAGGGAAGAATTCTGAAGAGGAATTAGAATTCAGAGAGAAAAGGTTAAATTAGCACCTGTTTCGGATCGATTGTGATCTCCTTCATGGCATCGGCGATCTTCGTGGTGACGTCATCCTCGGCCGCCATCATTGTGAGAGACGACTGACTCACCCACGAACCACACTCGATCCTCGTCGCTTCTCCTGAAATCATTTCGTTTTCAATAGATATCTCTCTCTCTCTCTGCGTCTCTAATCCTTCATTACATATCCCTGTCTCTAACCCCTCAAGATTTGCGTCTGCATCTCTAACTCCTTGTTATGTTTCTCCCCTGTTTTGCCCTGTGTGAGTGTGCATGTGTCTCACCTGCCACATCATCCCTATCGATCGATTTGTCTCCCATAACGACGGGAATAGATTTCATCGAGGTGAGCGAGTGCCGGGACTCCGAAGGCGTCATCAACTCCGTGTTCTCCTCATTATACTCGAAGAAGGCAAACTGAGGCCCCATCCACAGGCGACGCGCCGGGCCAGAATACGTCACCATCTAAATAATTGATTATGATAGAGATCAATTGAAATCCCACCTCCACTTGCGGAATCCACGAATCCGGGTCCCTTTCCTCCACGTCATTCGCTTTATCGAATGTCACCAGAGGGCTTCCCAGCTGAAGAGGCAGCGGAATGTCTGGATTGTTCTTGGTCCTGTGGAGGGTCCACATGGAAGCCGGGGTGACCTCCAACTCCGGTGCCTCCTCACTATTCTTAGTGGGAGCGGCGCGAGGGCGCAGTTCGTACTCGACCACCATGCCGGTTTCGGCCCTTCCGACCAGAAGAGAGAAGACCCCCCGGGAGGGGATATGACGGTTGGAGAAGAGAAGGGACGTCCTGGGGAGGTCTACGTTCCTCAGACGCTTCGAAGACAAAGCCACTGGGTTCAGGTCAGTGGCCCAGGCGGAGAGATTGTCCGTCGAGATGCGCTGGTCCTAGAATTGGATTAGACTGGTGGATCTCCATGATTACCTTGATCTTCTTGACGGCAGTGAGAAGAACGGGCGGTCCGAAAGGCCCAATCCTCGGATTTCCAGAGCACTTGGCTAAGAGGCGGTGCTTCAGAGCGGGATGGTCCCTGTTCACCTGACTCTGCCCACTGTGGGTCCTGGAGCGAGCCAGGTACGGGATGTTATCCGAGGACTCTGTAAGCCCAGCCGACCGAAGGAATCGAGATTCCCTGAAAGAGTTAGATGAAGAAAAGCCTCTTGATAAGATTCTGCAGAAAACGGTCTGAGGTTGCCAGAATCCGCAGAATGACCCACTTATTAGCAAAGTTGTCTGCATGTGTTCGGATGGTGGGCTTGCCCCCGTAGGGACAGATGGCGAAGACGTGGGTGGTCCCGTGGTTGGTGGCCACAGCCAGCCAGCGACAGTCCAGGGAGAAGGACGAACAGACAACCTACAAGGGCACTATGCAAAGATTACATTAAGAGCAACCTTGGCAGCGGTGTTTCCTCTGTGAAGGCGGTACAAGTGCTGGACGGCTGCCAATCCAGGCGACGCGGGGTGTGGCATAATGGAGAAGACGTGGAAAGTGGAGGCACTGACGTCGGCCGTCAGAAGGAACCGCCCATCCGGGGACCAGGCCATGTGGGAGAGTTGGTCGTAATGAGCCACGAAATGGGCAACCGTCTTGGGACCCTGAAAACAGAATGTTTTAGAACATGCAATGACTTAGACCAAAGAAAAGGAAGGAGCGATGTGACTCACCTCTTTGGAGCGGAGGGCTTCCAGGTTGAGAACGGTGGCTATTCCCTGCGGCTGCTCTCGGCCCTTGCTGGCGGCGCCGGTGACGGATTCGCCGATGGAGGTGACAGTGCGGGAGAAGGCCTAAACAAAAGCATATAGATAAATTCGGGCTCCAGAAGGCGAACCTTGGCTACGCTGAAGACCTGACTGGTGTAGGTGGGAGGGGCCTCTTCCGGCCCGGGCTCCAATCCACCACAGCTCTGCACTTCCGAATTCAACTGAAAAATAAAGATGAAATGGGGATCATAGTTTTCACAACTGAACGCCGCTGGGGCAGCTTTTGGATATCACTTACATTATCATCTGCGTAGGCGAGGAGTTGCCCGTGGATGGCGCACACAGCCGCGGCCCCCTCCGGCGGACAGGCGATGCGGAATGAGCCCACTTCTGCCCAACTGGCGGTGTTGTAGACGACAAGCCGAGTAGACAGCGAAACAATTAGATACCTAAAGAATTAGAAAGCTGCGTTTAATTGAAAATAGAGGTACCTATCGGAATAAGAAAGACAAGTGACCGGTTCCTCGAAGGAAGTCGTCGCCGAAGGCAGGCGAATGACCTAGAAAACGGGGATTCAGATCTTTGAACGGCAGAGAAAAATGTTTTACTTTTTAATTAAATAGACGAATAGAACTTTAAATCTAACCTTTTTGGTGAGAAGAGGGACTAGAGAGACTGTGCTGAACTGGCGGTCAGGTACATGACTGAACGCGTCTACCAAAGCCACTATCGGAGTGTTCTCGATCCGTCTGAAAGGAATAGACATGGCTCTTTTGGATTATGGAAGCCGGTCCGTGAAGGTCCAGGGATAGCCCCAAGGTCTTTGTAAAGAAAAACTCACCCTTCGACGCCTTCCCGATCAGACGAGCCGGAGAGAATGTGGAAGGCCCGGATAGGCCCCTGCCTTTCGGACATGACTTCTTCAAAATCGCCGTTATCCTGAAAATATGAGATTTTCTTGTCTTCAAAAAACTGCCTACGTATTTCACCCAGACTTGGAAACCACGCGCCAGGCCGAACAATACCACGTCCCATTCCTTGTCTCCACCTGGAAAGGAAGAGTTAGAGAGGGAGGGAGAGAGAGAGAGAGAGAGCAGAGAGAGAGAGAGAGAGACTGACCTCTGTCCACCGAGTGGAACTGCACCCATTCGACCTTCTCCGGCATGACCGATGGCGTAGGCGTCTGTTGCATTGGGATGTTCACTTGGACGAACTCCACCACCGAGGCTGTGATCGATTGGGGCCTGAAAGGGTAGAATGACTTTTTATCAACTTTAATTGCCACTTGGCTGCCAACAAGAAATTTCGAGGAGGGACCATGGGTACGGCTTTAGACCTTTAAAAAAGGTTAGAGCTTTAAACTAAAGTCAAAATAACTCACGGAACTGCGATGGCCCGGACGACTTGTCCCTTGTTGTAGGCAATGCTGGGCGTCTTTTCCCGGGCTGGCTTGGCTGGAGCCACGTAGGAGGGCCCGGTACGGGTGGCGACAGCCGTGGGGGCGTTGGGGTTACGGACATGACGGGGAGGGGCTACCGGTCCCAGATCTGAATATAGAGGGTTAGAGGGAGGAAGGTAGAGAGAGAGAGAGAGAGTGTGTGTGTGTGTGTGTGTGTGTGTGTGTGTGCGTGTGTGTGTGAGAGAGAGAGAGAGAGACCCACCATTGTCAGGAATCGAGGCGTCAATAAGCGGAACGTCGTCATAAAGGAGGGTGGCATTCTCTGCAAATGAATTAAATTGAACGAATAAGGAAGAACGGACCATCTACTATGCTAGGAGTACTGATTTTCTCCGTATCTAGGAAGCGGGGAGGTTCGGGAGACGGAGGCTTCTGCGGCTGGGGCTGTACCTGAAAGTAGAAGAATCCAGGAATCAAAGGAAATGCGGGTCGGGCCACCCGGTTGGTTTCAATCAACTACATAGGATTACAGCGCAATATTGCAAAACAAACTTGTCAGCCGCTAGGCCTACGCTAATTAGCCCAATTATCCCCCTCCACTTCCCCCGTAAAGGGTCACGCAGCGAAAATACCTCAGCCCGGCTGGCTAGACCACTTTACAACCGAAAAAATGACCTTTACCCCGGAAAAAGGACAAATCACGCGATGTGCAATTGGAAATACGCCTTGCTCTATTGGATGCCAATAGATTTTTAAAAAAAAATCAATACCTGTTGGACAGGATGAACTGCTGACTTTTCCTTCTTCTTGTTCTTCTTTCCTCCAGAGGCACTCGTCACACTTGGAGGCATTTCTGCCTCTGACATAAAAAGATCCTAAAGAACCTTAATTAGGGAGTTGACTAATGCAATTTAAGAGCTAACTATGGGTGCTGGATAGAAGTGGAAAGGACAGAAGGAAGCGAGAGAAGCAGCCGAAACGGGGCACGTGACCGGGAGCGGGCGGGTAGCGCACAATGGCACGTGGCCAGGGTACAAACAACAGTTCAGAAATAGCACTTTTTATTAAAATATTGATCTTTTCTTAATGAAAACACCGAAAACAAATAAATTGAGATTAAAGTCACGCCCGAAATGAAGTCTTTCACAACAAACGCACAATGTTTTGAAATAATAAGATTCAGATAAGAGAATTCAATCTTTTACGGGGGTGGTTGTACCAGTTTCTCGACGAAATTAGAAGTTTCTGAGGCGGAAAGGAGGAAATCTCGGCATTTTCCCGATCAATACTGATACATTGAGGGCCTATGAGGCATATTCAGAGAAAGAGATTAAGAAAGAGACTTATTTCAGCAGAAATTTCGACAAAAGAAGCCTAATAGTGGAGAAATCTCAAAAGGATAGGTCATGCCTATGACGGGGGTATCGATTTTCATTACAAACGGGCGGTTCACCGCAATTTTAGAGGATTCTAGAAGCTCTGGGGTCAAACTATAACTTGAAATTGGCTTACATTGGCTTGGAAACCATATATTTAACTTAATTTAGAACAAAAAATCATGAAATTGCCAGAGTTCTGGGAGTGTTTGACTGCTTTACAGCGGTACGAGCCGTCGCCAAAGGACAAAATAGATCGACAGCTTCCAATAATCGCGGTTTTCTCGAAGTTTCTTCTTCCAAATAGCTTCTACTGGCCAGTCAACTGCTTACAATGATATTTCTGTGGCAGAGAAAGTGGATCATCTGGGGTTGAACCTATGAACAAACCTTATTTTGTTGTCATTTTATGTATTTTCCTATGATATCATGCTTATTTGAGCTTTAAAGGTCGATTTTGGGAAGCATTACAGTACAAATGACACCCATATAGCTGTCAAACATCATAGACTCCTCGCTGTCTGGGGTTCAGCCCGTCACAACCCCTTCCTCCATCAGCTGATGCTACCGTACCCACAATGACCGCATTTTCGTGGCGGGACCCCAGGAAAGTGGCGCCTCGCCGCCGCTGTGCATGAGCATTCGCCAAAAGTTATGACGCCAATTTTAGGCTTTGTTTTTATTGTTTCCTCGTCGCTTTTTTCATATTTTGCTTTGTAATCGCGTTAATTAAATTAAAATACACAAATGTAACCTAAATATACGGAAAAACCGTGGAAATACCGTTTCCTCTACGCTTTTTTGAAGATTGCTTTGTCCGGACCTAGATTTCGCTTTCCCCTCATTCATTCGATTGTTAAACCATTTTAAACCACTGTGTTCATCACATATGTGGCTAGGATTTCACTAGGCCACTGGGTTTGTCCAGAATCTTTGAAAATTCGCTTGCTCTTCGATTGATTGACTCATTCCCATGATTCCCATGTACAGTTGTTTTGTTCACGCTAAATTCTAATTAAGCACATTAGAATAATTGGATAGAAGTGAATTTTAATTGGTGTATTTGTCTTTGTTCAATTTTACTTTTATTTCTGCTGGGACTACCTTAACTGCTGTTTGAGCTTGCTATGCTGTTTATTCTACGTATTCTCATTTTAAACTTATTTTTGTGGAGGATTGTAGATGACATCATTTTATTGTTTTACTGCCCGCAAACATGGATTAAGTGGTGGTGTTATGTGTCGTCATGCACATTACCCATGTTTATCGATGTCTTTTCCGATCAAATTGATGCTCTTCGGTTTTACTCTCTCTCCATTGTTTATTTTAACCTTATCCTGTTTATTTTAGAGCTACAGCTGTCGAGCCAGCTTGGGTACCACCGATGGCCGAAACTGACAAGTTGAATTTGGATAATATTATCGCCCGGCTCCTTGAAGGTACATTACTTTCGTATCTTTTTTTATTTCTTTATTTTTAGTCCGTGGTTCGAAGCCTGGAAAGAATGTGCAGTTGACGGAGAGCGAGATCAAGGGACTCTGCATCAAGTCGCGCGAGATCTTCCTTAGCCAGCCCATCCTCCTGGAGCTTGAGGCTCCGCTGAAGATCTGCGGAGATGTGCACGGCCAGTACTACGACCTGCTGAGGCTCTTCGAGTATGGAGGATTCCCTCCCGAGTCGAACTATCTCTTCCTCGGAGATTATGTTGACAGAGGTTAGCTTTAATCGCACAACTTATTTTATACTTACTGTTTTAGGAAAGCAGTCCCTGGAGACCATCTGTCTGTTGCTGGCCTACAAGATCAAGTACCCCGAGAACTTCTTCCTCCTCCGCGGAAACCACGAGTGCGCCTCGATCAACAGGATATACGGATTCTACGACGAGTGTACGTTTTGCTAAAATATTTTATATCTCTTCTCAATCACTTTATAATTTTTTATTTTTTAGGTAAGAGAAGATACAACATCAAGCTGTGGAAGACCTTCACAGACTGCTTCAACTGCCTCCCCGTCGCCGCCATCATCGACGAGAAGATCTTCTGCTGTCACGGAGGGCTGTCCCCCGATCTGCAGTCTATGGAGCAGATACGTCGCATCATGCGCCCCACCGACGTTCCCGACCAGGGACTTCTTTGCGATCTGCTATGGTCTGACCCCGACAAGGTAGTTGTCTTCGCCTTGCCTGAATTACCTTTTTTTTTTGCAGGATGTAACCGGTTGGGGCGAGAACGATCGAGGAGTCTCCTTCACCTTCGGTCCTGAAGTCGTCGCCAAGTTCCTCCACAAACACGACCTGGATCTCATTTGTCGTGCCCATCAGGTATATTTGTCTGTCCTGCTTTTTTAAACTATTTTATTTTAGGTCGTTGAGGACGGTTACGAATTCTTCGCCAAGCGTCAACTGGTCACACTGTTTTCTGCTCCCAACTACTGCGGCGAGTTCGACAATGCGGGTTCCATGATGACTGTCGACGAGACGCTCATGTGCTCATTCCAGGTAATTTACTCTCTAAAGCCTTTTTGAATTATGTGCTTTAGATCTTGAAACCGGCGGATAAGAAGAAGTTCCCGTACGGTTCCGTGGGTTCGAATAGACCGGTCACTCCTCCCAGGAACGCTCCGCCCGTTGCTCAGCCGAAGAAGGGAAAGAAGTAGGAGACCATGTACATAATATGGACACTTTCAAGTATTATTGTCTTTTCTCCTCATTTCTTCGCAGCTTTGGTGACCGTCTCCTCACTCTAGACTTCATCTCACACCCTCTCTCTATTGCTGCAATCTCGTTTCGAAATCCAATATTCAAGATTTTTCACCCTAATACCCGAAATGTCCCTTTGCAACGTTTATTGTAGGCTGTGTTGACACCATGAAAACCACTGCAAATTGAGAGTTGACCCTGTGGGTATTGTGTTTCCAAGTGACATTTGAGATCTGATTGATAAATTGATTCACTGGAAGAATAGTGGGGGCTTTCACAGATATTTTGCATACTTCTCCCGGAGATTCGATGCCGCCGACGCTCTGACGAACATCTGGAAGTCTCTCTTCAGCTGCCCAGTTACAGCCACCCCGTCGAACTTCATCCTGCACAAAGTTGGCAGTCTTCTTGGTCCCTACCTCTGGTTACATAGTCGTCTGCACATTAATCCATCATTAGGTTTGTAGTGATTGCACTTGTTCTCACAGATCCTCGTTCGGACCTTAGCTTGGAGGTTGATTGTAGGTGATAAGATTATCTAAGCCTTACCCTGGGGATATCAAACACTGCGTAAACTGATGACACTGCCACTACGGATGTCCCCCTCATCTCTATCACCTGCAGAATATCGGCCGCATGGGCGTAGGTGCCTGCAACCGGTGTGTCGTATTTCCATAGGCTGGCAGCACCTACCGGCTGTCAGGTTGTGACTGGCTGTGGAGTGCACGATGGCGTTGCACTCGCCCTCGTCGCACCATTGGGACCACTTACTCCCAACCTCCGTTCGAAGCAACTAAACACCCTGTTTGCAGAAACAAGCGGGATTCCTAGGTATTTTCGTTTCTGTGTCTTAAAATACGCTGATATCCGTGGTTTTCCAGAGACTTATCAGTTCTTTGAATAGTGGCTTATCACACGTTTTGCGACGTAATCGGCAGGTCACGGGATCCCACAAACGATTAAAAGTGTATATGGAGCGAGGAGATTCCAGAGTGCTTTAAATACTCCTTTTGAATATTGCGCAGAAAAGTACGCTGAAGATTGTGCGCGCAATAATTATAAGCCACATTTCGATTGGACTTTTCAGTAAACTCGATAACTTTAAAGTCTGAGCAACATGACTCATTGCATTCAGCTTTATTAGCCTACGACGCTGCCATGCGCAGTCCCGCTTCAATCGCCACCTGGAGAGAAATGTTCTCAACACCATAGCAGACACCATGCGATTGTCAACCTTACGGTATCCCAGCCCTTTAAAACCTACACTTTCGTTTGCCAGTCGTGCCAGGACCCGTTCCGTGTAAGATGAGTTCACTAGGAATAGTGCCATGTTTTCCTCAACGCGTAGATTCCGAATGATGTGTTCTGGCATGTCCAGTGACTGCTGGAAGTCGTGCACCGGCGGCAGTCGCTGTTTCAGTTTCTTCCTGAACATGGCGGGCATTTCCACCTGAAGCCCCTTGCTTTGTGATTGACCTTGTCTCACTTGTCGGAACAGGCGCAGGGGGATCTGATGGCCCAACAGAAAGAGAAACACGTCATCGGTCGCGTTAATCGGCTTGCCCGACGACAGAATGCAAGTGCAGTTCACCTGCAAACTTTACTTTTGGGCAAGGGGTGGAATCAGGCACACTTTTATTGAGACGTTTTGGACAAATACGCCCATTTCGCAAACCCCTGAGAAAGGAGAGATTTACCTCAAAGTCCTCCAGAGGAACACAAGCCCCTGGGTCAATTGAACAAGGGTTTATGGAGGAAACGCTTGCGAATAGGAATAGTGCTAGCAGGACGGGCAGCATGGTTTACAGACAGAAGCCAAACAAAAGCGACTGCGACGTAATTGGAGACCAATGGCTTTCGGGAAGTGCAGTGTTTTACAGGATCATTGGTTCAGCCAACGAGGGATGGGTTGACTTTGTTTCTCATTTCTCCCTCTTTCTTTCACATCACTTGTCAATCACTTATCCATTTTTTTCTTGTAACTCTTTGCGTATTTCTCACTGATTACCTTTGCAACAAAATGTGTCTAACTTTATACCTGCAACAGCTGGGCACAGCTAATTAGTCTCGATTAAAAAGGCTGCTATTCCTACTTCATAAGTGCCTAATTGAGTCTTAGCTGCCAAGCTAAATCTACCGAAACATTAGCTCCAATGAAAGACCGCGGAAGCAGATGAGGAAGGAACTTCCACGAGGCCACGATAACGCGCTTTTCGAAGGAACAAGTTTTTTTTTATTGTACAAGGTCAACTCTTCTATGCTCAGGAAGCTTTGGCTCCAGAAGACGCCACCGTGCCCAATTCCGTGCCAAAGGATGGATCCTTTGAAGTTACCTAAACCGAGCCCCTCCCCAATCAAACACGAGAGAAAAGTGAAGAAATTCATTATAAGTTGCAAACGTAACAACTGAATGGTACACAGAGTTGTTAAATGGACGCTGAGATTGGCGTCTTTTGAGATCAAACACACTGGGATTAGCGCACACGGTAGAGCATCTTCCTCTGCATCTTGTACTGCAGATCGCCACGACGGACCAGACCCATGATCACCTGAAACCAAAGCCTTATTCATCCCCCCAAAAGAGATCACCTTCTTAATGAGCGACTCCTTGTAGTGCTGGCGGTTGACAAAGTCCTGCACGATCAGGTGCTCCGACACGTGGGTTCCGACGGAGAACCTGCGCTTCAGCTGCGTCTCGATGCGATTGAGCGTCTCGTGGTCCTCTCCGGTGGTGAAGCCTTCGATTCCTGAAAGGATTGGATAAAAAGAAGGAAGAAAAGAGATGTTTGATGGCTGGGTGTGAATGGGAAGATTAATGGAGGAGATGATGTTTTGCGGAAGGAGTTTGCAGCGAATACAACACCAGTCCCACGGGGATTCTGATTGCGACGGGCAGCGAACGCAAGGAAGGAAGGGAACAATTTGGTCTCAGGGTGATCTTTCCTACGAAAGGATAACTTTCAGTCCTTTTGAGCTCAAATCAGTTGACCTCTTTTTCAGGTATTCAAATTCCCGTCACAGTTTTGACTCCAAAACTTACCGGCGAGGTTTCCTGTGGCGGCGGCTTCGATGGTGGAGACCTTGAAGAGACGCAGGGCCTCATCCACGTGTTTCTCGGAGGCAAAGTGCTGGAGCTCCATTTTGGCGAGGCTCTCGCTCATTCGGACCACGGCCTCCAACTGACGGACAGTGAGCGGGATGGCGCTTTTGTGGCCCTTCTTGCCCATTTCTAAATGGAATGATTAGAAAAGAATAAGGGGGAGAGAGAGGACTCACTGATCTGCTCCGGGTCGGCGGGAGGGTTCCTCATGCGGACGTAGTTGCTCACCAGCTTCTCACTGGCCTGCGGGGCGAGGCGGGGGCCACAGTGCGACCGCGCAAACGAGATGAACTTCTTCAGGAAATCTGAAATTGTCGATTAGATTCGATGGGGAGTTGGCGTAGCGCAGAAGCCACAAAAAGTATCTAAAACTCACTAAGGGTGAGGTATCCGTCGTTGTCGAAGACGGCCTCCGTGTTCTGGATGGCCTCTCCCACGGCCTCCTTTCCCCTCGCCTGAGAGGCGTTGATGTGCACTTCGATGACGTGTCTAGCCAGAGTCTGAATTCACAATTGAAAAGAATTCTTAAAGGAATAAATTACAGCGTCTCTGGCCACGTCGTGGGTGTCCTTGACGATGTAGATCATGTCGAAGCGGGAGAGAATCGTAGGCATAAAGTCAATGTTTTCCTCTCCGCGGTTGTCGTCCCAGCGACCGTAGACAGAGTTGGCGGCGGCCAACACGGAACAGCGGGAATTCAAGGTGGTCGTGATGCCGGCCTAGAAGCGGCCTTAGGTTGCCTTCTCAAAGGGGCAGTCTACCTTAGCGATGGAGATGGTCTGCTGTTCCATGGCCTCGTGGATGGCCACTCGGTCGTCTTCCCTCATCTTGTCAAACTCGTCGATGCAGACCACGCCCCCATCTGCCAGAACCATGGCTCCTCCCTCCATGATAAAAGACCTCTGAAATCAAAGAAATTCAATGAAAGTGAAGGAATACTCACAGACTGAGGGTCTCTGATGACGGAGGCGGTGAGACCGGCGGCGGAGGATCCCTTTCCGGAGGTGTAGACTCCAATGGGAGAGACCTGCTCCACGAATTTGAGGAGCTGGGACTTGGCCGTTCCGGGGTCTCCCAGAAGGAGGACGTTGATGTCACCACGACGGGTGAGGCCATCGGGTAGTCTTTTGCGAGAACCGCCAAAGAGAAGACAGGCGATGGATTTCTTAATGTCTTCGGAACCGTAGATGGAAGGAGCGATCGACTTGGCGATCAGTTCGTAGACGTCAGGGCGCTTGGCAACTTCCCTGAAGGAAGGGTTTAGACATGAATAAAGATCTCTTCGTGGTGGGACTCAAGACAAGTCTAGCGATCCCAAACTGCCCAGTCATTTAAATACTTCGCTCAAAAACTCACTGGAACTTCCGCTCCTCCTCGGGAGTGAACTGGGAGAACTCGGCACGGCCGGGGCCGCTCATCTCCACGTGGATGCCCAAAACGCGGAGGTAGGGAGTGCGGATGCCAGAGAGCGACTTGTCTCCCCTCTGAAATCAATTCTCTTATTTTACGTCATTTCTATCAATTTTTCAATAAGAAAAGCTGGTGAAAATCCACTCACTCCCTTCTGGAAGAGCTTCTTGATGGAGAAAACGCCGACGATCGTCACGCGGTTGCCGGGAGCCACCTTGTCAGTGAGGTACCTAAACGGATTCACTTAGTACTGTCTAAAGCGGCCTTAGGATGCCTAGAGCGGCCTACCTACCTGTCGCAGTAGAGCTGAAGATGCCTGGGCATCTCTCCGTGAGGCACATCCTCCGGGTTCTCCTGCAGCTTCAGCGTCTGGTAGTCGACGCACTTGCAGCGGTCGGGCACGATCTGGTACGGGTCTATCGGGCAGCGCACAATGTTGCCAGCCTGGGGTCTGGAATTGTCAACTTGCCATTGGTTAGTTGGAATGGCTTACGCTCCACACACGCGGGGCAGTTGGAAGCCGTCCAAACCGGGACGGATCGAGACGTCATTGACCACGTGTTTGCACGTGCGGCACTGCAGACTCACGCGGGTCGCCTTGGCACGGACCTAACATTTGAATATTCAAAATAGAGAAGTGAAGTTTACCTGCGAGGCGGCGACGATGATTCCGGAGATTTTGACGACGTGGGAGACCTCGGAACTCTTCACTTTGCGAATACAGGACGGGTACTCGTCCAGAGTGAGAGTGACCTGGATGTCCTCCAATTCCTCGTGCCCCTCCGGGCGCGGTTGCGTAATCTCGTCAGCCACCGTCTTCGCAGCCTCTTCCAACTGAAATCAAGCTTTAAATAAACGTTTAAAAGGATACAAAAAATGAATTTCCCAAAAATTGAGCAAAAACTCACGGCAGGCATAAATTTCCCAGGAGCGTTGCGGAGCTTCAACGTGGCCGCCTCGTCGTACATCTTCAGATGGTTGAGGCTGATTTCTATGGAGAAGATGCCCAGATTGTAATTTCGCTTCAACTGCTCTCTAAAGAAGGAACATTAAACGAATACTTCGAGAATCAACCTGTAGATCATTCCGAAGCCTCCGGTGGAGAATTCGCGGATGAAGGAGCGGAAAGTGGTCGTCATCTGCTTGTACTCGGCGATCAGCTCCCGGCCCTCGTCGGGGGTTCCATCTTCGGCGAAGAAGCGCTCCTGATGAAGACATTTAAACATGAATATTGAGAGATGTTTACCTGGTAGTAAAGTCCGGGGTTATCGAAGTTGGACATGTCGGAAAACGCTGGAAATTTACAAATTAGTATAATTTAAACGAAACTATAAAAACATAACGGAAGAACATAAATACACAAATTAATACGAATATTTGAAATGATAAATAATCGTTTAATGTAAATCCCAATTCGTAATATTTCTAAGTCAGAAACCCTCCATTTTGTTAGATTTTTAATAATAAGTATTTTGAAAATAGATTATTTTGAGGTTTGTTTTTAGCGATTATTCTAACCAAAAAAATACAGTTTTAACGATAAACAAGCGGAAATGAAAACCGTAAGAAAAGGCCTTCAAACGCTCCATTTTCGCGCACTTTTGCATTCGCGCGGGAATTCGAAAAGGGGTTACGGTATTGGCGCCCGGCCAACAACTGGACCAGCCGCCATTACGCTAATTAGGAGGATAAAACTGATGTTTGATGTATATTTTGGGTTTTGCGTTTGAAGATAAATTCAGCCACAGCAGTCAAGACATTTATTTCGGCCGACTTGGTCATTGAACATTCAAGTCAGGTACGCCGGAAGTAAGATCATCCATATTTTAATTACGATTTTCTTGACCGGTGTAATCGAAAAATAGGGTAGGAGCATAAGTTAAAGTTTAGAAGGTCACTTCGAGTCATCACGTGGTCGTAAACCGACTAGGCCGAAGCGGCCATTGTAGAAGTCTTTTCCATCAAATTTTACCCCTTCAGTGCCTGATGAGAACAACGGTCCCCTTGGAAGCTGGATGTCACACTGTCGAAATGAAACAGAAATCAGTCAACATCAAGGGTGGCAGGACTGGGCGATTGGTCAAATTGTCTTATTCCGGAGCGACATCGATAAGTGGAATACGTAGATGAAAGAATATCAGCAGCACCGCAGCTTAGTAGCAGACGGAACATAAACTACGGAATAACCACTGAGAATGCAATTTTGGCAACATAGCATATAGTTGCCTTCCATATAAGTAGACTTTTGCACATCTAGTAAAAAACTACTAAGACTAAGAAGCTTAGACAAAACGATCTTGCAACAAGACGTAGTTGACCATTTGACAGATTCCACGACCATTCACCCGGAGGATGAATAACGACTATTCATCCCATAAACGACAATTCATCCGCGACTTTTCATCCCCGCGAAACGACAATTCACCCGATTAACCCCATAGTGCGACAATTCATCCTAATAGGGGCAACATAACAAAAATTGATCAGATCACACGAGGTTATGGGAGTTCAGCGCGACAATCTTGCGGAGATACAGAAGAATGAGGTTCCTGTCAGGTTTTGTGATGGTGTAGGAGTCGTGGAAGGAACGTATCTCCCCATCCAGCAGGATCATCCTCTGTTTTTCATTTGGAAGGGGTGTTTGGAGTGTACGCGGGGCCCCCACCCCGCGGATTTGTTTGTGAAAAAAAAAGATCGGATGTATAAGGTGAAGCAGGAATTAAAATAAGTACATAAAATTTAGTTTTTTGATTGGACGTACAAAAAAAATTTCCATTTGGACGTATAAAAAACTATTTCGACGGACGTATAAAACTGACACTTTTACGGATGTATAAAAAAGTTGACGTACAAAAAAATTCGCGGACGTATAAGGTGATAAAGAGCCATCAAAAAAATCCGGTAAAATTGTGAAAATATGGCAAAAATATAAAACATGACCAATTCATCAAAAATCCGACAAAACCAAAAAATCCGGTAAAATTTCAAAGTCCGGTATTATTTTTAAGGTCCGGTAAAATGGTAAAAATCCGGTAAGTTTGAAAGGTCCGGTAACATTCCTTAAAATCCGGTAATTTTTATAGAATCCGGTAAACCAGGATTGAACCCAACAGTCTTCAAAAGATACATTATTATGCGGGGGATGAATCGGATGATTTGTCGTTATCCATGTCGTTTATGTGTGCGGGTGAATTGTCGTCATCCGCGTATGAATTGTCGTTAAACCATTTGACAGGGTAGGGTTGTTGAACTTTTTTTAAAGACAAAGAAAAGAAAACGTTTTTAACATGTAACAATTTATTGTAACGGTTGTAACAACAAAAACATTTAGGCCTTGGCCTCCTGAGCCAGGCTGGCCTTGGTGGCTCCGAGGAAAGACCTCTTCTCGGCGGTGGTCTGGAAACGTCCGTGACCGGTCTTGGAAGAGGTGTCGATCCACTTGAGGTTGATCTTCTCGTGGGCGAACCTCTTGGTTTGCACAAGGAGGGACTTGCGGAGGGTAATGAGGCGCTTCTTGGGTCCAAGCACAGCTCCACGGACCATGAGGAAGTCCTGCTTGACGATACCGTAACGGGGGAATCCTCCCTGAAAAAATCCAAATTAGTTTGCGTACTACATATAATTTATAAATTCTAAAAATCGTCTTTTTAAAAGACAATCCTCAGAATTAAGTTTTTTCGTCAAACACCAGTTGGCATTGCAGACATTCTCATCATTGGAAATGTTGGGAAAACAAAGGTAAAAACAAATAATTCTCACCATGGGGTTGATGGTCTTCTGGGTAAGATCGAACTCGGTGGATCCGTTGTTCTTTCCCTCGGGGGTCATGCAAGACTTTCCGACGCGGTAGATCTTCTTGTTGATGTGGGTACGGTGATGGTATCCCTTCTGTCCAGCGCGCGCAACGGTGAAGGACACACGGGACGGATGCCAAGCTCCAATACAAGCGACCTTGCGGAGACCCTTGTGGGTCTTGCGAGGAAGCTTCTTTGTGTGCCACCTGCTGGTGACACCCTTGAATCCGTGTCCCCTGGTGACTCCGATGGTATCGATCATCTCGTCCTGGGAGAAGACGTTGTCAATGGGAACCTGAAAGCAATTTATGAAAATGACGCAATGTGCACAAATGTTACCTGCTTCTCGAGGTGGTCCCTGGCCCAGTCGACCTTCTCGGCGATGGTGCCTCCGTTGACCTGGATCTCCATGATGTGAGCCTTCTTCTGCTTGCGGCCAAGGATGGTCATCTAAAAACCGATTATCAGCTTGATTTTAAGAGATTTACAAACCTGGGTGTGGGCGATGACGCGAATGGAAGAGCAGTACTTCTTCATCTTAGCAAGGTCAGCCTCGATGGCCTTCTTGCCGTCGTCATCCTGCCACTTCTTGGCGTACTTGGTGAAGGCCTTCTTCTTGGACTTGCCCCTATATAATGAATGTGAACCAAGTGCCTTTACGACAGCATCAATTGAGCTGTAGTACAAGCCACTGCAAGTTCAACAACTTTCGTGCTGCCGAGGCAACAGAGGAAAGCATTCATCACTACTTGCTTACAAGCTATACTCGTGTACAAAGTACAGAGGAGATAGCTGGAAACTATGGAAATGGCTTGAGTACTAAATGCACTCTTGAAGACCGAAAAGGGAATAAAAACGAACCAGTTCTTGTAGAAGCGGCGCCTGCAGTCGTCGCTGAGGTGCTCAGCGTAGACGGTCTTGAAGTTGCGGGGACCGCGGGGGGTGTCGATGTATCCGACGATTCCGACAATGACCATGGGAGGGGTCTCGATGATGGTGACGGCCTCGACGACCTCCTTCTTGTTGACCTTAGATCCGGGCTTGTCGACCTAAAATAGCACATGAGTATTATTCAAACGAGTGAAAATTACCTCGCGGACGATGTGAGTCATACCAGACTTGTATCCGAGGAAAGCGGTAAGGTGGATGGGCTTGGAAGCATCATCCTTGGGGAAAGCCTTGCACTTTCCGCGATACCTCTTAGAGCGCTTCTTGGGAGCAAAGCCCATAGAACCGTGGCGGGGCGCCGAAAACTTTCGGTGCGACATGTTGTTACCCTGAAAGCAGAAAATTTAATACATACATTTCATAAATGAAAAAAGATTGAAAAACAAATTACAATAAATGAAAATAAAAACTGGACAAAAATCAAACGTAAACCACGAAAGAAAGAAGAAAAGTCGCATTTTTAGGATTCTCTGCAATTGGGATTGGCCTTTTGCGCCAAGGTGTATCAGGGTGTGCTGGCATACTACGGTATTTGGCCAGGGTGCATTTACCGCACCGAATTCAGAGAGGATGGCTAAAATTGAGGTTTTTGTGATTCCTGGCAAGTATTTCTGTTATTTTTAGAGAATAATATTAATAAATATATATCGGCACACCCTGATATACGTATAATAGTTAAAATTTCACTTTAATGTATTTTAGTGGGTTAACAGAGTGATTCTATTGCTTGAGCTCATGATTCCCTTCAGGATACAACTACCGAATATTGTTGAACAACTAAAAATGACGGAATCCAGGGGTTTCCGTGCAGTTACGTGAGGTTCCCGGAGTGTGTGTTATGCACGAGTGCTCATGAATGTAGAGAAATCATGTTGAGTTTGTTAGAGACGCAGAATGAAAGGATTCGAGTAGTAGAGATGTTTGAGACGCAGACCCGTAGTGAAACGGTTAGAAATGCAGAGTAAGACGACGAAAGTCATGTGGGATGGGAGTTAATGACGCAGAGTGAGGAGGAAGAGACCCGGATGGAAGGGGAGAGGGTGGCGTCCCTGCAAATCATTCTTCTCTCCCACTATCTCTCTCTCTCTCTCTCTCTCTCTCTCTCTCTCTCTCTCTCTCTTTCCTATCCTTACCTTTATCATCGCTTTTCTTTATCATTATTTAAATTTGTATCTTTTCCTCTTTTTTCTTGTTCTTTTATAGTAACTTTAGAGTGAGGCTTCTCTGATGAAGTATTTAACTTTTCAATTTGAAATTTCTATTTAACTATGCCCCGCTCACTCTATTATAATGATAGTTTTACCGTCAGTAGCAAGGGGCGAAACGGTGGATTTAACTATTTAACTCTTTCCATTTTTAAAACTTATTATTCACATACAGGTTTTTAAATTCCAATTTCCTCTTCTCTTTTCTTATCTCTCTCTCTCTCTCTCTCTCTCTCTCTCTCTCTCTCTGTGCATATGTGTATCTCTATGTCTATTTCTCTCTCTCTCTCTCTCTCTCTTTCTCCCTCTATCTATATTGCTTGGTTGCTTTCGGGTTTCCAACGGACATGCCCAGCCTACTGTGCCCCAAACCAATCTTGTTCTATAGTAACCGCTGTCGTATTTACAAGCGAATTCCCATAATTAACCCCCATGGGGCGACTTTTCACTGAATTTCCGTCTGTTTTCCCCTGGAACGCCTCCTGCCAGCCGGGTTCGCGCCGGTCACTCGGCCCCGCCCCCTCTCCGAAGAGAGAAAGAACCTCCGTTCGCCTATCAACCAAATGTCTCGACCTAAGAGACCACCTTCTATTCCTAATCAATCGGATATCTTACCGTACCTAGCTACCGTTCTCGCAGCTGTTTTACCATTTCTAAAAACACTGGGCGCCGAGTTTGTCTTCGACGATGGGTAGGTTTTCATAATCTTAAAGCTTGATTTTCACTGCGAAAATTGATGTGGGGTAAACGTACTTAGCCCATTCTGGTCTGTCTGAGCTACCAATACCTAAAGTATATCTCAGTCACACGACCCGGGTTCAATCCCAGCCGGCGCTCTCCCGAAAGATTCAATCTGCTTAGTTTGACCTGAACACCATACTAAAGCAGTAAGGCGGCTGGTAATAACGAGGGTTCGGTGCCACTTCCATTCACAAATGTCATTTGTTGGCTTGACGAGAAAGGGGCGCCGGCTGTCAGCAACACCGGCCCCCGGCCACACAATTCAAAGGCGTCGCAGAAGGTAGGCACATGTGTTTCCACTGAACGATAATGGAGACGGAGAAAAACGACAATTGCTTTCTTTGCCACGGAAATATCTCAGACGGAGATTCTCAGATAGACGGTGCCTCCTCATTAACCGGAACGGCTGGCTGATTAGCTTCGTTCAGGGTTCGGAGACTAAGTGGGGACTGGTTGGGTGGGAGAACCAGAACTATAACTGTATCTGTCTCTGACTCTGGCTCTGTCTTAGACCCTGTCTATCTCTGTCTCTGTCTGTCTGTCTTTCTCTCACCCCCGTTTCTCTTCCACCTCCATCATGCAAATTCCCCTCCTCCCACTTGGCATACCCTTGTTATTCCAACGCCTAATTCTGGAATCGGAGGCTAAAGCAGCATAATTAGCGCATGGGCGCTCGTGCCCATCATGGGTGGTCCCGCGGGGGTGCGCCGATGCAAATCGCTCCGTGACTGTTGATAGATGACCGCCAAAGGAGGCCTCGCGGCTTATCGCCATGTTGAGCAACAGGCGACGAGATAGTGAGAAATGGGAGGGAGGGCAAAACAAGGTGAAATCTATTCTCTCTCTCTCTCTCTCTCTCTCTCTCTCTCTCTCTCTCAGAATACTTAAAAGGCCGCAGCAGGTGATTGTGACCTTGATTTGAAATCACCACACTACCACTTAATTGAATTGGTTTTGCCTGTTGCCAAGATATATGGAATGGGTCACACAGGGTGTGGCAGTGATTTCTTGGGCGATACGGTCGCGAGGCAGCTGAAAATGGGCGTGGCTTAGCTAGCCAATTTAATCTATTTATCTACCTCTACCTGTGGAGATTGTTCAATGAACCCCATTTCATCGACAGATCGTTAGTTTACACAAGAAATGTTGCGAATCATGTTGCCAATAGCGCGTAACAATCTGAAGTCTGAGGGGGTACCCTGAAATTAAAATTATATTCTCAAATTCAAATGCCTTTGTTTCAGACCAGCAGTTGTCACAAACTCCGACGTTTTGGGCTCTTCTTCGTTGCGGGACCTTTTCTTCCACGATTTCTGGGGAAACGATGTCCATCTCCCTGGATCTCATAAGAGTTGGAGGCCTCTGACCACCCTCTCCTTCCGGTGGACCCATTCCATCTTCGGTCTTTCCCCCGTGGCGTAAGTTTTCCCAACTCAACTGGGTGTATGCGCAGGAAAAGCGCGTTTTTTATTGTCCTAGCCGGTCTCGCCGTGAGCCGAAAGGGAAACGTCGCTCGTAAAAGAGCGACGGAAGGAGAAATAGTCGGTAATCGATGATTTCGTTAGGAAAGGGGGATTGTATGGGGGTTTCAGTTGGGCAAAATAGAGATTTAAAAGTAATGGGCGGGTCTCATCCCAAAGGGAGGTGTGTGCGCGTGTGGGCGTGATTGCGTGTGGCTGCCTCAAGCGGCTGTCTACTTCCACCTCAAAAAGCATCTGTACTGATGACCTATGCGATCCCATAATGCGCTCATTAGTCTTTTCCCTTGACTGACCACCCCGTTTTGTTGTGGCCGTGTCCCCTGATCAAGTTGTTGTCCAATTGCCATGTGACGCTATGATATGGGAGCCGACGAGGTAATTATCGCTCTCCTAATAAGCCGTCTTCCGGACTAATGGCAGCCAAAGCCGCCGCCAGATGCTCCATAAGGGAGATTGCAGTGGTTCGACAAGCTCTTGGAGCCCGTCGGAAACGGAAAACAGCGATTACCACACACTTGGAGGTAATAAGGCGAGTGGGAGTGGAGACAACTGCGAGAAAGCGGAAAGTAGGAAGATCACCCCAGGCGGTTGGGGGTTCATAAGGTCACTCTTTCACGAATACACGTTCACACATCCACACAAGAAACAAAAGATTAGAGTTATGATTCAGATTTCACGCTTGCAACATCGTCCTTCATGCCCTGATTTGCTGTTTGATGTACTGCTTCACTGGTCGCTTAGGCATGAACCTACGTAAGTCTTCAGTCTGGAGTACTCTCTCTCTCTCTCTCTCTCTCTCTCTCTCTCTCTCTCTCTCTCGGCTGCCACATTGGAGCCCATATTAGAGACCGCAATAGCTCCATGTGCCAAAAGACGCCGAAACCAATTCCTCCGCGTGCCGTTAATTTCCCTGCGAGACCCATTCGGCCATGTCTTTCTGTTGATTAGCATGTCAGCCAACGTGACATGAAAAGGTAATGCCTCGATTCGATTCCAAGGCGGGGGAACTCTTTAGGCCGAATCGCGGAAATCCAATGAGCAGGCTCTGTTCCCGAGAGAGAAAGGGTGACATGACAGCCTGAGAACATGAATTGGCTTCAGAGAGATGAAAATGAGTACTTAGGGGTCTCTCTCTTTCTCTAATTTTCTCTATCTAACGTTCTCTCTCTTAATCGCATGACTTCAGGCACCCGTCTCGTGGCAGTTCTCTGGTTCTGTGTTCATCCTGTCCACTGCGAAGCGGTCTCTGGTGTCGTAGGCAGGGCAGACCTCCTCTCTTGTCTCTTCGTTCTTCTAGGTCTCATCTACCATGACATCTACCAGGTTTGCATAAATCACTTTCGAAGATTCCATCCATGACTTCAGGAACCCGTTGGAGTCATTCTGCTTTCCTCCCTGGCTCTCCTCTCAAAAGAGACTGGTCTGATGTTGCTTCCTCTGGCCGTCGCGCATTCACTGATCTTGAGGGTGAGTGTAAAAGGAGGCGACGACCTCGACATCCGACCGACCGGCGCTAATGACGATTCTTCCGTGTACGGGACCGAAGGCCTTCGCCGGAAGACTTGCGTCCGGCCAATTAGCGCCGCAAATTGTGCGCTCCTCCAGAAACAACGCGATTACCTCAAAGGGAGGAGTTTGGCGAAAGGTGGACATCAAAGGATACGGGGGAAACAAGAGGCAGAATTAGAGAAAGAGAGATAGAAAAATAGAACGAGAGCGACAGAGACAGAATCATCTTTTCCAGCGCTCTCCAAACAAAAACCTCCTCACTCTCCTTGCTGCCTCTCTCTTCATTGCGTCTGTCAGAGTATCTTTTACCGGATCTCCAAGGTACTCTCACTTTTTCGACCAAAACAATCCTCTTTTCAGTTTTTCCTCCTCCGACAACCCCCTCCCCCACGAAAAAAGCCTCTTCACTCGTGTTGCCACAACCTTCTATCTCCCAGTTTTTCACCTCCTACTGCTAATTTTTCCTAAAGACGTATGTTTTCTTGTTGTCAAAGCAACCCAAGTTTAGCTATGTTTCGACTGGTCTATGGGATCCATTCCCCTCATTACGTCACGTGTCGATGTTCGTCTGTGGTATAGCCTGGGTGTTTACATGGCTGCCTGCTGGTTTACAACAAAGCTCTTTCTAAGGTAATTGGAGTGATTTGATGTACCACCTTTTTTGACCTACCTTGTCTTCAGTTTCATCTGGGTTATTTCAGTAAAAGTCGTCTTGGTCTCTACTGCATCGTTTTTTCGGTGATTTCCTTCCTTCCAGCTTCAAATATCTTCTTTCCTGTTGGTTTTCTGGCAGCTGAAAGGATTCTTTACCTACCGAGTCTTGATTTTTGCATTCTTGCGGCAATTGTTATTGAAGAACTGTGTCAAAAGTGAGATTTTCGAGAAGAACTAGCAAATTGTCCATTTTAGATGCAAACTTCCATTTGCCCATGTGGCTGTGGTGATATTCTGCCTTCTGACTACGCGTACATTGAGGAGGAATGAGGATTGGGTGACGGCTGAGGCGTTGTATAGCAGCGCGGTTCATTTGAATCCACCTAAAGGTTGGTTAGACGACAAGAGGGCATAACAACACACAGGCACATACACACTCGCACATGCACACACTCACGCACTCACCCACATACAATCACGGACATACACGCATGCACACATACGCATATACACACACGCACACACATACACATAGTTAAAATTTCAGCTTGGGCGAACCTTGGCCAGACCCTTGCTTCCAAAGGACAATTGGAGGCCGCCGCATCAGCCTACGACCATGCCCTCCAACACAGAGGAAACATGGCCGATACTTGGTACAACTTGTGGGTTCTTCCGCATTTCCTTCCAATTTTATGTCTTAGGGGTGTTCTTCAAAGCGGATTGGGTAATCACACCGAGGCTGAGAAGAGTTACTCCACTGCGATTCGCATTCGAAGCTCATTCGCCGCGGCTCATCTGAATTTGGGAGTGGCCCTTTGGAGACAGGGGAGGAAGGAAGAAGCCGAAAGGGTCCTGACACGATGTCTGGAGATTGACGGAAGAGGGCTGAAGAATTGGAGAGTTCATGAAGAAGCGCAGAATGGATGTAGAGTGCACAGAGGGAGGATTCGGATGAAAGAACGACGATGGGAAGAGGCAAAAGAGGATTTTCTTGAGGTAAGGAGGGCACTTGTGGATTCTATGCTCACAATGCTCTTTCCAGTCCTTATCTTCAACAGATGGATCTCTAAAGCTCTTAGCGTCTAAATCTGTCGCGGAAGTGGATGTCCATCTTGGTCATCTAGATGAAGCTTCAGTTCGACTACAAGAGCACCTTCATGAAAACGGAGCCCACATTCCGTCTCTTTTGCTATTTTCTCAAATTCTTGTGAAACAGGTACTAAAACAGTATGTTTTCCCTATTTAAACTTCAGAACAACACCCAGAAGGCTGAAACTATCTTACGAAAGGCAGTTCACTCCTCTGGGAACTGTCTCCAATGTCTCAGTGAACTGGGACTTTTGATAGCCGAGAGAAGTCCAAAAGAGAGCGAAGGCCTTCTGAGGAGAGCAGTTCTGATTGAACCAAAAGGGGTTCATCTGCTGAACTATGGAGTGATTCTTCACAAGAATGGAAGATTGGAGGAAGCGGAGGGGATTTACAGAAGAGTGATGGTGGAAGGAGGAGGAGAGGGAAAGTTGGCGAGAGAGAATCTGGAGAAACTTAAGCGGTCGAAGGCAAAACGGGTTAAACAATTGTGATTCTCTGATTGAACGGGTACAGAGTAATAAAGAGATTTTTTTATCAAACATTGTGTGTGCGTGTGTGCACAAGCGCACGTGACAGCCTCAGACAGCTTTCTACTTTACCTCAAAAACATCTGTACCTGGTGACGACCACCTGCTCCCTTAATCGAGAGAGTTTTCCCTTAATCGAGGGAGTCTATTTTCTCCCGGTGACTGCGTGTTCTCAATGCAACTTCCCCAAACTTCAACCTAGTCTTCAATCTATTCGTTGATGTTCTGTGAAACAATGGATAATCCCCGAACTATTCAGGAGGAACAGCACCATCGCTTTCGTGGAATTATATTTCTAAATGTTCGACAGTTGTGAACTGAAGAAAATTAAGAGAACATTATTATGTGTGAAAAAGCGAGACTCAAAAAGAGTGGGTGGTTTGGTTCCTGATCGTATAAAAAGTGAACAATAGAATCCTTGTCTGCTCTACTGATATTTAATCGGACAAACTATTCAGTAAGCGATTCAATATATTTATTTTCGTATCCGATCCCGCTTGAGGTGGTTTTGGCGTTTCGAAAAGGTGGTCACGTAATTATTTTCTTTTGTTTTCTTTTGGTATCTTTCTTACATTTCTATTGTTCACTTTTTATACGATCAGGAACCAAACCACCCACTCTTTTTGAGTCTCGCTTTTTCACACATAATAATTGTTCTCTTTTTATCAGTATTTGTAGAATACTTCAAGTTAAGGGTTTCCCTCTAACAATGCATTTTCCCCATCGTGCCCTTAATTTCTAGTCAAGAAAAGAGAAAAGCGGTGGGAGTATCAAGGGAGGCGCGGCAAAAGTCCTCCCTCGATTTGTTTTGAGGCTGCGCTCAGGTGCGGTCGGCCTAACTTTTACGTCAGCATTGTAATGTGTGAAAAAACACTAATTAGAATATTATTAAAACATATTGTCCCGCAATCAATTAATCAAGTAGGTTTAGTAAATACAGCTGGCACAACGAATTATCTAAGCTAAAACACACTTTTAAACCACTTTAGTTAACTTTCCAAAAAGAGCGTCTGACTAATTGCATAAAAAGCAAATAGAAAACCACTGGCGGGGATTGAACCCGGGTCGACAGAATTCGAATCTAATGTTTACACCATTACACTACCGGTTCAATTGAGTTTCGCCAAAAACGCAGTTTTTCCGCTGTTATTCTAACGTTTTTTAACCGATTTGGCTGGTTCATCGCTCCCCACCGACCTGCTAAGGGTTCCGACACCTCTGCAAAATTTCATATTGATACGTCTATCGGTTCGCCTGTGGCGAGGGGATATTCAACTACGGGAGACATCGACATTTTAGGCAACGGGGAGGAATCAAACCACCGCGGAGCGCTACGCGCAATTTTAAATTCAAATAAAATAATTTTACTTAAATATGCAAAGACCAAAAAAAGACGAATTCCCTTCATCGCCAAAAAAGAAAACAATCATTTCAGTTTTTTACTGATCACCACATACAATAAATAAAATCTTATACTCGATCACTTTTTGGTATCCTTATTATCCTCCATTGTTTTTGTTGACGGCCTCCTTCTCGCCGTCTTTCTTCTTCTTCTGTCTGTTCCATTCTCGCACGAATCAGCTGAAACCACGCCTCGTCAGACATGAACGGAGCCTAAAGAAAAATTGCATGAATACTATCTAAGTCCTTACGTCGCTGCGGATCATGGCGTCAACGAGATTGTCCCAGGCCTTATCCTCGTGACACACCCTGATAATAAGCTTGTCGTCGTGGGAGACATTCCAGCCGATGTTCTGCAACATCTCCATGATCTGATCCGTCCTCTTATTGATCTCCAGTCTCTCTGTGGTAGGCACTTCTCCGAACGCTGAGCGCACAATATAGCGAACCGTATAGATCCTATAAATAATGGGAAAATATACAGTGGAACAGTAGACTACCTCGAAGTTCTTGTGGGAAATCATCGTCGATTTATAGCGCTGCTTCCCGTCCTTGCACGTGACCTTTTCCTGAATTTATGGAACGTTAGAAAAAAGAGATGAAGGGAGACAAGAATGAAGAAACTAGAGGTGAAAACAGAAAGAAGAGAAGGAGGCGTTGATAAAAGAGAAAAAGGACTCACCCTCTTAGGCAGCAGCTGGTTCATCACGCGTTTGATTTCGGGCGCGAACTCTCGACGCTCGGCGTCGATCACGTCAACGAGAGTCCGGACGTCCTTTTTCGAACCGTTCACGATCTTCGTAATGCAGCCAATTGCGTTGTTGTACCTCTCCTCTGATTCACTCAAGGCATTCGTCTTCTCCGCCTTGACCTGCTCCAATTGCTCCACCTTTATGCGTAGTTCCGTGTTTTTCGCGCGGAGGATCTGGGGGTCATTCGCCGGAGGAATTACAAGAATCGGCGTGCGAGGCCCAACTTCTGAAAAAGATACATTTCAATGGAAAGTAAAGTGAATGATACGGGTAGAAATAGATACAGAAACAGAGAAAGAGATGTAGAATCAATTTGTTAGTTACCCACTGTTATCGACGGATTTCCTTTGATTCCGGAGACGCAGAAAGCGAGGATTGGCCACTAACTTTCCACGAAGGAATATCAAAAACGCCTAAAGACACATCATTGGAATTGTATAAGGAAACTGTGGAAAAACTCCACTCATACGAGAAAACAAGAATAAATTATTGTGTGAAAAAGCGATTAGCGAAAGAATGGGTGGTTTGGTTCAGGGTTGGATTAAAACAGAACAAAAGGATCCAACACCAATATGATTACTCAACTTCAATTAAAATTCGTCAACATATAAAAAGAAATCTCTCCTAAATTTATTACTTTTTAACCAGCAAGCGCGACGCGCTGCGCGTAAATGTCGATCACTCGACGATGGCTCCTTTTGCCGTGTGAGCGAGAATACCGTGGTCTCACGCGAAATTGCGTCCACCGCGATGGCCTCCGCGCCACGCCTCCAGGCGCCTCTCCAGGGGAAACCCCAGTTTCCGCCTGTAAAGCGGGGCTTAACCTCGACTTCAACATTGGTCAAAAATGCAAATGGGTGTAAATTCCCATGACTCTATGGTCTAGTCAATCAACACTTTCAATCTTCCTAAGTGTTGTAGCCGTTAACAATAGTTAAATTAGATAGTGTATTACAAGAAGGATAAATAGAAATATTAAAACAGAGAGGTAAAAAGGACGGGTGTACTCGAGGAAGAGCAGTACAAGACTGGCTTGTTGGCAGAGGGCGATTAGCTGATTAACTATATATTGATAATTATGATAATTAGTGACATTAGCATATGAATAACTGTCTACAACACTAAGCACACACATACACACACTTCGCTGTATTTTGGACTTTTCTCGGCTATCAAAAGTCCCAGTTCACTGAGATATTGGAGACAGTTCCCAGAGGAATCAACTGCCTCCCGTAAGATAGTTTCAGCCTTCTGGGTGTTGTTCTGAAGTGGCGAGAGATTTAGATGCCAGGAGGAGAAGATACATTGTAGAAGATTTCCTGTTTACGCCGAATGAAAGAAGCCTTTGTGTAGTTTAAAGTGCGATCACTTTCAGAAATTGAGGCATTTCGCAACGGAGCGCGAATGACAGCTGATGTGACGTCATTGGGGGTGTGAATCATTGATAGAACCAGTCGGCTGTCGCTGCTTTTCTCTCGCCGTTTCTTAATTCCTCATTGTCCTATTTTGTATATTTTTGTAAATTAATACAAAACAATCCTTTTAATTGTATATGAACCACCTGGGCCGCGTCTCGAGGCCTCGGCGCCCCCTTGACCCATATTACTCATCCATGCAATCCTCCTGTATTTGTCCTTCTTTCCGCCCTCCTCATTCTTTAATTTATCATATTTTTCAGAATGTCGAAGGTAAATTCGGCAAATTTCATCTACGCCCCGTTGAAAACGACGAGTGAGGTGGATTTGGTGAAGCCTCTCACGTCCTACATCGACACCGTCTACAACACCTCCGATGACAACAAACCGGAAATCACCGAGGCTGTCCAGGTACCTAATTTCACCCATTTTCGATTGTTTTGGTCTCCAGGAGCTCAACAAGCTGAGGATGAAGGCCTGCTGCCAGCCGCTGGACAAGCATCAGTCCGCCCTCGACGTCATCACTCGGTAGGTCTTCAATACATTCTTTTTTTAGATTATCGTAAAATCGATACTAAAGGGCCGGATATTTCCAATATAATGTCAATAACTTTTTTATCAATTCAAAAATTCTCGTTTCTGGTCCCGTAACGAAATCGGGATCTACTAGCGAAAACTTATTTAATGGACTGTATCTAGACCCTTTTGGGGATTGTCACTTTGAAGGATGTTTACACGTCATTCGCCAACCTTGCCGCGTCTTTTGTCTTCCCCTGATAATCCGGCTGATATGCCGAGTGACTCACTATTTGAGCAACTCTTTGCAGGTACTACGACCAGCTCGTCGCCATCGAGAACAAAATCGTCATCTCCGCCACGCAGAACCCCGTTGTTTTCAAATGGAAGGAAGCCTTCGAGAGGGGAGGACTCTTCTCCAACAAGGTTAGTTCACCCAAGGTTTCAAAAACCAAATGATTGGGTTTCAGGCCTCGCTCTCCATCGCCGACGGTTCCTACGAGAGGGCCTGCGTACTGTATAATTGCGGAGCCCTCATGTCACAGATCGCTTCGAACCAGCTGCTCGTCACCGACGAGGAGATGAAGACGGCCGCCCGTCTCTTCCAGCAATCTGCAGGTTTGTTTAGTAATTTAAGTGGCCTTATGCTGTCTTTATTCTGTTTTGAATGTCTATTTCCTCCGTTTCAGGCGTGTTCGCCCAGCTGCGAGACACAGTCCTCGGTCTGGTTCAACAGGACCCCACTCCCGACCTCCTGCCGGACACTCTGGCTGCCTTCTCCATGCTGATGACGGCCCAGGCTCAGGAGAGCATCTACATCAAGGCCTACAAAGGTAGATTTCTCCAGCCTAGGCTATTTCATACTTCAACTTTAGACAAAATGAAGAACTCTGTTCTGTCGAAGATCGCCGCCCAGGCGGCCGACTTCTACCAGGAAGCGGCCAAACTGATGACGAAGGAGACGGTTAAAGGACTGTGGGAGAAGGAGTGGACTGCGCTGGTGAATGGAAAGGCCATGGGATACCAGGCCATGTCCCAGTACCATCAGGCGGAGGTCGACGGAGAGACTCATAAGATCGGAGAGCAGCTCTCCCGGCTGACCGAGGCCATCAGACTGTCCGAGTCTTGCATGAGGTACATCACCCCCTCCTTCCTCCAGGAGACACTGGCCGTCCTCCCCAAGGCCTTTGCTTCCGCCAAGAAGGACAACGACTTTATAGTAAGTCTAAACTACAAACTACAATCTAACTTTAATGGTTTCAGTACCACGAACGAGTGGCCGACTTCCGCTCCCTCGCCCCTCTCGGCAGAGCCCCTGTGGCGAAGCCGCTCCCCGTCGGAAACCCCATGTCTCCCCGCTTCAAAGGTAGGTTCTTTTTAGTCTTATAAAGAATAACCTGTTTCAGATATGTTCTCTAATTTGGTGCCGGTGCAGGTGCTGAATGCAATGCAGTCCTACCAGGGAAGGAAGGCGGAGATTGTGAACATCGAGAGTGGCAGACTCAGGGAACACACACAGCTCATGAATGGGTAGGCTGCCTTCGTTCTTCCTCATTCAATTTTTCTCTTCCAGGCTCTTGGCCTCGTTGAACCTGCCGGCCGCCCTTGAAGACGTCACTTCGTCTGAGACCCTGCCCGACTCGATCAAGCAGAAGTCGGCCAAGGTGAAGCAGGCCGGCGGATTGGACGAAATCAATCGGCTGATCACGGAACTCCCCTCTCTCTACAAGAGAAACGAGGAGATTCTCAATGAGGTAGCCTGTTTTTAGACCTTTAAATTGTGGTTTTCAGACTAATCGCATGCTGACGGAGGAGAAGGAGAGCGATGACAAACTGCGCACGCAGTTCTCCACTCGCTGGTCTAGGATGAGCAGTGAACAGCTGACAGGACCCTTGGTTCAGGTGGGAATTGGGAGTGCCTTTTTGTAGTTGAGGTATTTGCAGGAGATTGGAAAGTACCGTGGGATTCTGCACACTGCCTCGACCGCCGACAAAATGGTGCGCGACAAGTTCGACGCGAACCGGGCGGGAATCGAGATGCTGAGTAAGAGCGAGTCTGACCTGAAGGGAACGATCCCCGGTCAGCAGTCACACGCCGGCGGAGGAGTGACGGAGGCAGTGCAGCGGCTGAAGGGACTGATGGAGAAGGTGCAGCAGATCAAGGTGGAACGGGAGAAGCTGGAGAAGGAACTGAAGGACGCCAACTGCGACCTCACCAACGACTTCCTAAAGGCGATGGCCGAGAGCCAGCTGCTGAACGAGGAGGCCATCTCGAAGGAGAAGATCGCCTCGATCTACGGCCCGATGAGGGAACGCGTTAATGCCTCCATCAAACAGCAGGAGGACGTCATGGCCGATGTGGAGGTGCCCTCGATTCACTTTCTTTTTTTTATTAGATACTTTAGACCTGGAACAACAAGTTCACTAACGAGAAGAGCGGCACTGGCTCCGGGGCGGAAAGGGAGCGCACGCTCAAGCTCCTGGCCGCTGGATTCGACACGTTCAACGAGTTGAAGAACAACTTGGAGGAGGGAACTAAGGTCCGTCTTTTGATATTGGGCGTTAATGGTCTATTTGCAGTTCTACAACGATCTCACGCCGATTCTGGTGCGACTGCAGCAGAAGGTCAGCGACTTTGTGTTCGCGAGGCAGACGGAGAAGGAGGACCTCATGCGCCAGATGCAGCAGAACATTGTCGCCGGGGGAGCCGCAGCCGCCGCTCCTGGTATGTTTGACTAACAGTTCTCATTGGCCTGGGAATCAAACTGCTGGCAACCTCAGGCCGCTCTGCCACCTAGTTTATTTAGCAGTTTCAGCTCCTCCCCGCCCTCCCCCGCCTCGTCCTCAGGAAACGGCCGGCACGCCCGTCGCCCCTCCCCGCACCCAGGCCTCTCTCCAGGGTGAGTCTCCGCTTTCTTTCTTTTCCTTTTCGCACGTCTTCGTTCCATGTCGTCGTTTTGTGGCTTGACTTAGCCTTTAGCCGATGGTTCTGCCCCTCCGCAGCCTCCGCAACACACGCCTCAACCGCCGATGGTGCCTCAGCCACCCTACTTCCAACAGGCCGTGCCCTACGGTTCGTAGTTAGACTGTGGTCTCTCACCAATTGTATCCGTTTCCTTCGCTTAACGCTTCCTTTTCGGCCTTGCATTTCCCAAATTAACCCCTTCTCTCTGAAGACCTTGGTTAATTCGATTGTTGCAGGCCAGCCTCAGCCGATGTTCTACCAGCCGCAGTACCAGCCCAACTTCGCCAACCCCTATATGACCTTCCCCGGAGCCTTCCCCAACTACCAGGTTAGGGTTTAAACCTTACTTACAAGCTTGTTATTTCAGCAGCCTTATGGCAACTTCCCGATGGCTCCTGGCCAGCAGATGGCTCCGAACCCGTACGCCCCGGCACCCGGCTCGAACCCGTTCCAGCCGCAGCCCCCGTCTGCCCCCCAGTAGAACCCCAATTGCCTAGAACACATGTGCCGATTACGTGTATCCCCGGTAGGATGTCGATAACAATGCGCTGGTTTTTGTCTGAACGCTTCTTTGATCCTCCACTTTGTATACAATGGACTTCATAAATGATTCCATTTCAGAGGTTTTCCCTTTTTCCCAAAACCACAAAAGAGAGCGATGGAAGTAAAACAAAAGATAGAAATCTTTATTGATAAAACCAGTCGGAGACTTTCAGACGATAAATTTTACTTATGTTTCCTCAACTTGTGTTTGTTTAAGGTTGTAGAAGTGAAGGCCTTGTAGTCGCACTCATTGCAGGCGAACGTCTTCTCTTCGTTGTGTCTTCGCTCGTGTATGGCCAGACTAGAAGGGGAAGACGTCTGGTAGCTGCAGATGGAACAGGCGAAGGTCCGTTGGATGTCCACGTATCGGACGCATTTGTGCCTTCTGAATCCACCGTAACTCCCGAATCCCCGACGGCAGTTGTCACACGAGTTCACGCGCCTCTGGCTTTGATGGACCCGTTGATGTGCCCTCAGCGACTGGAGACTGCAGAGATTCTTCCCACAATCCTCGCATCTGGAGAAGGTGTTGTTGTGTCGCAACCGGATGTGGGCTTCCAACTGGGCTCTGCCCCAGAACGTCTTCTTCTTTCGGCACATGGGACAGTCGAGCTTAGACTTGTGCACGGGGAAGTGGTTGCGGAGGAAACAGGGCTTCTTGAACTGCTTCTTGCACACTTTGCAGGCCAGTGTCTTTGGATGTTTCAGCATATGCTCCCTCAGAGGCTCGGCGGAGGAGAACTTCTCATCGCAGCCATCACAGGGACACTCGAGTTCAGAAGCAGCCTCTCCCATCCTCATTTCCTCCTCCTCATTGTCGTCTTCGGTGTCTTGGTTAGGATGGACTGCCTGTAAAAGGTTTTCCTTAGGAAGAAGCGTAATGGCGTAACGAACATGTGAATAGTAAGAAGTAAATAGCAGAGGTCAAGGCAGATGCAAAGTTTTCTCAACGTACCTCTTCCATCTCTCCTTCGAAGTCCTCTCCTTCCTCCTTCGAAAACTCTTCAGAATCGCCCTCCTCTTTGACGAAGGCCCCCAAATCCACACTGAAGGCAAGCAGTTTTAAGAAGTAGAAGAAGTATAAAACAGAGACAAATACAACGAAAAACTGAGAAAGAGAGACGAAGGTGGAAGGCACGTCGCCGAAAGACGCATGCTAATGAGTTACGCTAATAGGTGCCGGAAAGTCGTTGGTATTCTAATGATTGATGCTCAAATATAGACATCGGTATTCTAACAGCGAAAAGAACGAAAATAGTTTACCAAAACGTTCATGTCTTCGTGGGCCTGACCGTTTCAACCCGTTGACCTCCCAGTCGAACTGTCACTCGGCCGATTCATATGAATTCTCTCTCTCTCTCTCTCTCTTCCCCACAATCAAAACACAGGTTAGAGTCATTAGACCATGTTATTGTATAATACAGTATGTACAGATCAGAAATCAATCGGCGTCGGGTATTCTCCAGTTAGACAGGCCGTGCAGTGTCCAATCTCAAAGTTCACCTTCTTCTCGATTCCTGATTGCACTGCCTGAAATATTAAATTGAGTTTGCATGAACACTGGGTATCAACCTTTTTCAATCCCTCAATTGAGAGGTACTCTACTGAATCGGCTCCAAGGTATGAAGTGATTTCCTTAATGTCCTTATTGGCGGCGATTAGCTCCTCTCTGGTGGGAATGTTGATTCCCATGAAGCAGGGATGGCGCACGGGGGGAGAGGCGATTCTGAGGTGGACTTCACGGGCTCCCGCGTCTCGGAGCATTTTGACAATGATGCGCATTGTGTTTCCACGGACGATGGAGTCATCGACGAGGACAATGCGACGACCGGCGACGTTCTTTTTCAAGACACCTGGAATAGGAAGGATGAGAGATAACGGGAACGAGAGATAAAGAGAGAGAGAGAGAAACTCACCAAACTTCCTGTGAATGGCGCATTGCCTCAGTTCATTGCTTGGCTGAATGAATGACCTTCCAACATAGGAATTCCTGTGAAGACAAGGCTCGTAGGCCACTCCACTCCTCTCCGCATATCCGATGGCAGCAGCCGTGGAAGAGTCAGGAACATTCGAAACTATGTCTGCCTCCACGTGGCTCTCATCAGCCAGAGTCCTTCCACACTCCTCCCTAACCGTCTGGACCTGTTGTCCTTCCATAATGGTATCTCCTCTGGCAAAGTAGACGTACTCAAAGATGCACATCGCTTGAGGAGAAGCGGGCTTCATCTGAAGAAAGATTGGTTCAGAAGCTCTGAAGGTGCCCTACCTGGCAAACTGAGCGGATTCCCTTGGGCGAGATTTCTACAATCTCTCCTGGGCGAACTTCGAATTCAAAACGGGATGAAGGAGGGAGGGCGCAGGATTCAGAAGCGGTGCAGTAGCCGATGACGTTTCCTGCGGTGTCCAGAACGGAGCCAACGCAGAGGGGACGGTTTCCGAAGGGATCACGGATGGCGTAGAGACGGTCGAAGGACATTACGAGGAGGGAGTAGGCCATGTTGATGGCTGACATGGTTACGGCAAGCTCCTGAAACAGAAACATGAGTGTCTGTTTCTATCACTCACTCACACTCACTCACCCACTAATTCACTCACTTTTTCGTTGGCATTTGCGTCTGTCATATTCATCTATGCTAAACCCATCGCTAACCTTCTTATCACCGCTACCATGGTTATCTCCCAAAACCATAAAGTTCCAATTTTTCTCCGAAAACTAGTCGAAATCGCATTTTTCATTGAAATTCCCAAGGTCTTTGTTCATTCTCCCTTATCTCCCGCCGTTCTTCGTGAACGTGCCTTGTCTGATTCAAGGGTAAAGGTCAAAACGTCTGCCTCATGGAGGGGCCAAGGAGGTTCTCTTATTATGATTCTCTCTCTCTCTCTCTCTCTCTCTTACCTTGGAAATGTCTCCCCAGTCCTCGTCCCTCCTGCACTTGTAGTTCAAAGCAATAGCCTTGGCGATCATCTGGGCGATGAGTTCACTGTCGGTGTCCGTGCTGAGTCCCACTCCTGCGTGCATCACCTCCTCCCTCTTCTTCTTGGCATCAACCAATTCTCCGTTGTGGGCGATGGCCACAGCTCCGACAGCCGTGTAGACCACAAATGGCTGGACGCAATTGATGGCAGGGGCCTTCTTTCCAGCAGTCGAGTAACGGTTGTGGCCGATCAGCAGGTGGCTTTCTGAAATGGAATTGTTGTGGCCTTTTGTGGGAATTATGTTTTAAAGGATTGGGTCTTATAATTTTTCTGGGCCTAACTAAGCGCTGTGGTTCTCAAATTCACGTGGTCCGTTGTGGCTCCTTTCGGAATTGGTGCAACACGTTGTGACCATTGACAAAACAGTCGGTGCATACTGTGGCTCCGGTGGCTTCAGCCCTAAAGACAAGCGCACTGTGGTCTTCGAAAGAATCTCGCAATGTGGCCCTTTCCTAGCTGTGGCTCACCCTTGAGTCTGTTGATGTTCTCCTCGTTGAAAACGTCCCTCACCAATCCATGTCCCTTCACAATATCGAAATGATACCGGTCCTTTCCATTGGAACCCACAAGTCCAACAGATTCGGTACCTCTGAAAATGAAGAATGAGATCACAATAAAAAAGGAAATGAAACTTGGAAACCAAAGTTTCAAAATTAAAAGTGTAGGTTTTGCCTTGTACTCTCGTCAGAACGACGAATGCGATCAAGGCAAATGCCACCTTTCTTGCGTTCTACGCTGAAACCGTGAATGCAACAGAGCACTCCGATTGGATGATTGAACGCAGCGGCGGGGACAGAACCCGCGAGGCACGACTAGCGCGCCGCATCTGCAAATGCACTACTTGCCTGTGTTGAAGGGCAGTGAGTCCGTCGACTGCATACACGGGGAGCGCTTTCGCCACGTCGGGGCTGTCCTTAGCCGCCACAAAGCCAATTATTCCACACATTGGCGTCGAAGATGGAGCTTCAGTTGAAAGCTAAAATGGAAATAAAACTATAATCAAAAACATGAAGAAGAAGGAAAAAAGACAATTGGTATAAAAGGCAAGGCTTTCATTTTCAGTTGAAGAAAACGAGTTTAAAAGGGAAACTAGCAACTTTTGGGGTAAGAAGAGAGAAAAATTGCCCTTTTTGTGAGATTGTGACATTGCACTATCAGGAGAGCGGGAAAGTGACAGATGTTTCGGTTTTCGGGGGCAAAAACAGCCAAGAAAAGGGAAAACTGTGCGTTGCTTGAAAGAATAGAAAGAAAGGAAGAGAGAAAGAAAAGAGAGAGCCACGGAGGGGATCGAACCATGGTCGCCCAAGACTACTATTGGAACAAATGCATGGCCAGTGAAATGAATTTAAGAAGAAAAGTGGCAAACATTGGGCAAAGCAAAACTAAACATTGGAGAAAACTAATTAACAATGGAGAAATAACACAACAAGCAAACAATTATCGATAGCAACGTTGAAAGCACCAAAAAGCGGTATTATTCGAATGAGGTCACAATTAGAAGCGTTATCATCAAAGCAGACTAGGAATGACAAAGGACACGTGGGAACGGCTGTCAGCAGCCTCGAAGCCAGTCGTCGCCGACGCAGCGACCGAAAAGAGTTTGGTTGCTGGAGCTGCAGGAGGTGCAGCGGGGGCAGGAGATAAGGGATGTCGCGGACAGCAACCGGGTGTCGACGAAGAGGACGACGTACGAAGACGGATCGATCCGCGGACCAGTTCCGCTGATAATAGTACAGGGAATACCGGCGGAGGGGTCACGTGGGTTGGGTGGGCAGGGAATTAGCATACGGGAGGCGAGATAAGGATATGGCCAAATATCAAAAGTCAAATAGCCGCGCGACCACACCGGAGAAGGGGTCAGCAGAAGATGGTAGCGAGAGAGAGAGATAGAGAGAGAGAGAGAAAGAAAGAAAGAGAGAGAGAGGCAGAGAGAGAGAGACAGGAAGACATGTAGACAGAGACACAAACGGGTATCTGCTTCTTTATCTCTCTATTTCACAAACACACATAACACATACATACATACACGGTCACACGGACACTCACGGGCACACACGGACATACAGGTCTCATGCAGTCCAAAAATAAACTTTGAAAACTCCCCCATCCAAGATTTTTAACCCACAAAACCAGTTTCCCTTGCAAAAACGCAATTGTAAACAAAATTGCAACATTTCGCGTGACAATTGGGTGGGGCCATCCCGAAGTTTCCGTTGCGGGACCATCTTGATCGTCGCACAAACGGTCGAGAGATCAATCCCCGCAGTGTGCAACTACTTTCTTCGACATTCTACGTGCGAACCTGCAGAAAAAGATAACAGTTTGGTCGTTTGCAACAATGAAGGGAATGTGGTAGCGTCATGGGTACAGTTCACAACAGTGGAACAGAGTAAGGGTTGTAAACTAAGGGGAGGGTCGTTTTATGGCATCAAAGGTTCAGATGAATGTGTGGTGTAGAGGTTATGTTGCCTGTAAGTAAATTCTAACCGTGTAGGTTTATTTCCCTCGATCAGCCCTCAAGTAGCTCATCTGAAGACCAAAATGTTTGTAATCCCATTCGGATCAAAGATCCAATCCAATTGATTCGGTTCTCAAATGAGCGGAATGATCCATATCTCCCAGACACCATTAAAAGTGCATCGAGCGAAGCCTAACCTTCGGACTGCCGCTCTCTGACCGCGGAGAACCGGCCGACAGGCGAATCACGTGCAACTCTGGCGCAAGGAAGAGCACGCGTCAGACGGAGGGCCAGGAATGCAGAGACTACGATACGGTAAAAAGAACTGAGAGTACGGTAGATGTGAATGTCTTGAGAATCTACAGTCCCCATATACATTTCTGTCTCTTCGTCATTTGATCTCTCCTTGCTTCCTCGGAAAACAAAAAGTAAGATAAGTAACTTATCATACGTTGTTTTGGTTGTCTGATTCCTTGACCAAATCGAGATCTCAGATTGACAGATGAGACAAGGGGACGCCAAGAGAGTGGGAAAGAGAGGGGGGATAGACGAGCCAAAGAATTTTCATTTATGCATCTTCTTATCTCAAATGACTAGTCTCTCTTCTCCTTGTTTCCTCCGTTCGAACTCCTGCGTCTGCTGTGGCGGGCTCTCTTCGGGTTAGAGGAAAGAGTCGGCGTACTGGGGGAGCTCTCAACCTTCTTCATTATGATGGAAGTAGGAGAGCGAACCTTCAAGGCTGAGGAGCTGGAGGCAGATTCAGAGGAGCCCCAGAAGGAGAACAAGTGGCCGATGTAGTCGATTACGTAGAACAAAGCGAAGGCAACAATGAAGGTCACGCCAATCCTAAATCTTCCACGTTATTCTCTCTCTCTCTCTCTCTCTCTCCCTCTCTCTCTCTCTCTCCCTCCCTCCCTCTCTCTCTCTCTCTCTCTCTCTCTCTCTCTCTCTCTTCTGAAACCCACGTGATGAGCTCCTCCCGAGAGAAGAACCACTGTCGAGGAGCGGGCTCCTTCTCACTCTCGACGGCGTTAGTGAAGAAGTAGGACGGCTCCGGGCTAAAGCTCCAAGTAGTAGTTTCCTTAAACACAATTTACCTTTTCTTGGGACGCGGAGGGCAGGCGATGGCCCAACAGGCCATCTCCTTTAGCCAATTCTTGACGTCATCACTGAGGAGATTGGAGACAGAGAGGGAGGTCATCCGGTCGGAGGAGATGAAGGCTAGGAAATGAGTCCGGGACAAAGGATACGGCGTAGGGTTGACGTAGACGCGTAAAGGCGAACTTAAATTGACGCAATTGCAATTAAAATGCCCCGGAATGAATGAATGTTACGGGTGTATTCGTGTATGTGTGTTGCGTGCGTGTGTATGTATGCATGTGTGACCGAGCGAGCGAGGGACAGATACAGGATAGAATGGAGTAATTGAGTGAGCCAAAAATTGTAGATCCGTGTTACCTCGTGAATTTGTATTGTTCTCATTACTCAGGTCTACACTGATTAAATGAATTATATTCCCTCTCAAAAACGGAAAAGGAAAGCTAAACAGAAGGAAACATGACGAGGACAGGCAGAGCAAAGCGGCGTGGTCGGTCTCCCCTCCCACTTCCCCTGCTCTTCGAATAGGGCCCGGGTCGCCGTTTAGCCGGAATGTATTCTCGTGAGGATGTAGCTCCACTATAATGAGCTACAGCAGTCGTCTACATCTGAACAATTGGGCATACCCTTGGAGGGTATACTCAGGTTATCCAAAGTGAAGGGGGTAGACGCCCAGAAATTTCATAAGTTCAGGGGAGTTAGCATCTATTTTCACGAAATGTTAATTTTAGGACTGAAAGTTAAGAGGGGCTACCCCAAATTTGGAGTACGGGGTATGCAATTGTGGCCGAATCAAAAGAGACTTTAGACTTGGGAAGAACTCGTCGTGCGATAGAAGAGAACTGTGTGTCATTCTGCCGACTCAGGGAGTAACCACTGAGAAAATAGAGTTCAGGAAATGTGTGTTAACGGAATCGGGATTCTTTTTATGAAGCATTTGTCGTCCCACCGTGATCGTCGATTGCCTCTACTCCTGTGCCTCCTTCCGTTCCACCGTCGTCGACATTTCTTCGTCACATCGTTTGTCCTCAGAATCCGCATCATTTTCCTATTGGGCATATGACCGTCCTCCTTTTTGCATGCCCATCCGTCTCTGTACCACTGTCACCTTTCTTCTATGGCGTGGCCGATTATCGTCATGAAGAGATTCTACAACTTTAAAGAAAGCTTCCATCCCCATTCGCCCCAAGACCACAAGGGTAGGGCCACGAAACGAAGTTCAGAAGCACTGGCATTACGTGTGGATAGCATTGTGAAAAGAAACTAAAGTCACCATCAAGCGTCAGTTGCAGCGCCTCACATTGGACAAAAGATTTTCATTCCATCTTGTGCGACCCTTCCGCTTAGACTCTTAACTATTTATGGTCCAGTAGGCTTCCTTGTTCCGCTGACTTCCACTGTTGAACGTCGAAGGATTCGTTTTCCCGCTGATCCACACATTTCTTTTTATCGACAGCTACTTCCTCATTTTTCCTTCAATTTTCTGGCATTTAACGCTACAGCCTTTGCTGATTCCCAATTCCTCTCCTGGCAAGCAACAAAATGACAACAAAAACTTTATTTACCTATGAATCAATATACACAATTCACTAGAGGCGTCTAGCTGAAACCGCGTATTCTCCGACTGACCAGCTTACTCGAACACGTCCTCACGCTCACAGATGTACCTTAAATGGCGAAATAAGGAGGGTTTTAAAGGGCGCGTTACTTGAAAACGTCCCGAGGAGACTTCAGTTTCTCGGCGTCGTTGAGCGGGATTTCGAAGCCGAACTCGTCCTCGATGGCCATGATGATCTCCACCTAAAAAGAGGTACTTGAGTGATTTTAAAGATAAAAATGATCGCTTATTTTAAAAGCTCTCGAAACAAAGATTCTTACGTGGTCGAGGGAGTCAAAGCCCAGGTCCTTGTTGAACTCGGCCTCCATGGTCAGCTGGGACTCTTTGTCGACGGGGAAGCGATCCCACGCACGCACTGCCTTCAGAACCCGCTGCTCAACCTGAACAAGAAAACCTATGAGCGGTTGAAATATCTTCGGGAAGAATGCACAAAATTAGTAAAAGCGCTAAGCCAAGGTAAACAATATTTCAAAAACTGACATCCTTGAAGGTGAGCTGCTTGGGCGGGTCGAAGGGGCCGAAAACTTCAACCTGGCTATACCTAAAACAGAAACTATCATAAAATAAAAAAGAACTAGCCTCTTCTGGGAGAACTGAGGAATGGCGGCCACGAGGCGCTGGGGCCTGTGCATGATGGTCGAGGCGAAGCGACGGCCCCAAAGGGCGACTGCTCCCTGGCAAACCGCGCGTCTCAGCATCGAAAACGTTAAATTTAATATTTTGTATTAAATAACATTAAAGGATCTTAATAATCAAATAAATATAATTGTTTAGCAATATGAGACAGTTGGAGAAAATTCTATTTGAAAGGAGTATTTGGATGATTTTTTAAAATTAAGTATTTTAACTCTATTTTATACGTAGTAACATTAAAAAAAACGAAGCTCTTTCTGGAAATAAGGCAATCTTTAAGCGGCGTAAAGAGAATTCAGCTGGCGATTGGAAATAGAGCGCAGTTCCCTCTGCCAACAGGTGACCACAATTTAAAGGACTGAGCGACTCCCAAACCGCGCGTATTGAATTCGAACATTACGGTCTAAATTCGAACATTACACAAATCCAATTTCCTCATATGTAAGACCCTTCGGATACATTAAAGTGGACCTCCAAATTAACAACAACAACTGTCTTGTTTATACTTGCAGTTTATCTCAACCAGCATGCTCCTCTTTGGGAAGATTAGAAACTACTCAAATAAGCCAACCCTGCCATCCAATAACTGCGACCTCGACGCCGAAAACCAGTAAAACAAGAAGTGTTTGAACAACAATTTATGATGTAACAAATAACAATTATTTGTGGTGCTTGCGCTGAGCGATGATCACGCCCTGGAGCTCCTCTCTCTTCTTCTTGGCGCGGAGGTGGGTTCCGATGCGCTTCTTCAGGAACTTGAGGGCCCTCTTGTCCTTGGAGATACGGAGCATTTCCAGAACGCGCTTCTCGTAGGCAGCGAAGCCGGTGATCTCGCGAACCAACTCGCGGACAACCTGGAATGAGAATATAAATTAAAGTTACAAACTAAAACCAAAGAGAAAATAGATAAGCTACTCACCTTGACCTTCTTGCTAGCAGTCCTAGCACGGCGGGTCTGCTTGCCCTTAGCCTCGTTCTTGGTGACGTGGAAACCCTTGTTGAGCCCAGCGGCCAGTCCCTCAATTGCCGGTTGAGACATGCTGAAACAAAGTTAGGTAAAAAGGGATCATCGAGCAAAGGGAAGAGATATTGAGAACGAAATAACGTCAATAAATAACACAAGCAAATTATTTTTTTCAAGATGTACTGAGTACCAGTATATACAAAAAAGTTGAGCAAAAAGGCATACACGTAGGAAGGAAACAAAACAGGCACAGCCTAAGATGTAACCGTATTGGAAAACAGGCGAACTAAACGGTTTGTCAAGAACATAGAAGGTGTAAAAATATGTACAGCAGGCAAGGCAGTGCCAAACGAAGATTCCCGTCGCCAATTAGCCTAAAAATAAAATTAAGGTTGCCAAAAACCATTCGTACCCGATACGAGCTGACCATGAACAAGGGGAAGAGAGCTCCAAAAACGCATCCATTGATGACAAAGTTGTCCGACAGGTTAGTTAGGAATGCGAGGATCGATCCATAGCCAGTGAAATAGGCCCAACGGTTTTCTAACCGAAATACTCTCTCGGAAAGTGAGTGACTGCGCGACGACCAAAAGTATTCGAAACTGAAAAGCAAAATTAGATATGAAAGAATAGTTTGCATACCTGTACATGGAATTTAGAAGAGCCAGGTGTACAAACGATATGATTTTTGAAACAACGGGGAGCGGCAAGTAGACGACGGTTATGGACTGTGCGAGAAAGACGAATTCAAGCAGCATCGAGACCACGAAATCAGCAACGGCTGTTCTGCAAAAATGAAACGTACACGAAAAGAAAAACAAATCCTACCGAAAATCAACAGGCGGTGGGTCACGTAGTTTCAGACTACGGCTACACGCTCCGGCAATGTCGGAGAACCATAGCGCCATCAAAATCCTCGTGAAGAGGAAAATAGGCAGCACGGCGAAACGAGTTAACTCCGCAATGCCTTCAGGCACCGGTGTGAAGAATCCCAGGAAGAAACAGAAAAGAAAAACCAGGATCTTTAATCCAATTGCCATCATCGTGTTGACGGCAACGCATTGCAAAATCCTAAGGCAAGAGTTAAAAAATTGAGGATACCAGATACCGTTTCCAGGCTGGTATTCTGTGACGGACGATCTGCTCGGCGGGGCGAATCACGGTTCCTCTTTGTTCACGTCTTTGCTGAATAAGTAAAATAGTTATAAACACCGTAAGACGACTACCTGGAGCACTGTTCTGGGAGTTGGGCGCGGAACGTTTACGGCTACGAATTCTTCATCCTTGTCTAGATCGAATAGTAACTGAATAGGTACAGTCCATATGAACAAAAGTTGAAACATACCGCAAGACCGCGTACAGAGTCGGCGACCCCGTAGAGGTAGTCGAGAGCAAAATTACATACCGCAGAAAGCATCTTACAATAGGTACATACCTAAAAAATAAACATTTTACATTACGAAAAAACTTAAAAATATTAACTGAAGAATCCTACACACTAAAACGACAAAATTTACACTTCCACAGCTCTCAAAACTCGCAAAAAAAGCCAAAAATCTTTAGGACCGCGAGGCCAGACTGAAGAGAAGCGGAGAATGAGCCGATCGTGTCGGGACCCGGCTGCGCATCAGCTGCTTTAGCATTGCCGGCGATACGCAGGCCGTTTTCAACTGGCAGAAATCCAAGGGTTCTCTTTTCCCCACTTTAACCCCCGTTTTTGCGATTTTCATGAAAAAGAACGTCGTAATTTTACAAATTTTAAAGATAGTGATATGTAGAATATTGGGATTCGTTATTCTCATGTTTGAACCGGCTTTTTCGTTCCTCCCACAGTTTTTTTTTTAATTTAACCGAAAATTATGGTCATTTTAGTCTTGGATAATGGCTCCCGCTCGCAAGGGAAAGGCTAAGGAAGAGCAGCCCGTGGTCTCTCTCGGACCCCAGGCCAAGGAGGGTGAGCTCATCTTCGCTGTTGCTCACATCTATGCCTCGTTCAACGACACCTTCGTCCACATCACCGATATTTCTGGTTAGTTTTAACTTATGCGATTTTCCTTAAGACTTGCATTCCAGGCAGGGAAACCATCACCCGTGTCACCGGAGGTATGAAGGTTAAGGCCGACAGGGACGAGTCTTCCCCCTACGCCGCCATGTTGGCCGCCCAGGACGTTGCCGAGCGTCTGAAGCAGGTATGTCTTTTTAATCTTTTCCGGGTGGCTATTTTATGCCAAACCATTGCCACCTTTTTATTTTTGTTTATCCCCTTGTTTTCAGCTGGGTATCAACGCCCTCCACATCAAGCTCCGCGCCACCGGAGGAACTAAGACCAAGACCCCCGGACCTGGAGCCCAGGCTGCCCTCCGTGCTCTGGCTCGCAGTGGCATGAAGATCGGCCGTATCGAGGATGTGACTCCCATTCCCTCCGACAGCACTCGCAGGAAGGGAGGTCGCAGGGGACGTCGTCTTTAAATTGTTTCTTGTTATTAAACCGTTGCTGTCTGTTAACAAGTGTATTGTTTTCTCGGGGGTAAAATTTCATTTATTTCCTATCACTGAGGGTTTGAAAGACCGGTGCTTTGACAATTCCTTGAGTTGTAAAGGGGATGAGCGGAGGTTAACCGATGGGTTTCATCTTCTTTGGCGTCTTGTTTGGAGTACGTAATTCGCTACTACTAGGTGTTGAAAATACTGACATAGACAATCCATTTAAAGTACTTGCTAGGCTCTCAACACTCGAGTGTCTAAATTTTGTTACTTTCTGGTATTCCTGTTCTCACCTATGCGTTGCCAGAGCCGTCAAACCTAGTTGTTTTAACTTCTTCCAGTATTGAGCGACGTCGACTCCTTCCCAACCAGAGTTTTCTAACCTGTCAAAGTACCTAAACTCTTAGTGTTCAACTTCTTGGATTTGAAGGACCTGCGCATTATTCGATCTCTGACTCGTAGCTCGAGTTCAGATATTCCATTGGAGTTGCAGAGTTCCAGATTCTCTTGTACCTGAATCTTTTCTTTATCTCCGAGAACTTTTGATCCTGGCCATCTGAACTGGTAAGTCAGTCCCACCTGGTGTACGGAGTCCAAGCCCACAACACAACTGTGACAGCCTGGGATGTTCAAAGCATAGTCCAGGGCCAGACGAGATATGCTGATATTCTTTGACTGAATAGACCGGGAATACTGTAATCGTTATTTCAAACCATGCAGTAGTGGGTTGCAGCCAGGGAGGTCTCCTTGATGACGTCGGCTGCTGGGTGCCAGGGTGGGGGGCCTCGTTCTGTGAGGAGACCCATGGCTAAGGGGGAGGCGTTCAGGAGACCGATTCCTCTGCTCTGAAGAACAAGTTTACTCACGATTTATCCTCTTTCACACACACACACGCACACACACACGCACACACACACACACACACACCTGAAAGAACGAAACGTATTCTCCGAGAGAATTGTCATTCAAAGTTGCGTGACAATAGGACATCACCACGTCTACCCTAACAGGGGAACAGTCAATAACGTTCCTAAAAAGTGGCACTGAAGACTTAAGATTCTAAGTCTTACGCTATTTTTCTGAGAGGATAGCCGGTGATGCCGATGTAGCGGATCTTTCCGGAATGACGGGCCATTTCCAGGGCTTGAAGGGTTTCATAAAGGACTATGCTTTGTTGTGGGGCGAAGTCGGCATCGTGGATCTGAGATAAGAGAGATATGAGAGAGGGAGAGAGAGAGAGAGAGAGAGATTTAAGAGATAGACATAGAGAGATACCTGAACGAAACAGATGTCGAGATAGGTTAGGCGGAGCCTTTTTAGGCTGTTAGTCAACGATTCGAGAATCTTGTCGGCTCGGAAGTCAAATGTACGGGCATAGTCTAACTCGAAGCGCCCGACCTGAAATCCTCCTCTTTCTTTCTATTTCTGTCACTAACCTTTGATGAAATATAATAAGCCCTCCGTGGTATCTTCGCCAGTACCTAAATATCCAAAGCTTCTTTTGATCACTTTAAATTATCACCTTTCCCAAAATGGATTCACTCCTCGCTTGACCATACCAATAAGCCGTGTCAATTAAATTGATCCCAGATTTCAAAGCAGAATCGACGACGGCCGTTATTGAATCTTCGACGTTCCCAAACATCCCTCCAATTGGAGCTGATCCTGAAGAGAGATTCTCACCTGTCTATCTCTGCCTCTCTCTCTCTCTTTCTTTTTCTCTGTTACCCTATGTCTCACTCTCCCTCCCTCACCAAAGGCCATTTTAGAAACGACCATGTCCGTATTCCCCAACCGACGGTATGTCATCCTCCTCACAGCCCCTTCGTCATGAAATCGTGGAATATAAGTTGGAGGAAGAGTTGGCTGAAAACGTTATTACTTCCCACTCGAGTGGTTTCACTTACATCATTCTCCTGCCGATGTCGTAATCGCGGTGCCAGTGATTCTGAACGTGGCATTGAGCGAGAAGTGCATGGCTAAAGAATTATGATTCTAAGGAATTCTGGATTGATATTCCATCAGTAATTAATGATTAATTAAAGAGAGACCTGGGCGTCGTGGATGGCGTGTTGGGAGACGCTGCCGTTGATCATCACCGGCACGCCGCGGGCGCGCGAGAACGTGTGCGACTGCATCGACTACGACATTCCCGTTTTGTCTGAAGTAGAGAGGTTGAGAGAGAGAGAGAGAGAGAGAAAGAGAGAGAGAGAGAGAGAGAGAAAGAGAGAAAGAAAGAGAGAGAGAGAGTGTGTGCGAAGAGATAAAAGAATAGTGATAGTTTTTGGAATAACAGAGGTTTCTTTTCAATCCACGCCTGTTTATGTGTGTTTTCAAGATGTCTTGGACCCTTAGGGTCGCAGTCGGCCAGAATTCTTGAGCGCCTCCCCCGTCGAATTCATTTCTTATGAAACATGAGCCATGTTCACGCGAAACAGCACATGTCTTGTGATCAGACTGCGAGTGACGCCGGAGGATCCAATGGGCGGTGCATAATTCATACTGTTCTTAGGAACGACCACCAAGAGGGCATAGCACAGTTTTTTCCACTCTACTCTCTCCTTTTCTCTTTTTTCCCTTTCTCTTACCTTAATTAATAACGTCTAATTAGAGCTCGCGAGGATGTGCGTAAGTCAATCGGAAGAACCTCACTCTTAAGGCATTCCCTCGCGGCGGCGGTATCCCCTCACCCAGGAATCAGAATCTTGAGGTATATTTCAACTGAGCGCAATCAAACCCTATAGACGACGGTTATGAGCTGTTAACTGTACTTCGTCAGTTTGTTTAGAGGTGGAGATCACTCAGACATATATTAGCGGGAAAGTCTCTTCAAATAAGAGAACGGGTGCTGGTAATAGAAAGCGACTGTTCTTGTGAGTAAGAAAATTACGTAAAGAAAAAAGAAAAGGAAGAGAGGAGGAAATAGGCTTAGGCAGGGGTCGACAACAGGCCCAAGCACCGTCCTATCTGAGGCCTGAAAATGAAAGCCCGGCCTGGCTTATTTTCATAATATGTAGGCACTGGGCCTGGTAAGAAGAAAAGAACGGTCGGTCGGTAGAAATGAACCCATTGTAACAAAAGATTTTCTTAAAGCCTGAGCCTGGGCTCAGCTGGTGACGAGTCGGGCCTGAGCCTGAAAATTTGTCTCCTTGGCTAAGAGAGGAGCGCAGATGAAATGCAAACTTGATTGTTTAGAAGATGAAACGAGCGATTGAGAAGGGAAGAATGAAAGAGAGAAAGAATGGTTTAGTTCGTAGAAAAAAGATTGATATCTACCTTGTGATGATGGTATAGTTGTTGCCAATCCTAGTTCTCGGAAAAATTCTAATTTGTGCCAAAATTATGATGTCGAAGTTAGAATTTCTGACTTCGACATCATAATTTTGGCACGAATTAGCATTTTTTCAAGAACTAGATTTGGCGAGATGTATACACAATTTGATACCGACCAACTTGAGCGTCGAAACAGAAACACTCACTTCAGTTGATTAGTTTTACGAGCCAGATGAAATGATGTTTTAAATTAAAATGGTGAGATTGAAGGGTACATAAGAATAGTTAATTATGTCCACAAATTCCTGTTACTAACGTAAGGGGAACAACCGTTAAAACAATAAAGAGGAAAAGAAGCAATGTACCACTGGCTTGAATCCCTGCCAAACTCGTACCTACGCTTGCCAACCGATTAGATCGTAGATCCCCATTCTCTCCATTCCAGGCTATAACGTGCTAGTTTTGAAAAGTTTCTACTTGCAATGGGATCATTAGGACAGATTAGTTTTGGCTTAGCTTAGTGGACCATCACGTTTTAAGGCAACTCCTTTGTGAACAACCGCTTTTTGGAGCTATGCTGAAGAAAAGTATGGAATGAGCGAATTAGCATAACAGCCTATCTCAAACGATTTTTGTTTGAGAAAAGGGGCTAATTGTGCCGTTAAACCATGCCCACTGCCTGTCATGAGCTCATTAGAATACGGGGATAATGCACCAGCACACCTATGTTTCGGTGTCAAGATAGAGGATCAAATTTCGATTCCGATCGGGGAACCTTGTTTTTGTGTAACAAGTGACGATAATAATGATACTCCGTAGTCGCCTAAAGTCAAAGATACGGAGGGTGGTAGCTGATTAGCATATTGAAATCAGTTTGATTGCGAAAGAGGAAAGGATAGTAAAACTAGGCAACGGTGTGGTTGGATCGATTCAAGTAGCTGGAGTGATGGGCGCGATTGGAAATGCATGACGACGCAGGCTGACCACCGCTTGGAGGCCAGCTAAGGGCACATCGATCAGGAAGAACAGGGCGTTTTATTGTGACGAACGGCGGAAAATCAACAAAGCACTGCAACAAAGAAGGTAAAACTACAGTAACCAGAATGACCAGAACAAGAACAACGTGTAACAACTAAGAGGGACGGAGGGCCAGTTGCTTCCAACAACTAAGGGGAATGGATTCAGCGAAGGGAGTCGAAGTGGCACAGGCCGGGGGAGGAGGAGTAGACGGTGAAGAGGGCGCTCGGCTGGGCAATCGGACGACCCGCGGTGGAATCTGGAAACTAAGATTAAGACTGGATTGGGGAGTATTCGTGGTGGGACCAATTGGCAGGCAAAGAGAATCAAAGTGGGCTAAATGGAGAAGAAAGCCAATTACCGCAGATAAGATCGTCGTCGTCGAGGAAGTCCATCCCGGAGTCTTCGTCTTCCTCCTGCTTTTTGATGCTGGGGCGGAGGACGGAGGAGAGGTTGCTCACGTCTTCAGCCATCGGGGAGAAGCGGCGCATCAGAGGAGAAATCAGCTCTTCGGTTCTGAAAAGGGAGGATAGAGGAAGAGAGAGAGAGAGAGAGAGAGAGAGACTCACGACGTCAGACGGTAGCTGTCTAGAGGGAAGGAGGGCTCGAACGGCTTAAACGCAGAGGGATCCGCGGAAAGAACGTGGTTCACATATACCAGTTGAAGAGATCTGAAAGATATCCAGTCAGAGCGTTCTCCCAGCGGCCTGAGCGCCCCCAAACTAACCTAGTAATGGCTCCAAAACAGAGCCCCACCGGTCTGCTGACGAATTTCAGCGGCTCCAGCGATGACTGCACAACCCTTCCCAGTCCCCAACGACGCAGTTCCTCCATATCTAGGCTCATTCGTTTAGAACAAGGCAGGCGGGACCAGTTACCTCCAGATTTGACCATTTCCTTGTAGCGGAAGGAGAAAATGATGAAAAAGGCCTGGCACATGGCGTAGAAGAGGCCGTGGCGCATTCCTCCGGCGAAGACCTGGGCGGTGGACACGTGGTCGACGTAGTGGAGCAGCCAGTCGAAGATCCGACGCTGCCACTCCATTGAAGCACTGAAATTAAGAATTTTGAACTTGAAGGACTGGGAATTACGCTATTCATCAGGACAACTCACTCCAATTTCAGGAACTTGGCTCTAGCCAGGAAGGCCGCCAGGTAGTTGGCCGCTCCATGGGCCTTCTTCGTATCCGTCTGAGTCCTCTGGGGCCTTGTGATCACCGCCCAGAAGAAGTCCAGAAGCCTCTCAGGGTAGGCCTTGTCGAGGGAGCAGATGTAGAGCCAGACGAAGGAGGTGTAGCGTACATTGACGGACATCAGAAGACGGTTCTCCAGAATGGACAGGAAGTAGCGGAAGAGCACCTCCCCGTCGATGTGAGGGCCTTGACGGATCCATCCTGCATCTGAACAAATCTCTTGGAAGCTTCTTCTAGGGAGTCTTACTCAGAGGAACGCTGATGTTGTGCTTCAGCGCCAGGTAGGCAAACACGTCGGCTGAGAAGGCGTCCAGTTTCACGAAGCTCTCAGAAGCACGCAGACCCTCCTGGTCCTCGATCGTCATGTCCTCTTCCTGAAAGCAGATTTTTAAAATCTATTTAGCACATTTCAAATTCCAATTTGCATCCTGACCCACCATTCTGAAAATGAGCATATAGTCTGCGTTCGAGGTCTTGGCAGCCTCCTTCTGCGAGAGGAACGACTGAAACAAACTGTTTTCTCGTATAAATTAGTAAAATTACATCAATCGTGACGCAGTTTTCGATGATGAGGTCCCAGATGTCCTGTGCCAGCTGAGGGGCGTACTCGCTGATTTGGATCAAGTGCCGGATATAGGTGTTGAAGATGAGGGCAGCGTGGGTGTAGTGGGGGAACGTCTTGCGCAGGATCTTCATCAGAGGCTTAGCAGACCTGCAATATTAGTATGAACGATTGATTCGCTAACAGTCTGTATGGGCAAATTAAAGACTTTTGACAAGTCAACAATGAAGTAAACTGGTCTGTGTATTCAACATACATGGGGAAGCAGGTGAGGATGTGGGCGATCATCTGATGAGCGGTGGTGAAGAGCTCATCCTCTGCTTCCTCGGTCATCGAACGGTTGCCTGCAATTGATCTATTCAACCTTTCGTGATGGAACCTACCTTCTGTGAGCCTTGGCAGGAGGTTCTTGGCAGCCGACTGGTAGACGACTTCAGTATGACACACCTGAATCACCCAAACCTCTCAACTAAAACCAATAAACTCACGTGGCGGACGGCAACTTCGCAGAGGAATTTCTTGTAACGTGGCATGACAGCCGATGGAATGCTCTGCCAAGGGATGTTCTGAAAGGGAGTATTTCTGGCTAGCCCGGGTATGAACGTACGGCGAGGTTGTTGAGAAGAACGCTGCAGCGGACTTCGATGAGATCGCTGGTGTCCACGAGCTGGTCTATGAATTGGATCTTGGCCTGTTCCTCCATCCGGTCCAGGATCTCAATGGCGTGGCAGACCTTCCTGTACGTGACAGCCGCCTCGGGATCATTCTAAACATTATCTTTTGAATAAGGCCTTAAGGGAATTAATAAGAATGAAATTAAACCCACATTTAGATACTTCGTAAGCAATTGACGGCCAGTGAGCGCCGGTGCACCCGTCTTCAGCTGAGGCTTGGTTTCAATCTGAAAAAAACATCATTTTAAGACAAAAAAGGCGTTTTAAGGTTTAAAATGAAGATGACTCACTTCCTCCACCATGGGTTCCTCTAGATTAGTAATCGAAGGCTTCGCAACCATAATTACAACGTAGGTACAGATTAAATCGATTAAACAGTAGATACTCTAGTCGAAATTCAACACTTTCCACTGTTAGCGAGTGAAAAGCGGGATCCTTTGCGACTATGCGAGGATCATGTTTACCCAATCTGAAAAAGAGAATTGTGAAGGATTTCATAACAGGAAAAAGAAAAATGAAACAAATTCACATGGAATAGGAAAATCGATAATAAACAGACTATGAATGAAACAATTCGTATCAAAGATAATATCATCAAAAAGAGAGAAATGTCCCTTTAAAAACCGGTTTCCGCTAGAAAAAAACCTGTTTTTCACGGAAGATACGCTATTTTCTCTATACCTTGGATCAATTCTTAGTAATTTTTGAAATAAAATTAGTTAGCTAGAATGAGAAAGGACAATTAATTTCAATAATTGCTACAATTCAACCTTCAAAAGTGTAAAAATCAACCACTAGCCGCATGTGGCGTAAATTCGGCTCGACTACAGTTTCCCAATGTACGCGCAGACTTGTGGGCGGGGCAAACGATTCGTTATGGGACCGACCTTAATTTCCTTTGGGGGCAATGTTCTAGTAGAAAAATACTGACTCACCATCAGTAGTATTTATATCTTTTAAAGTCAATTGGGTGAAACAATAGAAGAACAGAGAAGGGAGAACATAAGAGAGGAAGAAAACAGTTCGATTAACTTTAATTCTCAGCATTCTATATTATATTTTGTATGCTCCTCTTCAATTATACTTTCTCAAAATTCGAACAACAATAAGAACCAGAGGCAAAACCTCGTTACAACCAGCTGGCAACTCTTCCTTCTTGCGAGAGTCAGACAGCCAGACACTCTGCAGACGTTAGAGTCTGCAGGAACCTGGGAGGTACCAGAGTCCCGTCTACCCGACGGTTAGACACGCAGAGCAAGGTCACTTTGCTTTAAATTCTCAGAGCCTGTTGTTTATTGGCCCTTTTCCTGCCGAATCCGACCTTTTATTTTCAGATTTCGGTGGGATGACGTCACATCTCTTGAAAAAACCACTGGCGCCCCTGCTAAATGTAAGTTTTTCCTCGCAAACTGGCGTTTTAACCGATTCTTCCCCCGAAAAGCGGTTTTTTGTGTCTAAACAAGGCGACTTCAGCCGCTTTTGACCTTAATTGCTTACCGGGACTTTAAGAAACCCCAAATGACATCTTTAATTACAAAATTGTGGTCAATATTCATGGCTGATGCCACTCAGTTCGAGGATGTCTGCGTACGTGCCGTTTGTGTTGTTCCTCCAGAGAAAGGCTGCCCATCAATTGTAACTTCGGCGGTTCACGCGTGTTTCGTGCGGTTGTCCAGAAAGTTATCGGTGTGGACGCTATTGTCGCGCCATTTTCTGGCACAAATCACAGAAATAGGGCTTTCTACTTCCTGATAAAGCGGTATGAGACGTATTCACTAGGCGACCTCAGGCCGCTTTTGAGGTATCTGGGCAACCTCAGGCCGCGTAGGACGCACTACTGAGACGTAGCTCAAATAACAAAGTCGCTTAAACTTCAAGGTCGTTCACTGGACCAGTTCCAGTAGAACTTGACGCTCTATCTAGTTTGACGCCAACGCCGCAAATCCAATTGCGCCTCGAAGTTGCATATTGTGTACAAGTGTTTTGGATATGGGTTTTGAAAGATTTACGTTTCAGAGCCTGCGCCATGGATCGTACACCCGTCTCCCGATCAACCCCGAGTGGAGCGCCGCTGCGAAGAAGGCGATGAAGGGAAAGGAGGCGGACACCCTCATCTGGCACACGGCCGAGGGAGTGCCCATCAAGCCACTCTATCTGGCAGAGGACAGGAAATGCGACTTTGATGCCAAGCCAGAGGTTGGTCTCTCTCTCTCTCTCTCTCTCTCTCTCTCTCTCTCTCTCTCTCTCTCTCAACAATCCCCTTCCAGTTGCCCGGAAAGTTCCCCTTCACTCGTGGCCCCTACCCCACCATGTACACCCAGCGTCCGTGGACCATCCGCCAGTACGCCGGATTCTCAACCGTCGAGGAATCCAACAAGTTCTACAAGTAAGCTTTTCTAGAAGGCTCTTATTACAGTTTCTGTCTAGGGAGAACATAAAGGCCGGTCAGCAGGGTCTCTCCGTTGCCTTCGATCTGGCCACCCACAGAGGCTACGACTCTGACAATCCGAGGGTCTACGGAGATGTTGGAATGGCCGGAGTGGCTGTGGATTCCGTTGAGGATATGAGACAGGTGGGTCCTGCAGCGAATACTACCGTAACCTTTAAAATATCCTTTTAACCATCCTTCAATCGGTTTGTTTCAGCTCTTCGACGGCATCGACCTGAGTAAGATGAGTGTGTCCATGACGATGAACGGCGCCGTGATCCCAGTCCTCGCCATGTACATCGTCGCAGCTGAGGAGGCGGTACGTAACACCTACAGTAATACCTAATCCCGTTAATTCAGGGAGTTCCCCGGAAACTGCTCGCGGGAACCATCCAGAACGACATTCTGAAGGAGTTTATGGTCAGGAACACGTACATCTACCCACCGGAGCCTTCCATGCGCATCATTGGTGACATTTTCGCCTACACGAGCAGGGAAATGCCCAAGTGGAACAGTATCTCCATCTCAGGATACCATATGCAGGTGAGGGTTATTGTACCAAGGGATTCTACAGTAATACGAGGATTACGGTAATCTTGGTTGTTCAGGAGGCAGGAGCTGACAACGTCCTCGAGATGGCCTTCACAATCGCCGATGGAATCCAGTACTGCGAGACGGGAATCCAGGCAGGACTCACTATCGACCAATTCGCTCCCCGACTCTCCTTCTTCTGGGGAATCGGCATGAATTTCTACATGGTTTGGTACCAAATAAGCCTTTATTGATCATATTTGCAGGAAATTGCGAAGATGCGCGCGGCGCGTCGTCTCTGGGCCACGCTCATCAAGGAGCGATTCAACCCGAAGAGCGACAAGTCGCTGATGCTGAGAACTCATTCGCAGACCAGTGGATGGTCCCTCACCGAACAGGTACGGTTACTGTAATCTTTAAAGGTCTAGTTAGATCTCGCGGCGATTGGTTTCTCAAAGGTTTCTTTCGTTTCAGGACCCCTACAACAACATCATTCGTACCACCATCGAGGCCATGGCTTCCGTCTTCGGAGGAACGCAGTCCCTTCACACCAACTCTTACGACGAGGTAATTTATTACAGTACCTTTGGAAGATTATTGTAGAATTCATTATGTAAATGCCCATTTTCAGGCCCTCGGTTTGCCTACCAAGTTCTCCGCCAGAATCGCTCGCAACACGCAGATCATCATCCAGGAGGAGAGCGGCATCTGCAAGGTCACCAGAAGCCTAGACCCCTTCAGTAGCTCTTTTTAGGTGGCTGATCCGTGGGGAGGCTCCTACATGATGGAGTCGTTGACTGATGAGATGTACGACGCGGCGAAGAAGATTATCGATGAGATCGACTCCCTCGGAGGCATGGCCAAGGCCGTGGCTTCTGGAATGACGAAGCTCCGCATTGAGGAGGCTGCCGCCAAGAAACAGGCCCGCATCGACGCCGGAAAGGACGTCATCGTCGGAGTGAATAAGTACCGTCTGGACAAGGTTTTGGCTTCTTTACAACCTATAAATTGTATTTTGCTAGGAAACCCCCGTTGAAGTGCTCCAAATCGACAACAAGATGGTGCGAGAGGCTCAGATCGGCAAGCTGGACAAGATCAAGGCCACTCGCGATGCTGCCAAGGCGAAGGCTTGTCTGGAAGCCATCACTAAGGTAAAGATGGCTGCAAAAAGGAAAATAGGTTGTTTTCAGGGCTGCACCACTGGAGGCAACATGCTCGAGTTGGCCGTCGACGCGGCTAGGGCTCGCTGCACCGTGGGAGAGATCAGTAACGCCATGGAGGCAGTCTTCGGCCGCTATGCCGCTGTCAATAGGATGGTCTCCGGTGCCTACAAGACGGAATTCGGAGAGACTGACGAGATGTCTCTGGTAAATATTCTCTCTTTCTTTCTTTCTCTAACTCTCCTGTTTCTAGGTGATCAAGCGCGTGCACAAATTCGCCGAGCGTGACGGTCGTCAGCCGCGTATCATGGTGGCCAAGATGGGACAGGACGGCCACGACCGTGGAGCAAAGGTCGTCGCCACCGGATTCGCCGACCTCGGTTCGTCTCTTTCTTTCTTTCTCAATCCCCTCTTTTTAGGATTTGATGTCGACGTCGGACCCCTCTTCCAGACCCCCGTCGAAGCCGCCCAACAGGTATTCCCCCTTCCGAATGCCCAAAACCCCTTTTCCAGGCAGTTGACGCCGACGTGCACGTGGTAGGCGCCAGCAGTTTGGCCGCCGGCCATCTGACCCTCGTCCCCCAGCTCATTGCCGAACTCAAACGCCTCGGTCGCCCGTAAGCCTTCCCTGAGTGTCATATACTTCTGTGCTTCAGTGACATCCTCGTCGTGGCCGGTGGCGTCATTCCCCCTCAGGACTATGACACCCTCTACAAGGCCGGCGTTGACCTCATCTTCGGCCCCGGAACCAGACTCCCCGCCTGTGCCAACCAGGTTAATTGATGCCATTCCCCTTTAACGTGCCTTCGCAGGTTCTCGACAAGTTGGAGGCGAACCTCGACAAACAAGGCGCCGCCGCCCAGTGAGCGTTGGCATAGAACGCTCAGAAGAACTACCGGTTATTCAATGTTCGGTGTATTTACAGAGTTTTTAGAGGAAATAGTAAAGCTACGTGTACATAATTCGCTTGTTTTGAATAAAAGACTGGTGGGAAACAACGAGGCCTTTAACAAGACATCAGCTACGCCAGAGGGACACATTGGTAACAACAGCCGCACAAAGCAGCGCCTGAAGTAACAAAAGTCTGTAGAGCGGCCTAAGGTTACCAGAATATGCTGAAAGCTGGCTGAGGTTATTAGAAAGAGAAAGCAACATGCGGTCATCCGAAAAAAGCGACATTTGGTCATCAGAATCTGCAGAGAGCGCAGTAGTCATCCTTGCATGGTGTAAAATAAGTCTCACTTCTTTCTACAAGTGATATTCCAGCCAAATCATCATTTCTTGTTCTATAACTACCGTAACCTTTGCCACCACTTGATCGGTCCTTGAGCCAATGAGGTCAATTAGAATGAAGTACAGACCTTTGTGTTGTTGGGGCAACCTGGGTGGGGCGCCTGTTGCCTGCGCGCGCCTTCTTTACACCGCAATGACCGCCACCGCGCACCTCCTGTACTTCTCCTTCCTCCTCTGCCTTCTATGCACTCTCAGTAACAGGTACCCTTGCTTCTTCTTCCTTTCTAAATCCCTCAGTCTCCCGGTGACTCCTTCTCCCAGCTCCTCCCCTTCGCCCTCTCGTCTGAGCGACGGCAGCTGGTTCTCCCTCTCGCACGTCTGGGGTCGTCTCTAATCGATATCAAGACATTTATTCTCTCTACAATCTGGTTACGGAAATTACCCGCGTCGCATTAAAAACATTAATAATGAATGGTCAAACATGCTAGTATGTGTGTGAAAGTGGAAAATGAAGAGAAAAGATCACAGAAAATGGGGATTAGGACCAGACGTCTGCCTGGTATCTGCGCTGTTTCTCGAGGTCCTTGAGAAGGGCGGCCGCGTCGCTCTCCGTCTTTCCACCTACTTCGCGGAAGATTCGGGTCAGCGTCGCCTGCACGTCACGAGCCATGTTACGGGCGTCACTGAAATACAACAAATTACATAAGTTCTAGATTTTCTTATTTAATTTATACCTCTAAGATGAACCATATACTACCGATACTATGGAAAGGGATACGGTAACCCTAAGATAAGGGATACGGTACTCCAAAGCAAAAGTAGTTTATCGAAAGTCGCGCCGCGGACTCATTAGTTCTTTAAGAAACTGGTATTCTGACATTCCCGGTGAGACCACCGGAACTGATCTTTAATAAAAACAAGGCGGTATTCAGTCAATGATCCACAGAGACGGGCTTAAAGTTGCCTGAGGTTGCCAGGCCAACTTAGCGGTGGACCCAGTCCTTGAAACTAATCACTAAAGGGTCTTCTCCTTAACTCACCCGCAGACGTAGATATGTCCGTCCTTCTGCACCATCTGCCAGACGGACTCTCTGTTCTCCCACAGTTTGTCCTGCACGTAGACCTTCTTCTCCTGCGCCCTGCTGAAGGCGCAGTGCAGCTGAGTGACGATGCCCTCGTCCACGTACTCGGCCACCTCGTCCCTGTAGATGTAGTCCTGGTCCGGGTGACGGCAGCCGTAGAAGAGCACCATCTCGCCGGTCTCTCGACCCTGCTTCTTGTGCCACGCGCGTTCCTGGATGAAGGATCGGAAGGGGGCGAAGCCGGTGCCGGGACCGATCATGATGACGGGGGTGGTGGGACGGTGGGGCAAACGCATGGTGGACTTGCGGCAGTAGATGGCCACGGGGGCGCCCTCCTCCTTTGGCAGAAGGTAGTTGGTGCACACTCCGTTGATGCCACGGTCGCCGATAGTGTACTGGGTGACGATGCAGCAAATGGCGATCTGAAAGCAGAACAATAGATGGATGTAACTCTGGTCTGCGTCTCCCGCCTTTCGTACGTCTCTGCTATTCTCTTTCTTTCTCCCTCTCTCTGCCTCTTTCTCACCTTTCCACTATCGGCCTTGGGAGAAGAAGCAATACTGTAGTATCGGACTTGAAGCCTGGGCAACAGCTCCAAAAGATAATCAATAGGCGGCTTGCAAGACGCATGCTCCTTCAACACATCGACGATCGAACGCCTCTCCTTCTGGATGTACTGGCTGTACTCCTTCTGAAACCACACAACTTTAAAAACAAAGGCTTCTGAATCCTACCAGTCCCTCCTCAGTGGCGGTTGAGAGAAGTTGAAGATGAGCTTTCTCATTCTCATCGCTGCAGTAGTCGCTGATGGCCTTGAGTACGTGGGTCTTCACAGGAGAGCAGATATCCACGTAGTAACGGAGTGCCTCTCCGAAAGTGGTCGGGCAGGGGAACGGATGACGCTTGGCCGCGTCCTCATCCGTGTTGATCAGACGGAACATCTGAAAATTAGACATTTAAATCAATGGCGATGGGATCACAACCAACCTGATTGGGGTCAAACTCCAGCAACTCGACCATCTGATCGATCAGCTTCTGCTCATTATTGGGGTAAACGGCCAAGTGGTCTCCAGCCTCGTAGCGAATGCCTAAATGCCTCGTGTTTGCAACTTTCAGCATGATTTCCTACCATCGTGGGACTCGAACTCAATATGCCTGCAGCTGCGGTCACTGGCCTCCAGATGAAGTTCCTTATTGGCGAGAACCTTCGAAAGCAGGGGGTTCTTGGCGTCGAAGGGAGGACGCTTCCGCTCGAATCCGTGCAGACGACCCATCTCACCCTGGAGAAAGAATAAAATAAGGAAATGATTAATTGCCACTCACGTGGAATGAGGGGATCTGCTTCTCTCCGGTAGAAACCAGCTCCAGGCGGTACTGACGGAGGGTCTCTTGGTCGGTGCTCAACTCCCACCCGAATTCCTGTGCCACGTTGGGGAGGAATCCCTCGCGCCAACTAAAACACATATTTTAGCTTAAGGAAAAAGAGCCTCTGACCGCATAAAGTCCTCCTCGAGATTGGCGTCATCGTCTCCCATTCCCAGCATGTAGGCCCTCTTGGCTCCCAGTTCCTCCAGCTTGGCGTCGACATTCTTTCCGACGGCGTTGTAGTGCTCATAGGTCTTGTTTCCCAGACCGAAGACCTAAATAAAGGGAGTGAAATCCATAAAATAGGTATGGCGTAATTAAAAATAAGAAAACGTACCGCATATCTTACTCCCTGTAGGCTCACGTCGGTTGTTGTTATAAACTCGTAAAGCGATTGGGCGTTATCAGTGGGGTCTCCTTCGCCATACGTCGCCAAGCAAAGAATCCACAGGCAGTCGTCGATCTCTGAACAAAAGATAGTAGGTAAAGAGCAGAAGATTAAGGCTTTTGGCAACCACAGGCCGCCTAAAGCGAAAATACTCACCAGTAAGCCTGGCGAGGTCGTCGGTGTCAAGAAGTTCGGGGTCGAGGACGAGGGCCTTCTGTCCGTAGCGAGAAAAGTCCTTCGACAGACGGCCGGACAACTCTTCGGCGGTTCCGGTCTGCGATCCGTACATGATGACAACCTGTGAATAGAGGGAATGAATAGGTTATCGGACTGGCTACCTGGCGGTGTTCGTCCTTCATTCGGTCGATGAAGTTCTTTTCCTTCGCCCGCGTCGTCGCCTGCAGAGGGACCACATTTGGAGAATATCTGAAATTGGGAACTCGAGACAATGAAGCGGACAAAAATCAAGGCATTCTACGAATGAAATGGCTCAGACTGGTTGTTTGATGGTACAATCAGATAGAAAAGTGGTATTTCCTGCCTTTAAGATTAACAAAAATAGTGTTTGGTGACAGAATGCTTCATACAGAAGAAGAATTCGTGTTTTAAAGGTCAAATTTGACGGAATTGAAGAAAAAAAATTCGAATTCTAAATGATTTTACAGTTTGGACAACCTCATCCGAATATTGAAACACGCCAATTTCAGACAATATATTTTAATTACATTTTAAAATGGCAACGAACCTTCCATTGCTGGCCTTAGGCTTGGCGAAGAAATAGACGGCGAAGGCGAGGCAGCCCAGAAGGACGACGAGATCAAATGTGTCCACTTGGGACGCTAACCACTCGAGCATGGCTCTGGAAAAAAGAATTAGTCGAAGTTTATCAATAAACGAAGCATTTAAGAGTAAATAAATCAGAGAAATTGTCAATCTCGACTTCAAAAGAAGTTGTAAATGACAGAAGAAGGACGCGAGACAAAGAAATCAATGAATCAACGTAGTTTATCATCGAAAGGAGACAAAAGAGCGGCAGAATCCCCCGGAAGACGAGAAGTCATGTGAAAACAAGGGCAGAGTGGTTGATAACCGCGGTAGCTGTGCCGCCCGCCCCTCGTCTCAAACTACGCGCCAGGTCGGGGTAGAGTCTAGTCAGATACCGGGGAGGAGGAGGATGATCGACTGTGACGGCCGGTTGTGTTAGGCGAAGGAGGACAGACGGGGAATTGTGGTTTGGGACGGGAGTGTTTGAGATACAGGCCGCTTATGATATTGACGTGAGTGATACGGGAGAGTGGTCGAAGTGGCTGGAAGCACGGAAAGGCAAAGAACAGCCGAACGAACAATGGAAAAGGAAAACCTACGACTAACTGGAACAAGTCCGACTAAACTACGACACAATCAAAGACATGCAACAAGATCGATAAATTTGATGAATTTTGTGCGTTAAATGTGTTCGTTAAGGGACCACATATTATCTGTGTGGGACCCAACATCTTTGAAGAGAAAAATAAACTGTTCTAATAAGAATTATATCCGCATTGTTCAAAAGATCAAATCTATCTAAAACATATTATTTTAAAAATTTCAAATTGCTGGCGTGAAATGATCACTCGATCTTTTGAACCAAACGGGTTTTTCACAAGATTAAGTTTGGAAATTTTGTGAGATTGGAAAAAGAGATGAATAGGAAGAGAGAATGAATCGTACAGGGAAATTAACAAAACCGTAATTATGCCTACTTGTTTACCTGTCTGTCGCTAAGGAACTGAAAAAAACTGGTAAACAACAGAGTCATAATCTTATGACAAGTTTGTGCTACCAGATCAATTTTCTCTGTTTTACGATGTGCAGGAATAAAATTCGAAAGGAATCTGTGTCTTTATCTATGCTGTTGTGTTGCGGCACATTGGGATAAATTGCACAATCGGCATATAACGAAATCGATCAAAATACGCACGGAAACTTTTCCGCCGAACTAATTGGACCGACCTGTTTGCGATTCGCCCAGTTGAGGCCCAACTGGTTCCCTTTTATGAATTAAGGAAATTCCTTCTTACTTCCTTTAATCACATCAAAGTACATTTGTTCGGAATGCCAGGCAAAAGTGTGTGAGCAAATAGAAAATCAGCTGGCAAACATGGCGTTCTGCAGTAGACCCCAGACATTTCGTCTCAATCCGAAAACAAGTTTTTTAAAGAAAATTCTTTAAAACAAGGAAAACAAGGAACTATTTACAGAGGCATGCGAACCGTTAGAGGGTAAGAAACGCGACGTTTGTTGAGCCATTGTACTCTACGGGCCGTGTACTCTGTCGCCGCCAGCTGATTTCATCGACAAGAGACGACGGGGGAAGAGACTGTATTGATCAAACAGCGAGAGAGAGAGAGAGAGAGAGAGAGAGAGAGAGAGAGAACCGAACAATCAAAGATCGAAGGCAAACGTAATTTGCCGGCGTTCAATGTTTGCATGTGCCTTTTCTCAATCCTTCAGACTGCCAACCAGCGAGAGACTGTAAAACTGTGTAACAAAAGTCTGCGGATAATGAATGAGCTAAGACAAGAGTGAAAATCGTAGGAATATATAGTCTTCCCCAATTAAGACTCGCAGATCACAATTTAAACATGTGTGTCGTGCTATCACAAGGGGCGGGCACGTAGCGACACGCGAAGTCACAGAGGAGCCACAAAGCACGGTCTCCCCGTTGGTGGAAAACAACTGGGTTCGGTGTGGTTTGGCGCGACTGTGACGTGGCAACCAGGGGATGTCTCCCTCTCTCTCTCTCTCTCTCTCTCTCTCTCTCGTCTCCCTCTTTCTCTCTTTCATCCTACCCATATGCACAACTTGCGTGTGCTTTCTAGCCATTTCTCCAATCGCACAAATAACCGCCAGGATTCAATACGATAACGGCCGTTTGATAGCAAAAACAGGTGGAGGAGACAAGGGACTCCCACGTAAATCAGCGCCCACCAGACAAAAATCTGCGCTGGAAAACAAGGAAAACAAGGAAATTAACAGTTTTCCACACAAACAAGCCAATTTCCGTGGATTTGGGCGGAATTGGGTGGAAAAAGCGGGACAGTGGGCGGTTGGCGGCCGCCTTATCGAAGACTGCATCGTACCTCCAAAGGACGCTCGCGCAAGCACCTGAGTCTGGAAAAGGAATCTACAGAAAGGCACATCCACGGCATGCGCAGCCCATTCTAAAACGGAAGTAGCCTATTGGGCTTATCGGATCATTCTAATGAGGGTGCGGGTTAGCCTATGTAGAAAAATCCTAGTTAACATGTTCTAATGAGGGTTGTTTGGGTGGCTGAACAAACTGTAAGGATCTTTCTGAGATCTCGTCCAATTGCTCCCGCTCACATTCCTTCTATCTGACTTCTGACTCATGTTGTGGCAGCGAGACGATGAGCCGATCGCCACGGAGACGCCAACGCATCTCTATAAAAGCCCCCTTCCACGGTTCCCCCCTTTCTCCGACTTGTGTCTCTTTTTGATCTTCTATTCTAATAAACTTAGTTCCTTATCGTGCCTGTGTTGTTCACTAAAAGGGCCTCGGTCCTTTACTGCACGAAGCCAATCATACGTTCGGTCTCGGGTGCAAACCGAAACGGGTTTTAGTATGAATAATTCACATCAATAAAGTAATTGTCAATGGCTTATGTAACTTTTTTAAAGTCTCACTAGAGACCAAACCTCCGCCCCTATAATTACCCTGAGATCGAACGCACTAGGCCGGGGACCTAGATTCCAGCGTGAAATCGTACGTTCCTGTGTCGTATCCTACTTCAACGGCGTGCCATCCACAAATATCACTCTCACAAGACCACAGAAAAGTCTGAAACCATTTCTTTTTATGTAAAAGTAGTTAGAGAATGAGTATCTTAAACTGGTCTCACAAAAACATTGTAAGCAAATTATGGAGCTTTTTAACGAAAGCTTTACAGTAATTACAGTTATTACTGTCAGGCAACAGTGAAATAAACGTCATTGTGACCTTTGGAACCCGCCAGGTTTAGTCTTGGTTCTAACACGGCTTGGAAAGCACTGGACTTGAAACGACACTTAGGGTTACTTTTAGGGTCTGTTATAGACAAATAGAGTACTAATTTGAACGGGAACCGGATAGTGGTAAACAATGATCTATACAGTAAGTAACATGTCATACAGTAGATAGTAGTGGACAGATCCTTGATTGATGAAACTACTTTGGGGGCTGTCGAATAAAAGGACGCATGTTTGAGTTTTGGTTCCTAGTAATGACCTAACCTGAGCATTTGAACCTTATTAGCTTAACTATACGTGGATGGAATGACACCTCATTTCTTAGGAGTAAGCAATAGAATCGGCTTGTCAAGGAACACGGAAATATCATGGTGAGATTTGGACTACGACCTTATGGTAAAGTGAGGACGGATCCTCGGAACACTGTAATATAATGACTACTTAATACTTTGCATGTTAGAATCAGATGCGGCATAAATCAACTGGTCGTGAAAAGCATAAGTATCTGTCCATACGTGTGATTAGAGGCGGTATACCTTGTTAATTGTGCCGAGTTCGAGTTTGACCTGGTGGAGAAAGGTCTGAGTGACGTCAACGGCAGTGGGACGTTGGGGAGAACTGGGGGAGATCAAAATGACCGCTTAGTCGACGTCTTTGGTGGCAGAGTCGATTTCGGTGCGGATTCTCATTTAGAAGAGAAGGAGTCACAGGTTCCATTGAGATCACTTTCAGGGTGAGGCGGGTGCGACAGGGGTAGTCAAAGGACTGAAAAATAGGGATTAGGAGAGATAAAACAGAGAGACACACCGCATAGAGTTCAGGGCCTCACACTTATTCAAAGTTCCTTAACTGGGAAGATCCACGTCGTCGATGGAGAAGAGGACATTAACAAAAGGAGGAGGTTCTTGGAACTTGTCGGCGGTGGTGACCGACTGAAGCTATGATTGTAAGGCTTCAGAAATATAGAATTACCAGAAGGAACAGACTAAAGAGTCAGGCCTTGAAGTTGGGGCAGAATCGCGGGAATCGGGAAGTTGACGGCAGATTGTCACATAAAAGTTGATCCAGATGGAAACTTTGGACGGCATGGGCAAAGACGGATGGACTTGCAGATTGAACCTGGAATTGAAGTTTTAAATCACTACGAAATGATAGTCTTTTCGACCAAACTTTTCCCTTACATGGAAGGATCAGCTTGTGTTCTTAGAGTGGTAGCAGTGGCGCCAGAACCATCATCAGCACCATTCAGGGTCTTCAATCCATTTGAGCAACAGCAACTCCTTAGGGTGTCAGTTCACCTCCTTTGGTCTTCAGAAGAGCAGGTCATCTCTATTCATGAAAAGAAAAAGTATAGTTTTGCCTTTCGAAGCAAAGGACCGAACCGCTTCGCCCCTTTCCCTATGGGAACCGACACATTTCTAACTACATTGAGCCATCCTGGGACTCGGAACTACTCAGAGTTGGGACGAACCCTTCAGCGCCACCCGCGCAAAGCAGCAGGGTGAGAGGCCTCCGGCTGTGGAAGTTCAGGGGGAGAGGCTTCACGATTCGGTCCTTTTAGGGAGAAAACAAAACAGTCACCTGGAGTGGTCTGGGGAAGGTAGGAGACAGCCGTCCTGGAGGCGAAGAAGGGCGGAAAGAGGAGGAGAGGAAGAGGAAATGGAGGAAGAACTGCCGTCCGGGGAACACAGGGGGAGACTGACTGCAGCAGCCACACTCTCTGGAGGAAATCAGTACGCTAATTATCCATATTAGGCCACGACTTTGAAGCATCAGAGTATTCGTTGAAGTCAGAATTGGTTAATTAGCCTAACTGGACCGGAAGTTGTGCAGCTTGTACTTTGTTGGCTACTGTATTTCTTCTACACTATAATTAGACTACCGTAGTCTGAACTACTTCACTCGTAGCTACAGTAGCCCAAAATTCGTTTTAGTGTCCTGGACCTTTAAAACTCTCTTTGGTTACTGTACTTATTCTACAGCTACTATATTCGTGAGCTACAGTACTCAAAAAGCCACACCTTCTGCCAACTGTTTTGCAGGATTCTTTGTGAGACCTAACGCGCTAGACCTTTAAAACCACCCCCCCCCCCTGCAATCCAAAAAAACAATAGATAACTTCCGACTGTTTACTTATTAAACGGACATATAAGATAAATAGGGGAAAAGGTGCAGTGCAATCAGGGGTTAAACTACACGAGGAGTCTTCAGCGAGATCCAGAACGGCTGCGGTCGCGACGGTCCCTCGATCGGCTGCGGCGGCGATCACGACTGCGAGATCTGGAAGAAGCCGATTATCATATAAACTGAAAACAAAAATACCTTCCGTGACGGCGGACGGGGCTCCGCGAGAAGCGCCTGAAAAAGAAACGTAGACGGTTGTAATCAAGAGACGGATTAAAGTATACCTCCTCCCCGCGAAGGTAGCCACACCAACCAACAATCGTCTCCACAAAACGCGCAAAAAACACCCATAATCATCAACCAGCAGAGGGATCACCACACACCACCAAGAGAAGAAGGAGAGGAGACCACAACTTGAGACCACCATCTCCATCAATACCTATGAAGAAAGAATACTGAAATGTCGCCGGAAGGCTCTAGAACACGGTGTGTCCGCATGGCGGGTGAGCTAGTGCAAAATCGCGGGTTTAGGGTCTCGTCACGACTGGGGTTACGGTAAAAACACTGACATCCTATGATTCACTCTCAAACGATTGCTCACCTGTGATCAAAAAGCCACCTTCGCTACAATCTATCGGAAACCCTGCGCTAATTCCTTCCAATCCACAATTTCCAGATCTCCCCATTCAGCGGACACACCGTGGGACAGAAGAGGAGCTCTACTTCACAACACAACCCATTTTCCAACTGAAACCACTTCGCCTCGGGAATCTAACCAAAGAATGGGAGAAAGAACTGAAAAACGGGAGTTTTATTACCTTCGAGGTCCGGCTCCCCAGCCTCCGCCGGTGTTGCGGCCCCAGGAGCGCTGCGGTTCACGTTTGGGCAGGGCGTGGGCCACACGCACACGACTGCCACTCACATGCCTGTAATAGAATAATTAGTTATAGGACTGATGTCAGATAAAACCACGCCTACTTAAGAAACGATTAAACCCACTCCTCGTTCATTTTACGGATGGCTCTCTCGGCATCCTCAGCATGCTTATAGGTGATGAAGGCGTAGTAGGGAGGGTAGGTGGCCATCCATAGGTCCTTGATTTTACCGAATTTCCTATAAAATGAGGGTTAATATTATCAGGATGTTGTAGTTTGCTCGTGCTGTGAGCAAGAAAACTTACTCGAAGGAGCGTTCCAGTTCGCGTTTGGAGAGGGAGGAGGAGAAGTCGGAGACGTGGATTCTGCCGGAGACGACGCGGCGGCCGTTGGGATCCGTCCTCACGGGAGAGTAGGTGCGAGAACGACTGCGACGGCGGGAGCGAGAACGACTGAAAAGGAGTTATTCAACTTTTGTTATGGAGATCCCACCTGCGGGAGCGTTTCCTGTCCTTTCCACGAGACTCGGACCTACTGCGGGAGCGACTCTTGGATCCGGAGGCGCTGCGGGAACGGCTCTTCGACCTCGAGCGGCTCTTCCTCTCCTTCTCCTCAGACTTGGGCTCCATCGGCTGGTCGATGACGACGGGCGGATCGGCGGCAGCGGACTGCTGGGGAGAGGCGACGCTCATGACGCCCTAGAAAAGGTTGCTAGGTAACGGAAACGGCGCATGAAAACAATGAGCGTCCTCGGCGGGACAGGGGGAAATGGCAATTCGAATGAGAAATGAACGAGGGAAATGAACATAATTTCAAACAGGCATTTAAAATTCAAAGCGCCGGGTTTTCCGGACGGGTTGGATCATTTATGGTCGATCTGGACCGCAAAAACAGCAACGGATTTGGCTTTTTGTCAAAGAGGCACATTTGGCTTTTTGTGAAAGAGGGAACTAAAACATGGTAATTTGCAACAATTTCAGCTAAAACAACATTTAAATAACAATGCTTTTTATTTTTTTACAAAGCCAAAGATCACATGTAAGATTGCCGGGCTTGGATTCAACGAAAATCAGAGGACTGTGACGTGGATCTACGAGCAAAATCGATATATTTAAAGGTCTAATTTAATTTTCAACTCTTTCCAAATTAATAAACGCCGAAAAGAGGGGGAAAACGCCGATGAATGACTCAATTATACATTCAGACGGTAAACAAATCGAGCTGGGCATAATGCCAACCGGGCGGTCGAGTTCGTGTCGAGACCCCTGTTTTCCAGTCCTTTAATATCTCTGGATTCTCGATTTCCTCGGCGTTGGATGTTATGAATCCTGGAAATTTCAATATGCATTTTTGAATTTTTTTTGAAGTTTTTGAAGTTTTTCTTGTAAAAAATAGTGAAAAATGACAAATTGACGAATTTTAGCTACTCAGACCTTTAAAAACCGCTATCAGCCTCTTTTATCATCGAATCCTTCCGAATCACTCCATTTGTCTCAAATTTGTTTTCTTGCCTCTTTTTGTGATTCGTATGCACTAACTAAAGATTTAATAGATTGTGTAAATAATGTTGATACTTCTATGCAGATTGTTGACTTCCACTGCGTAAATTCAATTTCTCTGCTTGGAACCAAAGATATTCCGCCCTTTCCTGAAATTTCTTTGTTTCTTTTGATGTCAATAATCGAAATGCAAATCAGTCAGGTCAAATTTTAAAAAATAAAAAAAGGGGAATTTAAAACGAAATTTGAATTTTTGCTTTTCGCGCCTGTGGCGTCTACAGTACCCAGGAAAATGTGTAATAGACCACATTCATAATGCATCAGTCGATAAGCAGAGCCGTTCGATTTCTGCCATTTGTTGGCTTAGCTTTTCGTGTGAAAACCTGATAAGAAGTGCATTCTTTAATGCGCGGTCCTAAACGGCGGAATCTCTTCGCGGTCTCTCTCTCTCTCTCTCTCTCTCTCTCTCTCTCTCTCTCTCTCTCTCTCTCTCCCTCTCTCTCTCCCTCTCTGATTTCCTCATTTCAGGCGGCCGAATGTCGAAGAACGGCTTCGGCCCGCCGGACTATTCCCTCCTCCACAAGGCTTCGGTCTCCTACGAGTATCTACATACAAATAGGTCGGTGTGTCTGTATTTTCTTCAAGTTTTCCAATTACAGTACCACTCATGTGTTCGTCTTTGGAGCCATCGCCGAACTGGTTGACAATGCCAGGGACGCCAATGCGAAGACCCTAAACATAGATTTTGGTTAGTCTCATTCTCTCCTTTCGATTACTGTATTCTTAAGACCCTAAACAGCAGACTCTGTCCTTTCACGACGATGGCGTGGGCATGAGCCCGGATGAACTAATGCGCGTCGTCACCTTCGGGCACTCTCTGAAGAAACACGAGGTCGGGAAGATAGGACAGTACGGAAACGGTCTCAAGTCGTGAGTTTTCTTTTCTTTGCAGGACCTAAGCTTACGGGCAAAGGATTTAAAGGACTATCAACTGTCATAAAGTTGTCGTTCCGGGACCTTTAATTAAGACAGTCCTTTATTTTCCTTTGCCCTTTGACAAATACGAGACCCAAAAACCATTGAATGTTTGTTTCAGTGGCGCTATGCGCATTGCAAGAAATTTCATCATTTTCACCAAAAAGGGAGACTTCTGCTCGGCGCTCCTGCTCTCCCGAACGTTCCACGAAAAGAGTGGCATACGAGATGTAAGTTCTTTTATTTATTAGTTTAAAGAATGGTTTTAGATCCTCGTTCCGACGCCGGTGTTGACGACGCGTGACATGAAACCAGCTGAGCCGTACAACGAGCACAAGCACATGATGGAGATGAGCCTCATTTACGAGCACTCTCCCTTCAAGAGTCAGGTGGGAATAGGTTCCCTTTAGGAGCGGTCTGAGGCTGCCTTGGCAGATAATCTCAAATACAACATTTCCTTCTTTCAGCGGGAATTCCTCGCCCAGTTCGACAAGATAAAGGGCGATTCAGGGACCATCATAGTCCTCTTCGACCTTCGGATGATCGAGAGCGGAGCATTCGAATTGGACTTTAAAACGGATAACCACGACATCAAACTGACGGACCACGAAATTGAGACGTAAGAGGGAGAATTGACGGATTTTAAGCAATTTTTCAGAGAGGAGGAGAGGAACTCTTTGAGAGCGTATCTGGCGGTGCTTTACTTGAACCCCTACACCAAGGTTTCCATATAATCTTATTCTTATTCTCCTGTTTCAGATCTACCTCCGAGGCCAGAAGGTGAACACCGTGCGCATCTTGAGCAACCTCACAAACACCTACTTTTACCTCTATGCCGCCAAGAACCTCAAGTCTTGCGCTGAAAACGAATACAAGAATTGTCAGCGGCGTACTGTAGAGGGTCCGTTTCTCGGCTATCAATCAATCTCTTTGAATTCCAGTGAGTGATGAGCTGAAGCAGGCAAAGTCGGAGTACGGAATGCTGATGAATGAGGTGAGGGACAGCAACGGCGGAGACATTACGAGTCGGGAGGCTATGAGCCAGGCACGCAGGAAGAATATGTAAGCATTCGTTTGGAAGGACTACATTTATCTTATTTTTCCAGGAAGATTTCCGACCTCACAGCCCTTCTGGCAGAGTGTAGGAACAAGGAGGAAGAGGCTCGGAAGGCCAAGAGCAAGCCAGCCCCGCTGAAATTCAGCTACGGACTCAACATCCACCACAGGTAGAAGAGCTGCCTTCTTTCTAAACCAAAGTGATTTCAGGAATCGCTACGGTTGTATGGTTTACAACAACGGCCGTCTAATCGACATGTACGTCAAGTTGGCGTCGCAGAGGGAGAACAAGGACCTTTTTATGTGAGTCGGGATTTCCTCAAAAGTGACGGGAGGCTGCCCGTCTTTAACAATAAATTCAAATATGTGATTTCAGGAGATGCCTCGGTGTTGTAGGCGTTGTTGACATTTCCTATTCCATTTTGGAACCCACCCACAACAAGCAGAGTTTCGAGAATAAACGGTTGGTCCTTTTCTCTCTCTCTCTCTCTCTCTCTCTCTCTCACACACTCTCTCTCTCTCTCTCTCTCTCTCTCTCTCTCTCTTTCTCTCATCTCTTCTTTTAGTGAATACACCCACCTCCTCAAAGCAATAAACGACCATCTGGAGCAGTACTGGGACGACGTAAGCAACATCGTAGGCCGATCCCCTGACGAAGTCAGAAGATTCTGGTTTGTTCTGTTTTTCTTTGATTATCTCTTTTATGGTTCGTTGTTCTTCTAATTTTCCGTTCAGGGCCGATCTGGGATACGAGGACTGCAACTGGGGCTCCGAGTGCAACAAACTAGAACCAAACAGGATCAAGCGCTTTCAGAAGACAAACCACTGCATTCAATGCGGTCAGTTCGATTCTAACGACTTTACAATGTATTTGCAGACAAATGTCTCAAGTGGAGGATGGTGCCTTTCCAGCGCAGCTACGTCGACCGCGGAATTCCCCCCAATTGGAGTTGCGCCAATCACCCGAATACGGCCTCCAGATCCTGCGATTTGAAGGAGAATCTCTCAGAGGTTGGTTGTTTTATTCAGATCTTTCAAGGCCCCGTTGGCCGACATCGATTATTCTAACTAACATTTTAAGCTCGTCGTGGTGAAGAAGGGAATTCTGTCGAAGAGGAAGAACACGAAGCCCGTCGAGCACCCAGCCAGGTCCTCCCTCATCTCCGTTTGTTTACTTTACTCTCCTTTATTTTTCTCTTTTACAGAGCAAGGACATCAAGCGGGAGCCGAGACAGCCCCCTCCCATGGTTAGTGCCTTTCTCGTACCGCCTTAACCTCCTGTTTTAGGATCCGACGCCGCCGCCGTCGGCTCCTCCATCCACCCGTCGTCAGAGGGAGGCTAGGATCAGCAAGCCTGCTGTCATCGAGTTATCGGATTCCGATGAGGAGCCTTTGGTCCCTGCGACCATGAGAAAGTCGGACAGAGGAGCGCCGCCTATGAAGCAGGAGCCACGGGATGAGATCCCCAATGGGAGGAGGAAGAATGCAGAGGTAATCCAGATTCTATGGCTTATTTTACTAAAATCCGTTTGTCTTTCAGACAAAGGCGTGCGACAATCTAATTCGGAAGGGCACTGCTGCGATAAAGAAGAAGCCTGTGAATCGCAGAAAGAAGCAAACTTCTGATGAGAGCAGCGACGACGAGGAAGAGGAGGCTCCCCGCAAGAGACCGGTCATTGTACTCAAAACGGTGAATTCTTCTAAAGTTTTGTCATCTTTGTGTTTTCAGACTCAGCGGAGATCGCCGCAGAGGGTATCCGTCAGTGCCAAGCGAACGGCCGTGATCGAATCCGAAGAAGAAGAAGACGTGGAGGAGGAGGATTCGGTTGGTTCAACCACTCATTTTTAACGTATTTCTTGATTCAGGAGCCAGTTCCTCAGAAGAAAGCCAGGACCAAGGCCGATCTGCGCAAGCAAATGCAGGCAGCCAGTAGCCAGATGGACGTGACTTTGTCGCCCGTGTCTTCTGTTAGGAGTGGCAGCAGTGTCATATTGCCACTGGATCCAAATCTGGTATTTATTCCGTCTTTTCATCATTCAATTTCCGGTTCTAGGATATCGCCAACAAGGCGAAGAGGCAGCTTAGAGCAATGCTGAGGAAGCTCTTCATCATCACGGTCAGTCTCTCTCTCTCTCTCTCTCTCTCTCTCTCTCTCTCTCTCTCTCTCTCTCTCTCTCTCTCTAACTTCCTCACTTTTAGGACAATGCCAAGCTGGGAGAACTTCTGAAGAAGTCGGATGATGAGCTCCTCAAAGAGGACCTGGAACAGGCTATGGTCAACTTCAACACATCCGAAATACAGCCGGTATGAGATTGTTAAAGGTCTAAATACCCCCATACTTCTCACGGACCGATTCGAATAATAAGCTTCGTCCCGTCCCGTTCACCCGGACCACCCAGTCAAAACTGTCAGACACGCGGCCATGGTTCGATCCCGACCGGTGCACATCATTTTTCTCGATTGAAAATTGACTTCATAAAGGAATCTTTCAGGCCAATCGACAGATCGAAGACGACCTCCGAGCAGCCTACCCCACCACAGAACACCTTGCGTCGGACTTAATCATCATCCTCAATTGGCTAACGAGCAACGACGAAGTGAGTTAACCCCGGCCATATGTTGATCTCAATTTTATTCAGCCCCGACCTAAACAGACTGCTGAAAATTGCTTCTTGAATCTCCGTAACTATGTGGATCAGTTGCGAGACCTGGACTTCTCCGAGGTACAGGAACAACCGGCGGAAGAACATGAGAATGGTTCGGGGCCGATGGTAGAAGAAGGCTGATTCAAAGACTGGATCTCAATAAACTCGATCTCCACACGATTCTCTTATATTAATGCGTGACGTTTTAACACACTGATTTAGTATAAATATTACCGTTTTGTTCCTTGGGGAGTTAGAAAGAGAGAGAGAGAGATGGGAGTATCGGTTGTGGAGGTTCCGTTGCTTCCCTGTTTACAAGTCTACACAAAATTGTTGACAATTATTGCAACTAATTTTTAACCGTTCAAGATACCCTAAATATGTATCTGGTTATGGTACTAGTCAATTAAGTTATACAAGAAGTGCTCCGACCGGGATAGAACCTCGATCTTGTGGTTGCTAATAAATGGGACTGTGTAGAAGGACAGATCAATATTCCCCAGTCGGCCCGTGAGAACCTTGACAATTAAAAAATCGGAAATTCTTGTGAAATACCCAAATCGCAAGAGTGCTAAAGATTCGATTCCTCTCCGATGTTTAGCAGAGGCAGTCCTTTAAACTGCCCAAACTTATATTCAAATCCGGGAGTGGCCCTAGATACATTTATTCATAATAAAACAACCATACATATATACATTCTCTCCATAGAAATCAGAACCCGTCGGACGGAATACAAAAGGACCGGTTAATAGCAAGGAATGATTGGTTAACAAGCGCAGAATCGATTAAAACTTGGTGAAAATGATTAGAATTAGGAGGAAGACGATGGCCACAGCTAGCATGCAGATGCAGTGCATCTTCTTGTCCTGGCGCTGGTGACGCTCCGCCTTCTGCACGCTGTCCACCGCACGGGAGACTTTGATCGACGCCTGCTCCACGTTGTAGTCGATTCTGAAGATGAGACACATGCAGGCTCAGGCCGCTTTCTAGAACACTGACCTGTCAAGAATCGTTCCCTGGTCGATTACCATCGCCGAGAGGTCCTTGAACAGGGTGTTCAGCTCCGAAATCGAAGAGTTTACATGTAGCACCTGAAACAGAAGGATTAAACAGTCCAAAATATTCCAAAACCTCCTTTTCCCTCTCTTTTACGTCCTTCTCGTTCATCATGATCTGGTGGATCTGATCCATTGTGAATTCTTGTGAAGGGGTCGTAGGGATCTCCGTCCACGAGAGGTCATCCGTCCCAGCTGTTATCAAGAAGTCGTCCACGTGGCGGCTTCTCTTCTGAAGGGAGGTTTAGAAAAGAAAGAGAAAGAGAGAGAGAGAGAGAGAGAGAGAGAGAGAGAGAGAGAGAGGGAGGGAGGAGCCTACCCTTATGTCATTGAGATACTTCGACTGCGTCGTTCGGAACCTGTTCGTCAGTTCGCTGAGGGTGAATAAAAGTGAGGAGACGGCATTGCTGCGCAGTTGTTTCTCAGCCCGGCTCTCTCTACGGTCCTCCTGGGCGGACATCATACTAAATAAATAGGTTGAAAAAAGAAATCAATAAAGATATATTTGTTTAACTTTACTGTGACAGCTAACTCGCACAAAGATCGGAAATTAAGGCTTTTAAAACTGATATTTAAAGGACTGCGTGCCTTCCAACCTGATCAATCTCTGGCAGTGTGCCATCATCGTCGTTATCTTGTCCGTGATCCCTTCCATCCGTTTTTCCTCCGCCTCGAAAGAGTCATCTCCGAAATTAGGGCGGGAGATGTGCTGTCTCTGAGCAGCCTCCAACTCCTGCATCCGCGTTTTGATCCTAAAATTCAAATTATTTAAAATAAACTTTCAAATTTAAGAGAGAAAAGAAACCACGCACTTTCCGAATTCGAATTCGACTTCATCGCAGGTGTGGATCCAGACCGGCTGCGGTGGCTGCCCATTCACTTCGCCTTCTTCCAGACGAACCAGACTCATTCGCTCCTCTGAATCGGATTAATTAAAGGACTGGGTTAAGGAGGTCCTGCCAAGACAGATTATTGATAGAACAAAAGACTAATTGGAACCAAACATTGAAATATCTGGCCGCGTCCAATATAGGGCCTCTTTCAGTCCATTAAAATGGGGTACTGATAAAAAATGAAGAAGATGGTCCCACCACGAAAAGTACCCACCATTTCTGGAGTATCCAGCCTCGAATACATCGTGTTTGTAGGCGAATTGAACCTGATGGGCGTTTGAGCGGAGCAGGGAGAAGACTTCGATGAGACTACGCGTCACTCCGACGGCCGGCTCATCACGAGGACGCATCCTGAAGAAAAAACGATTTAAATTAATTATTTACTTAATTTAAAAGAGAACAAAACTATTTCAAATAAGTGCAAAATAATAAATACAAAATAAATATAAAATGCCGGGATATATCACGGATGGGGAGCCAAGGCGCGAGCTGGCGCATTTCCCAGCACTAGGTTTCTTGTGACAGCCGACTGGCTATTTTAAAATCTATTTTATCATCCCAATATTATGACGTTATTATAACACTAAAATTGTATTATTTCAGAGGCTTAATTAAACAAAAAGATAAAATATTGCATGAATTTATAAATGAGAAAGAGAATGGAGCATCGGAAAGGTAGAGATCAATAGTGCACAATCAGAGATACTTGAATTCAGCCAATCGGTTTTCCCTCTGCACCGAAGACGATGATATTATTTTAATTTCACAGAAAAGGAGTGTTTTTGAAAAGGTGAGACCATATAAATAGGGCTTTAACAGTCATCTGATTGCTAATTTTAGGACTGCTTCTGCTGGTCCTGACACGATTTGACTAACGCTCTAAAATGTATAAGAAAACTTTTTAGGCATTTACTTCTCTGAATGAAATGAGACATTCTGGAGAACTCTGTGACATTGTGTTAGAGTCAGTTGGGCGAAAGCTGAGCGCTCATAAGGTGAGAGAGAGAGAGAGAGAGAGAGAGAAAAATAGGGAGAGAGAACTGAATTTCCTCTTCAGATTGTATTATCGGCTGCAATTCCCTATTTCCGCATTATGTTCACCACAGACATGTTGGAAGCATCCCAAAAACAAATCACAATTCATGGAAAGTTTGTCTTGAACTCAAAATGATAAGCTTTTTCAGAATTGGACGGAGAGACCTTGGAACAACTGGTTTCCTTTGCTTATACAGGGGAGCTAAAGATTTCTGCAGGGAATGTACAGTCGATTATGATTGGAGCGAACTTTCTTCAAGTAGGGAGAGAGAGAGAGAGAGAGAGAGAGAGAGAGAGAGAGAGAGACTTTCCCTTCAGCTAGACTCCGTAGTGGAAGAATGCTCCAGTTTCCTCATGGCCCGTCTGAACACAACAAATGTTCTAGCCGTCCGATCGTTCTGCTCCGCCCTTGGTTGCCTGTAACCTCATTTCTTGATCTACAAAAACTGCTTTTTTCAGGTCAATCAAGGCACTTTCTACAAACTTTATTCGAAAACATTTCATCCCAATAAGTCGAAGCGATGATTTCCTCCATTTGCCAATGGAGGATGTTGTTTCTATCTTGTCAGATGACTCCATTTATGTAGAATCAGAAGAGGACGTATTTAATGCAGCCATGAAGTGGATTCTATATGATGTAAAGAGACAGGACAGGGCTGCGAAGTGAGTTGTGAGAAAGGAAAAGAGAGAGAGAGAGAGAGAGTTCCAGAATGTTGGCCTGTGTTCGTCTCCATCTCTTGAAGCCCTCCTTCCTCTCAGACGAAGTGGCTTCCCATCACCTCGTTCGTTGTGACCTAGCATGTCGAGATCTGGTAAATTCACAGCCAAAACATCTAAGCACTCTTTTCTTTCAGGTAGATGAAGCCAAAGATTACCACTTGATCCCCGAGAGACGCCCTCTTCTGAGATCTTTCCGCCTCAAACCAAGGTGTTGCAACCTGGTTCCTGGATTGGTCTTTGCCATAGGTAAGAAAGTTATCGAAAAGGAAAAAGAATGATGTTTTAGGAGGACTTTGCCCCTGTGGAGACGCGTCTGCAGTGGAAATGTACGATCCTATGACTAGGAAGTGGTCCTCTGTGAGGGCGATGCCGAGCCTTCGGTCGAGGGTCGGGGTGGCTGTTCATGAGAGGAAGGTGGGACTTTATCTCTCTCCCTCTCTCTCTCTCTCTCTCTCTCTCTCTCTCTCTCTCTCTGACGTCATAGCTTTCAGGTTTACGCAATCGGAGGTTTTGACGGCCTAGATCGACTACGAATAGTCGAGGCTTACGACTACAACCTGAATGAGTGGATATCCGTAAGTAATTGTGTCGATATATCAAGAAAGAGAGATTTTAGTGTGCTCCTTTGGAGAAGAAGCGCTCCGCCCTCGGGGCTGCCTTCCTTCATGGAAAACTATACGTCTGTGGAGGATACGATGGTATCACTTCCCTTTCCACTGTTGAGGTATGTTTATCTCTCTCTCTCTCTCTCTCTCTCTCTCTTCTCCTGAGTTGCATTAGAAAAAGAAACCAAACCCAATTCCAGGTCTACAACCCGGATACCAACATGTGGTCCTGGGGTCAGAGTATGTCGAAACAACGCAGCGCTGCCGGTGTGGCCGTTCTAGACGGCTATCTCTACGGTATTCTAGTTGACTGACAAGATCATCTACAATCCATTTAGTGATCGGGGGCCACGATGGCATGTGCATTTTTAACAGCGTTGAGAGATTCTGTCCAGAGACCGGCGTCTGGGAGGCAATGCCACCGATGATCAGCAAGAGATGTCGGGTAGGAGCAGCTACCCTCGGGGGGAAGATCTACGTTTGTGGAGGGTAGGTCTCTCCTTCTCTCTCTCGTTCTCTCTCGTTCTCTCTCTTTCTTTTTTTTTTCTCTCTCTCTCTCTCTCTCTCTCAAAGGTGTCTCCTCTCCGGCCTTCCTGCGGTCGAAATCAGGCGACCGCCCGGCTGCAAAACGAGTGTTCGATTGTCGGCCACGGCGGGCAGCGGCATTCGTCGCAAGACCCCATTCTTAAATGCAGAGCATCAAGAAACAAGAAGGTCTTTGGGGATAGCCGGGCCAGGAAATCGGAAAATACAAATGATCTCTTTTTTTCTAAGTACCGTTCTTTTCAAGCAGAGAAGGGCTTTGGTTTCAAAAATTTGTCTCATATTCTCAAGTGCATCGATTTTGAGGCTTTGTGTTTACAAATAAAATTAAACTCTATTACATGTATCTATCATGGAGTATGAATGGCTCATGGGTTCTAGTTCTCGCCGTTGTCCAATTAGCGCGTTTTCACCTTCTCGAAAAGAAGCAGTTAATCCAAAATTCACAATATTCCTAGTGGGACCTTATACCTGTTACACCTACAATAATTTCCTCTTAAAGTGATTCTGTAGCTTCCAAATTACAGTAGTCACAGCTACAGTAACTAAGGTTTTTTTAAGGTTTTGGTAACAGCTACTTGTCGCTATAAAACGAAGTGATTAGACTACAGTCATACCATTAGAACACAAAAGTTAATTCAATAACATAGGATATCACTGTTACAGTATGTCCTAAAGTAGTCACGGTTACAGTATGTTCAGTTACAGTAACCCCGTCCGATGTCACTTAGTCAAATAAACATTAGCTGTGGCACTATTCGTGCGAGATAATTGGCTCCCGAATACAGCCCGCTGAAACCGACCATACGTGTAAAACCCAAGTTCAGTTTCGATCCCATTTACAGTACCCCCATTCGATCTACAGTATCCTCCAGCTACAGTACCCTTTTGTGTCCAATCGGCCCCGCGAGTGTTTGTTCGCTGGCGCGTCGTTGTCTCTTCTATTTGCTTATTTTGCAGATACGACGGCTCTCAGTTCCTGAACAGCGTGGAATGCTTCGACCCGGAGACCATGACCTGGTCCCCCGTCACTCCAATGCAGAAGAAGAGAAGCCGCGTCTCCCTCGTAGCCAATGCAGACACCTTGTACGCAATCGCAGGGTACCGTAATCCTCTATCCATCTGAATACAGTAACCCTTTCAGATATGATGGCATCTCCAACCTATCCTCGATGGAACTTTTTACTGAAGAATCGCAGGAATGGCGTCTGGGCCCATCGATGATCTCCCATGAGGGAGGCGTGGGCGTCGCTGTGATCCCAATCCCTCCCCCGTTGGTCTGAAACTGTAAATAAGCCCCAGATCTCGTGTACATAAGTAAATTTCCACACATTTATATGCTAATATTCACATTCCAATAGGGGAAATTCAGAGGAGGGGATCAGTGAGACACTAAGTAGCGAATACCCGTTGATCAAGGCGAAGTGCCACGAGGGAGGAAGGGCTACGACACGGCCTGGGGCTGGCTGGTCGGAGATTTTTGACTCTCCTCGATGGGGATTCCGTTGTCTTTCAGCAGGCGCCGCAGTCGTTCGTTCTCCCGGTTCACCCGCAGCAGACCGTCGTGGTAGACTTCCGCCTCCTTGTCCTTGTCGAGGATCTCACGGGCCATCTGGAAAATAGAAATTAATGAGGGAATACATGTGAAAAGAAATTCGCAGCCGCGTGAAATCATTTTAAATTGCATGTTAACCCCGCGCAGATATTTCAAATGGTCACAATTCGAATGTAAACATATCGATATTCCGCCCGGATTTCCAGTAATTTCGATAAATCCTCACCTCATCCCTGGTCAGATGCGAGATTCGATCAATCTGGAACTCCTCGAGCTCCGTCTCGAACTCCCGATGGTTGGCGTCGCTGAGAATGCTGGCCTCAGATTCCTCGTCACTTTGCTGAAGGAATTCTGAGCCGACACTGAGGGAACGGACCCGGGCCCTACCTTCGGCACAGTGAGCGGCTTCATACTGAAAGAAGAAGATTACTTTATTATTCGCTTGTTCGATGAGCCAGCCGGCTGTCCGCGTAGTGGTCAGCCGCCGATTTGCATTACGGCACGTGGCCCTAGGTCACATGGGCAAATGACGCCGCGCGGAACCCGCCGGGGCTGCTGCAACAAAAACACACCTCTCTTTCGGCTTCTGCCCGCTCCTCCATGTCGTCGAGCAGGAACTGCGTGGTGTTGCGAGGAGCCATCATCGGATAGCCTTTCCTGAAAATATATGAGTTAGTTGAGGGGATTTTAAGGATTTCGTAGAGAAACACACCACCAGCAGGTCCCACTGCTACTCTCAGTAGACTACTCACCTCTGGCGGGGAAACAAACAAAGTGGAACCCTCACTGCACCCAGGCACACGAGAGGGATGGCCAGCCGGGGACGGCAGGGAGCTGCCATCTTAAATGTTTCCGTGAGTCCGTCAGGGACAACCGCACTCTTTCTCATTTTTAGGGGAAATCACTCATGTTCTCTTAACAATACTTTTAAATCGGAAGTTGCAGATTATTAGGGTTATGGCGAGCAAGATATGCAGGGAATGTACTGACAAGGACGGAAAGCGTTCTTGGTTGACATTTTGACTAAGTTAACGGGTCAACAAAAATGTCCCGCATACAGTACCCCGAATTTTGGTATATCGATAAGGTTTGTTTCAACCAGCTAGCTCCTAGCACCATGTTATTACAATGTTTTGGGTATACTGTAGTTCAAAATGCGGTTGTTAAGACCACAAATAAAAGTAACAATAATCCATGTTAAATGGGTGCTGCAAGTAGCAAAAAATAAAAGAGTCATTTTCACAAAATGTTCAACTTAAAGTGGCTAAATCGGTTTTTAAGAGCAACAAGTTAAAGGACCGATTGAGCAGAAAACCCCGCTAAAAACGTAGGCTGCGCGCGGGAGATGCGATAGAGAGTGTGGCGCGGTCATATGTACCCCACCCCGCGGCACAGCTGACGGGCTTTCGAAAATACGCGCTAATAACAAAAGCGAGGGTGGGGTTACAAAAAGCGGGTTTTTAGGTAATAATAGAGAGAATAGATGGAATTTTGGGTACTTGGCTGATAAGTAAGCTGGGTATTGACTGACCTGGTTCTCAACTTCTTCTCCGAGGGCGAGGCTTCAGAAGTGGAGGCCTCATCTGCGTCGACGAGGTCGTAGGGCTTGAATCGTCCTCTGTTGCCACGTCTGCGTCGGATTCTCTTCTTTTTCCTCTCAGCGTCGAGATCCCCGTCGGAGACGGACCGCTGGTCCTCCAACGTTCCTCCAACTCTATCTTGCTCCGATGGCGGACGCGAGCCTTCAGGCGAAGACATCCCCGCGGATGGTACCGCCGAGTATGTGAATACGTGTGAATACGTGCACGGATTCGTCCGCAAATATGCTTGATGCTCCAGAAGATGTGTCAAACGTGCGCGGACACACCCACCAGAAGCGAGAGAAACTAGACGAGACGGCGGCCAACCGGCCTTATATACGAAAAGGGCGACCGCTCGCGCGGAGGAATAAAGCGGCGCCCCGCCCACCGACGCTCCCGGAACGACAGGGAGCGCGCACAATCACTTACACTTATTTTGCTCAATTGAACGGTTGGTCTTCCGGAGCCACTGTTTCAGAAGCCTGATGGATCCTTCAGAAGGCCATAGGAGTGGCCAGAAGCACCGGAAATAATGGAAAATGGTAAATTCCAGGCAAATCGGCCTTTGAGGCCGTCCGAAGCGATGCAGGGCGGTTGTTTCCACTTGAACTCCTTCCACGACAAAAATAACACAATATTAATGTTCTATTAATTTAAATGTTTTATTTTACAAAAAGTACAAAGACAACCATGGTAACAAAATAAATACCAGAAAATTACCAGATCCCGTTGTTATCGTGTTGTAACCGGGACAAGCTCGTAAATGGGTGTTTTTCTAATCGTTTTGTTTATTTTAAACAATGTATTACACAAATAATGCTTGATAACGTCTATTTTTACTATTGGGTCCTAAGTAAATCGAAAATTTCATTGTGGTGCTGAAAATGAGTTTTCCTCTTCCTGGTTTCAATACAATGTTCCAGATATGTTTGAAAAATCACTCACCATTAAAATTCAACCTAAAAATGCGATTCATCACTTCTTTATCATTTTGTTTTTATCGCTCCGCTCCGAAGAACTCGATTTTACACATCCGATGTTTTACAATAGACATAAAATAAGAATTACTCCTTTCGTAAAGAAAAATGAGTTTTATAACGTTTTTTTATTCGAAATCCATCCAATTTTCGAATGACACTTGGCTAATTGGTGGCCACTGCATTTTCGAAAATCGAAAAGCCACGTATTGAGCCTATATTGAGCCCGGAAAGGAGGAAAGTTGCTTGTTTCTCCGGTAAAATTTTTTTAAAAATTTTAAAAGCACTAAATTTAGCTAAATTCTGTCAAAACTACTATGTTTGAAGAAAACCCTTAATTTTTAAGCGCAAGTATCAACTTAAGACGTAGTTCTTTATTCTTCGGATCACCCTCAAAATTTTAAGTGTCCAGGTCTAAAGCTACTCAAAAATGTCTAACTATGAAGATTGGGCCTTAATTTTAGGGCCCTAGCCACCCGTATGCCTGGATACATGTGTTTATATGAATGTCTTCCTCTCGGCCTTGGTTTTGCATTCTGGGAGGGCAGGTCATGTGTAAACAACCGCCCACATATCGAATTTCTTCCCCGGACTACCACAGATCCTAAAAAGCTCAAAAATCCACATATGACACTTACAAAACCTAATTTACGTAGGGCCTTAACCTATCTAAATTTGAATTTTTTAAATTTTAAAATTCAAGTTCCCTCGTGTCTGTTTTTCCGTGTGAATCCAGGCTCTCCTGCCCACCACATGGCTGATTGTTGTCGGCTAACCGGTTAACCTCCAGAGGTCGGTCCCCGAAAATTGTTGGTGCGTAGGGGCTGCTGTGGCTCTGGTCAATCGGCGGCAGAGCGCAGACGGCCAGAGTGGACCACGGAATTGACGGCGGCAGACACGCAGACCCATGGCGTATTTGCGATGCGGGGTCTACGACAAGAGAGGAGAAAACTAAGAGTTATCGATGCGGCAACGTGATCCGAAGGGTCCCGAATGGAAAGAATTCCCAGTATCGATTGCAGTCAATCGATATGAATTAGATTAAAGGACTGCAACTGTCGTCTACAGACTTTCAGCGCTTTTCAGGGCAGCCCTGCGGCATTCGTAGCTCCGACAGCCCTCGGTTAAAAATAACTTCGCCTAACCGGACCACCCAGTCAATCTAAAAAACCGACCGGGGTTCGATCCCGGCCAATACTTATTGCCTTGACCACTTGAATTAGTTTAATTCGTCAGTAAAAAATCTAAAAAGTAGTTTTATAAGTTTTATACTTCGAAAAATTGAAAACACATCTTTAATTAGAAAATATACTTTATAGTTTTTATTCTGAACTAGTACCAAATATGAAAAGTAAACAACACCGTTCGGAATCGAACCCTGGTCAAAATAAAATTGACAAGGTTGGGAAAACTATGGGATCTCACAAAAACTTTTTTACTAAGTTTACTAAGTTTGTTAGTGTGTGATTCGACAATTAAAATCGATTAAATTAAAGGCCTGTCTCTTTTCTTCTTGAGACCGGGCTGGCCCGAAGACTTCCTGTTGCCTTCGTTCTTCGCAACTGAAAACACATGACCGAGGCGGCAAAAAACGCGCGCGACCATCTGTTTGGCGCCGGGCCAAGACAGGGCAGCCGCCTGTTGTCTTCTTCCTTTGCAACAGATCTCACGCTGTTTTCCCAAACAACGACCGGTTGGCTTTCGTGCCGGGACCATTTCACCATAATTCTCAAGGACCACACCCATTTGGGACTATCTTCAACTCGTCCCACCCAGACTATCAGCCAAGCGACCAGGGTTCGACCCCTGCCGGTGCTCTTGCTTCTTCGGGCCGGTCCGCTTCATGGTTCTCCGTCAGTTCTAAGAAAGACACCGAAAACTAACTTTCGCCCGCAAAAACACGGGTGCACCGGTGGGAAACCCTGCAGCCAAGCCACGCCCACTGACGGCGATAGATTAAAGGACCGCCCGGTTCTTCCTTTAATGTTTAGATTACACATTCACGTATAAGAGACATGGTATACTGTATCTTGGAATATCTCTGTTGAACAACGAGAGACCACAAAATAATATATTTGGTTAAAAATAAAGGCTCCACTAATAGGAAACCAATAAGCTTCCGGTACTTATGCCCCACAAGACCTAGGTTCGATCCTACCCGGTGCACTTCATGTTTACGCCGCATTAATTACTTTAATTACATATTAGACGCATAATTAAGTGTTTTTTTCTGGAGTTGGCACCATGTTTGAGCCTAAATTCAATGAAAATGAGGTTTTCAGGTCAAGAAACGGAAAACACGAAGGTTTCAGGCATTCAGAAAAAAGAACACATTGCTGAAGACATAAATGCGTCATCACTGAAACACTTTCTCTCTTCTCTCTCTCTTTCTCTCTCTCTCTCTCTCTTCTCTTTCTCTCTCTCTCTCTCTCTCTCTCTCTCTCTCTCTCTACCTCTACCTCGCAGCCGGGTGGCCATATCGCCCTGCTGTCTGCCGCAGAATGTCGGTCACGCCGTGCGCTCGATCGGCGTGAGAATAAAGATAATTGGCGCTGAGTGGGCAGAAGAAACAGTTCAACAACACAGGACAATATTCGGATACCGTAATCTCCCAATATCTAAACTCTCTCAATCTTAAATCTCTAGTCTTCCCATTTGCCGAATGGAAAGCACTTTTACTCTTTTTCCTTCGTTATTTCTTCACTGACTCAGCCTCTGCGGTGCTCGCTTCGAATGAAAACAGCCCCAATCGGGGGATCCGAAGGTAAAACTTCTTCTGAAACACGGAATGTCCTCTTCTTCCTCCATTCGAAATTGGATGTCCCTTGTCGACCGCCGCGTTCATCCCGCGCTTAGCAACAAAGCAACAATGACGCGGGCCTGGAAACTGCCAGAATAGCCGATTCGATGGCTCCGGAATGGGACGAAACACACAGAAATGGGTTCTATGGGACCTGTAAACACAATCATCTCTCTCTCTCTTTTAGGGATTGGAAATCGATAGTTAGAAAGAGAGAGAGAGAGAGAGAGAGAGAGAGATGTGTGTTCAATGTAAACGTGTCAAGTTAGTTGTTAAAAATTGCCCTTCTCTTATAAGACCACCCAAGAATCAAAACAAATCGTGTTTTCTCGTTTTCTGCCCCCATCGCCCGCCCTTTCCCTTCTTGATTAGCCTGTGCGCTGCAATTCTCCGCCTCTACGGCATAAGCAATGAAAGTGGCTCCGGGCACATCAATTCCAATCGGAAGTGACTTTTAAGTGTTCACGTGTACATGTGAGCCCGTGTGTCTCGAAGAGAGAGAGAGAGAGAGATACAGAGAAAGAGAGAGAGAATTCTATGACTGCACAAGGAAGCTTCCGTCCCGAGACGCTACATCATCTCTGAATTCCGATTTCAATCTTCAGTTGAAATGAGAAAAGACGCAACTTTTATTGTCTGGCGAAATAAAAGATGACTAATTGGGGAAAGTGCAGATTCCAGGTAGTCAGGTGGCTAAGATACGTGTGAATTCCCCTTCTGCCACGCTTCACCACCTCCATTAGCATAATTTGGCGCCCGGCCCGTGTGGGAAAGCAGACCTTTAATAAAGACAGCCGGTGACAACACACGGTGTTTCAAAGAATGAATTTTGTTTATATGATATAGACAGGGAAGAATTTGAAACCAAATCAATTAATTAGAGAAAACCACGGAAATGAACTTCCCAAATCTCTATTTAGAAACAGCCAAACCAAGATATACAGTAAGTTCTGTGTGAATCTTTAGATGTGCAGGTCCTCCAAGGTGGATGATGACTAAAACGATGATTAGAAGATGGGTCGGCGACTATTGATGCATCCAAGGCTGGTCCCTTTAACACGCCTTTATCCCCGGAAATGAATCAATTACTCTTTTCCTCGGAGAATGCAATAATTGTAATTGGTTGGCGTTACAAAGATGATCTCTGTGGAGTTTGTGACCTTGAGATACATTAGTTGTACTCATTAGCCCAGTTTCATAAACAATGCTGGATTTCAGGAACTGAAAAGGGGCGACAGAATCAGAGGTGTTCCCATTAGGGGGACAAGAAAGGATATGAGATGAAAGAGAGAGATAGATCCTTCTCTCTCTCTTTCTGTATATCTCTCTCTCCCTCTCTCTCTCTCCCTCTCTCTCTCTCTCTCTCTCCCTCCCCCCTCTCTCTCTCTCTCTCTCTCTCTCTCCAACGGTCTCTGAAATTTTCTTGTGAGGCTTTCGGGCCAGCCCGTTTTTTGCCATACAACCCCAAATTCAGTTTGCCAGCCACACGTTCTCATTCTCATTGAAAACAATCTAGTCTGATTTTCCTAAAGCTCTTAAAATAGAGGCGTGCTATCTTGTTTGCTTAACTCCACAGATGACTCCACCTCGTCTTCCCCTCCCATTCCGTTTTTTATATTTTTTGTGTTTTCCCCTCGGAACGTGACCGAAAATACACTCGGTCATGTGCCAAAAGAGACGTTTTAAAGTGATTCGCCCTGGGAACGGGATGGCTGGAGATAAGGAACGCTCTCTCCCCGAACAGTCTGAAAGACAGCTGGCAGAGACGTTGGTCTCGCAGGGGAAAAACTTGATTGGGTGAAAAAGAGAAAAGCCTGCCCTCCTCCGATTGTTCTCTGTTCTTCTTCTGCGTTATGTGTTTAAAAAATAGACGTTGGCAGGGAGCCAACGGCCGCAAACACCGCGTGGTGGGGGGTCGCGCGCGGCGACGCGCGGCGGAGAACGGCCGCCACGCGGTGCCATTAGCAGAGGGGTCGCTGCGCAACGCGGCTGGAAGAAGAGATGACCGAAAGAGAATATGGGTGGCCAACTGCCTTCTGAAACTGGGAGTTATGTTCTTCGGAATTAAATAGTCTTGGATAGGCTTTAAACAGCGATTGGAAGGAGGCAACCAAGTAAATACATAACTTCAAAGAGAGGGTGTTTATTACTTAGTTCCATACATCACATAAGGACAGGGTTGGTGTAGAACACGCGAGTAAATATTTTCGTATCGAGTTTTTCATTGTTTGGGCGAGAATGTCCGTGTTTTCTTGGTTGGAACGAGGATCTAAGAGAGAGAGAGAGAGAGAGAGAGAGAGAGAGAGAGAGAGAGGGAGAGGGAGAGAGAGAGAGAGAGAGATAGAGAGAGAAGGGAAGAACCTTCTCTTTATCACTGTCTCCAGCGATGAAACGAGGGTTTTTCTATTTAGCCTTGCCGCCAGAGAGAACGGGAGCGAAAATGCGTGTGTCAGTGTTTGGGCGTGTGTATGTGTATGTTTATGGGTGAATGTGTGCGGATGTATGGATGCTTGAGTGAGTGAGTGAGTGACCATCCACCGTCCTTTCCTGCCATTTTCATGATTTCCTGCACGGAATGTCCGTTTCGCGTGCCGTCGGCCGTCATTTTTCGGCGGAACCAGACTCTCGCAATTATCTGGCGAAACGAAGATCGAAGGAGAAGTTTCCCAGATAACGAACTTTCCCATTTATTCAATAAATGAGATGAATACAGAAGCAAAACTAGAGTCTCTTTCATAGAGAGATAGAATTGAGCAAGGATAGCTATGGACCGGGCCGCTTCCTCCAAAAATACTCTCTCTTTCTCTCTCTCTCTCTCTCTCTCTCTCTCTCTTTCTCTCTATCTCTCGTTTTTTTCTCTTCAGTTTGATACGAAAAATCGCGAAACTCGATCGGTAGGCCAAAACATCCAACGAAATTCGACACTCCCTAGTTCATTTGGGATATGCAACTTGGCACTCAAATTTGGAGACCAAGGAAACTAAAGTTAGAAGTAAACGTGGACAAAAGCAACCCTATTATATTGGGATTCCAAATCAACTAGACCTGGAGTCAACAGGCCAAGATACTAAAGCAATAGATTATTGATTTACTGGAGTGAACAAGGAGTTCTATTTATTTTCTCGAAGCATTGAATTCGATTGTATGCGAATTTTCTTCTTTCCCATCCTAATCCTCCAGAATCTCAATGTTGATGACGTCATCGGTGCATGGCTGATCTAGACGGAAGTCTTCTATTTCCATGGACTTCTTGTAGTCGGAGGTTCCGTCGAGCTTGGCCACACAACCGAGGTTGGCCTGCAGACCGACGATGTCTGAGACGGAGGGGGAGCTGAAAGAAAGAAATTAAGGAAATAGAGAGAGAGAGAGAGAGAGAGAGAGAGAGAGAGAGAGAGAGAGAGAGAGATGAAGAACCTCGGGAGGGAGCCGGAACGCGAGAGATCCATTGGAGACGAACCGCCGCACAGGAGCACAGCGGAGAGAATGAGGGAAGACTTCAGGGACACGTGAGTGACCCGTGTATTCACGTATTCACACGTATTCACGAATTCACATATGCAAATGACACTAACTCTCAACCACTGGAAGGGTTGGAATTCAATTGAAGTCTTCGTAAGCACTTTAGCACGTCAGTTGATGTGCTGAATGTTCTCCCATTAGAGAGGTAACTTTGCAAACAGGTGTCACACACATGTCTTCTCATCTTACCTAACAATAACGACTTGGACGACATGGAAAGATGGTGAGTTAATAATAGTTCATTATGACGATATAATGGAATATCTGGTTATAGGGAATTATCGAGAAATGGTAACGTACGCGTACGTTGGAAAGCTTTGGAATTACATACTAGTTACACGTAAGTGTAGGAGGATAGGAAAATCGACCGGTTTTGGGGGTTATGAGTGGGACAAACTGGACCTGTGGCTAAGGCTATCTATGGTTTGTCTTTTTTGGAGGGGCTGAGAAATGGAAACCACGAGGAAGTGGGAGAGCTCTTACTTGCGGCTGACGAGCACCAGTCCCTCGTTGCGGTCAGCCACTCTGACTCTGTAAAATGATATCATTCCTTTTCTTTAGACTCTCTCTCTCTCTCTCTCTCTCTCTCTCAGTATCTAAACATCACTTACATGTAACCTTTCGAATTCAAGTAGTTGATTACGCTGTCCCTGATGCCCGTGCCCTGCCTGTACCCTGTGACCACCCTGAGGATGTCCCGCCCGGTCATCTGGGTGGGGCCTGCATGACACAATATTGTCAGTTTATTCATAAACGGCGATGATACGCAGTGGTTAGATACAGATTGAAATGGTTAGACAGAAAATATAGAAGACATACTGGAGAAGCAGTGCACAATCATCAGGCAGTGAAGGTACCTCGGTCCCAGGAACTGAGTCTCTCCTTCAGGATAATCATGGCCTGCTCCACGGAACAATGGTGAAAATCCAAGTATTCAGACTGCCTATTCGCAGAGCTCAGAATATCGAAGATCCTATCCGTGATGCTCGGCACAAGATGCCAATTTTTGTTCTTCTTAGCCTACGATGGTATAGATTGCCTCTGCGTATTTCTACTTGCTAACCTCTTTCACTTGCTCGGAGAGATACCGAACTTGGTTGTGTGCATCTTCAAAAACGTTGGGCATCAAAGAACGCATATAGAAGGACTCCTCTCTTGGGCCGAAAATGAACTGAAAAGATGGGAAGAAAGAATCTTCTCAAAATGTCAGGATAACGGGGCGGGGAAGGAACAGATTTGACCACCGACAGTTGCGAAAAACTGCCTGCATCGTACATTTCTGATTGCAGCTGTGGATTTTCTTTCTGGGGCCATCAAACAGGTGCGGAGTAAAAAGTCGCCAAGCAGACTAAATACGACTATTTGGGGAAGAGGTTTCCTAACATTGTGTCTCTTGGAAGAGAGCAAGCAGCCTCTTTTCTTGACAACTCATGCTCTTAGGATTCGGCGTCTCTGAGTCGCATGGTTTTATGAACTTTCCAGTTTATCGGTGGAATATCGTGGTTTTCAAATGGTCTTTTACATTTTGCTTTTTTGGGTTCAGTGGGTTTCATTGGTCCGAAATTAAGTTTCGTCGTAGCGCTTTGAGTACGTCTCCCATATTGCCTTTTTGTAACTTTTCCATAATGGCACGCCACTTTCCAGAAAATTTACTTTCGTAAACACAATCCATCTCACAACTCAACGAAAAATCCCAATGTGAATCCTAACCCATGTGCTCACAATGGATACAAGGCCACTACAGGATCATTGCTTATATGGTTATTAAGTGAGGTAAATGAGTGAGTTATTAAGTAAGAGTCTCAGAAGTCTCAAATTAAGGGCTAATAGTAAGATTAGAAACGGTTGAATGGAGAAGGGAATAGACCGCCTCTGAGCGGGACTGTTTAAGAAAACGATTTTATCTTCCTGTGTAAATGTCAAATTAGTAATCTTCAGCCCCGTGAGCCAAAAGTGTGCAATCGTCCACCCATAAAATGTCGCACAGTCTTGCCCGCCTTTCGTGCTGGTTGGCGACGATGACTCACCTTGGTTTTATGAACTTTAGCATTTCTCGGAGGAGTATCGTGGGAACAGAAAGAAGGCGTTCTTAACGAGACTTCAATTGAACTTCAACCCTTTTAAGCATTTTAAAATCAGTTACATTTACATACGTAAATACGGGATACACGTGAATACGTGAATACGTGGGTGGCTCACGTGTCACTGAAGTCTTCCCTCATTCTCTCTGGAATCCTCCTCTGCGGCGGTTCGTCTCCAATGGATCTCTCGCGTTCCAGCTTCCTCCCGAGGTTCTCTCTCTCTCTCCAATTTCCTCATATATCTTCCTTTCAGCCCCATCTCGGTCAATGAGCCCATCTCCCCCTCCGTTACGCCCATCGTCGGTCTGCAGGCCAACATCAAGTGTGTGGCCAAGCTCGACGGAACCTTCGACTACAAGAAGTCCATGGAAATAGAAGACTTCCGCCTGGATCAGCCATGTGCAGATGACGTCATCAACATTGAGATTCTGGAGGATTAGGATGGGAAAGAAGAAAATTCGCATACGATCGAATTCAACGCTTCGAGAAAATAAATAGAACTGGATGTTGTGTTTGGATTTGGTCTTTCTTGTTCACTCCAAATGTATAATCTATAGCTTTAGTATCTTGGCTTGTGGACTCCAGGTCGACTTGTTTTAGATTTCCAATACAATAGGCGTGTTGCTTGTGTGCACATTTCCTTCGGTCTTTTCTTGTTCACTCTTTATAATCTATTGCTTTAGTGTGCATAAGCCGGTAGATTTTCTTGTTGTCCTTCGTTTACGTGTTACTTACATGTATTTCTAAAGATTGCTAATATAAGTGAATTAGAACATTCATCGATAGATTACTATAACCAGGTTCCCATTTCAATGTCAGAATCAACTATTCTTCTCGTGACATCTTGCATTTGTATATCTGCGTATGTATAACTTTTCTTACCTTGTTTGATAAAGACTGGCAAAATTTAGATTTCGGGAACTTGAATCGAAGACCAATTGTTCATTTAAGAACATTGCAAAACAGTTGATTTTGATTTAAACAGTGCAAAGTTGTATTTTAGGCGCTGAATAGGGTTTTTTGGGTTTAAAACTCCGTCAAGTCCTCCCTCAATTCCACAGACCACCACATAACACCGTCATAATCAGCTCAGGGATTCACAACAGTTGGTAAAACATGCGGTTGTTGTTCAATGATTTCCTGTTGCACGAGAGAGACGAGAGAGAGAGAGAGAGAGAGAGAGAGATAGAGAGAGAGATAGAGAGAGAAAGAGGGGTTTATTTTCTATAAGAATCCAAGAACCCTCACTTCTACAATACGAATTCCCAGGTGAAATCAGTGACCAACATTTCTCATTCACAAGAAAATCCCACGTACGTGCAGTTTGAACCTCTCAATTTCCTGTTCATCACGAGTGGCTCTGGTTTTTAATCTAAGAAAGTAGTTCGAAATCTCCAGAAACATGCACATAGTGGTCCCGCCACGATAGTTTAGAAAACGACAGTGCCTGATTTATTAAAGGTCTATTCAAGGTAATCTGGGCACCATAGCGACTGATTCCATTGTGATTGGCTTCGTTACCAGCTCATTGGAATCAATCGAAGTGCCAGGTTTCCTGTCCTGGGTCCCGTAGCGATTGAATTCTTAAAGGTCTCTCTGACCAGCCCAAGTCCCCAAATAAAAGAAGGTTATTAAAATGAATATATTCTCTGCAATTGCAAATATGGCAGATTAACACAGACGTACTGAAATGATGGGGGGACTAGGCGGGGTTCTCTCTCTGGGAAGGGGATCTAATCGGTCGAACTCTCAAAACGAATCTGAAGATCTGCGCTCTATCTGAATATACGATCGTGACCGTACCAGGGGAATATCACAATACAGCTCTCTCGCGAGACCGTCAACAAAAAGACAAGAACAGTGGGTGGGGGAGGGTCCAAGGACGAGGAAGAAGACCGGGGAGGGCAAAGGACCGGCGGAAAAGAGGGGCTGAGGTAGGTCAATCACATGTCGCTCTTCTCCTTCCTACAGTACAGTTCCTTGAGCGTCTTCAACTCCTCGATCAGCGCCTTGTTCTGGTTCTCCAGCACTGCCACCCTGTTCTCCAGGCACTTGACGTACTCTTTCTTTTTCCGTCTGCACTCCTTCGCCGCCTCGCGGTTCTTCAACAGCCGCACCTGAAGCTGGAAATTTACGTCTGCGTACTTTTGTCTTTCTTCTCTCTCCCTCTAGCCTCTCACTCTGTCCTATGCGTCTCTAGCTGTCTGACATTATCTAAGCGTCTCTAACTATCTGTCTCTGCATCTCTAACCCTCTCTCTCTAATCCTCTGAATAGATAGTGTACCCACCTGTCTCTTGCGGCTGCTCTCGTCCTCTCCTCCCTGCATGGGCCCTGGCCCTCGCGAGGCGCCGCCCATCGTAGGCGATGGGGAACTACTGTAGCCAGACAACAGCGGAGAGTGCCAGTCTAGAAATGTGCCGTAATAATAAAAAACACTACTTTCTGTTTTAATTTTACACATAATTTTCTGCTGCAACTTTCCCCCGAGACTACAAATGAAAGTGAATAACTGCCGGCGCCAAACTACAAATTCAGTGGCTAAATTAACAAGAATAACAGTAATTTGTATAGGTGAAACATTAGAATACAACACATTACATTACTATAACGCTGAGTTATTTTGAGCAGTTTTGTTGAAGAAAATCTGGATTTTCACTGGTTGTTAAAAAAAAGCGACTTTGAAAGGGTCGAAAATGAGGAAGAAAATGGAAAATTATGTCCCAATGGGAAAGTTGCAAGGAATTTTAACGCGACCAGGAAAAGGGGGATTACTGAGATAATTATGGAGAGATAAGAGCCCGGGCTTCCCTTTGTTCACAAAGGTCGTTCTGAAGAGAATTCTCACGGCCCATGCCGACATACCGGCTCGTGTCGACATTTTGGCCCACAAATTCCCAACTACACGACCAAGGTTCGATCCCGGTCGGTGTGTCGCCTCGGGCCGCTCCGTTATTGGTTGTCAGAGTGGTGAAGCGGGCGGCCTTTGGTTGTCAAAAAGCGGCACTCGAAAGAAAACAATAAAAGTTTGAAGTGTTATTTAAACTTTGAAAAGCAAAAGATAGTCAATAAGGTAATTTTACTCTAAGCAAAAATAAAGTGCATCAGGGGGATCGAACCCGTGATATTTTGTTTGACGAATTTCAGTACAAATTGGCCAAATCGGTCGGTACACAAGTATTTTTTACTGGAAAGATTTGTATTGATTAGCTTCTTAAGCAGTAAAGTCTTCAATATAAATGTGAAAAAGGGCAAAAAACGAACCGATGTTATTTCCGCTGAAGGAGCCCTCCATGGCTGCGATGGGCTTGAGGACGTGGGGTTCTCCGACCTGGTTGAGGGGGATGGAGACGGAGGGAGGGCCGGCACTCACTCCTGCAGAAAGCATTCTTCCACGGGGAATAACACTCCCAGATTAATCACGAATGTGGGAAAATTAGGAGGAAACTATTCGAAAATTGAGAAAGAGGAACAGTACGGTACCTTTTCTGGGAGAATTTTGGTTTGTTTAATATAAAAATCATGTGTTTCTGAATTTTGCACGAACCAGGCATGATGTCTTGTCCATTGGGGTGTTCTTGCCTCATAATTGGGTATTGTAATCGATCCGGATGGCTGATTCTGACCAATCCTTAACATTTCCACATTTTCTAGTCAAAACTTCATGATAAGTTTATGGATCCTGAATGGGAGGTAACCGCAGAAAACAAGCCATGCTTCTGAATATTGCACCTCCCAATTTAGCTCTCTCTCTTAATGTCTCACTCTCTATATTTCGCGTAATCTCTCACTTCCGGATGTTTTGTCAGTAATCTGACTTGGTGGTCCGTATTACCGACCGGGTGGTCGTGCTGGTGGCAGGGTGGTTGAAAGTGGATCCGCCCGAGGAGACCGGCCGCTTACCAGACAAACATCGAGGGTTCGCATCCGCCAGGGGCAATTTTTTCTTTCGATAAAAACTTGTAAAGGAATATAAAGCATGCATCTGTATTATTATCATTTAAATTAATAAAACTCATAATTTTAATCACGAAAAATTATTTGGGGCTGATCCGAACCCTCGATGTTTGAGCGGTAGGATTCTTGTGGGCCCGACCGGAGCCATTTTATTTAAGATGAAATAGAGGCAGATAGAGGAAATACAAAGGGCAAGTGGAAATTGAAATTCAATTTTTAATTTTGAAAAAATTCCATTCAAATTCGGATTGTTTTCTATTTTTTGTGTTGTGAAAATGGGTGTCAGTCGAAAAGTGCCGGACCGGAACCACCCTTTTTGCAGTCGGATTATGGAAAAGTGAAAATACAGGGAGAATCGATGCGGATTAAATCAAATGAAAAGAGACTGGGAAAGAGAAAGAAAGAGAGAGAGAGAGAGAGAAAGAAAGAGAGAAAGAAATTTTTATTGTAGACCCAGCCCGCTTTTCACGTTTTTTGTCACAGTCGAAATTTGAGTGATAAAGGGGAAAACTGATTTGTGCGGTAAACTATTTGAAATTAAAAATCTGCACTTTGAAGAAGAAATCCACTTTAATGGGACAAAAAAGGTACCAAACTGTTCCTCCGAGAGAGATTAAGTCCAAAAGTAGTGGGTTTTAAGTGTGAAAATGAAAAGAAACGCACCCGGCTGGTTGGGGACCACGGACGGCTGCTGTGGGTGGGAGTGTGAGGTGGCAGCCTGCGCTGCTGCGATGGCTGCTGCGAAATCGAGGCCGTGCGGCAGCTGCTGGCCGAGGTCCCCGTTCAGCTGCAGGCCGTGTGGCAGCCCGCCCGGAAGCAGGTTTCCGCCTTCAACATTCACATTCGCTGACATCAAACCAATCGCAACACACACAACACAACACTCTTCCCTTTCAACTATCGATTGCTTCGGTCGCAGAGGACGCGCGAAAGTGACGTGCAACGATTTGCATAGAATCAGCCTCAGATCATAGTTCTCGCGGGCGCCGGGGAACTATCCCCGTTTTCAATGGAATTCAAAAGATCACCGGTTCTTTCGGGCAGACCCAAATTACCAGCCAAACGACGAGGGTTCGATCCCAGCCGGCCCTCGTCGTTAACTACAACCAGACGCTTCTCCTCAATTATCTCTCGTACTTCACTCTCGCCCATTTGAATGCACCGAAGCGCACTGATTCCTTGGAAAACGGCGATTTCGCGTCTTTTGAAGCAAAGCCTCGCCTTCTTTCAGTTTCAGAGGCATGAAAGCCTTCTTTCCGTGTCAATATTCCAATTACCTTGTAGAGGTGATCCGTAGGGAGAGGGTCCTCCGTGGAGACGAGGTGGGATGTGGTGGGGAATGTGCACCTGCAGGGGAGAGGCATCCACAGAGGAGGGGGGCGTCTCGTCCGGCTCCTTCTTCAGCACCTTGTCCGCCGTCTCCAGGTCTTTCAAAATCATCCTGAAAACAACAATTTTAATCACTTAAAACTAAATAAACGTTTTAGGTTGCAGAACCTTTTTGGTGTCATGTATTACCCTGCTTCCCCCATATACACGGCCTTATAGCGTAACCGGTTTTGGTTCGAGACCCTACATTTAAAAAATTATTTTTTGGGTGATCAACGAGACCCCCTCTTATTTTAAAAGGGACCCTCACCCCGTAACTTACGGACTGCCCATGTATGTTTCTTCTATTGTTAGAAATTGATTGGGAATTTTATCAACACATGAACCATTTTCCGCATATTAATCTTTCGCATTTCCGCCCATTGTCAAAAATATGAACATGACGTGATGATAACATGAAATTTGATCCTTTCATTTCGCCTTTACGTTTTCCCCCTTAAACCAAGCAATGAATAATTGAAAACTGGGAAAATTGTTTTAAACTTTAAATTTGTACCAGTCAAACATCGAGGGTTCCGCCCTGAAGCAAATTTCTTGGTATATTTTCGAAGAATTTAAATAATAGTAAAATTAGCTTAATGCATCATTATACTAAATTACATTTGATTGGCTTGACAATTGAAGAAAACAAAAAAAGTTTCCTCCGGGGCGGATCCGAACCCTGGATGTTTTTCTGATAAGCTGATAATCCTGCCACCCCTCCCTCGCTTTGAAGTGGTTGTTGGCAACACTGCAATCGGCGATTTCTCGTAAAAGCTCCATCTGCAGGTCGAAAATTACATCCTTTGGCGCAAATGACTGGGTGACAACGGTCGGTGATCTCGGGTAATCTGCCTCTAACAACCACTTGCAGCAAACCAGGGCAAGTACGACCAACTGCAATTATCCTCTATTTGTGAACTATTTTATTTGTAAAATAAAATATTCTTTTGATCCCAAAAGTTCTGGTGCAGACTGGATTTCGCCTGACACTGCTCTTTCTTTTCCTAGCCGTGACCCGACCTTTTTGTTCCCTACAATGCCCTCCTTCCTTCCACGAATCCCCTTTCGTGGCAATATGTCTGATATCCCGTGTATTATTCAAAATAATCACAGATTTAGGCTTCGGCTAGACGGGGAAAACAAAGGAAAGAGTACCTATTGAAGAAGGGGTGCTGGAGGACCGGCTGTCTGCGGTTCCAGGAAAAGAGATCCAGGAAATTCATACTCACTCTGAATGGAAGCAAGGGAAGGGCCAATGACGAAGGAAAACAAACGCAAGAGAAACGTCAGCTGAGATAAGTCAAGGGAGATAAGAAAGGGACTCTGCATTCACAGAGCGAATTAAGGAGGACGGAGGAAAAAGTAGATGGGACTTTCCTTCTTAATTGAAACCCTTTTTTCTCGGTTCAATCTCCGTTTTGGACGGAATTGATGTTCGAAAGGCTATTTTCAGGGCTGGGAGATTAAGGGCTGGTCCGGCAAAGCCACAAATATATGTTTTTTTTGGTCCCGGCCTGAGCCCTTTATTTTTCCTCAATGTGAAACTAATTTCAAACGTTAAATAATATAAATCGATTTTTAATTTTATTAAAATTAGATAAAAAGAAAAAATGTTATATTTTCTGATAAACAGGAATCCTTTGTACAGAAATACGTTTGTTGATGGTCCTATTTGCCAATAGGAAAATACAGGGAAAAGGGAGAAGTCAATTGGAAATCAGCGGATGTTGTTGCTTTTGCGTAGATTTGTTTCCTATTTAAAGGCCTATTCTCTGCTGAACTACTGTAGACTTTTGTGTTTCTCACAAAGGAGAGACCGCCGGGGAAAGAAGGCCAAGGGATAAATCTGCATATTAGGAGGGATAATCCTCGGATGATGTGTCATCCATGCAATATTCCTTATTGCTTTGTTGAATGAACTCTGTTGGAGAGGGCTGACCACTGGAGATAATGAGATTACTTGGAATCAAAGAACGCCTTGGTGATAGAGAGGGTGAGGGTGGATAGGCCCCGCCCCCCTCCCTCACCTGATCCCGCCCCCTACCTGTGCCAATTAGCTAAAGTCTCTGGGGAAAGAAAGAGTGCACATTTTCCGCTCAACACGTGATACTTCCTGGGACGAGGGAGGGAGGAAAGGGGAGGGATCGAGGGAGATCAGGAAGAACAGATATGAGGTGAATTTATCCAGGCCATATTCCAAGCTGGGTCGTAAAGGTTTGGCAATTTAGTCAGCCACAGTGTTTCCTGAGAGAATTCAATCTGCCAGAAATGACACTGGCATTTTGCCAATTCTTTCATATTTCAGAGAAATGGCAACTTCCGTGAGTGTGCTCATTTTACGCACTCGCATAAAACAGTTACTGTATTCTTCTGCGAGTGTGCTGCTTTGGCACACTCCCAGAAAACTTCGCGACGAGACCATTAGGCCGAACCGACTTGCAAAAAGTATTTGACCCGGCCTATTTCGGCCCGTTTACCCAATCAAAACTTTCAAACGCGCGTAACCGGGCCGAACAAATTCTGTTGAAATCTTACATACCCGCATTGGAACAGTGGAGTTATAGGGCAAAAGCTGGCGATGTAAAATTCGTCAAAACCGTATTAATTGTTCCTAGGAATGTTTGAAAAATGTGATTTTAGAATTTTTACATTTTGTTTTAGCATCGTTCCGAGAAAAAAGAGTTTAACGGCCTGTGATTTGAGCTCCCGCTTGCATGCCAAGTACGCAAATTGGTTTATTCAATAAGCAATACTAACCCATATGAATGTTATGCATTCCACTACGTACCGTATATTATTCGCTGTAAACAGAATACAAATTAATTTAATACAAAAAAGGGGTTTGACCTTTACAGATCACAAGTTCTGCAAAAAACATAAAAAATTGAATTTTTCAGTAAAAAAATAAGTTGTAATTTTTTCTTTAATCTCCTGAATATTTAAAAGTACTTTTTATTATATTTGCAAATTAATTTTAAAAAAATGGAAGTTGGAAAAATAAAGTGCAGCTGCCGTGATCGAGCCCTGAAAGTTAGAATGGGTGGCTCTGCCCGTCAAAAGAATGTCCTAGACTGACACTGTCAGTTCTTTTCCTCGCCCACTCAATTATTCCCTATTATTCCATAAAGTCCTCTAACAAGTTGTCATTTACATGAAAATGTCTGTTTTCAGCTGTCTTCTGAAAGAATGTAAATCAGCTGTCTTTTACCCTGTAATTTTGGAAATTGCCGTAGACACATAAAAACCAGACTTGCCCAATTTCCGTGTCGCTCTATTTCCGTCACATAGAAAATGCAACGCAAAGAAAAACTCGACATTTCCCCCGCCGTCACTAATTTCCACCTTAATCTGCGTAAATTAGATCCATGGAATATTGCAGATGATTTGGCTGCCTTAATCCGCGTAAATATAATAAAGAGATCAATGGAATTGGTGTCCTTTCGTCCAAAAGGGAGACATTCCACCCTCATTCGATGCCTCATTGCTTGTTTTTCCATGCCAGAGAGGGCAAAGGCTTGCGTGACCCAACAGAAACTGGCCATGCCGTGTAAAACATCAAACGTCGACGATTTGACTGCAGGACTAATAAATTAACCCAGAAGCAACAGCAAAACGTGCCAAAACATCAATAAAACCTTAAAATTCGGAAGTCAGAGGTTTCAATGCACCAACCCAGATCGCACCCTGGGTGTTTTTCACAAGAAACGGGTGATCCATGATGATTTTAAAAAAAAAGAAGGAATTTTTGAAATTTTAAAGAAAAAAGTGGGAAAATAATTTTTTTGTCATAGAAAATCATAAAAATTTGTGATTTAAATCAAAAGGTGTGCACAAAATTTGTGCAGAAAGCAAGGAATCTAGGTTAATCAAATGTACTTCATCTACGAGAGACCAACAAGTTGACCATAATTTGCATTCAGTAAGAGAAAGGTCAAAAGATTAATAACTTCCTGGAAATGAGGAATTAATCTACAAACACTTGAGTATCTAATGATTCAAGGTTAAACTGTGAAAGTTTAGTACCTTTTCACAATCATTTAAACAATGGGGTGATGTGGGAAAACGTATGCTGTAAAATTGGTAAAGAATAGTTCATGGTTACACGGACAGAACCGGGTCTTTTGATCATTTAAAAAAAAAACTGGACCATAGTTCGATCCCGGCTGGGGTACTTATTTTTGTCCAACTAATTGAATAATATTAGAATAACACACTAAAATCTGGGTTTGAATTTTAGCATGAATTGTTTGGTACCCGGGTCAGTCTCGAAAATAGGGGGTACGGGTCTGTAAGCCACCTCCCTTGTAGTTTGTACTGCGACGGCTCCCGCCATCATTTTCCCGCGCGCCCTTCGAGCCACTCGTGTTGCAACAAGTTGGTTGGGTCTCGCTAATCTTTCGCCGTTATTTTATTCTTTCTATCTTTTTTTTAAAATTAAAAATTGTTTGTAATGAATCGTCTTTTATTTAGTGATTGGGGCGAACTGTTTTAGGCCGGCCCTTTGCCTTCTTCGGCGCAAGCACAAAAAATTTGAATTTTTAGGAAGAACAATTCTCATTTAACTTATTTTCGATTATTTCATGACTTTTCGAACGTTTTCTTTTTTAGCAAAAGGGGTAAAATAGACATCGAACAACACAAAATTCGATTATAAATACTCGTAAAATTTTGTATTTCTTTCGAAACGAATATTTCCCACAATTCTCCTCGAAGGGAAAATGTATTTGCAAAATTTTAAACTTCTTGCCAAAATATCGAAGGTCCATGACCTACCCAGGGAGGGTCCGTCCGTGGATGGCCCCATCCTTAACGTTTATGTCCAATTTTGGGGTAGTCCCCCTTATCTTTTAGGCCTAAAATCAAGATTTCGTGAAAATAGAGCCTAACCCCCCTTAACTTAGGGATTTTCTGGGCGTCTACCACCCTTAACTTGGGATAACCTGGATATACCCTCCCGAGGTACGACCGGACCTGGATGAGGACACCGGGGCCAATGTTTGAAGCAATCCTGTCGCATTTCAAATTAGCACCATACATTTGCATATAGCAGCCCCATAAAGTACTTTTTACTGTCATTGCAATCCAAACACCTCGGCGGTTTAGAACGGTACTTGTCAAACATTGGCATCAGTCTATCCCAAGAACCCCCTCTTTTCCCAGAGATGGACCAAAATCTCCCCGTTTTCCACTGAAATCCCCCTTTCCGAGGCAAACATCCCGTGCAGCTGTTGCTTATCGGCCGGATTATCGCATTTGTTATGATCCACCCCGCTTGGCGCGAGTTGTTAATGTCTTCCATCGATTCCATTCTGATGAAGTGGCTGGGAACCGTGGCACGTGCCGCCCGTCGCCTAGGAGACCTCGGCTCTCGCTCATCCCCACAAAAACCGAAGATGGACGGAATCCCACCCGCGGGAGGGTTAAAACCACCCCATTTTAACATATTGGGAGCCAAAAGGGAACGATTCCATTAAAATCTTGGAATAAAAGTGGAAACGTACCGGTAGCTGGGCCTTCGGTTGAGTTGCTCTCGTCTCTTGCGAGCCTCATCCTCCGAAATCACCTCCTCACCCGTCATTGCCTGAAAATACGCTTAATTTCATGAAAAATAAGCCCTTTTATGGGTTAAAATTCTAATTTGGTTGGTTTTTGTGATTATATAGTGGTGATTGCCGTGACCATGGCCAATTGTAGTCTGTTTTTCTGGGAAATCCAATTATCAAAGTAAAATATGGCTGGTTTCCGGTGATTAAACACGGAATTTAGGGACTTGGTTCTTAATTAAAGGGTTACTAATTAACCAGGGCGGAATGGTACATCGGAATCGAACCCCGGTTGTTTGTGCGATAGGATTCAGCCACTGGACTATCTAAGATTCAAACTGGTGAAAACTTACAGTGACCCAGGGGGAAACTACAGTAACCCAGCCCTCGTACCTTGAAGAGAAGCATGGAGGCAGGCGTCAGGAAGGAGTTATGGGGAGGGATGAGAGCGTGCAGACAGGCGGATTATAAGGCGATCAACACGACGAGAAATCCCAACAGAAGAGATTCAGAGGAAGAGGTCTGAGCAAGAGATGAGGGAGAAAGGGAGGGAAGTAGACGAAGTACAGAAGACAAGAGACGGGGGAGGAACCACCGGAGATTAGGGCACAATCGGACTAAGGGAGATTAGGAGGAACTGCTTCCGAGCAAAGGGCATCGGAGGTGAGTCTAAAGGGAAGGAGGGCTCATAATCAGAGGAAAGAGACAGGCACAGACTAATTGGGACTGTTCCGGTGGACTTTCCCAGGGGAGTTTTCCAATTACTTCACTTTCTCTCTCAGTTTAACGCGATCCTGTCTAATTTGAAATTCCACACCTAATTTGCATATAGCATCCCCAAAACTTTTAGTGTCATTTTAAGCTCCCACAAGTGTTCCCACAGCGGTGAACCGTACATGTGGCACAGTGCTCTCTCTCTCTCTCTCTCTTTCATGTCTCGCTGAGAGCTTGACAGTGACATAATGGGATATAAACATGCCCTTGATTGCTAAAAAGCGGCTCAAGCGGTCTTCCATTGGCAAAAAGCGGCCTATGGTTGCCAGAAAGCGGCCTCTCTCTCATCTGCGGAATCATCAAACAAAAAAGTGAATGGGCAGGACGTGGCGGGGTAAATACGGTGTTATCTAATTAAAATCAATGCACTTGTTATTATCTTGAGCGATTCTCACACACCCACACGGGGTCACTTTTGGGAGGAAAGAGAAGCAGGTGGCAACGATTGAGTAGGCATATAGGAGAGATTGATTGGCATCGGGAGACTAAAATAGAATAGGAGTTGGAGGACTTTGTTCGAAGATGTTAAAATGCTTGAAACAGTGGAGTGGTTTGTCAAAAGTGTATGAAATTGGCTATGCAGATAGAGAAAAGGGGAATAAAAAGAATACGAGTGAGAGGAAGGGACAGAGAGAGAGAGAGAGAGAGAGAGAGAGAGAGAGAGAGAGAGAGAGAGAAGAGAGAGAGAAGAGAGAGAGAGAGAGAGAGAGAGAGATAGAGAGAGAAAGGACAACCCGGAAACGAAAGAAAGAAATCAGAGGGCAGGCGCGCGGTCTCTCACCCGCTCAATTAGATAACGCAACAGCGCACGCAATCTAAATAGGAAATGAGTCGCAGGCGGATACCAATACATCTGGAAGCCACTGACTCCATCCCACTTCTGAAGCTCAGATATCTTAGCAATACGTCAATATTCTGATAAAGGCTGTCAAACTGATCAAAAGTGGGTGCACCATTCAAATCAAGAGCCACTTGACTGGGCAGCCAGGGCAGGTGGCCGTGTGCTTCTGACTCAGACTTCAGCGACTGAAAGGCCTTCCCTCGTGAATGACAAATGTGTGAGAATGGCGTATGCAAACAGCTGTGCTCCGAAAGGACAGCCGTCGCCCAGAATCAAAGGGCTCGTGAGACGACGCCAAATGAGATTGATTATTCCGGGTAATATTTGTCCAATTTGAGTAAGCCGAGGGAAAATGGAGTCTACAAATAAGAGAAACTACAGATTAGCCACAAATAGAGAAATATTGGGGTACAGTAATCGACACAACTCAACGCAACTGGAATACTGTATCCCAACATTTCACTGTTAAAGGACAGAGATAGAGTAGATAGAAAAACCTGGGCAACCTCAGGCCGCCGAATGAGAGCTTGGCGCTTTGCCAGAGAAAGACTGAAACGTGGGCGTAATCCAACTAAGCGGAGATTTAGAAATGAGATCAATTACCAATTAGTGGAAACACCTGCAAAACGGAATTTCTACTTTTCGCCGTGGGACCATTCGGACCGGTCTTTAATGCATATCTAATTCACGAAGTTGTAGGCTACATTCCTTTAAATAACTTTAAATTACGGTAGGTCTACTACGGTAACCTACATAACTCCAATTTGAAATGGTTACGGTTCGATTCTATTCAATTTGTGCCCTTTAAATGCAATACCCACCTTTTTAAGGTCATGATCGTGGTAATCTCCACTAATTTTTCAAAATATTTGTTAAAATTAAACTTAAATTATTAAAATAAATAAATAGAGCAACCCACATGTCCATTTGTTGCTTGTGGAGTCGTCATCCTAGCCACCGCCGCCTGGAAGCGCTATTCATACAGGATGGGGGCTGCGTTGTGAAGATACCACGGACGGGTCTGAAAAGTGTGATTTCACTTCTTTTATTAAATAAGAAAAAAATAGGCAAAAGTATAATCATTTACGTTTTTATTGAATTTATTCAATAAGATTTACAAAAGTATTGCTTGTTGCACAGTTTAACACACAATGTTGACTTTATCGTGGTGGTACTCAACTCTTTAGATGTGTACTTTTTACTATATCGTTTGATTTTTACATCGCAATTTAAATCAACAAAAAACGTTATATCAAAGTTTAAAAAGAAACACTAATCAATAACTACCAAAAATTTGGATGTTGCACGCTCTCTCACGCTATGTTGACTTTTTCGTGGCGAGACCTACCACAGCAAAACATAAAACATCACAGCTTTACACATATGTTTATTTTACAACTGTTTTTGCAATAAATAATAAGTACTAGTGAATTTCAAAAGAGTAAAAGGTTATAATTTATTTCAGCAATTGAAAAATAAAAAAATTGATTTTTTTTGCTTTTTTTGTACGGTGGCTTCTTTCACATACCATTTTTTTTCTTTGTTTTTGTCGGTTTTATGATCAATTTACGGTATTACGATACATCGATCTGATAATTTTAAGAAAACATGCGTTGAAAAGAAATTTAAAAAAAGGTTATAGCGTCGATTCAAAATTTCACAAGTTTGCAAAGAAATGGTGGCTTTTCATATTGTTCCAACTGTTTAATGTATATTTTTCGGTTATTTTACTAAATAAAATGTATTTTTTAGATTCCTCAGAGGAAAAACAAACAACGAGGATAAAATCGATAATCGGCGGCGGTGGTGACAAAGATTTGGACAGCGCAGTCGCAGCGGCGGGCGGAAAATCGATGGGAACTGCGGCAAAGGGCACTCTCCCGTCGGAGAGAGAGATAGGGAGGGAAAGAGAGAAAGAGAGACGGAGACGGCGAGAGAGACCGAGTGACGTCATCCCGTGAGAGAGGGTGACGTCATCGATAACACCTGACTGTCAGGGAAGCGCGCGCGATTCAAACGCCACAATGGCTGACATAAATAGCACACGGCGGAGAAATGACGTCATCGGGGGATCGCACATTGGGCTGATTGCGCTGGGTGGCATTTGGAAAGGATGGAGGAGCCTTTTCTAATTGGAAAAGAGACGGAAATCGGCAGTTGGGAGACATCAGCTATTAGCACCTCCTCCGAAATTATACTAATTTTAAATGTAAAAAAAAAGACTGAAACAGTTGAAAGCAGAGAAAAAACAGAAATAGAAAACTGATGATTCACTTATTCCCAATGCTTGCAAAAGAAACAAAAAGGCACAAACTCAAAATATTATTGTTTTTGCTTCTCGACTTCAATTCTTCTGCTATTTTCGCTTATTTAGTTTACATTTACAATTCGAGCCCATTGATGAATGAAAACCATTCTGTGAAAGGAATGACAAATTCCGAATCGACGACAATGTTGATTTGAATCATGCGGTTTGGCCGTAGCTTTATGAAAGATTGATCAGGGAGAGAGAGAGAGAGATAGATAGAAGATGAGATAGAAAGAGCGAAAGAAAACGACAACTTTTGTTGTTCCTTGGTTTATTGTCGTCCATTTTGTTTTATAACTTGCCAAATCCCCTCAAAGTCGTCTCTTGCTCTGCCCACCCTTGTCCGATAGTTAGTTGTACCTCGCATGATTTGCGAAAAGTGCTCATTATTGCCGATTACGAGAGACCGCAAACCGTTGCCACCCAGTCATTTGCGGCAAAGGATGTAATTTTCGACCTGCAGATGGAGGTTTTACGAGAAATTGAAGATTGCCGTGTTGCGATGAGGGATTTCAAAGCGAGGGAGTAAAAGAAACAGGCAGCATCTACACACAAACACAAACACACACATAGTTTCTTTTGTCCTTACGATTTCTGATTCATTCACAGCGGCTGTCTCCGCTTAAAGGGCACCTACCAATCAAACGACACTTTTTTCTTTTCCGAAAAATGCTTCCGCTGATCAAAACCGATTCCAGAATGCCCGAATCCGGAAAACAAATAGTGTAAAATAGACCTCGAAACTTCATTTCCGACAGTATTTCTCTATAACTTCACATAAAAACAGTTTATTTTATACCTTAACTCAAAGCCGATTTCTCCGACTCTCAAACATCTATTTTATAATTTTATCAACAACGTTTTCAGACATAAATTCTCTTTTTGATTGAATACAATCATACAAATGAAAGGCCGTGGACTACATTTTCGTAAGCACTCTTGAGAGGCAGAGAGAGAAAGAGAGAAAGGCAGTGAACGTTTCAACGCATTATTTATATATACTTCTTTATTAGGTTTGCGCAAAATGTAGAACTACCCTAAATGTAAAGTTTAGGGCACAACATAATGGCACTGAATAAAGAAAAATAAAAGAAGTTACCTTTAGTCAAACGAGGACTTTTGAACAGCAACAAATAAAACATTTTAAAGTACTTATTTCCCGATTAAGAGAAGAGTACTTCAAACTTCTTCATTTTAATCATTGATTTTAGGTAATGAGGGACCGAATGATCAGTTCATCTGCAAGAAGAAGTCCACGGAACCAAAACGTTTTTAAATAAATGAATAAATCCACTTTACTTTGTTCTTTGTTTATTTTACTATTTCTTGACAAACAGCAAGGAACTTTTATTAACCAATCATTTCAAAAGAAAAGTTGAAGGATTAGGATTAGAGTCAGATAAGCTTTTTGTTCATTCTTGGATAGCAATTGTTTGCTTACGCCATTCATATTGATGGGCGATGTCAGTCCTGAATTCTAATGTGATTCAGTCACAATCAGCCACTTTTTCGTTTTAGTAGACCTCGAAACTTCGTTCTCCAACATTTTTTCATCACATTTTTCCTACTCTCTTAAAACTATATTTTCTTTAAATATTTAAAACGACTTTTCTCTTTTTTGACTGCTGGATACAGTCCTACAAATGAAAAACTTTCGAAAGCCTTTGAAAACAGCAACCTTCTTGTGAGAGATGTCTTCCACGGCAGAGTCAATGTCATATTGTAGTGATGCTACAGTATCTCTGCTTCTTTCTCTCTCTCTCTCTCTCTCTCTCTCTCTCTCTCTCTCTCTCTCTTTTCAACAATCTTTGAACGTCAAATATTCATTGTCTACCCATCAATCCTTACAACTCTTCGTGTTCCACTGGTTTCAACGCCGGATAGACATTCTCAATGTACCATTTCATATCCTTGCATTCCAGCTTTTTCTGAATCTCAAATGCCTTAGACAAATCGCCTGCGTCGAGTTTTTCAGCAGCTGGCCGTGCTTTCAAGAAATACTTCTGAAAAGAAGAAAAGTGGTTTGGAGTTTTACGATTCTCTCACCTGATAAGGGCCCAACCAGGCTTTGGCCACTCGGAAGGAGTTGAACAGATTCGTGTCCATCGTTTGACCAGGTTTACTGAAAATGGAGGTTTCTCAAAAAGAAAAGATGAAATTTCACACAAAAGGCTTAAAGTGTGAAAAACGCCTGAGCTCACCTTTTGTAAGGCCGGAACATGCGGAAAACGTGACCCACACGGCTACACGGCGCCACTACCACACGACCACCACACATCCAAGTCTGAAACAAAGGTTTACATTTCAAAATTTCGATTGGAAACCTACTTTCAGTGAAAGTTCTACGTTTTCAGCCCCCCAGATCTCCATTCCTTCGTCGAATTCCCCGATGCTTCTGAAGAATTCGGTCCGAACTGCCAAAAGACCTCCGGGCATCGAAGGGGATCTGGAAATTGGGACTGAAGTTTATGATCACTTAACTACCTTAGCCCTAAAGAGTTGGCCTCTTATTAGTTACCTTAAGCAATAAAATATGGCTTCTTAAGTACCTTACTGTTAAGCCATTAAGCTGTGACCACCACTTAGCTACCTAAGCCCTTAAACATCTTAGCCCTTTGGACCAAGCTTTGATACTTTGACTACCTTAACTACTTTATCCCTTAAGCCCTGGCCCCATAATTATCTTACCCCTTAACATTTGACTCCTTATATTCCTTAGCTTCAATGTTTTCAAAAGACATTTCCTTCGCCTTTAACTCCTCTTGGTGGAGATCTCGAACATTGTGGTGTATAGCGTGGTTTTTGGCCCGGAATCCGTGTGCCCGGCACGAAAAACCAAAGGGTCAGGGAATTGTAGAAGAAAAGACTACAAATGACTGACTCGAAAGGACGGACGTTGTTTTCTTCTTCGTCGAAGTAATCCCAGGGAATGTACTCCCATTTGAAGGTGAGGGACCAGTCGAAGCCACTCTTGGACTTCATCGCCTGCGAGAAGACGAATGCACCCGGGTGGATCAGGTCGACCACTGGCACAACCACACTGAAAAGGGATCTCTGTGAAGTGAGGACTTTGCTCACCTGTTTTCATTGTCTTCAATTGGCTGAAGCAGAGGAGGCAACCAGTTCTTGGTCACTTCACAGTGGCTGTCGAGGAAGACAAGAACGTCTCCTGAAGCCAGACGGGAAGCCAAGGTCTGAAATGTAAGAGGATCACAGATAGAAAGAGAGGACTAATGAGTGAGTGAGTGTAGGCGTATGTGAGTGTGAGAGAATGAGAATCTTCGTATGTGAGTGTGTGATTGTGAGTAAGCGACATTACCCTACCTTAGCCTTAATCAATCCCAGTCTATCGTCACTCCGGTGAATCTGAACCTTCTCTCCCCACTTCATTATCTCCTTAGCTTCTGTTAAGGCCTTAGTCAGCTGGTGTGCCTCCTCACTAGCATCTTCGTAAAGAATAATCTCTTTCAGCGATTCCTCCGCCGTTCTTTCAAAAATTCCTAAACGAATTTTTAGAAAGATAAATTCAGCCTCAAACCTATGAGCATTCTCAAAAGGACCGATAGACATTCATTGTGATGAATTATAATTATAGAAACGGTTTTATCCGATACAAAACTAGTATTTTTACATCTGAAAAAGATTATCTTAATCAATTTGATCTAAACTTACAATTTATGAGCATGTTCTCCTGGATCTCTTCTGGGTCCCAATTTGTCACTGGCCACAGCGTCGAAGGCAAAGGCGCGGACACCCTCATCGTACACAATTTTCTCCTGAAACAATTTTTTAACTATTGATATTTTAGAAAACAAAAAGTGTGCTCCCGGTGAGGATCGAACTCACGACCTTCAGATTATGAGACTGACGCTCTGCCTACTGCGCTACGGAAGCCTTGGCCAACAGCGTTCGATGCGCCACTATGTATTTATAATCAAAGAAAAGGGAAATGACCAGGTGTTTTGACTGTTTCCTTTTTCTTTTTGAAATTACCTGTTTTGTCTTTATTTCAGGAGAAGTGTGATTGCATAACCGAGGCTCCAATTTGAGCCATTCTTCTAGGCTGAAAATGAAAATTTGAATGAGAAATTGAATTTCAACTAACTTTGTGTTTGGATCAATGTGTTCACAAGGCGGTAATTGAGGTTTTTCTTCCTTTTCTTCGCAGAGGGCGAAGGAGAGGAACAGAAGAAGGACGAGGCCGGCCGGGCGCATCTCAGGTGACCTTCAGCCGACTGGACACTGGCAGCCAATGCGCAGTTCGGACACGCGGAGGCGATCTCCGAGAACGGTACAATTAAGAGGTTTTCTTTATTCTCTCTTTCTGAAGGTACAGTAATCAATTTTCATGAAAATATACAGTAACCTTGCTTTTTTATTCCTTAACGGTCAGAGCAATCGGTTTCCTATCCTACAGTAACGTGAACATAGTTTGGTTACTGTAGTATGCACCATAGTCTTACAGTGCACCGTAATTTTCACAATTCTTACATAAAACGGGTTGAATGATGTGAAATGCCAGCTGATTACGGAGATCACTGTTGGGGTAGTTTTATTATATTATTAGTACCCTTCCCATGACAGCACAAATCTGAGAGTCAACCGACTATAGTAATTCTACAGTATACAAGTGTGAAAGTCAACTATCTCTCTCTCTCTCTCTCTCTCTCTCTCTCTCTCTCTCTGTCTGTATCTCTTTCACTCTTGAACAATCTTAAGAACACTCTTCATTAAGGCACTTCCAGATATCGTTGTGCATTCATCACTGTTTCTTCTGAAGTTTTCTGAAGTCTCCTGAATCCTCCTATCCCCTCCTACACCCAGAACGGAATGACGTGTCTGCCAGTCCTCGTGATGTATTGTTTCTCCTCGTGCCAGTAGTAATGCCAAAGAACGTAGTCAAATATATGATTTGTACAAGTTCCAACGCCAAAGTAGAATATGAGCAGATTCAGATGAGGGTTAACTGGATGGAGGATGGATACGAGCAGTTTATCGGCTGAAATTAACCCTGCTTTGTTATAAGAAGAGGTTTTACCTGTTGCTATTGTGAGAATTACAAGGCCGAAACAGTAGGCATTTTGCATGATCAATACAGGCCACAGGAGGAGGGGATGGGGGTCGGAGACGAAGGCACAAGTAACTGAAAGAGAACATTTTGAAGGCCATGACTACAGTAGCTACAGTAATCTTTAACACTCTGGTTACTGTAGAGCGGCATCTCATTCTCTCTCTCCAACATTACAGTAACCAATTTTTAGTACAGTCTACAGTAATCTTCCTCTCCCGTGTTTCACTGTCACAGTAACATGTTTCTTACCAGAACTCACAAACCCGACATGAAAACAATTTGTTACTGTAGAATTGTAGTACCCCCGGTTTTCAGAATTCTTTCATTAATCAGGTAATTGCAGTTTGTAAAGTTAGATTGCAGAACTTATTATATAACTCGCAGAAAACCGACTACAATATTGTACAGTATACCGATACCAGGAAAGGTTGGAAAGTCAACTACCGTAGCCTAAATGCGGTCTGGATACTGTGAAACTACAGTATTTTACATTCATGTCACTAAACGAAAGTGATTCCAACTACAGTAATCGATTGAAAAACATCAGCGATTGTAACTTTACAAAACACAGGCTACAGTAACCTTTAACTTACTACAGTCAACTAGTAAGTTGAAGGTCACTGTAACTTTGTCAATAAGATGTTGTACTGTACTTACGGTAAGTTTACAATAAACGGGTTCACATTCAACACATTTGCTACAGAACCCATGACGAACACAACTTACAGTAAGAATACAGTACGCAAACAGTCTTTTACAGTAATCCTACAGCATGCGAAATTTATCTCTCTCTCTCTCCCTTACCTATCATAAGAGCAAGAGCGAATATCTGTCCAACACACCACAGACACCTCATATATCCACCATCGAGGTAGTTGGCAATGCATTCTTGTACCTAAAACTTCTCCTTAAACCCCTAAATCCTGAATCCAACCTGAATGAGTTCATGAAAGAGGCCAAAGTCGAAAATGATGACATCGGCTGCTAGGAAAGAGGTGGCAGAGGGATTACTGGCGTTGAAAGAGCAGAAAAAGATTCGATTAAAAGAGGAGACGGAGTAGACATGTTGGGCGAAGGAGACACAGGCGACCACCAATTGAACGGCCGCCAGGACCACACAGATGCGACGGTTGCGCAGCCACAGACCACACACGAAGGTCCACTCGTCTTGCACTCGGACGCCACGGCACATGGACCAATCTGGAAGACATTTCAATTTAAAGCAGAAGAAGGTGGGAGAAATTAAAGCCTCAGGCCGCTTCAGAAGAACACTTTAGGCCGCCAAAGGGACAAAAGAGAATTCAAAGTTTTGAAAGAAAGAAAGGTTTCATTCGTGAAAATACTCTCAATCTGGATGGATACTCGGGTATAAATAGCAGTTTCCATGGAGACTGTTGTTTTAGCCAGGAAATTAAAAAAGAACCTCGTAACAACTGACAGAATTGAAAAGGAGGGAGTTTTTTGAGACGTCATGGTAACATTTGAAGAGATTTTGAGAGGATTAGGGGAAGGTTAGTAAGTGGAGTTGTTCTGTGAAGCATACGTCAGATGAGAGAGAGGGAGAGATAGAGAGAGAGGGGAGAGAGAGAGAGAGGAGAGAGAGAGAGAGAGAGAGAGAGAGAGGGAAAGAACGAAATAGAGAGGGAAACCTGGGTTGTCTATTTTTTCATATCCTACAATATTTGTTTTTCTCCATCTTGGCGCCAATCTCCGACCGTCTACCACAACTTCAAACATCGTGGGTACTGTAATCCACTAAAATTTTCATATAATTATCTAATTACTTAATAAAATTAATACACCAGACATGAATATTGAGGAGACGACTGGCTGACACGCGATTTGTGTCCTAATTGGCCGTGTAAAAACGATTCTTCCCTTCGACGTCAGCCCTTTCCTCTCTGCTAATCTCGTAAGCATTTCCTAGGCAACCCACCCCCTCTGGGGACAGGTGATCGGAAGGAAATGATGGACGGACGACTGAGGAATTGTAGACAATTCAAAACATTGACAGACTTTTCCCCAAAAACTGTTTTTTTATGCAATTGGGGCACGGTCTTGGAGGCGTGGCCTCCGGGGCGGGAGTCTGCGTCGCCTCTCGCCGCAATGCGTAGAAGTTTTGAAGGAAAACGTTCAAACTGAAGGTTTAAAATTTTTAAACTGAAAATTTACTGAAATAGAAAATAAGAATAAAATCAGCTTCAACTTCAAATGTTGGATTCTGCCGGATAGCCTTTGAATAATTCAAGAAATGCGATATTTTCAGGGTAGCTTTCGTTTTCAAAGTGCAGCTGTGGGAAAACAAAAGGAACTCCTAGAACTGTTATTAATTGGCCAAGGGACATAAAAGTAATCACAATTAGCCGTGGGAAGAAGAGAGACGAAATGTTGGGTGCGAACTGCGTGCACAGGGGAGGCTGATTCGAATGAGAGTACGAAAGAAAGACTTTTGGTCTGTTTTTAGCTAAACGTACGTCAGGAGGGAAGTAGAAGTGTACGGTAGTGCGTAATGGACCGGAAAAGGCGACTAAAAGCTGAATGGGCGCGCGCGGTCGAGCGAGCGAAGGAGCAGCTGGACGAGGGGGGATCGGATGGCGCACGCGAGACGACCAGCAGCTCTCTCTCTCTCTCTCTCTCTCTCTCTCTCTCTCACCCTCTCTCTCTCTCTCTCTCACCCTCTCTCTCTCTCTCTCTCTCTCTCTCTCTCGTTGTATGTCATCTATGTGTCATTCTCTTTTATCTTCTCTTTTTGCCTCTGCCTTTGTTTCCATGATCTTTGTCTATGTTCATCTCATTCTTTCTTTAAACACAATCGGTGATAAGGCGGAAATAATATCCCTCGTATACTGTAGCTGACTCAAAGTCACATGTGAGCTGCACCATCATTAAAAACTCAAATAAAACCTTCTTCTCAGTTTAGTCATCAAAATCCAGGGATTCGAAAGTCAAAAGGGACGCTAAAATAAACTCAAATGTCTACTTCCCACTGCCTCGACGATTGAATTATGCCGTATTAACCTAATTTTAGAAATCAACGTCAGTCTTAAAAATACAACGTCTATAGACTGCACTTTTTGTGGGAAAGGACTCTGAAAAGATAAGAAACACATAATTTCAGAGGTATTTTTAGGGATTTGGGAGAGGGGATGGTAATGGTTGGACATTGACCGGATGCCATGATGTTCTAAGCGCTGGCAGTGGAAATGTCAGTCAGAAGCCGTTTCCGGCACAGTTAATCCTGCAATCAGGGAGCGAATTATGTGTTGCGAGTAATCGGAAGGAAATGGTGTGGGAGGTGGCGGGAGAGAGAGAGAGAGAGAGAGAGAGAGAGAGAGAGAGAGGGGAAGAGAGAGAGAGGGAGGGAGAGAGACATAGACAGAGAGGTAGAGAGAGAGGGAGGGAGAGAGAGAGAGAGAGAGAGAGAGAGAGAGAGAGAGAGAGGGAGGGAGGGAGAGAGACATAGACAGAGAGGGAGAGAGAGAGAGGGAGGGAGAGAGAGAGAGAGAGGGGAGGGAGGGAGAGAGAGACATATACAGAGAGGGAAATAGGGAGAAGGAGAGAGATAAAGAGACAAAAGGAAGTTTGGATGCGAGTGTTTTGCGGTTGAAGGAAATCCGCGGGAGGGCGATTTCATTAATTGGAATTAGTTTGTGCGATGGCTGCTCTGATGGCGACAGAAAGTGTACTATCATTCGAGGGCGTTCATTGCGGAGAGAAATTCCGTGGGTAATTATATGTTGGAAATACAACAGACACCATCTACCGTATACCTTCGTGTCGGAATTGTGGGCAAAGCCATGCGAAAATACATAACAGTCAGGGGAATCGGTGATCAGCTCTGGGGAAATGACGAGTTTTGAATTCAGGGAGGAAATAGAGGGAAAACATCACTCACTCACTCACTCACTCACTCACTCACTCACTCACTCACTCACTCACTCACTCACTCACTCACTCACTCACTCACTCACTCACTCACTCACTCACTCACTCACTCACTCACTCACTCACTCACTCACTCACTCACTCACCCACTCAGTCTTTTTCTCTCCCTCTCTCCTTCCCTTTCTCCTTTCCCCCTTTCTTATTTGTGCCAGTCCTCCAAATAATGAGAGAATTTCGTGAGACAACACAATTCCTCTCAGTGTGATCACCCAGGCCATAGATTGGAGAAGATGAAATGCCACGGCCAACGTTCAAAGCCAATGAATACATGACGTCACTGAGAAAACAAACTTTTTACACTTTCAAAAGGAACTTTGTTTGTCCATCGACCTAACAAAATTACATCAGTCATACTTTGCCCTGATTCAATAGAAGAAGCCCCATCCTCATAACAACAGTCTTTCCAGGGGAATTATTCCTTTGTAAAACTAAATAATTTAATAAAGATTTAATTGAATTAATTAAACTGAACTTTGCAATATATATGTTCCGCTATTTAACGTTACGCGTGACCTGAGCGCGGGTTCGCAATTCCCAAATTTCTTTTTAGAGAACCGTGTTCCCTTGACTTTTCTTTATAACAATAACAAAATTGGTCCTTTGCCCTTTTCAAAAGTGACCTTTTCCTTTTCAAAGAGCCCCAAACCCCTGTCCCTGGGCCCCTATTGCTGGCATTGTTTTCCCACCTCGTACTCTGTAATTTTGAAACTGCCTATTTTCTGTGAAATTGTCAGTTATTCCAGGGAAATGTTTGCGGTTGCTATGGGAATAGGGAAAGAACCCACCACGGTGTGCCGAGTGAGGGTCGTCCGGATCTGGCGTTCGCTGCCGGCGACCCATCTGAAAATGGGCTTTTTTGGGCTTGAAGGAAGGTTTTAAAGAAAAAAGTACTTAAAAGAAGGAATGAGGAAGTTTTGAAGTTGAGAAATAATGACGGAAGGGATTTCGCCCAGGAATTGGAGGTGTGGTAGGTGAGGTAAACAAGCGGACTCAGATGTGGGAGATGAATAATGGACACGACCCGAACACCTGGAGAAAGGAGGGCGAACACATGGAATAACACACAAAAAGAGGTAGACGACGGGAGTAAGGGGAGGAATTTGAAGACAAAGATGTATATGCAAGTGAGACTGACGGTTAAACTGAGAAAAGAGAGAGAGAGAGAGAGAGAGAGAGAGAGAGAGAGAGAGAGAGAGAGAGAGAGAGTGGGAAGAAAGAGGAGGGGATCAGAAAACGGTTTGACCTCCTGTAGCACACACGAACACATACATATACACGCACACACAATCTTCGTCAAAAAGCACCCAAAAGGACAACATAGAATTCAACCAACGGGGCGTGGCCTACCATCTGTGACTCACATGGGTCTTTAGGCATTCCCGCAACGCCTTCCCGAATTGGTAAGAAACTAACGGAGTTAGCCTACTGTGGCCGTCTGGATCAAGGAGAGCAACTGAGGTTTTCAGTAACTATGTGGTGGGCTGACAAAGCCTTGAAAGCCAAAAGGAACATGTTTATGCCTTAATAAACACGCGATTATTATAACGTGGACAAACAAGGTCTCAGTGGAGAGGACCGAAGACGAGTCCATTGAGGAGGAAGGGGAGAGGGAAAGAGGGAGAGAGGGAGAGGGAGAGAGAGAGACAGAGAGAGACAGAGAGAGAGAGAGAGACAGAGAGACAGAGACACAGAGAGAGACGGAAGAAAGAGATGCATTTGTCACTGAGAGAACTGCTTGTGAATGATTAATCCACGCGGTCTTCGTGTTTTCAGCGGCTTTAATGTCGGCGGACAAATTGAGGCGGAACAATGCACAGGACTCGCATGTGGCTTTCCCCTTTCCATTTCCATTTTCACATATCCCGGAAGAGATAGAAACAGACGTTTGAACCTTTAGAGAGAAAAAGAAAGAAAGAGAGGAAAAGATATTCCATTTCACCTATTCCATCTAAGAATACATAGAAAAAAACATTTAACCCTGAACTTTGGAGAGGCAGAAAGAAAAGACAGACAAAAGTTTCCGGCAAGCATAGATCGCTAAGCAATGGATGATGGTTAACTAGAATCCGAACTTGCAAATCAAGAGAGAGGAGCCTCCAAATCTCCATGCCATTAGTTTTCATTAGCTCTGATATTTGGCTTTCTGAACGTCTTCTGAGGATTGAGTCATAAGAAGAAGAAGCCATGACTGTGGTCAAAGTACAGTATGACGAGCGATTAGTCCAAGTGACGGCTTTCGAGGGAGTTCAATCCGATTGGAGCAGCCGTGTTCTGGGAAGCCCGGAAACGAGCGAGTGACACGCTTCGCAGATTTTGGAAAGCACAACAGGAAGGACTTTGATTTTGGGAGGGTGGGCAAATAATCAGGGCTTTTAATCAGGAGGTTGGAAAAACAAAAGAAGAGCAGGAAGTATTCAACCGAAGAAAACGGCGAATGTGTGTCAGTGTGAGGGAGTGTGTGTATGTGTGTGATGAATGCGAAGTGGAAGGACACTTCTGTAACATCAATGCAACTGCGAAGCTTAGGAATCCTTACGGAAATCCATTTTGCAGGATTGCGATCTCAAAGATTAAACATGTGAATATGAAATAAAGAATGATTGAAAGGCAGATGCAGTATTCGAATGTATTCAGAAAGTGCGTCATGGATGTCTCTTTGTCAGCGGGGGAGTGTGGTTGATAATTAGAAACGGAAGGTCTCAATTTGTCAGAATTTCCAAGACCACCCCAGTTGGGGAGATGACGTCACGGAAACAAGAGTCCCGACTCCTCTTAAGAGAATTAAAAAGATCTCTGACTAACCACAACGCACAAAGGGTGTTTGCGCTGGCAGAAAAAGAGAGCAGGAGTTCGGATTTTTTAGTTGGGGAGGGAGACTCTGAGGGATTTGGGATGGGAACGACGATGCCTCGGGGCATGGCTGCAACTCGGCCACAACAGAAGGTTGACAAACAAAGGGAAAGGCAGGAGGAAGCAGTTTTTAGATGAGAAACGTGAAACACTCGGTCACTCTCACACGCAGACACCCATACACATACACACATTCACTCACTCACGACACATTCACTTGCGCTCTCTCTCTTTCTCTCTCTTTCTTCCCTCTCTCTATACTTATCCAAGAACTAAAACAGTTTAAAAACCGGAAGTTTTGCCTTGAAATCTAAACCCACGCGTATTTTCGAACCCACAATTGAAATGAAGGTTAACGTATAAAACTCGGTATTTTGCAGTGGCCGTCGGCTGTTTTGAAAGGCGGTGTTAGGCGCAATTCACGTTTTCTTCCCCTGAAAGGCCGTGTTTGTCCGCCTATTTTCCAGAATAAACGTTTCTTCTTGGAAATTAGTGACCACAGATATCTGATCGAGGAGATTCTTCGAAGAGCCTCTGTCACAAGGACGCCCAATGCCCTGTTTCATCCCACTCAGGTCATTCTCACGGTTGGGAGCTGTTTATTGATTCAGTTAGCATTAGATATTAAAGGACTGCATTAAAGGACTTGTTAGAAATTAGTAGAAGAACCAATGGCCAGAGACCAAATGGCCAAGTTCCATGTTTCTGAATTCTTGCAACGACAACGAAGGTGAAATGCATACAGAAAGTGAAGAAGTGAATGACTGAGTTAAAAATGCTGAATTCTGAATTTAAAATTGAACTTTGAACCTGTCGCTAAGGAAAAACTTGAAAAAATGAGCGTCGCTCGACGGTCGCTTTTTCCTTCTTCTGCAGACAGGCAACGTGAATGGGAAAGTGCTGTTTTATTCATGCTAATTGCGAGGACGCAGGGGCAGCGGACGATCTTCGGCCGCATGGTAAAAATAAAATTAGAATAGAGAGACAGGGAGAGAGAGGGAGAGAGAGAGAGAGGCAGATGCAGTTTGTTTGCCGTGCTGTGCCGTCGAACGGCCGGATGAGTTTGAAGAAATTTCACGGTCCGTCGACGTGGCGTCAAAAACAGTCGCCAAGTGGCGGGGAGATCTTTCATTCGAGGAGGAAATGTCAACGAAGAAGAAGAAGAAGGAAGGAAGAAAAGGCTGATTTAGAAGAGATGAGGTAAGAAAAGGGAAAGAGAGAGATTAGGTGAGAGAAGAGGTAACAATGAGAGGTAGCGAGAGAAACAACAGGAAGAAAAGGCTGATTTAGAAGAGATGAGGTAAGAAAAGGGAAAGAGAGAGATTAGGTGAGAGAAGAGGTAACAATGAGAGGTAGCGAGAGAAACAACAGGAAGAAAGAGAGAGTGAGAGAGAAGAGGTAGACACAAAGAGTCTGAGCCATTAAATCTTTCAGGGAAATGAAACCTCGGCCGTTCAGAATCCGGGCCAGCCCGTGTCGAACCTGAATCGTAGAGCAGCCAGCGATATCAGCTGAAATCCAGTGCCAAGTGTGAATAGAATGTGGAAATGAGCGAGTTATTATGGCAGCCTGGCTGGTGGGGTGTGGTCTGTGCGTAAATTGCCAGAGACTGCCGAAATCGGCAATAAACCCTGGAAACAGGTAGTCAAAGCATTTACAGCGGCAGAGTATATACAAAGTGACAACAATCAACACTCGTAGGGAGCACCCCGAGAGACTCGTATTATGACCATATTCTGGGAGGCAATTACAGCCAATCAGGGCTCCTATTCCTCCTGCTGCTGCTCGGCTGGGATGATCGGCTCCTCCTCCTCTCCAGATGACTGCTGAAAGTAGAAATCTCGGTAAATATGGCAACCACGCGGAATCAATTCCGTGGGATAATGGCACGGGCCTAACCTAATTGTCGCCGGTTATGGCAACCCCGGGAATGCCCTCACACAGACAATTGCGATGGCTTTCAGGGCAATAAGGACGCGGGTTCAGCGACCGGGGAGGCAAGGGAGGGCGAAAACAGATATGGGAGGTTCTATTAAGGGGAGGGTAATACAAGACAATTGGTTGTAATTTGAGACCTATTTTCTTAAACTTTCAGTAGACGTTCTAATTCAGAATCCCCTATAAACCGCAAGACCAGGGTTCGACTCCAGTCGGATCATTTCTCTTTTTAAGCTGCTTCATTTCAGGTTTGAGCGGGGTTCTCAAATCAAACTTGGTCGTGTGATTTGTCATTTTATTGGCATTTGTTTTAAAATTCAATATGGGTAGACGGGCCGGGTCGGACCAGGTTGGGCCCACCAAAATTCCTCACGTCCCGGGAGAGCCCTGACCACAAGACCAGGAGAGGTCTGAGATTGCCTTTGTCTTTCGGTGGGGTTGTTGATGTCTGCCCCTGCCTGATTTTAAGACCGATTGACCGCCGTCCGGAAAGCTGGCGCAGCGAAGCAGAGCGGGACCAATGATCCTGCCCCTGCAGGGGTTATTCATAGAGACCGGCGTTCCAGAAAGAACCCACCCACGTAAATAGTTGGGCCAGGGACACTGCGGCTAGCATACCCCTCGATGGAACCCAATTTAGGGGAATGGGGGCCTCAAGGCAAGCAACAAACCTTAGAAACGGTGAAGATAAGGACCATGGCGGCCAGGGCGATCCAAACGACGGCGCCTCCAACGACAAGAATCACTCCGGCGTCGAAGAAGACGTGTCTGAAGAGATCAGATTAAGAAGGAAAGGGAAACGACTGACTTGGCGTAGAGGAGCTGATCGTGGAGCTGGTTGCGGGTTCCGTCGTCGAAGAGAACCGTCTCGTTCATCCACAGAACCGGCACGATCATGTTGGAAGTGTTGGCCAGCATGCTGGAATGGAGGGATTCTCTCTCTCTCTCTCTCTCGCTCGCTCTCTGTCTCTCATGCTGCTTTCTGCGTTTTCTGGTGACCTCAGGCCGCCTCCATGTATTGCGGTGACCTCCCCTCTTTCTATGTTTCTCTGAAAACTCACTCCAGATTGCCCTTGAGCATTCCCAGATTGAGTTGCATGGCCCTTCGTGCCCTGATCGGAACTCCCGAGGTGGGCTCCAGATCAACGAAGGTCGTGTCGTTCTTTTCACTTCCCTTGGCCACTCCTTCGATCATCGAGATCACCTGAAGAATAAATTAGTCTCGTGGCATCGAAAATAGGGAAAAGCTTGTTTCCCACGGTCCCTACCTCATCGGCCGCATCCAGGAAGTGAGCCTGGGAAAGGTAGACCCTCGGGGCGCCCTCCTGACACCTGCCCACATCGAGGAAACCCTTCGGCAGACAGCCGGCTGGAAATTGAGATGAATTGGGAAAATAAGGGAAATTACGTTTCTGGACAGAAGAATTGAAGATCTGGGGAGTGTCTTTGTTGCAGAAGTCGCTGTTTCTGCCGTGGGAGGGGTCGAAGAGGGAGGAGGGAATTCCGTAGCGATAGGAGGGGACGTCACGGTAGGAGGACACTTCAACAAAGTCCATCCAAATGGTCCTGAAGGGAAACGGTACAGCATTCCCTAAGGTTACTGTACCTGCAAGCCATGGCTGCGAAAATGTGGAAAGAGTCGGTCTTCTGAAGGAGGGGAGGGAAGAGCTGGCCGTCAGTTCCGTTCACCATCCTGGCATAAGGCGAATCCCACGTGGCATTCGGCATGGAGGACTGGTTGTTCCATGAATACACCTAAAATGAAGATTTAGGTATTTATTCAGAAAATAGTCGTTTAAAATTACCTTTCCAATGTTCCATGCGCCCGTCCTTCCCGTATCTATCTCATACGCTCCATCGTCCGTGTTGTTCTGCTGAAAATCAAAAGTTACAGTATCCTTCAGTCCTTTAACCTTGTAGAAGAACCCGATCCTCTCGGGGATCTTGGCCGTGGCGCAGACTGCCCTCAGAATGGGTTTGTTGCAAATGGCGTCTATCAGAGGGTCAGCGTAGCCATCGAAGAGGGCCTCTCCTACAGTAACCTGAAATTGGCATTGGGACACGAAAACCACAGGAGATTACGGTAATGAAGGGAGTTTCCCTGCCGACGGCTGTCAGAACTGCCTGTACTGCGAACTTGTAGAGCATGCCCATTTCGGCGAAATCCACGAGTTTCTGGAAATTTCTCGTGAAAAAAAGGGGAAAATGGGGTGAAACCTGGAAGATGACATTGGGTATGGTGACTTTTCTGTCCAGGGAGCAGTTGGGGCAAGAGAGGGAGCTGTTGTAGTAGTACTCGTGTTTGTTCTTGTAGATCACACGGGTGTCGTTCGCGACGAAATCAAAGGTTTTCGACTGCTTCTCTCTGAAAATACGAATTTTAGTTAAAGGGCTGGAGATCACAGACTGAAAGAATACTTTATCCCCCAGTTTCCCCGTTATATTTCTTTCAAAACTCACACAAAAGTGAAAGGTCCCACTTCCCGGACTCGCGGCTTGGCTCCCTTCATGACATCCATCGGATTTGTAACCTAAAAATAACAAAAACTATTTAAAATCAATAAAATCCCACGTCGAAAAGGTAGATCTGGAGCTTCTGGTCGTAGGGAGGGGCCTGCCACTGCTGAGTCATCGCATTCAGCTTCTCCGTTCCGTTGACCACCTCGTAGCCCAGGAAATCTTGCTAAAATTACCTTAATTAAGGCTTTAGTTTTGGCAAACTCACGTTCAGATAGGCCCTGTCGATGAAGCTGGGAGCTACCGTAAGGGATACGATGCCCAGGAAGAGGAGCAGCGCTCCAGCCGCGATGGCGATCACCACCCGGGCTTTCGGACCGCACATAGGGGCTCTGCAATAAAAACAATATTGAATGAAAAAAATCGATAGAAATTGAGACAATAACGCAGAAAACTGGGAGAAACCGGAGGTAAACATGGTCAAATGATCAGCTGAATCATTTTTGTTTACTGCTGGTTGCCGCATGGCCAACTAAGTGCTTTTTTCTCTTTCGTGTCGGGACATAGTTTCTCGCTTTTAGAGAAATAATCAACTAAGAAAATAGTTTTTACTACATTTTAAGAAGACAATATTAAAAATCGAAGCGGAAACGACTCACAAGGGTTAAGGGCAAGTGAAAACGTTATCACATTGAGATAAGAAGGGAAAACAAAGGTGACCAAACAGATGACCGAGTGAAATTATCGATTGAGGAAAATTAAAACAAAAATAAAAGAATGAGACCTTTAAAGGAACAACATTGAATTGAATTCAGTTCTCTGAATTGTCAAATTGAATTAATTCAACATAATGCAAAAAGGTACAAGACACAAAACTACACCAACAAGTCTCTCTCTCTCTCTCTCTCTCTCTTCTCTTCTCTTCTCTTCTCTTCTCTTCTCTTCTCTTCTCTTCTCTTCTCTTCTCTTCTCTTCTCTTCTCTAACTCTACTTTCTGCTAAACTTTAGTCTATAACGATAGAAGGTTCTAGAGCATGCAAAGTGATGCTAATGCTCTCGTTATCTCCTTCCTTCATTTCGAAAAAAAATTGCTGTTCAGGATTAGGCTGTCGATTACGCCGTGTCGCCAACAGGACCTGTGGAATCTACAAACAGGAGTATCTGAATGACCTTTCGAGATTCGACGTCCCGATGGCTGCCTTGGGGAGGTATTTTGGGACCAGAGGTTCTAAAATCAAGTCACCGGTGATGGTGGTAGTAATTCGAGGCAAACTGGTGTAACCAATGTAACCAAAGAACCAAATTTTGCAATTCACACCATTTGTGGGGTGGGCGAAGCTTGAACACGTGAGGGATGTATTGAAACAAGCGAAAATGGCAACTGGTAGTTTTCATTTCTCCAGGAGTTTTAACAACCAAACTGACTATGAAGCAAGAAATGAGGAAAAAGAGGACAAGAGTCGACACGCTTTATTGCCCGTCTAGGGGTTGTACTCGATGGGGAGGTTCTTCCTGCGGACCATTCCGTCTCCCTGGAACCACTCCCTCCTGAACTGCTTGGCAGCGCCGTCGGGGGTGTTGGTCCACTCGACGGTGATGCGGTCGTTGTTGGTGTCCTCCTGTCCGAAGGCGAAGGCATCGCAGCTGACGGCCATCAGGATGGCCTCCTTGGTGTCGAGCACTCCGCAGCCGGGGTCCACTCCCAGCCTCTTCATGTTCGTCGTCTTGATGGCCCAGCCGATGCGACGGGCCGAGGCGTTGATGATCTTGATGTGGTACGTGTGCTTGTCGTCGTACGGCGCGTTGAAGACGATCTTCGAGCCGGGCTGCGTGGTGATGTCTCCGGGAGGCACGGATTGAGCCATTGCGATGAATGATGGGAGGACCGGGGATTTGATTTTGAGAAGCTTGTAAGACCAATGACGTTGTTAGAGTTTTCAGTCCGCTTATGACTGAAAAGAGGGATTTAAATTGTCTTTGGGTGAGTGAGTCTTCGTTCCTGGTAAAAGGCAGATACCTGAGTTGGGCTGGTTTGGTATCAAATGACATAAACCTTCTTGAAGTATGTGAAGTAAGTCTCCTGCAACCAGGACAGTCCTTATGGAGGCAGCCAGGACGTGAATGAAGGATTTCGTTCCTTTCTTTGATGGAACAGATCCTGCCGTGGTTGCCATCCTCCTTAATAGATTTGAGCAACGGTGTGTGTTTCTATCTAGGTTTGTTAGACGCGAAAATGCGCTGCCTGCGCCTCCTCATTTCCCCTATATCTCGCCCGTCTCTCGATGGTTGTCTCGGAATTAGCCTATTTTGGTGGCCGGCCATTTCCTCGCGGTTGGCGGGCAAATACGGCTAGAGGTGCCGGAGGCACCTTTTTGCGGCCGTAGGCCGCCTACTGAGCGGCCGAAGGCCGCGAACAGTGCGGCCGCAGGCCGCCGGTTTGAAATTTCCTATTCCAGCAAGTTTAGTATCAAAATAAAGCTACTAATGTGCCAAATTTCACACATGCCAGGAGTGAGGACCGCCGAAGGCGGGCCGTAACTCCTTGTCCTTATATACATTTGAAGGTTTTCTCTCTCTTGGTTAGCAGCGCAACGTGAAATTTCTATGAATAGGCCTTCTCTTCTCATTTCCAGAGGGTAGAAATGGGTGCGCGGTGATTAAGCGAGGGAAGGGTACCAAAGTGCGGCCGCCATCCGTGGAGGCGCGAAGCGCCGGAGCGGTCGGCCGCACTTTGGTACCCGACCCGAGCGCTCACCCGCTAACGTTATTGTCCGTTGGGTCGCGAAGCGGCCCCGAGGCGGCCGACGGCCGCCGAAACCAGAAGGAAAAGACCCGCGAAGCGGGGCTTTAACTTCTGGTGTAAATAAATTGGGCTGTTATGTTTTTATTGCGAGTTAAGTGAGTGAGTTCAAGTTCATAGGGAATTCAAGCGGAGGTCTTATGCAGTGGGTTTCTAGACACAACATTTGCTCTAGACAATGCATATTAGAACATTAGTCAAGGAACAGAATATCGCAAGTTTATCGACATAATCTGTGCAGCAGATAAATATACTCCCTCCCTCTCTCTCTCTCTCTCTCTCTCTCTCTCTCTCTCTCACTCTCTCTCTCTCTCTTCTCTAACCCTATCTTCCCTCTGCTTCCTCTTCCATTTTGGTCCATGTTTGTTCAAATATATAACGCGTGTGGGAGGTCTTTCACCTCCCAGCTCGAATTACTCTCCCATTTTTGGTCGTCAGTAACACTTCGGACCTAATTTTTGGTTAAGAAAGCCGAATCAAAGCGGCGTGTTTAAAATGCCGACCGTTTAAATGATTCATCATCGGCTACCTGCAAAACACGGGACCAGTCATTGAAATCTGAAAAAGGCGGAAAAGGCTTTCTTATGAAAACCCTACGTTTTCACTGAGTCAACGAAGGAGGAAGGCTTACTTCCGCCCTCGGTGTTCAAACTGTTGTCAAAGATTCTGTAAAACATTTCTAGATCAGAAAGTGTCTCTTAACTGATTTTCAGTTGCCGAATGGGAACAAGAAGAGGATTTTCTATTTTTGAACTTCAATCAACGACGTTGCGGCTTATCTCGCGTTGCAGATGGAATAACCTCCCATCTCGCGTACACACACACACACACACACACACACACACACACACACCCTTTGAACCTAACTCTAAAGTTTCACTTTGGCTACTCCCCAAACCCAGTTCATCCACGTCATTGTCAGAGTCGACCTTCCCACCCCAAAATGTTCTCATTTAGCTCTCATGTGTTTTTATTCAGTGTCCAATCTACGCGTGTCCTTCTCGCGAGGACCTTCCCATTGAGGTCAGAATCACTTGATTCCCCAACCAGAAAACGTCCTTTCTCGGAATGTCCGCTCCATGTGAGCCAATTATTCCTCCATTACCACTGTTCAATTATGCCTTGTCCACACATTCCTGTCTCCCGGATGATTTATGTCTAATTAGTCTTTGTTTTGTAGGAATTCTCCCTTACTCAAATCGCCGATGCTGTCGCTTGTAGTCGTCCTCATTGCAGCCGTCAGTGCTAATCCCAGAGGTAAGAGAATTGCGAAAAGGGAGAAAACTAAGAGAGGCAAAGCTGTTGCTAAATCCAAAACGTCAATTCTGAGGATCGGTTTGTTCAAAACTGCGCGCCCAGAAACCGTTGCGCTCAAACTTCTCAAAATACAAGTCGAATAGGGCCAAACAGGGTCTGGCCGTCAAATTGGTCGGGCCGCAACTTGTCAAGCTAAAATAATTTTAACTCAATTTAAGTACAACTGAATACTTTAAAACTTGGCTAAATACTTTGTGGCACTTCCACTGTCTATCTGATAAATTTGCAATTGAGAAAATGAAGTGTCCGCTCGGTATCGAAAATAGTAGAGTACGAATTTAGAGAGTTAAGAGTATGAATACGAATTTGATGTAAACTTTAAGAAATCACAACAACAAAAAACCTAATTTTTTATTGTAGCGAATTTTGTCTCGAGTGGGAAATTTTTAATTAACAACATGTTTTCTTGTCACTTTCAATCTTCCTCAGCGTAAGAGCTATCGAACATAAGTCCTTCGTGGATTTGTTAGTCTAGGGCCGGTTTACGTGAGCAGGCGCGTCAAGAATTACCCGGGGCCAGAAATAGCCCTAGTAGCCTTAAAGGAGTAGTCCGGCACCTTTTCATTTCTCACGTTATTCTAATTTTTGGTCTTCATTTTCCATTGCTTGTCGACACTTTTGGTGAAAAACAGCCTGTTTGGAAGCATTTTTCTCGAAATCTGGCCATTTGGGTTTAAAGTAAAGTAACGGTTATTGTTTTCAACGCCAAGGCGAAGCTTTTGAGCCAAGAAAGTGGAAATGTGAAAAAGGTGCCGGATTGACCCTTTAATCTCATAATTTTACCCAAACAATGACGTGTATTCTTCATAAAAGTGTTAGTTTTATGAAGAAAATTGTTATGTATCTCTTCTTTTGCAGTGCTCCGCTCAGCCAGCTGTGGCATTCCCCGATTGGCGGAACAGTGCGCGGGGGATGCCGCCTGTGCGGTGGAAAGCTGCTCCCAATGCATAATGCAGGCCACCGTTAACCCTTTTGGTAAGTATTTTTCAAATTTAGCAAAGCCAAGTTCAGTATTTCAATTTTAACGTCTTGTTTTCAGCCTCCTTCTGCATGCAACTGTCCGCCTGCACTTGTCGCGTAGTCCCCGACCCCTCCTGCTACTCGGCCACCGAGGCATACTGTAGCCGATAATATTAAAATCTTCATTATTTGGTCGAATCACATGTTGGACATGGCAAACGTAACAATTGAAGTGGGATGGGTGGTCAAAATGAGCAAAACGAATGGAGCTGTCACCGGTCACACGTGTTGGGCCATCTTCTCCCGTCTCCTGGCCAGGGCTGCCTCCAGATCCCCCATGTGGGAGGAAGAAGGGGCGGTGGATTGCACCCGGGTCTCTTCCGAACGCTTCGGAGGAGGGGGAGGGGGCATTTTACGAGGAGTTGATTGGAGGGAGGGAGAGGGAGAGATGGGCAGAGAGGGGGCGGGGGAGGGAGGGAGATGTTGCGATGCAGGGGGAGGGTGGTAGGCAGGTTTCGGAGGAGGAACTGCTGGCAGAGGACGAGGTTCCGCCTGAAATAAGGGAGGTTAATAAGATATATTTAGAATGAGAGAGAGAGAGAGAGAGAGAGAGAGAGAGAGGAAGACAGATACAGTTACTCACCTTGACTGAAGGCGTAGTTGTCCTTGAGGCAAATACAGGTGGTGGTGCAGGGAAGTCTTCATCAGAATCCTCATCCTCATGGTCTCCTCCTAAGCTTGGAGACCTCGAAGACCCAGACTGAGATATCCTCCTGACAACATCCATCGGCGCCCTCTTGATCGTCCCAGTCGGCTGTTCCTCAAACTCCAAAGTCGTCGACTGCGCCGCACTGACTGCCGTCAATTGGCTGACCCTGCTCAGTTGAGAAGGAGAGGTGCAGGAGGGCTTTGATCTGAGGTCTTGCTGACTGGAGGAGCAAGAACTGGGCTGAGAGCAATGAGGCTCCTGGAGGAGAGAGGAGGCCGTGGAGGAGGTTGCTCGGGAGAGACCATGACCCATGGAGACACGACGGGCATCGCAGGCTTTTAGGTAGTTCTGGTAGATCTCAGCGCCGTTTTTGGCAATTCGAAGGGCTACAATCCAACGACGGAAGGTGGGCTCATCCTCGGCACAGACGTACTTGATGTATTGGGAACGTTTGATTTGGAGCTGCGTCAACTGAAAAGGGACGATGAATAAAATCTCTCTCTCTCTCTCTCTCTCTTTCTCTCTCTTTCTCTTTTTCTCTTCTCTCCCTAAAACCAACCTTAATCGAAATGCAGTGTTGCGTAGGAGCCTTGTACTTCTTAGCCCAGTTGATTCCGGCGTAGACCTGGTTTGAGTGGAGGTTCATCAGACATTGGAGATCCTTCGTCGAAGTGGCCTTCTTCCCTTTCGGATTGTAGTAGAGTCCACTGGCTCTTAGGACGAAATAGTGCTTCTTCCAGCTCTTTCTTCCATCAGATTTCAGATAAAGGAATCCCTCCAACTCAGGTGGAGCCACGGTTTCCCGAGAGAAGAAGTCCTCAACGAAGCGTTGTTTCGTCTCCCTCGTCCATTGGTCTCCGTTTGGAACCTCCAGATCCGTGGTTCTTTCAGTCACAAGATACAGTTCAGGTCGGTCTGAAAGTAGATGGTTAGACAGAGAATATGAGAGAGAGAGAGAGAGAGAGAGAGAGAGAGAGACTAACCGATGAATGGATACTTGTCCGGCCTGCGGGTAAAATGCAGTTTGTTCTGTGAATCCTGCAGCCACATCTGGATATTCTCCACCAACATTTCGTGATCTTCATATATTCTTTCTTAAAAAAAATTATTTAAATTTCGTTGATTTGAACTTACTAATGTAAAGTTCAGGGAACTCTTCCACTATGCAGTGATCCTCAGCCAAAGTGATGTGGTTCTTGTCGGCTAGCTGGCGCATTGTCTGGAAATTGATTGTTACTCTACGTCTCTACAATTATCTCTCTCTTTCTCTCCTTTTCTCTTTCTTTCTCTCTCTCTCTCTCTCTTTCTCTCTCTCTTTCTCTCTCTCTCTCTCATACCTCAGCCACAGTCCATCTCTCATCGACCAGCATCTGAAGCGGATCTCCGTCCTCGACAAAGAACTTGACGAAGATTCTCGTAACCTTAGCCTCCTTCATCTTCTCCAGGGCTTCTTTTATCTTCTGAGCCTTTCTGTCTTCAACGGTCTGCTCCGTAGATCGAGGTGAGATCTAAAATCAATTGATCAGTCACCCGTTGAATTAATCAAGGCGTCTTGCTGTTCTGGCCATACCAAAAGAACTAGTTAGCCTATTGATTAGCACGCCTGACAATGAGACAGGCGCGCTAACTCTAAAGGTTGTTGGTTTGATCCCTGTGGAGACCACCTTTTGATTTTTGGATTACTAACGTTAATTCAGTTGCTTAAACGTACTTCAATTTAATTTGTGTTTCTCAACTCCCCTCGGAAAAATAGGGATTTGTACACAGTCTAATTGCCCCTTTTCCTTCCTCTTTTGTCTCTGAGCATCCCAGTCTGCGGAGCCATCTGCGAGGCGTCTTTTGTGTTGGCGAAGCGCCAATTTGCCAAAAAAGACGCAACCAGGGGCCAGGTGGTGGACGAACCATCGGCGTAATGGACGAGCATTGTCCGCAGATGGCGCCCGGACTTTTCCCCAAAGGTCAACCGTTTGGCACCCCGCACAATTATCCCTACTTTAAGCGCAATTAAAACTTTAATGTATACAAACATAGGCTAAGTGTTGTCAAACATCTATTTTAACTGATGTTCCCAGCTTCCGCAGTTGATAACGGCTCTGTGCATTTGAGATGAGGACATTGTGGCGCATGCGGTAGCATTTTTGTCTCTCACGCCCGACTTCAAAGTTCGGTCCCACCCGGTGTTTTTTTTCTGTCTTTTGGCAATGGACCACCCTGGTGAACTAAAAAGAGTACCTGCCCCTGTTTCTGTTGTAATACAAGGCCTCTGGGCGGCTGGCACTTGCGTCAGCTAGTTTTTGCGTTGGTCATCTGCCGCGCGCCGTACAAAGGAGATGATTGATCGGTACAAGAGACGCCTGTCCCTGCGCTTTAAACCTCTCTCTTCAGGTGCTCTCGGCTACATTACCCGACCACGCAACGCAAACAGATCTTGCGTCAGAGAGCGGATTACGTGGTGTCGTCTCTCTGGCCAGGACAAACAGGCGGACATTGTTTCAAAGGCCAAGCGATCCATACCTGAGTGGGGCTGGGCGTGTGGAGAGAGTCCCGGCAGCTGTCCGAAGAGGAGAAGGCGCTGTTTCTGTGGCGAGACTCGGTGGATGATCCATCGCAGAAGGCAGAGTCTCCGTCCGGCGAGGAACAGGACGAGGCGGCCGAGGGAGCGGAACGCACCGGAGGCGGAGGGGGAGGGAGGACGGCAGAGGGAGTAGGCTGAAAGCAGAGGATTAAGGGGAACACTTCATTAGCACAAGGGGTCTTTAAGCGCCGGTACTTCGGTTGTGGTTAGAGCGGCATGGCCAAGTGGCGAAGTGTTCAAGCTCGTGCAGCTTTGTTCGGGATCGACCCCCCTCGTGGTTTTCCATTGCACAACAAGATTTTGAGTTTTCTAACTGATTTTGAGTCACTCTCTCCCTTAGACGCCGCCAGCTCTTTCAAAACAACGTTGGTTTAGTCGGTTAACTACTCTGTTGATAAGTAGAAAGGCAAGAGTTCGTGTCCCGCGTAGTGTTTTTCTTTTAGCTCAAATAGTGTCGGTAACGGCTGAAAATGATGTATAGTCTCGCCAATCCTTGTTTCCCACCGTTTGGCAAATGCAACCCTGACGCAGTATTACGTACATATGCATAAATACATAGTTTTTGTATGCATTTTCGCGTTTGAGCAAATGCATAAAATGGGGAAACTAGGACTGGCGACCACTATAGCTTAATATGCGACCACTATAGCTAAATGAAAAATCACCCAAAAATTTTGGTGGGATCATCTTACTCTTTTTTACAATTTGAGCAAAAGACGAAATGAAAACAATTGTAGGGAGTCGAACTCGCGACCCTCTGATTGTCAACCGAGCAGCTAACCAGCTGAACCCACCGGCCGAAGTTTACACAGTCCGCCGTCTATTTAAAGTCCGGGGCCCTGGGAGCCATGACCCGAGGTGTTTTACTGACCCATCGCTGACCTTGTCACTAACACTTGTTTTCGTGTCCGCCTCTCTCTTTTCGTTGTAAGACCTATCACCTGCGCTGTTTACGGCAATTCTCGAGGCAAAGGCCGCGCCAATAGCTCCCAACAATAGAGAATAGTGGCTGTGAAACGGCGCCTAATCCCCTAATTGTGGGGTGGAATGGAAAACAGTCGTTTTCACTGACTCTCAGCCGATTCACTCGACCGAAACAGCCGAAATGCCCGCCATATGAGCGTTTAGCATACTGGGTCACGCACTTGTCGACCACGCGGACAGCTCGTAAACAGAAATGACTGTGGCGGTACGAAGGTAGAGATCGATTGGTTTGATAAGGGAGGGTGAGGGGATGGGACACGCACCGTGGGAGGAAGGGCCTCTGGGGGTTTCTGCTGCGGACGGATGGTTGGGATCCCTAGGAGCATCTCATCTCCGCCACTGGAGGAGTTCAATTGGGTCTCTAAGGCAGAGAGCTCTTCCAGAAGGGCGTCCAACTGCCAATCCGACGATTCTGAAAAAAAGACACATTAAAATTGATTTAAAATAAGTAAAATTTAAATTGTGGAGGTATCCGGGGTCGAACCATTTAGTGCGCCAAGCAAGAGCGCTACCTTTTTTGAAAGCAGGAACGATTCTCGAAATGGCATTTGCAGTTTTATTTTTTATAAAACAATTAATTGTGATTATTTGTTCAACAGAAAGGTTTTTCAAACAAAAAATTAAATGAAATGAAAAGTCTATCCACTTGTAGAAAAGAATTGCCGCGGATAGTCAAAATTACCGCATTTGGGCGATCGTTGTCTCTTTTGCTGATATTTTTCTCGAAATTCAAACTTTAAAAGAAACGCGAATATAAATAATTGAGTGCAATTGATACCTTTATTCCTTAGATAAGTATTATAGGCAATCATGACGTGTGCGTGGGCGGTGGGGCGCGCGGAGCACTAGGAGGGTCAGGGGGCGGGGCCTCAGACGGGAGAGGTCGTGGGGCGCCCGGTGGAAGGAGACCTTTTGGAGAAGCAAGGGGGTTCTGGGGTGAGTCAGGGTGTACTTTTGAGATCACGCGGTACAGCTGACCCTTTGATTCACCCGTTTGATGAATTGAGGAGTAAAAAGTGGGGAAACGAGGAAGAGAGAGAGAGAGAGAGAGAGAGAGAGAGAGAGAGAGAGAGATACAGAGGCATAGAGACAGATGCAGGAACAGACATATGAAGAGAGAAAGAGAAAGAGAGAAATAGAGAAGACCTCCCATGTCTTAATTAGCCCGACCCGTGTTATTTGATAAGAAGCGGGTTGGACCACCCGGGTGGCGGTAATCCTCTCGATCCGCGCGCCAAACAGACTTATCCTCGCATCTGCTGATCACTGTTCCCGGGAGGGCAGCGTGGCCAGAATTAAAACTATACGGACAGATTTGGCATTGTAGAAGCCCAAATGCAAAGAGTACTACCTAGTATTGACCTTTCTCCCCTTTGAGAATGCTAAAGTTTGTTTTCCTTGCAGAACAAGTCCATAAATTACACCTGTGGAATTCGAACAGAATGAACAACAAGTTTTCCCACTTAGTGGTTATCAATCAACATACCTTTCAAATTGTTCATACTGTAGCGGACGGTGTCGATCGGAGGCTTGGGGGGCACCTGTGGCCGTTGGCGAAGGACAGGCGCCGCCGAATGCGAGGAACTCGCCATCTGGAAAGGAACAGTTGAAGAGGCTGTTGGAAAGAGTGGGGTGATCGATGGGGAAATGAGAGAGGAGGCCATATCAGCACAGGTGCTTTCAATAACAACGGGAGGGAGGTGTGATGAGAGAGAGAGAGGGATAGAGAGAGAAAGAGAGAAAGAGAGAGAGAGAGAGAGAGAGAGAGAGAGGAATAAGGAGGGAGAGAGGAAAGTAGTTGAGAGAAGCCGGAAAAGGACCCGGCGCGTTGTTTGCTCTGCCGAACAAAGGAACTCAAACACGGCAGCTCACGCGAGTTATGGCCGATCCGCGTGAAAGGAGCCTCTTGAAGAAGCCTTCAGGGGAATGCACAGTTTATCGCAAGAAGTGTACGGTTTTTTGTTGTCGTCGTGCCCAATCCAGGAGATGCGTGCGGCTTTACAGTCCTTTGCGTGTCAGGGCTCAAAATTTGCCTAATTCTGAAAAGTAGTAATTATTTTAGGGTAAACTTTGTATATCAATTGGAAAAACAACAAAATACAAAATGGGACTCGGTTTTCGCCCCACAAGTCGTGGCAGGACCCATAAACGAGCAACAAAAACCAAATTCTTGTGATCTATAGATTTTGAGTAATTTTCACTTCAGCTTTTAATTTTTAAAGGCATAAATCGTATTTTTAAGCAAATTTCTCCCCAGATAGTCATAGAAGGTGTCTCGAGTGCAACAATCGGCAAGGCAAATAGACCACTTCACATCTTAGCGGCGATTGTGGTTTTAGCATTTCAATCTTTTAAACACTAAAAACTACAGTATTTTGTTTGTTTTTGAAAGAATAATAGGAATTTCTTAGAAGTGCGTCTGAAGAATCACGTCACAGCGGCGCTGGGAAGAATATCAGACGATCCGACGTGGATCGATCGCAACGTGGGAACGTGGAATACAGTACCCCTCTTGGGAACGAAATAAAGGAATAGGTCCGCAATTGTTCCGCAAGCACCCGTAGCAGCCTGCGGGTGTATCGTCGGAATGTACACGGGCGGTTGCGGGCGGCGGTCAACACAGCTCATCCGCAACGGGCGAGGAGACCATTCCGGACGAAACGACAACGGAATGGCGGCCAATTGCCACCGGCTGGCGGCAAGGACGCGCCGGAAATGACTATCTGTCACTTGGAACGCTTCCGGAAGGACGCTGAAACGCACAAGATACGGTATTCGCATCCAGTACGCCGTGGCTTTGGCAGTGGCCTTTGCTGTGGCCTTTTCAGTGACGAAACAAGAACCCTTGGTTTTTTAGAGTTGGCTGTGGCCTTATGTGGCTTGCCGTGGTTTGAGTGCTAATGTTGTGGCCTATATGGTAAAGCTGTGGCCTTGTGGCTTCATATGTGGCCTTGGACCGAATAATTAGATAAACGGAATAGCCCAAATGGGCGACTGACCGTAGCGGTCGAGTTGGTTAGTATTGTTGGCACAGCGGCGTCGCAGACCGGTTGCGCATTAGAGACCACACTCATTAGCATATACACTACCAGAGGGAAATAGAAAGAGAGAGAGAGAGAGAGAGAGAGAGAGAGAGAGAGAGAGAGAGAGAGAGGGATGGAGGGAGAGAGCGAGGCCCGAGTCGTAGGGCAGCTTCTCGCTTTTTTGCCCCGATTTCGCACGGCTCTGTTTACTTTTCCCTGTGCTAGAGAGCACTTGGAGGCAGGCAGGATGACTAGAAAGGGTCCTGGCACGAAAGAGGATTGGGGAAGAAAGAAGGGCGGCCTGGGCAGGACGCATGTGGTCCTGACGCGAAAAAGGGACACAGGTGGCCGACGGATGAAACATTTGGCAGGCGGCCAGCGGCGACACACACGCAACGAACACTTATTCATACCCTTCCGGCAGACAGGAAAGGTGGTACGGAGGGGTACGATGGAGAGAGAGAGAGAGAGAGAGAGAGAGAAAGAGAGAGAGAGAAAGAGGAATAGAGTAGAGAAAGAGAGAGAGCCAATAGAGAATATGAAACCAGGTCAATCGACGGAGTAAGTGGCCATGTGGTCCGCGAAGAACATGTGGTGGCAGAAAAGGAGAGGCGGATCGGATTACAGACGCCCGGTGGACAGCAGGAAGGATGACGAAAATAGAGTAGGCTAGACAGAGGAAAAGAGAGAGAGATAGAGAGACAGAGAGACAGAGAGAGAGAGAAGGAGGGAGACAGAGAAAGAAGGAAAGAGAGAAAGAAGGCGTTGAAATAAATCAAATCAGATCGTATCGATAACCGATACGCCATTATCTACAAGGTCACCAATCACCCGGAAAACAAGTTTTTGCTAGGTTGGATGAAAAAAATTGTCTAATATTCTTTTATACAGTCACTTTCATTTATGTTCCTTCTTGTTTTGATGTTAAATGAGTCTAATTAGCAAGATGCCGCTAATTCCCGAAATCGGAGATGTGGGGCGCGGTCCTAATTAGCCTTAGAGCGCGCGATTTCAACGCGCCATTGGGTCTCGCAACGAACGGTCGCGCCCGAGGGTTCTTGAAATGAGAAAAAAACAAGCAATTAGCATAGGAAAAGGCGGGAAAGTGGGGGATCGATGGCGCTTACGACAGGTTTGTGGAACGGCGGCTGACTCAGACGGATGGATGCGAGAGAGCAGGCGAAGGGGAGAGACGAGAGACGCCGTAAATCAACCGCTTACTTAACGGAACGAACGCAGGCGTTTTACGGTGAAAAAAAGAGGAAGACTGGATTTTTTGAAGGTTTATGAGAGAGTGTAGGTGTGTATATGTAGTGCGCGTGTGTCTGAGAGAGAGAGAGAGAGAGAGAGAGAGAGAGAGAGAGAGAGAGAGAGGACTGGGTCATTCTGAAAGAGAGATTATGGTGTGTGTGTGTGTGTGTGTGTGTGTGTGTGTGTAATGGAAAGAGAGTTATATAGAGATAGGGATATGGAGTGTGTATATAAGAAATACTGTCTCAAAGAGAGACAGTGAGAGGCAGAGAGTGATAGACATAGAGAAGAAATAGAGACCCAAAAACCAAGTCCAACAAACTAGCGTGGTGTCGGAATGCGCGGGTGGAATGGCGGCGCCGCGGCGAGGCTTCTGCTCTTTTTGCCTATTCAAATGGCGCAATGGACGGTGTCGTGCGCTGTAAAGGCAACAGCCCGCCGGCAGAACCCGTCGGGATCAGGAAGAAGAATTAGGAGAGGACGCCAGTTGTGGCAGAGGAAGGGCGCGAGACCTCCCACAGAGCGGGGAAAAAGCCGTGGGAACGGACGTGGGAACGGACGTGTTTCAGCCAATCGCACAAGGCGGAACAATCAAAGGGCAGCATAGGTAATGGGCAGCGGGGGAGACCCACCAGAAGGATCAAAGCGCAAGGCCGATGTGGCTGTTTCGTGCAAGTTAATGTGCCAGAGGACTGTGTGAAAGCCAGTCGATATGGCTTCATGATCGGGCCAAGCCGGGCTGATAATTTGGGAAGACCGGCAAGGCCACTGATATCCAGATTGTTGTGTTTTAGTTGAAAAAAGATGCTTCTGGCTCAATCTAGAAGCCTCCTTAGGGCGATGAAGCCGCCAAGCGGCTGGAAAGATATTGGGATGTTGCTGCCAGAAATGCCAAATCAAGCGGCTAAGGCTGCATGGATTTACTGAAACAGGTTAAAAGATCCGAGATTCGATGTAGAAAAAGAAAACTTTCCAGAATAGTTGGAAGCGGCCTGAGGCTGTCAGGTTCTGTCAAAAACACCCCCGTGCTTAGAGGACAAGAAGAAGCGGCCTAAGGTTTCCATACGCAGTTGGAAGCGGCGTAAGACTGGGCTCGCAGGCTTTGTAAATGTGTCGCGTTTTTTTTTAAAGTTTTGAGAAGAAGAGGGACGTAAAAGCAGTCGCTGGGACTGTGGCCCTCCCAGGCACAGTCTGTGGCCTTGGGTGGGTCAGGGCGTGTCTGGATGAAGTTATCCTCGGCCACAGATGTTATCTGTCCGTTACGCTACGCAAAGGACGGCTGGTCGGTTTACACCGCAAAACGGAAGAATTAATTCCTCCGCGACTGGCGCCAGTGATTGGCAGCCGGCTGTCACTTGGGGCTTCGGGTCATCTCCCTCGGTCAGAGGTCGGCTGCCACAAACGACGCCTTTGCGGCCAGCCGGCTGGTGATAAAGACCGCCCGGCTGGCAGCAGCAACACTTCAAAAACGACCCGCCGCGGGGTTGTACACAACGCCTGCTCCTCACACGGTTGCCATCCTACGGCTTCCGGCTGTCAACAAGCTTTCCTAATTAGAGACAGCCGGTCTCTTCGAAGGAGAAGACGTTCTCAGGAGAATTGGCTATGCATGGACGGCTGTCAGCTGGTCACCGTGTTGGTGCCAGCCGGACCGCCGAATAAGATATCCGGGTGGCGGGCTGATTGGGTGGCCGAGGAGTGGCCTCGGCCACAAAAAGTTGGAGTCAGCCGGCTGGCGAGAGGGTCTCGAGTGGAAAAGAACGGGGCGGGAGATATGATAGCCGGACAGAAGGAGGAGTGGAAACCAGGTCTGAGACCACTTTTAGAGTTTGGCAGAACCAAACAACCGCGACGCAGCCGTTCGCCTTGAAAAAATTCTATTTTTCGAACATTTAGTATGAAAATTAGATATATTGAATTGCTTTTAGAAAGTCACATTGCCAAAAAGGGTGTGTGTTTTCGGGAAAAAATGGGTTTAAATTGGGATTGTAATCTTTAAACTGAAAAATAATGTTAAAAAAGAAACAGAAAATAGCAAATTGATTAGGAAAAGTGAATGTAAACGAGCGCCAATCGCAATTTTCGTTTTTTGGCAGTTTTGGAGCCGGCAAGAAACACATTTTTTCGGTTAAGTAATCAATAAAATAAGTATATTATCGTAAAATCAGAACATTTTCAAAATATTTAAGTTGGTGTTCAAAATTCGCAAGGGGAGTAGTGATGGCCGAAAAAGAACAGAGAATGTGGTGTTTTGACCTTCAAAATTGGCATAAAAAATTCAAATTTGCAGATTTTCTAAACGAAATTCGAGAAAACATCGTTTTACTCTAATTTCAAGAGCTTTATTGCCACGTAAAGCGACGTTTTGCAAATCGCCGCACGCTTTTTTGTCATTTGCCGCGCCGTTTTCGCGCTTCATGGGTTTTAGCCGCTATAACGATGTATATCTCGTTCCGGAACGAATAAAATCCCTCTTTTTCGTGAAACGGTCCTTAAACGGCTGCTTTAATTGGTAATCGGATGAAATCTAATTCGGGGGTCAGATGGAGGGTTACGCAATAGGGAAATTCCGCAGCGGAAGCAGAGTGCGATCGATTCGCGAATTGCGGTAGATAAGCGGGCGATAGCATCGGGCGACCATATGCAGAAGAAGAGGAGGATCGGAGTTCGTCCGCAGGGAACAGGGGGACCGGATCTCGGTTTCTGACGAGAGTAAACATGGAGGAGGAATGCCGCGCGGAGGGAGCACGGACTTTGGCACCCAGAGCTCAGGGAAGGGAAGGATTAGAAATGGGCTGGAGCTCAACCTTTTTAAAAATCAATTGGATCGAGAGAATCAGATTCCTTGGGCTATATTCCGTCTGAGCATAAAAAGACGAATTGGTGAGAATAGAGAGCGGAATAAATCGAGACGGCGAATGAACAGACATGAATATTCAATCGGTGGACTTTCGACACGTTTTCGAACGGACGGCCTTTGTTAAAGGACGCCCGTGGTCTAATGGCTAACGTGGGAATGAGAGGGAGAGAGAGAAAGAGAAAGAGACAGACAGAGAGAGACAGAGAGAGACTAACCTCATCGAGAAGCTGTTCCTCGAGCACCACTTCTTCGTAAGGATCCGTGGTTGCCGCGAGTAAAATGTCTTCAGGTGCAGAAATAATAGAAGGCGGGATAGCTTTAGTAACTTTGGCTGGAGTTTTCGCCTGCTGAGACTCCTGAGTTACGTCGTTCAGCAAGGAGCTGAACAAGGCGATGCTGAAAATGGAATGGTTAGATGGATAGAAACAAAGGGAAAGGGAGATAAAAGGAAAGAGACGGACAAAGAGAGACAGAGAAAGAGAGAGAGAGAGAGAGAGAGAGAGAGAGAGAGAGAGATGGAACACCAGAGTCCGTAAATGTGTTCGGTGCAACCGCTGCTGTACAGCATTAGGATACATAAACAGAGGGAGGAGGGAGGCTGGCAGCAAGAGATCACTGCGAGAGGAGAGAGCGCAGACTATAAAGTAGAGAGGGAGTGTGGAAAAGGAAGAGACGCCGAGACAAGCGGGCATGCATAGTTCATCGGACGCGAAACAATGCAGAAATCGCGCATTAGCCGACTGACCACGGGGCATCTGTCTTCGGAGAAGATTAGAGAGAGGCGGAATGAGAGAGAGAGAGAGCTTCAGAGAGACAGAGGGAACGAAGAACAGAGAGACGCAGACAGCCGACCCCCATCCTTTTTGGCGTAGCGCCACACGTGGCTTGGTGTCTGTTTGTACAGGCGTACAGCTTTTTGCCTTCGCTCCTTTAATGGAAAAGAAGCAGAGACGCAGAGATTTCTCTTTTTCTCTGCCGCTTCTGCGTCTCTCGCTCTCTCGCTGCGGAACTCTCGGCCAGAAGTGCCATTGTCCGAAACCAGCTTTACCAATTATGATTCAATCAGCGGCGGAAGGGAGAGACGCAGAGAAGCAGAGACAATGGACAGCGAGTACTTGCATTAATTAATTAAGCACTGAACACGCAAGAGAGCTCCGGAATTAATGGGAACACGGAGGAGGAACGGATTTCAGGGGTTTATGTCTCTTGCTATGTCTTTCTCTCTCTCTCTCTCTCTCTCTCTCTCTCTCTCTCTCTCTGTCTCTGACCGGAAAGACAGCCGTCTGGCACGGAAGACAGAATGCTGCTAATTTCCACCGGAAATTGGCTGCGTCATGAGAGAGAAGAACGAAGCGGGGACACTGTAGAAAGGAATGAAAAACGAATAAAATACTTAAAGACTTTAAAGGCCTTAAACCTTAAATACTTAAGGGCTAATCCTAAATGGATCTCTTTTAGGCCGGAAATAGTGGGTTGTTGCGTGGAATATCGACGGAATTAGAGCAATCCATCAGAAACGCGAGCCCGCAATGAAAATGACGCGACAGCCTGGCAATTTCAGGGTGGCTTGGAGATTAGAAAACCAAAAAAATGAGGATTTTCCCAATTTGAAACGGAAAAATCGAATAATTTCCAATTGTGTTTGGTTAAGCGAGGTCGCTGGTGCGCAGCCTCCGACCGGCTGTCATAATGAGTAATTGGCCTTACCTGAGGCGGTAAACAAAGCCAGCGACAGCCGGAAGACCGCCACCTGCCAGCCGCCGCGGGGGCACGAGGCAGCCGGTAAGGACTATTTAGGGAAGCCAGATGAGGTGCAGATTTTGAAAATGGGAAGAGATTTCAGGAAATTTAAGGAAATTCATTACTGTAAGATTTGGGGTTTTGAGGTATTTACAGAGTGACAAACCACTTAAGACGATGAGTATAAGTCACTAGTGAAGCCAATTCTCAGAGACAAGTCATTGGCCTTGAGATAAAAACAACTTCTTATAGGCAGTGGGAGAAGGAAGTTCTTGAGAAAGATAGATAGAACGAAAGAGGGAGAAAGAGAAAAGGGAAAATAGAGAGATGGAGAAAGAGAGCAGTGTGAAAGAAAGCCCCTCTTCGATGCATCCGCCGGTAGGCAGATGTTTCAAATGAGTCTGTTTCCCAGAGCGGAGGGGTCACAAAGGAGTCGAGTGAGTCAGGGGCAGGGCGAACGGCTGACTCAGTCACGGTGTAAGGAACACAGCCGGACGCCGGAAGCGCAGATCGTAATTGCGCTCCATCGACAAGATCTCTTATCCCAGTGGCCATCTGTGGCAGAGATGGATTGCTGAGGGCACTTGGTAATGCTCATTAGGTCAAGTTACGTAAACCTTAGTTGGAGATGGCATTTAAGGTTAGTTTTTCGCTTAAAGGAGAAGGAGAAAAGAAGATTAGGAGTGTTCTCTCTATTCCTCTCTTTCGCTACTTCTCTCTCTTTTTTCCAAAAGCTTTACCTACGCTTTCCACAACGCCTATAGATTCAAAAACGTCTGGGCCTCTTTGCAATTCCGTCTTCGACCCAATTTTCCGTCTCAGTTCACCACATAATAAGGGCCGCAACCTGCCATCCGGCAGCCAAATTCGCCGGCTAATCGCCGCGGGAAAAGGAGAGAAACGAATAAACGGGAGGCCATTGGGGGAGATAATCTAATTCACACCAAACACACACTCGCCTGGAAGACAAATGGAGGCAAAACAAGGGCTGCAGGGAGAATCTTGGTCACTCACTCACACTCACACACTCATTCACTCACTCACTCATTCACACATCCATACTCTCTTCTCTTGTATGTCGTTTCTCGCTCCCTATGTATCCCGTTCTCTCTCTCTTCTCTCTCTCTCTCTCTCTCTCTCTCTCTCTCTCTCTCTCTCTTTCTTTCTTTCTCTCCCTCCATCTATCTCTCCCATTCCCCTCTGCTTTGCGGCTTTGTCCCGTGCGATTGGATAAAAGTGGCGGTTCGTTAGCTAATCACAGCCGTGGAATCTACATGTTAATGCGGTTAACGAGGGGTCAAGGGCCACCCGTTGCGAAAACAGACGACAGACGGTAAGGGAAGCGTTAATTGGCATTTGCCGCAGAGGGCGTCTGAGACTTCCACGATGAGAAACTACTTTGAAACGGTGGCTGGCTGTTTTTGGGGTGGCGGAGGGTTGGGAAAGGGAACGGAAGAAGCAGCGATGGAGATAAGATAAAAGAGAACGGCGAGGAGCCAAAGGGCGGGATTCAAAAAAGATACAGAAATGGGACTCGTGAGAGAGATAGCGGCTTGGGGCAAAGGGAATTGTACGAAAAGTTTCAAAACGGTCAGTCGTGACGTTTGTCCGCGTATTCTATTTTTGGCAACCAAAGGCCGCTTATACCAGTTTTGAGAGCAAAAGAGAGAGAGAGAGAGAGATAGAGATAGGATAGCGTGCAAGAAAGAGAGTAAGTGAGAAAAATAGAGACAGAGAAAGTGAGAGAGAGAGACATATTCAAAAGTAAAATGAACCCACCACTTCTCCCCGATGTGTTCCTCATCGCTGTCGTCGCTGCAGAAGACCATCTCCTCCTCCTCCGACAGCACAGACATATCTGCTATGCTAATGTGAGGGCGATTAGAGCAGATTGCGACAGCCGGGTATACTGCAATTGGCGAATGAGAGACAACGGTACGAATGGGTCATTAGCAACGGCTGAACACCGCCATAAAGTGGGAGGTACGAGAGATTGGGACACATCTCCTCCCTCCCCTAAATACGCCTTATGTTGGGTTCAAGGGTTAGGGTAAGGGTAGAATAGGCAACTTAATACCCTAGTCAAAAGAGCCAAATGTGAGAGAATGTCCCTCCGGTTGCTCTATTACTGTGGTCAGCGTTCGTGCGACTCCTCGGGGGAGTAGGGATTCCGCGGAATCAGTTTTATGGCGTTTGGCCATTTGCGTGGCGTCCTCAGATTAGCGACGACGTCTTTACGACTGGGAAATGGGAGAGGAAACAAAGGCAACACGAGAATATGATGGGAAATATTGGGGAAGAGAAAAGTCGAAGGCTATTGGTATTCATAGACCGTCTTTACAGATGGGGGCGTGCGGCGAAGGCTTTGAGGCGCCGACTCACGCACGAAAACATGCGCGATGAGATTAATTGGCAAACACTGGACTGGCAGGGAGGGAGAGGGAGAAAAAGAGTGAGAGAAAGTGTGTGTGTGTGTGTGTGTGTGTGAGAGAGAGAGAGAGAGAGAGAGAGAGAGAGAGAGAGAGAGAGAGAGGTCGTGTGGGTATTCGTAGTACACATAGCGACAGGGCAATAATGTTGGAAATCATTTGGTCCCCGGGGGAAAAATGCAATAAGGGTTCGACGGCGACTACTCGAGCCGCTAACGAACGACACACCCGAACATGACACAAAGCGCTGGATTCCCCGGCGGTCAGATGACGCAGTCGAGGGTGGCAGAGGAGACAATTGAATACAGGAGTGGAGGGATTGTCCGAACGCTTCCGCATGATAATTGCAGCATTGCTAAATGCCGAAGAGGACATGTTTCAGCTGACTTCTCTACCTCCGAGGGGTTGGCCCGTGTCACGGTTTTGACTGGATGGTTCAGGTAAAAGGCCCAGCTCGTGATAAGTATGATTTCCCTCCATTTTAGCTCTCTTCCATTGCTCCTGTGGCTATGCCTTAACAAAAGAAAATCTTTACTTTAAAGCCAAATCTTGTCCTAGACACCACATAAATACAGGAATACTCCATAAGAAAAGATCAAAATCAGTCCATAGCGAGGGCCTTGGATTTGACGACGGCCGGTGCGGAGCTGGACGGCAGAATGCGAATGTCCGTGACGAGGGCCGTGATCAAATCGGCGGGCACCGTTTCGTCCGCATCGCGACGCATCAACGCCACTCGGCCAACGGTCTGCACCTGAAATGGGACTGTAGAGGTCTATCGAAGAGGAAGAACCAACCTTATCGACGAATTTAAAGGACTGGGCGAGGGCGAGCACGGGGACATTGAAGGCTTTGGCCATTAGGGCCAGCTGGAGGGATCCTCTGGCGGAGGAGACGCTTCCATTCGACAGCACCGCCGAACAACCCAACAACACCATCGAACTCTGAAAAAGGTTTATGAAATCCTATTTAAATAGGGAAACTTTGGCAATGACGCAGGCGACGCCCTTCAGATCGGTGTACTGGGTGACTATTCCGTTGTCCGCGAGAGTCTTCGCCAGGCGGAGGCCTGAAAGGATGAAGGTATAGGCAATTGGATGGCAACAATAGAATCTTCTAAGCGTGTACCGCGTTGTGGCAACCAAAGTAAATTGGGTGACTCAAAGAGTTTTCCAATTCCAACGGGATGACACCATGTTTCGATTCCAAAACGCACCGCGTCCGTTCATTTCGTCATCGACGACACAGCAAGACAGTCCGATCTTCTTACAACGCAGAAGCACGTGCTCCACCACATGGTACCTGAAATACCAAAGCTACAGCCAACAGGCTTTTCAACCTGTCGTAGGTGATTATTCCGCGGGAATTCGTCAACTTAGTGGACAAATGGTCGGCGATTCCCTCGTAGGCCAGATCGAAGCTCAGCTGGCGACAGCCGTCGATCCAGTTCTGCAGAGAGTCCACGGCCTCTTTCTCGTCGGGACCCATTCGGAGGATCTCGCGCTTCAGGTGGCGGACGAGGTTGCCAAGAGCGGCCGGAAGCGCCCATTTCCCTGAAATTCGGCATTAAACAGAACATTCTTGGCTTTAAAAGTGCAATCATGACCTACCGTCATAAGTGAGGTAGGCGATTTGGGGGCGAATAGCCGCTTCCAGGTCGTGTCCGATGTCCTTCAGATGCGTCTCCTCCTTGAAACGCTGCTCCGCCCAGTCAGCGAGGTACTAAACCATTAAAATCAGGATTTCAAAGTAAAAATAGAGAAACCTCCTTGAAAATGGCCAAAAACTCTTTGCACAGTTCGTCGACCTCGTGGATTTCTTCCTTCTCGGCGCGGATGGCCAACGTATGGAAGGCCGGGTGGATATCGGAGGCTCCGTCGAAGGAGAATGTGGGAGGAGCAGACGAATCTTAAGGAACATATAAGAATTTTAAGATAAACCACTGACTGGTAGGGGCAGGCGGGGTAGATTCCCCGTCAGAACTGGGGGAGAGATCTGGAAATATCTGTTTAATACGCTTTTTCAGGTCGCTTGAAAAAAAAGCCTATTATGCAATTAACCCAGTATTTTGATACAGCCGCTAGTATAAATGGTGTCCCAAAGTTCATCGGTTGCTACCCACCGAATTTGACGGTCTTTTCGCATCGCTCACCGTCCTTCTTCCCCGTCTTCAGGAGCGACTTCTGGACGACTTCCACCTTTTCGATCTTTACCGACTCGAGCACCGTCGGCGTTACGGTGAACTGAATACCCCTCTGAAACTTAACATGTCAATTCTCAAAGAAATTCAAACCTCTGGAGAAATGATGACTTTGGGTACGGGGGCGGTCGGTTTCGGCGCTTCTTTCTCGTCTTTCTTGGGAGCCACCGGAGGCTTCGGAGTGGAATTCTGCTTCTTGGCGGCGGCGGCTTCGGCTGAAAGGTTCGATTAGATTCGTTAAAGCGGCCTGAGGCTACTTCGAATTCTTCAATAAAACTATCGCCCCACCTCTGGCCTTCTTCTCCGCTGCCTTCGCAGCCCTCTGCGCTTTCTTCTGTTCTTGCGACATCTCAGGCTTCTGGAAACAAAAACACAAATGCATTTAAAACGATACACTGACCTCAATTTCGTCGGAACCTTTGTGATCCATAGCCACAAATAAACCTGAAAATACTATTTTAAGCCGATTCTGTACTTTAAATAAAAAGCTTCTTAAAATAAATGACAGAAATGAACAGGGCGGTGTGTGGAAATACCAGCCACGTGATGCAACGCAGGTCAACGGGAGGCGATTTGCATCAGTGAACGTTCGAATAACGGAGATGGACAACAAAAGTGGGGACAGAGAGAAAATACGTTTTTCATGCAGTTTTTTTTTTTACAAAAATTAATAAATTTTCACTTCAAAAATAAAATAAAATTTCAATTTCACAGTAAAATTCCATGCTGTCATGTGTGGTCCTGAAACGATTCTTTAAAATTTAAATAAAGGTGCAAGCATTCGTGTTGAGACTTTTTATTCAATGAAAGAACAAATACCGGAATTCCCGAAGAATTCCGGAAGTCGGCTTCCTGTTTAAAAAAAATAATAATATTACATTTAAAAAACATTTTTCGTATAACTTAATTATAGTTAATTATGTATTTTTCAGAGAGCAATGATCTCCAAAACAGCGGTGCTAGTCGGATGTGCTGGAGCGGCAACCGCCATCTACATCTACAGGTCTGTCTTGTTTATTATTTGAATGGTATGTTTATATTCAGGAAAATCGTGCAGCAAACGGACTCAGAAGCCGAAGAGCGGTCCGATGGCGACGTTAAAAGTAAGTATAGCTTTGGAAATCAGCCGAAATAGTGTTAATTTGGTCTAGAATGCCCAATTTCAGAAGAATTCAAGCAGTACATGATGAGAGTTCCTCGTGGCAGTCTGGGGATGATTCTCGGCCGACATGGAAGAAACGCCACTTTGATCCACAACGAGACCGGGGTTGGTTTTAATTTATGTAGATGTCTAAATTCACTTCAGGCGTCTATCAGAATCTACCAGTACGACAGCAAGGAGATCCAGAAACTAAAGTCCAGGTAAAACTCCAATTGTTGTCCAATCTATCCCATTTTAGAGAAAAGGTCTCCGAATGGGCTCGCCACGACGAGGAGGAGGACTGGCTGGACGATAAGAAGAAGAAGCCGTCCGAGTACGGATTTGTGAATATCCAGGCCCCGACGAAGGAGAAGGTTGGTTCGGGTTAAAATATTGCCGCTTCTAAACGACAACGGGCAGACTCAGACCGCTTGAGTCTAAATCCTACTTTTTTTTCAGATGGAGCTGGTTATCCTGAAGATCAAGGGAATGATCATGGACTGGCAGAGCCAACGCGCCGTCGAGCGGATTCGCATTCCCACGGAGGCTATTGGCTACGTCATTGGCAAGATCTTATTGATTTCTTTTTATAAATTCTATTGTTTAGGTAAGAACGGAAAGAACATCAAGAACATCTCGTACGAGTGCCGCGTCCGCACTTTCGTCGTGGATACCGAAGAAACCCACGAGGTCATGGAGATACGGGGCTCGGAGGAAGGCATCACAGCCGCTGTGGTCAGTTTATTACTTCTCTAGGGGGTGAAGAAAGCCGCTTTTCTTTATTTTTACATTCAATTTTCCCTTTTCAGGACAGAATCCAGGGAGCGGTGGCGCGGTACTACCGCATGTTCCCAGATCCCAACAACAACAACCAAATGGCGGGCGCCGGTCCTCGTGGACTCTACGACAATGTGATGGACGAGGTCAGGGACATGGAAAAGCTCAAGGAGCTCCTGGAGGCCGAGGACGAATTCTGGTAGACTGTACAGTTGTAATCATTTTGAGATCTCATCCGATATGATCAGACTATTGGGTTTTCAATAAAGTTGTATTTCAGTACCTTGAATAGAAAAATATTTTGCTATTTTGCGCTCTCTCATATGAAGCCCCAAACAAATATAAAACTGTATTTCACGGATACAAAATACTTGGTCATTTGATAACGAAAGGCAGATCAAACTCGATGGGATCTTCTAGATGACCCAACATGTAGGTCTTCGTCTCTCTTCGAAGATCCAGAGGAGATGGTTCGTTTGTCCTGAAAACGCACGTTCAACCGGGAACATTCCCAACTAGTTTTATTTTAGCAAACTTCTCACTCACACGCTAGTAAAAGTGTCGAAATCGCATTTTAGGCAGAAAATTGGTAGCAACCCGCGGCTTTTAAAAAATCGATTGTATTTTAATGAAAAGAACTACGCGTGGCGCACGTAGATATGATCATTTCTCTCCTCGCTTATGTCCTCGTCGTCCTCCTCGATCATGTCGTCGTCGAAGTCGGACTCGGATTCAGAAGACTCCTCGCGCACTGGAAAGATTGTTTTCAGACTGGAAGTGGAAGATACGACAGAGTAACGAACAGACGTTTTTATGTTCAGCCAGTTCATGCAATGTCACGGAAGAGGCAGAAGCAGACGAAAACAAAAATACACAAGAGCCCGGGAGACGTCAGGGGCAGGAAACGTCATTCTGAGAGATGACGCCGGCAGATGGCGGATTCGAGGTTTTTGGAACTTTGAGAGAGGGAGAAAGTGAGTGCGAACGTGAATGAGTGAGTGAGTGTGTGCGTGAGTGAGTGAACAAACATGCCCTATCTCATTCGACAACATAGCAAAGCGTACAACTGGCAGGGTGGACTCCGCCGGTGGCTCCAAAAACGAAGACCGCATGCTGTGCGATGGCGTAATTCAGGTGAATCGGGCGAACTAAAGCAAAGCTCAGCCAAGACCACAGCTACCTCTGTGGGTGGTCTTCTACCGTACACCTACCGAGGATTCCAATCTTTTGGCCCAACCAACGGGCCTTCTGCACCACGTCATCCTGCATCAGTTTGAAGCACATGGCGATTAGAGCCATTCCAAAGAGGAGGTACAAGGCACAGACTATTAACTTTTCCTGAAAAGGGATGTTGAATTCTTTATTTTTGAAAAGACACCTGGGATCCTTCATCCAAGGCTTGTCCTGGGACAATGTCTCCAAATCCGATGGTACTGAAAGAAGAGGGTTTCTCATTTTCACATACTCACTGGCTCACTCACTCACTCACTCCCATTCACACTGACACTCTCACCTCAAAGTGATGAAGCAGTAGTATGCTCCATCGAAGGGGTTCCACCCCTCCCACCAGGAAAACAGAACTGCTCCTCCTGATATGAAGGCGAAGACTATGCAGATTCCAACGGACACCGGCATCTTTTCGTTGTTTCTGGAGTAGCCCTGTCGTCGGAGGGAGTGGAGAGACATCTCATCTGAGCGATCGGATCGCTCTGATCGGTAAGACCGGCCGTCGAATTCCCTCAACCGCCGGCCCATGCTCCCATCGACACTCGTCTGCTTCACAGCCGTCACTTTCCTCTCCAGTTCGTCTTCATCAGAGAAGGACAATTGCATAGACGTCTCTTCTGTCCGTTCCAGGTCACTGCGGATGTCATCGTCACGGCTCCTGGAGATGACCACGTTCGGAAGACTCTCCTCCCCTCTTCGTCTTCTGAAACATCGAAATGCTTCTTTGTTGCGTCTACCTTACCTCTTCTCTGAATGAACCAGTTCCTGAAAAGCAGATGGAGAGGCTCCAAAAGCCTTGAGGTCTACCACATCAACATCCTGATGTCCTCTGACGAGGGTGCCTCCCTTGACCTCACGGGCAGGGCTATCGGCATGTCTTTGCTTCCCCTTCCTCCGCTGTCTCCGATCTTCTAGCTCTTGCATGGCTACGTGCTCCATGGCTGCGGTGGTACTAGATTTTTGGATGGGAGTTCTGGAAACTTTGGAATTTACGAGGAAGGGAACTTACTTTTTGGGGTAGGCACTCCTGGAGATGGTTCCATTCGGACTTCTGGATATTTTCCGTCTTCCAGGTAGGGACATGGTGTCTACGTGGTTGCGAGGAGCGTCGTATCTAAAGAGTGGGAGAGTGAGATAACGACAGAGACAGAGAAGGCGAATGTTGCGTCTCTAACCTCTCTCTCTCTCTGTTTGTCTATCCGGTATCTGCGTCTCTAACCGATCACTACTTCTGCTATTCTGACCTGTATATCTGCATATGACGACAAGATCACTGCGTCTCTAACAAATGTATGCTTCTTTGGCCAACATGTATGTCTCGCGTTCTCTGCGCTCTCCGCTATAGACAGTTTTTCAAATGACGTCTACTGACACAATTCCACTTCACCAAGAGCTGTTGTGACCCCTAGGACCTCTCTCCCATTAGAAAATTATTCAAAGGCCTTATTTTCATATCTATTCTAATTTCCTCCCCGTACCCCGCGTGGCGTGCGTGACGTCCCATTTCCCGTATAAAAGGGCCTCCCGCGGCCTTCCCCTCATTCTACCTGCTGCTCTCGTGGAAGATGGCCGACTTCAAGCTCACCCTGAACCCCGCCGACAAGCTGCTCTTCTCCAGCAAGAAGCTGGGCGAGGAGGCCGTCTCGTCGACTCTGATGATCAGCAACCCGCTGAAGGAGCGCATGGCCATCAAGGTCAAGTGCACGTCGAACGAGATGTTCCGCATCCGTCCCCCCGTGGCTGTGGTGAAGGCCGGGGAGAACACCACCATCAACGTGGTCTTCAACTCGGGGAAGCCCGTGCCCGACAATGGGAAACACTACTTTGCCGTCTACTACCTCACGGCCAAGGATGAGAAGAAAACCCCGCGACAGGTGTGGTCCGAGCACAAGGGAGAGCCCGAGGGAACCAAGAAGATATTCATCGATTTCAAGAAGGTAGGGGTCCTCTCTCTCTCTCTCTCTCTCTCTCTCTCTCTCTCTCTCTCTCTAATCCATCTCTTTTCAGGAGGGCGGAGACGAGGAGAAGAAGGACGATAAGAAGGAGGACAAGAAGGAAGAGAAAAAGGAAGAGAAAAAGGATGAAAAGAAGGATGAGAAGAAAGAGGAAAAGAAGGAAGACGGCAAGAAGGAGGAGAAGAAAGAAGAGAAGAAGGATGAGAAGAAGAAGGACGACAAGGAGGAGAAGAAGGAGGACGAGAAGAAAGAGGACGACGAGAAGGAGGAGGAGAAGAAGGAGTGAGACCCCACTCACCAGGGCCTTGACGAATCCGAGATAAACGGCTGTGAACCGTTGTCCCATATTCTTCCGATTGTTCTTGTTTTGTTTTATGTGCATGTTTTATGAGTTCACGGGGATTAATCTTGACCTAGTCTTGTGATTCGAACCCTTAACCACCTTAAGCGTCTTGTTCTAAGCTTTGTTGCCTTCTAAGGTAGAACCTTGTAGGGACAATTAACGGACGCGCATACCTCATTTTGGTCTTGTTCTAAGTCTAGGTGCCACGACCCTAGGTGCTTGCGGAACCTTGGAGACAAATAAAGGCCGCTTTGACCGCTTCTGGCAATAAAGACAGTGCGGACCATTTTCTGACAATCCAAAACCACTTGAAAAGATAGAGACGAAACGGAGACTGATGCAGTAATAGAAAGAAAGAGCGCGAGCGAGAAAGAGTAAATCCCACCTCCCAAAACTGCGGATGCTCTTGTTATCCGAGTGTTTCGGTCGTCCTCTGAGAGATGCATGTCTCTTCACAGTATTATATCGTTGATTCGATCGAGACGAATGTGCTAAAACATCTCTTTCCTCCTTCAACTTACAGTAACCCACCTCTCTTAATATTCGCAGCAGCATTCGGATGATAGCGGAAGGAGAGAGCCGCCCTTCGTACCCGTCGGCGGTTCTAAAGCTACAGTATCCCTGTTCTTTGGCTACCGTACCTTCTGCCATCTACAGTAGGCACAGCAGAGTTTGAAGTAGATGTAAGTGAATATTTGAGCAAGGGTCTCGGCTATGTTCGCCAGGCACAGGAGCATCAGGGGAATGCCGACCATCGCGTAGAAGATGGTCATCAGACGACCGGCGTCCGTCTTGGGGCAGATGTGGCCATAACCTGAATGAGACAACTATTATCTACCTTCTCTCGTTATCTCTTTCTCTTTCTGTATGTCTCTCTCTCTCTCTCTCTCTCTCTCTCTCTCTCTCTCTCTCTCTCTCCGTCTCCCCTAAACGCGAGTTCTCTAGGATGCTACCTCTTGACGTGATCTTCGCTGAGGAACTGTCCACACGTTCTCATTTCTATGTGAAACAAGACTTATTTCGTTGACATGCGAACTGCTTGATGCTTCCCAATAGTCGCTTTACACATAGATGTCTCAGAACGTAACCCTCCTCCTCCCCCCCCCCGTTCCTTGATCTCTCCTCGCGCATCGGAAAAGATCTCGTGCGTTTCTGTGTCGGAGAGGCTCATATAAATTCAATGGTGGCATGGGAGGTCAAATGAGGCCATAACGGCGGGCTCCGATCGACCGCCGAGCGGAGCCTCCCGAAACGTCGTGACATCGTCTCGGTGGCGGAAATCGAGCGCCACTGAAACTATGCGGCGCGGGGCACATCCCCCGGCGCCTGGGGATTTCCTCCAATGGCGACAATGGGCACCGGGATCAATGGAGGAACGGCGGAGGGGATTCTGCCAGTTATTAATGCATGGGAAACTGTGCATTTCATAATTCTGGAATGTTTTCATGGTTTATGCGATGTTTACACTATTGGTTATCACACGGCAGCTGCAGAAACGAAAACTACATATTTCCCAAACGGCCACGGTTCGATCCCATCGGTGCACTATACATTTGTTCACATTAAAATAGCTTGTATAGCCCGTAATAGTATTTCAATGAGCTGAGGTTTGAAAAAATGATCTGAAAGATTTACTTGGTCAGGTTAAGTGAGCTACACTTTGCCGAATCCCTCCACTGTTTTAAGGTACCTGACTTTATAAAACTTTAGCTTTTTTATATATTTAATACTCAGGCAGACTTAGCTTTGGTAGCAAGTAAAACAAGTCTAACCAACCCCCATCCCCCATCTTTCGGTCCGGCCCGGGTTAGCGTGGCCCTTCAGGCTTGGCCCGCGGCCCGGTCCGGTTTGGATTCAAAACTGGCCGGATATACCCGGATGCGTTGATTGGATTATTTCAGCTAATTGGACCCATCTTTTCGTGAAATTTCGAAATCAGCCGCTTTTAAGCCTTTCCTGAAATGAATGCCGAAAGAGGCCCCTGCTGCCCTTTCCCTGCGACAATTGAGGGTAGTCGTCTGGCATTAGAACCGATTGTGTTGATTGGGGAGGACAAACGAGGAACAAGCGCGCTTTCGACAACAGACATTACCAATTGTTGTGAAGACGGTGATTGAGTAGAGGAGGGCACCGGAGAATGTCCACTGGTAACGAGTGCGCACGTCGTCCAATTCGTCGTAGCCTGGAAATGAGAAAAACCCATTTGGAAAACTGCCGAGTGAAATTTATGGGTGTAAAGAAAGAATGTTTTAATCAGGAGAAAGGCTTGAAGAACGATGACAAATGTATTGCAGACGCTTGAAGACATTGTGCAAATGTTGTTTTCAAACAGAATTAAAGATGATTCTCAGGGGAGCATTTCAGGATCAATTTGAAAGGTTGCAAAGTTCTGGCACGTGATCGCTGCGGGACCCTATTAAGACGATCAATATCGATTGAGAGACAGATTGAGAGGAGAGAAAACTTAAGAGAAGATCGAGAGAGAATGAAAGAATTAGTGAGTGAGTGAGAGAGTGAGTGGGTGAGTGAGCGGGTGAGGGAGTGAGTGAAATATAGTAATAGAAAGGTATAGAGAGAGTGAGAAAGAGGTACAATGGAAGAGGAAGACTTACCCTCAAAATTGACAGCTTCGACGAGTAACTTCTCGTAATGCTTGAGTAAAGAGTGGGCCCTCGTCTTCACTTCAGCCTCCTCAATCACTGACGAATTGGTGATGAAGTCAAACAGATCGTGCACCACCTAAATCCCCTTTTAAATACAAATTAATGTTATTCCAACCTTCCAGGTGTCGTTCTTAATGTGCCCTTGGAATTCCATCTCCTTCGGGTACTCGATCGCTTGGAACATGAAGGCACCGAGCACGGCGTAGATGGCCACCATGAGGCAGAGACCCACATGGGTGACAACGAAAGCTGTCGCCTGAATGGGTGGTCTTCGAGGGTTATCTCAGGGGAGGTCTCACCTTCTTGAAGAAGGTGGTGATCCGCAGACAGCAGGAGCGGATCTCGTCCCGCATTTCATGCGCCCGCCAGGGAAAACCGCATCGGCCTGTGGTTTCAACTAGAAAATTAGGAAAATATATAGTTTTGTAGTTTTATTGCTTAACAAATATGAAATCAAAAAAATGAGGCCGAATTAACGAATCGAAAGATAGAAATACGGTAAGAACATAAATTGATCAGGTGCGGATATGAACACGCGACCGGTTGTGGTGCGCAGGTGAAGCATTCTGTGCTTTGGAGGTGTCTCTCTCTCTCTCTCTCTCTCTCTCTCTATCAATCGGAATTTGTCGGAATAAATAGGCTGAAGACATATATAAAAGAGAGTAGGCAGCAAACAGCGCAGAAATAGGTACGGGGAGGAGCCGCGACAGCACTCCCCGAGGACCGGACAAGGCGATCGATGTGGCCCTAGCCCACTTGAAAAGTCTCTTCGAAATGTGACAAAACGAGATAGACATCACATCAGAAAAATGGAGAGCGTTGTGCTCTGATTTTGGAAGATATCACTCGAACGGCAGGACAAGGCACATGTAGTTGGTAGGTGGACTTCGTATGGGTGGTCCCATCTAAAGGCTCAGTAGGTCTTTCCATTTGGTCTTTAGGCCTGGTCATTTGGAACCTTTCTCCAGGACCTCCCTGATAGGTACTCCTAAAGTTTCTTGGTTACTGTAGTCAAACTACGGTACCTGTTCTGGGTGGTCCCATCAAGAGGGTCAGTAGGCCTTTCCATTTGGTCTTTAGGCCTGGTCATTTGGAACCTTTCTCCAGGACCTCCCTGATAGGTACTTCTGAAACAATCCTGGTTACTGTAGTCAAACTACGGTACCTGTTCTGGGTGGTCCCATCTAGAGGGTCAGTAGGCCTTTCCATTTGGTCTTTAGGCCTGGTCATTTGGAACCTTTCTCCAGGACCTCCCTGATAGGTACTCCTAAAGAAACATGGTTACTGTAGTCAAACTACGGTACCTGTTCTGGGTGGTCCCATCTAGAGGGTCAGTAGGCCTTTCCATTTGGTCTTTAGGCCTGGTCATTTGGAACCTTTCTCCAGGACCTCCCTGATAGGTACTTCTGAAACAATCTTGGTTACTGTAGTCAAACTACGGTACCTGTTCTGGGTGGTCCCATCTAGAGGGTCAGTTGGTCTTTCCATTTGGTCTTTAGGCCTGGTCATTTGGAACCTTTCTCCAGGACCTCCCTGATAGGTACTCCTAAAGAAACATGGTTACTGTAGTCAAACTACGGTACCTGTTCTGGGTGGTCCCATCTAGAGGGTCAGTAGGCCTTTCCATTTGGTCTTTAGGCCTGGTCATTTGGAACCTTTCTCCAGGACCTCCCTGATAGGTACTCCTAAAGAAACATGGTTACTGTAGTCAAACTACGGTACCTGTTCTGGGTGGTCCCATCTAGAGGGTCAGTAGGCCTTTCCATTTGGTCTTTAGGCCTGGTCATTTGGAACCTTTCTCCAGGACCTCCCTGATAGGTACTCCTAAAGAAACATGGTTACTGTAGTCAAACTACGGTACCTGTTCTGGGTGGTCCCATCTAGAGGGTCAGTAGGCCTTTCCATTTGGTCTTTAGGCCTGGTCATTTGTAACCTTTCTCCAGGACCTCCCTGGTAGGTACTCCTAAAGTTTCTTGGTTACTGTAGTCAAACTACGGTACCTGTTCTGGGTGGTCCCATCTAGAGGGTCAGTAGGCCTTTCCATTTGGTCTTTAGGCCTGGTCATTTGGAACCTTTCTCCAGGACCTCCCTGACAGGTACTCCTAAAGAAACATGGTTACTGTAGTCAAACTACGGTACCTGTTCTGGGTGGTCCCATCTAGAGGGTCAGTAGGCCTTTCCATTTGGTCTTTAGGCCTGGTCATTTGGAACCTTTCTCCAGGACCTCCCTGATAGGTACTCCTAAAGAAACATGGTTACTGTAGTCAAACTACGGTACCTGTTCTGGGTGGTCCCATCTAGAGGGTCAGTAGGCCTTTCCATTTGGTCTTTAGGCCTGGTCATTTGGAACCTTTCTCCAGGACCTCCCTGATAGGTACTCCTAAAGAAACATGGTTACTGTAGTCAAACTACGGTACCTGTTCTGGGTGGTCCCATCTAGAGGGTCAGTAGGCCTTTCCATTTGGTCTTTAGGCCTGGTCATTTGTAACCTTTCTCCAGGACCTCCCTGGTAGGTACTCCTAACGTTTCTTGGTTACTGTAGTCAAACTACGGTACCTGTTCTGGGTGGTCCCATCTAGAGGGTCAGTAGGCCTTTCCATTTGGTCTTTAGGCCTGGTCATTTGGAACCTTTCTCCAGGACCTCCCTGATAGGTACTTCTGAAACAATCTTGGTTACTGTAGTCAAACTACGGTACCTGTTCTGGGTGGTCCCATCTAGAGGGTCAGTAGGCCTTTCCATTTGGTCTTTAGGCCTGGTCATTTGGAACCTGTCTCCAGGACCTCCCTGATAGGTACTTCTGAAACAATCTTGGTTACTGTAGTCAAACTACGGTACCTGTTCTGGGTGGTCCCATCTAGAGGGTCAGTAGGCCTTTCCATTTGGTCTTTAGGCCTGGTCATTTGGAACCTTTCTCCAGGACCTCCCTGATAGGTACTCCTAAAGAAACATGGTTACTGTAGTCAAACTACGGTACCTGTTCTGGGTGGTCCCATCTAGAGGGTCAGTAGGCCTTTCCATTTGGTCTTTAGGCCTGGTCATTTGGAACTTTTCTCCAGGACCTCCCTGATAGGTACTCCTAAAGAAACATGGTTACTGTAGTCAAACTACGGTACCTGTTCTGGGTGGTCCCATCTAGAGGGTCAGTAGGCCTTTCCATTTGGTCTTTAGGCCTGGTCATTTGGAACCTTTCTCCAGGACCTCCCTGATAGGTACTCCTAAAGAAACATGGTTACTGTAGTCAAACTACGGTACCTGTTCTGGGTGGTCCCATCTAGAGGGTCAGTAGGCCTTTCCATTTGGTCTTTAGGCCTGGTCATTTGGAACCTTTCTCCAGGACCTCCCTGATAGGTACTCCTAAAGAAACATGGTTACTGTAGTCAAACTACGGTACCTGTTCTGGGTGGTCCCATCTAGAGGGTCAGTAGGCCTTTCCATTTGGTCTTTAGGCCTGGTCATTTGGAACCTTTCTCCAGGACCTCCCTGATAGGTACTTCTGAAACAATCTTGGTTACTGTAGTCAAACTACGGTACCTGTTCTGGGTGGTCCCATCTAGAGGGTCAGTAGGCCTTTCCATTTGGTCTTTAGGCCTGGTCATTTGGAACCTTTCTCCAGGACCTCCCTGATAGGTACTTCTAAAGAAACATGGTTACTGTAGTCAAACTACGGTACCTGTTCTGGGTGGTCCCATCTAGAGGGTCAGTAGGCCTTTCCATTTGGTCTTTAGGCCTCGTCACTTGAAACCTTTCTCCAGGACCTCCCTGATAGGTACTTCTGAAACAATCTTGGTTACTGTAGTCAAACTACGGTACCTGTTCTGGGTGGTCCCATCTAGAGGGTCAGTAGGCCTTTCCATTTGGTCTTTAGGCCTGGTCATTTGGAACCTTTCTCCAGGACCTCCCTGATAGGTACTCCTAAAGAAACATGGTTACTGTAGTCAAACTACGGTACCTGTTCTGGGTGGTCCCATCTAGAGGGTCAGTAGGCCTTTCCATTTGGTCTTTAGGCCTGGTCATTTGGAACCTTTCTCCAGGACCTCCCTGATAGGTACTCCTAAAGAAACATGGTTACTGTAGTCAAACTACGGTACCTGTTCTGGGTGGTCCCATCTAGAGGGTCAGTAGGCCTTTCCATTTGGTCTTTAGGCCTGGTCATTTGGAACCTTTCTCCAGGACCTCCCTGATAGGTACTCCTAAAGAAACATGGTTACTGTAGTCAAACTACGGTACCTGTTCTGGGTGGTCCCATCTAGAGGGTCAGTAGGCCTTTCCATTTGGTCTTTAGGCCTCGTCACTTGAAACCTTTCTCCAGGACCTCTCTGATAGGTACTTCTGAAACAATCTTGGTTACTGTAGTCAAACTACGGTACCTGTTCTGGGTGGTCCCATCTAGAGGGTCAGTAGGCCTTTCCATTTGGTCTTTAGGCCTGGTCATTTGGAACTTTTCTCCAGGACCTCCCTGATAGGTACTTCTGAAACAATCTTAGTTACTGTAGTCAAACTACGGTACCTGTTCTGGGTGGTCCCATCTAGAGGGTCAGTAGGCCTTTCCATTTGGTCTTTAGGCCTGGTCATTTGGAACTTTTCTCCAGGACCTCCCTGATAGGTACTCCTAAAGAAACATGGTTACTGTAGTCAAACTACGGTACCTGTTCTGGGTGGTCCCATCTAGAGGGTCAGTAGGCCTTTCCATTTGGTCTTTAGGCCTCGTCACTTGAAACCTTTCTCCAGGACCTCCCTGATAGGTACTTCTGAAACAATCTTGGTTACTGTAGTCAAACTACGGTACCTGTTCTGGGTGGTCCCATCTAGAGGGTCAGTAGGCCTTTCCATTTGGTCTTTAGGCCTGGTCATTTGGAACCTGTCTCCAGGACCTCCCTGATAGGTACTTCTGAAACAATCTTGGTTACTGTAGTCAAACTACGGTACCTGTTCTGGGTGGTCCCATCTAGAGGGTCAGTAGGCCTTTCCATTTGGTCTTTAGGCCTGGTCATTTGGAACCTTTCTCCAGGACCTCCCTGATAGGTACTCCTAAAGAAACATGGTTACTGTAGTCAAACTACGGTACCTGTTCTGGGTGGTCCCATCTAGAGGGTCAGTAGGCCTTTCCATTTGGTCTTTAGGCCTGGTCATTTGGAACTTTTCTCCAGGACCTCCCTGATAGGTACTCCTAAAGAAACATGGTTACTGTAGTCAAACTACGGTACCTGTTCTGGGTGGTCCCATCTAGAGGGTCAGTAGGCCTTTCCATTTGGTCTTTAGGCCTGGTCATTTGGAACCTTTCTCCAGGACCTCCCTGATAGGTACTCCTAAAGAAACATGGTTACTGTAGTCAAACTACGGTACCTGTTCTGGGTGGTCCCATCTAGAGGGTCAGTAGGCCTTTCCATTTGGTCTTTAGGCCTGGTCATTTGGAACCTTTCTCCAGGACCTCCCTGATAGGTACTCCTAAAGAAACATGGTTACTGTAGTCAAACTACGGTACCTGTTCTGGGTGGTCCCATCTAGAGGGTCAGTAGGCCTTTCCATTTGGTCTTTAGGCCTCGTCACTTGAAACCTTTCTCCAGGACCTCTCTGATAGGTACTTCTGAAACAATCTTGGTTACTGTAGTCAAACTACGGTACCTGTTCTGGGTGGTCCCATCTAGAGGGTCAGTAGGCCTTTCCATTTGGTCTTTAGGCCTGGTCATTTGGAACTTTTCTCCAGGACCTCCCTGATAGGTACTTCTGAAACAATCTTAGTTACTGTAGTCAAACTACGGTACCTGTTCTGGGTGGTCCCATCTAGAGGGTCAGTAGGCCTTTCCATTTGGTCTTTAGGCCTGGTCATTTGGAACTTTTCTCCAGGACCTCCCTGATAGGTACTCCTAAAGAAACATGGTTACTGTAGTCAAACTACGGTACCTGTTCTGGGTGGTCCCATCTAGAGGGTCAGTAGGCCTTTCCATTTGGTCTTTAGGCCTGGTCATTTGGAACCTTTCTCCAGGACCTCCCTGATAGGTACTTCTGAAACAATCTTGGTTACTGTAGTCAAACTACGGTACCTGTTCTGGGTGGTCCCATCTAGAGGGTCAGTAGGCCTTTCCATTTGGTCTTTAGGCCTGGTCATTTGGAACCTGTCTCCAGGACCTCCCTGATAGGTACTTCTGAAAGAAACATGGTTACTGTAGTCAAACTACGGTACCTGTTCTGGGTGGTCCCATCTAGAGGGTCAGTAGGCCTTTCCATTTGGTCTTTAGGCCTGGTCATTTGGAACCTTTCTCCAGGACCTCCCTGATAGGTACTCCTAAAGAAACATGGTTACTGTAGTCAAACTACGGTACCTGTTCTGGGTGGTCCCATCTAGAGGGTCAGTAGGCCTTTCCATTTGGTCTTTAGGCCTGGTCATTTGGAACCTTTCTCCAGGACCTCCCTGATAGGTACTCCTAAAGAAACATGGTTACTGTAGTCAAACTACGGTACCTGTTCTGGGTGGTCCCATCTAGAGGGTCAGTAGGCCTTTCCATTTGGTCTTTAGGCCTGGTCATTTGGAACCTTTCTCCAGGACCTCCCTGATAGGTACTTCTGAAACAATCTTGGTTACTGTAGTCAAACTACGGTACCTGTTCTGGGTGGTCCCATCTAGAGGGTCAGTAGGCCTTTCCATTTGGTCTTTAGGCCTGGTCATTTGGAACCTTTCTCCAGGACCTCCCTGATAGGTACTTCTGAAACAATCTTGGTTACTGTAGTCAAACTACGGTACCTGTTCTGGGTGGTCCCATCTAGAGGGTCAGTAGGCCTTTCCATTTGGTCTTTAGGCCTGGTCATTTGGAACCTTTCTCCAGGACCTCCCTGATAGGTACTTCTGAAACAATCTTAGTTACTGTAGTCAAACTACGGTACCTGTTCTGGGTGGTCCCATCTAGAGGGTCAGTAGGCCTTTCCATTTGGTCTTTAGGCCTGGTCATTTGGAACTTTTCTCCAGGACCTCCCTGATAGGTACTCCTAAAGAAACATGGTTACTGTAGTCAAACTACGGTACCTGTTCTGGGTGGTCCCATCTAGAGGGTCAGTAGGCCTTTCCATTTGGTCTTTAGGCCTCGTCACTTGAAACCTTTCTCCAGGACCTCCCTGATAGGTACTTCTGAAACAATCTTGGTTACTGTAGTCAAACTACGGTACCTGTTCTGGGTGGTAGCATCTAGAGGGTCAGTAGGCCTTTCCATTTGGTCTTTAGGCCTGGTCATTTGGAACCTTTCTCCAGGACCTCCCTGATAGGTACTTCTGAAACAATCTTGGTTACTGTAGTCAAACTACGGTACCTGTTCTGGGTGGTCCCATCTAGAGGGTCAGTAGGCCTTTCCATTTGGTCTTTAGGCCTGGTCATTTGGAACCTTTCTCCAGGACCTCCCTGATAGGTACTTCTGAAACAATCCTGGTTACTGTAGTCAAACTACGGTACCTGTTCTGGGTGGTCCCATCTAGAGGGTCAGTAGGCCTTTCCATTTGGTCTTTAGGCCTGGTCATTTGGAACCTTTCTCCAGGACCTCCCTGATAGGTACTTCTGAAACAATCTTGGTTACTGTAGTCAAACTACGGTACCTGTTCTGGGTGGTCCCATCTAGAGGGTCAGTAGGCCTTTCTATTTGGTCTTTAGGCCTGGTCATTTGGAACCTTTCTCCAGGACCTCCCTGATAGGTACTCCTAAAGAAACATGGTTACTGTAGTCAAACTACGGTACCTGTTCTGGGTGGTCCCATCTAGAGGGTCAGTAGGCCTTTCCATTTGGTCTTTAGGCCTGGTCATTTGGAACCTTTCTCCAGGACCTCCCTGATAGGTACTCCTAAAGAAACATGGTTACTGTAGTCAAACTACGGTACCTGTTCTGGGTGGTCCCATCTAGAGGGTCAGTAGGCCTTTCCATTTGGTCTTTAGGCCTGGCCATTTGGAACCTTTCTCCAGGACCTCCCTGATAGGTACTCCTAAAGAAACATGGTTACTGTAGTCAAACTACGGTACCTGTTCTGGGTGGTCCCATCTAGAGGGTCAGTAGGCCTTTCCATTTGGTCTTTAGGCCTGGTCATTTGGAACCTTTCTCCAGGACCTCCCTGATAGGTACTTCTGAAACAATCTTGGTTACTGTAGTCAAACTACGGTACCTGTTCTGGGTGGTCCCATCTAGAGGGTCAGTAGGCCTTTCCATTTGGTCTTTAGGCCTGGTCATTTGGAACCTTTCTCCAGGACCTCCCTGATAGGTACTTCTGAAACAATCTTGGTTACTGTAGTCAAACTACGGTACCTGTTCTGGGTGGTCCCATCTAGAGGGTCAGTAGGCCTTTCCATTTGGTCTTTAGGCCTGGTCATTTGGAACTTTTCTCCAGGACCTCCCTGATAGGTACTTCTGAAACAATCTTAGTTACTGTAGTCAAACTACGGTACCTGTTCTGGGTGGTCCCATCTAGAGGGTCAGTAGGCCTTTCCATTTGGTCTTTAGGCCTCGTCACTTGAAACCTTTCTCCAGGACCTCCCTGATAGGTACTTCTGAAACAATCTTGGTTACTGTAGTCAAACTACGGTACCTGTTCTGGGTGGTAGCATCTAGAGGGTCAGTAGGCCTTTCCATTTGGTCTTTAGGCCTGGTCATTTGGAACCTTTCTCCAGGACCTCCCTGATAGGTACTTCTGAAACAATCTTGGTTACTGTAGTCAAACTACGGTACCTGTTCTGGGTGGTCCCATCTAGAGGGTCAGTAGGCCTTTCCATTTGGTCTTTAGGCCTGGTCATTTGGAACCTTTCTCCAGGACCTCCCTGATAGGTACTTCTGAAACAATCCTGGTTACTGTAGTCAAACTACGGTACCTGTTCTGGGTGGTCCCATCTAGAGGGTCAGTAGGCCTTTCCATTTGGTCTTTAGGCCTGGTCATTTGGAACCTTTCTCCAGGACCTCCCTGATAGGTACTCCTAAAGAAACATGGTTACTGTAGTCAAACTACGGTACCTGTTCTGGGTGGTCCCATCTAGAGGGTCAGTAGGCCTTTCCATTTGGTCTTTAGGCCTGGTCATTTGGAACTTTTCTCCAGGACCTCCCTGATAGGTACTTCTGAAACAATCTTAGTTACTGTAGTCAAACTACGGTACCTGTTCTGGGTGGTCCCATCTAGAGGGTCAGTAGGCCTTTCCATTTGGTCTTTAGGCCTCGTCACTTGAAACCTTTCTCCAGGACCTCCCTGATAGGTACTTCTGAAACAATCTTGGTTACTGTAGTCAAACTACGGTACCTGTTCTGGGTGGTAGCATCTAGAGGGTCAGTAGGCCTTTCCATTTGGTCTTTAGGCCTGGTCATTTGGAACCTTTCTCCAGGACCTCCCTGATAGGTACTTCTGAAACAATCTTGGTTACTGTAGTCAAACTACGGTACCTGTTCTGGGTGGTCCCATCTAGAGGGTCAGTAGGCCTTTCCATTTGGTCTTTAGGCCTGGTCATTTGGAACCTTTCTCCAGGACCTCCCTGATAGGTACTTCTGAAACAATCCTGGTTACTGTAGTCAAACTACGGTACCTGTTCTGGGTGGTCCCATCTAGAGGGTCAGTAGGCCTTTCCATTTGGTCTTTAGGCCTGGTCATTTGGAACCTTTCTCCAGGACCTCCCTGATAGGTACTTCTGAAACAATCTTGGTTACTGTAGTCAAACTACGGTACCTGTTCTGGGTGGTCCCATCTAGAGGGTCAGTAGGCCTTTCCATTTGGTCTTTAGGCCTGGTCATTTGGAACCTTTCTCCAGGACCTCCCTGATAGGTACTTCTGAAACAATCCTGGTTACTGTAGTCAAACTACGGTACCTGTTCTGGGTGGTCCCATCTAGAGGGTCAGTAGGCCTTTCCATTTGGTCTTTAGGCCTGGTCATTTGGAACCTTTCTCCAGGACCTCCCTGATAGGTACTCCTAAAGAAACATGGTTACTGTAGTCAAACTACGGTACCTGTTCTGGGTGGTCCCATCTAGAGGGTCAGTAGGCCTTTCCATTTGGTCTTTAGGCCTGGTCATTTGGAACCTTTCTCCAGGACCTCCCTGATAGGTACTCCTAAAGAAACATGGTTACTGTAGTCAAACTACGGTACCTGTTCTGGGTGGTCCCATCTAGAGGGTCAGTAGGCCTTTCCATTTGGTCTTTAGGCCTGGCCATTTGGAACCTTTCTCCAGGACCTCCCTGATAGGTACTCCTAAAGAAACATGGTTACTGTAGTCAAACTACGGTACCTGTTCTGGGTGGTCCCATCTAGAGGGTCAGTAGGCCTTTCCATTTGGTCTTTAGGCCTGGTCATTTGGAACCTTTCTCCAGGACCTCCCTGATAGGTACTTCTGAAACAATCTTGGTTACTGTAGTCAAACTACGGTACCTGTTCTGGGTGGTCCCATCTAGAGGGTCAGTAGGCCTTTCCATTTGGTCTTTAGGCCTGGTCATTTGGAACCTTTCTCCAGGACCTCCCTGATAGGTACTTCTGAAACAATCTTGGTTACTGTAGTCAAACTACGGTACCTGTTCTGGGTGGTCCCATCTAGAGGGTCAGTAGGCCTTTCCATTTGGTCTTTAGGCCTGGTCATTTGGAACTTTTCTCCAGGACCTCCCTGATAGGTACTTCTGAAACAATCTTAGTTACTGTAGTCAAACTACGGTACCTGTTCTGGGTGGTCCCATCTAGAGGGTCAGTAGGCCTTTCCATTTGGTCTTTAGGCCTCGTCACTTGAAACCTTTCTCCAGGACCTCCCTGATAGGTACTTCTGAAACAATCTTGGTTACTGTAGTCAAACTACGGTACCTGTTCTGGGTGGTAGCATCTAGAGGGTCAGTAGGCCTTTCCATTTGGTCTTTAGGCCTGGTCATTTGGAACCTTTCTCCAGGACCTCCCTGATAGGTACTTCTGAAACAATCTTGGTTACTGTAGTCAAACTACGGTACCTGTTCTGGGTGGTCCCATCTAGAGGGTCAGTAGGCCTTTCCATTTGGTCTTTAGGCCTGGTCATTTGGAACCTTTCTCCAGGACCTCCCTGATAGGTACTTCTGAAACAATCCTGGTTACTGTAGTCAAACTACGGTACCTGTTCTGGGTGGTCCCATCTAGAGGGTCAGTAGGCCTTTCCATTTGGTCTTTAGGCCTGGTCATTTGGAACCTTTCTCCAGGACCTCCCTGATAGGTACTCCTAAAGAAACATGGTTACTGTAGTCAAACTACGGTACCTGTTCTGGGTGGTCCCATCTAGAGGGTCAGTAGGCCTTTCCATTTGGTCTTTAGGCCTGGTCATTTGGAACTTTTCTCCAGGACCTCCCTGATAGGTACTTCTGAAACAATCTTAGTTACTGTAGTCAAACTACGGTACCTGTTCTGGGTGGTCCCATCTAGAGGGTCAGTAGGCCTTTCCATTTGGTCTTTAGGCCTCGTCACTTGAAACCTTTCTCCAGGACCTCCCTGATAGGTACTTCTGAAACAATCTTGGTTACTGTAGTCAAACTACGGTACCTGTTCTGGGTGGTAGCATCTAGAGGGTCAGTAGGCCTTTCCATTTGGTCTTTAGGCCTGGTCATTTGGAACCTTTCTCCAGGACCTCCCTGATAGGTACTTCTGAAACAATCTTGGTTACTGTAGTCAAACTACGGTACCTGTTCTGGGTGGTCCCATCTAGAGGGTCAGTAGGCCTTTCCATTTGGTCTTTAGGCCTGGTCATTTGGAACCTTTCTCCAGGACCTCCCTGATAGGTACTTCTGAAACAATCCTGGTTACTGTAGTCAAACTACGGTACCTGTTCTGGGTGGTCCCATCTAGAGGGTCAGTAGGCCTTTCCATTTGGTCTTTAGGCCTGGTCATTTGGAACCTTTCTCCAGGACCTCCCTGATAGGTACTTCTGAAACAATCTTGGTTACTGTAGTCAAACTACGGTACCTGTTCTGGGTGGTCCCATCTAGAGGGTCAGTAGGCCTTTCCATTTGGTCTTTAGGCCTGGTCATTTGGAACCTTTCTCCAGGACCTCCCTGATAGGTACTTCTGAAACAATCCTGGTTACTGTAGTCAAACTACGGTACCTGTTCTGGGTGGTCCCATCTAGAGGGTCAGTAGGCCTTTCCATTTGGTCTTTAGGCCTGGTCATTTGGAACCTTTCTCCAGGACCTCCCTGATAGGTACTCCTAAAGAAACATGGTTACTGTAGTCAAACTACGGTACCTGTTCTGGGTGGTCCCATCTAGAGGGTCAGTAGGCCTTTCCATTTGGTCTTTAGGCCTGGTCATTTGGAACCTTTCTCCAGGACCTCCCTGATAGGTACTTCTGAAACAATCTTGGTTACTGTAGTCAAACTACGGTACCTGTTCTGGGTGGTCCCATCTAGAGGGTCAGTAGGCCTTTCCATTTGGTCTTTAGGCCTGGTCATTTGGAACCTTTCTCCAGGACCTCCCTGATAGGTACTCCTAAAGAAACATGGTTACTGTAGTCAAACTACGGTACCTGTTCTGGGTGGTCCCATCTAGAGGGTCAGTAGGCCTTTCCATTTTGTCTTTAGGCCTGGTCATTTGGAACCTTTCTCCAGGACCTCCCTGATAGGTACTTCTGAAACAATCTTGGTTACTGTAGTCAAACTACGGTACCTGTTCTGGGTGGTCCCATCTAGAGGGTCAGTAGGCCTTTCCATTTGGTCTTTAGGCCTGGTCATTTGGAACCTTTCTCCAGGACCTCCCTGATAGGTACTCCTAAAGAAACATGGTTACTGTAGTCAAACTACGGTACCTGTTCTGGGTGGTCCCATCTAGAGGGTCAGTAGGCCTTTCCATTTGGTCTTTAGGCCTGGTCATTTGGAACCTTTCTCCAGGACCTCCCTGGTAGGTACTCCTAAAGAATCGTGGATACGGCAGGTCAAGGCTTACTGTACCTGTGGTGACTTGTGTTGTCGATTGGGTCGCTCCCCCATTGCAACTGATCCCGTGGTTTTATAATTTGGGTCCTTTCAATAGCTCCTCCTTGAAATGCCGTCCTAATAAAGTTTTATTTACTTTGTATAAATTCCCACCTGTTTACTGACATGTAGTCGTTCATGTTCGTCGTCCGGACACTCGGCTGTCTAATTAGGGCGGCATGGCAACGCCTCGCCTGATAATTCTCATACTATGGCTGCGGTCAGATTGGAATAACAAGTGGTCATTTAGAAGCCACACCTGCTTGTTGGAGGAAGTTAGCTCAGCGCCTGCTATTTCTTTGTACGTTTTCCATTTATGCGTAACAAATAAAAAGAAAAAGAGAGAGATAATATTGCACATAAAGAGTTGATGAAAATGTTAGTGGCGGTTTTCTTCATAATTTTGCTATTCTTCCTCTCCTAGACTTTTCCTTCGCGTGAACGTCAGCCATCATTTATTTCAGTTGGCTTACTATCTCATGTTCGTGACAGCCGCGGATGGCTATTGTTTTTATGCGACCGTCTGTAGGCTTTTCTCAGCTTGTTCTTTATGTGGCGACCCCTTTCAGTCTTTGAGAAGGCTATGGCTTTTTGGAGGACTTCGGATTAAATTCATCTAAAGAAGTCTCTTGTCTTTAAATTACTTTGAAAACCATATTATTCTTGTCCGTCTACGAGTTCCACAATGACGCCTGTCTGAGGCAACCCACGGGTTTTAGTTTCAGAGGAGATATATCTTTTGAATAGGTTGATGGCTGTTTATCTCACTGTCAGAGCAAACCCGAGATCGTCGATGGGATACAAGATTTCTGCTCTCATAGAAGAAACAAACAAAAGACGGGATACTTCAATGACCTTACGTATCTTAGTTGGAATTCGGGCACCACAAGCAGGGAAAGGACAAAAAGGGAATATAAGTTCTTTGCATCGTTGAACCTATCTCATTTTCGTGTCAGAGGCGGACCCCAGGGTCTATTATGCGACCGGAAGTTCTTCTCGACAACCTTTCTACAGGCAACAGTCCTTCAGTCCCTGGGAATGACATCGCCTTGCAGAGGATATCGGATTATAGCCATCCGAAGAATACTTCTGCCTTTAGATGACCCAGCCAACTATCTTGTTTTGACCGCAATATTTATAATTTCCATGAAGGACACCTGCTTGGGGCTAAGACTCAAAAGGAAGCTTCGATAGCCATTAATCATATTGAAATACCCGTATTATAGGGCGACTGTGGACTGGAGCAGAGCCCCGAAGTGTTTGTTTCATCGTCAGATCGTAGATATTTCTCTATTCCAATTTCTCTATCTATCCAGATGCCAGATCTGTGTCTTTAAATTTTTTAACATTGTCGTTCCCCGACTAACAAACAAAACGTTCAAACAATATTCAATACCTCGTAAACCTCGCTTTTTAAAATAGTTACAACCAACAACATAACAATCGAGTGCTCATTCAGCACTAGTTGTATTCCCTGGCCGGCGACACGCCCCTCTTCGGTTTCTCCGCATTGTACAGCCGGAGCTCCATGTCAGCTGGGGCGTGTTTGTCGTGTCGCAGGGTGACGCTGCGGTTCTCACGCGAAAACTGCTCCACCTGAAAAACAACCATGGGTGCATCGATGGGAGAGAAATCACCTGCACTTGGAGACATTCGCCCTCGATCATGTCGAGGTCGGTGACGGTGTTGAAGAGGGGGACTGCCGAGGGGAGGTCAGGAGTGCCGATGGCGGAGAAGAAGTCGAGGACGTTTTGGATATCCCTGAAAGAGGCTATCGTAGTAACTCAAAAGATGTACCTGGACAGGTAATAGAGGTGTCTCGGGTGGGAAATGTCCATGGCCTGGGAGACGTCGATGACAAAGGCCTTCCCGTTGAGGAGCAGCAGGTTGAACTCACTCAGATCCCCGTGAACCAGCTTGCACTCCTTGTACATGCGGCAGATTATCTACAAGACAGAATCATGGAATGAAGACCAAGGGAGATTACCGACTGAACTTGGGCGAAGATGTCCTTCCTCTCGTCTTCGGTGAAAAAGTCCCAGTCTACATTACGCAGCCGAGGAGCAGCTTCACCCTGAAATATAAACATTTTACAAGGAATTGACAGCCAGCTGGTATGTTTTAGGTTACATGATTGCGGACAACAGGGTGACCCAAGTCATCTGGAGCTACCGTACCCCTCTTCAAAGACCCACCGCTTGCCCGATGAAGGACATGGCCAGGATGTTGCGCTTGAGACGGATGGGATCCGGGCACGGCAGGCCACAGTTGGTCATTCTGAACCCCTTGCATCTGATTTAAGCGCTTTCTTACCTCTTGAGGTTCATAAACTCCCTCTCAGCCCAGATTTTGAGCACTCCTCGCGGATTCTTAAAGCGGAAGTCATCCTTCACGTATTCTCCCCTGTTCTTGAACTCGGAGAGGGTCGTCTTGTAGACCTTGATGGCGAAGAACTGGTCCTCATTTGGTCCCTGAACTGCCTGGAGCACAGCCGATTCCTGCAAAAGAGAAGGTCCCACAGCGGAAGGAGGCAAGCACCTTTCCGGTGGCGATGATACCGTACACCTTGTCGAATACTCCCTGGTTGATCCATTTGAAGAGGGCCATTCTGGTGGTGGCGTCCACTGAAGTCTCCATGGTGGCCTTTTCTTCCTGAAAGGAGAATTTGCCTAGAATTCAGAAAAATGTGGATTGTCCCATGTTTTCTACAACCTCACCTTATCCTTGAGTCTGTGCTGCCTCTTGACATCAACCTTGGAGAAGTTCCTCAGACTGTTGTAGACCTTGTTGCTGATCTGAGCACTAGACATGTCACCCGTGCGGATTCCCACATTATCCTGGAAAGGGGTACTGTAGGCTAATATACGGTATAGTACATATACGTAGCGGAGCAATAAACTTACGTTGAGCGATTTGTCAGCATTTCGCCTGCCGCAGGTGGTTGCGTCGTGCTTGCTGATGACGTCGCCGTTCTCATCACGACGCAATGACGGCGACTGGTGGGCCTCATCGAGCTGTAAAAATATTCGTAACCGTGGGACTACTGTAGCTTAGATGATAAAACATGGTTACTGTATATTACAGTATGATACTTACAATAGCTGCTCCCTAAGGGTCTAAAAGACCAACCTTACTGTAGAGCATGGCGGTGGCCATCTCGCGAACATCATCGTCATCGTCGGATTCTTCATCCTCCGACACTTGGTCCTGCTTGGCACGCGGACAGTACGGCATAGGAGTAATGTGCACTGAAATCCCACATCGACAGATGAACAATGGGACACCGTACCTGTCTTGGATCCCTGTTGTTTGTCATGTTGCAGTCGCTCCAAGATCTCATTCTCGCGGTCGAATTCAGCCTGCAGCGCGCGGGCCAGGTCCTCATCGCTGAGCTCCTGCAACGATACACCTAGTACGGTGTACAGTCCTTTAATTATTCATCATTAAATTCCAATTATTTAGACCTTTAACCCCCTTTCTACTATAAAATGGACTATTCGTACCGTGGTGCCTCCTTCCTCAGCGAGAGTCAGGGCGAGGGCGTGGTCCCTGTGGTCGTCATCCTCCATCAACGAAGTCGCCAATTCTTCGCTCATGATTTCCACAAGGGACGTCACGGGCTGCTCCGTCTGGAGACAAAGGAATGACTCAAATAAGGAAACATGGCTACCTCATCGCGAGGGCGGGTGTTCCAGGGGCTCTTGGGCAGGAATTCTCCATCTCCACAGCCGGACATGGTCGCAGACGGCCGAGCCGCTGCTAAATTCATCGGATGAAAAGAGGAAAGAAGAGTTTACGGAGAGTAGAGCCAAGATTGCGAGGGCAACAATGCGCAATATTGCGAAATCGGGACCAAGATACGTATAAAAGTGAATTTTCTTTTGAAAAAGACGAAACTAACCGAATTTCAAAGCCAAAATTCAGAGAGAAAAACACGGCCATGAATGGTTTCATAGTGGAAGAATGCGGCACATGCAAACACAGATAAGGCAGTTCTTCCATTTTTTTATATAAAAATATACTGCTCCCGAATCACTCTATCTTGATCCTTTTGAAAAATATTATAGATATTTTTTTGGAAAAATAAAATTCCGTGCCCCTCTTTACGAAAATTTTTCAAAATCCGATGTACCAACCAGCTGACTGTCGCTCAAAAAGGACAAAAATAGTGAAAATGGCAAAGTGCCAGAGAAATTACCGTAACCAGGAACATGCACATCGCAGGCTGAGCCAAGAATTGGTGTCATCGCGCGTTTTTCAGAGCACATGTTTTTTGTTTTTGCGCTTCGGGTTTCGCCGTGGTTTCAATCGATTAATTTTGTAACTATTATATTTTCGTTTTTTGTTGTTCAAAAATAATTAAAATTAATTTTGTAATTTCAATTTTTATAGTACTTGTTCATCGCGATTTTAAAATGTTAATATTTTTCGCTTTGAGCGTGAGGAAAATTCCTCGTAGTTTGTAGTTGGGTTTTGGCGGTTTCTTCTCATTTTTGAAAAACCCTAGTTTGGTTTATTTGCTCTACATTGTAGCTTTTAAAGTTATAAAATCCTCGTGGATTTTTTTTTGAAAATAATCGTTTAAATAATCGTTTGGAAACATTCGTTTCCGGTCTAGTCCAACATTTGCATTTTCGGCAAATACCCTCCCCCCCCCCCACCAATACCCTAGTTTGGTTTATTTACTCTACATTGTAGCTTTTAAAGTTATTGAATCTCGCGCCTTCTCTTTGTCCGAAAATAATGACAAATCATTTTACCTTCGCTTTGTGTATTCCCCTCCCCCTTTTAAATATATGTATTTCGCTTTTTTTCCAAAACACCCTTGCTTTGTTGGTTTTGGAACTGGCGTTGTTGCCGCTACATGATCTAAAAATATTTTCTGTATTGTGTATTATTTTTTCTCGATTGTCACCTTTTTAATGGAATATATTTTATTTTTTTCAGTGATGTCCGGAGGTACCATTATGGACCACCTTACACAGATGCCGCATGAAAATGACCAGAACGTCATCCGTCACCTGACTAATCTCGGTTTGTTTCGAAATTAGAATTTTTCCTAATTTTTATGTTTCAGTACAATCGCCAGCCAGTGGTGATGCCGATATCAAGATAAAGGAGGATTCGATCATGGAGCTGGGAAACATGCTGGCCGCCACTAAGCAGACCCAAGAACTCAGAGAGATGATTGAGCAGACCAGGCCCTTCCTCGTCTCTTTGGGAAAAGCCAAGGCCGCTAAGCTCGTGAGGAACCTCGTCGATCTGTGCCTGAGGATCGAGGATCAAGATGGCGATATTAAGGTTTGTCTAAAATCCTCAGTATTATATTTTGATATTAAGGTGGAGCTGGTGCGGGAATGCATCCAGTGGGCTACAGACCAGAACCGCACATTCCTGCGCCAGACGCTGGAGGCTCGACTGATCCGTCTTTTCAACGATTTGAAGCGCTACACCTTGGCCATTCCCCTTGGTAAGTGTTGTTTTTGTGTTGTAAATAGTCAGAGGGTGCAGGGATTTTATTGTTTTTTTTTTCATTAAATTTTGGCATTCTTTAGCCGCCGATCTTATCCGCGAGCTGAAGAAGCTGGACGATAAGGATGTGCTTGTGGAGGTGGAGCTCGAGGAGAGCAAGGCCTTCTACCACCTGGGAAACATCGGAAAGGCCAGAGCTTCTCTCACCGGCGCCCGCACCACAGCTAACGCCATCTACGTGGCCCCCAAAATGCAGGTATATTTGTGTTCTGATTTTTAAAAAAAGAAGAAATTGTTTAGGCGTCTTTGGATCTGCAGTCTGGCATTCTTCACGCCGCCGATGAGAAGGACTTCAAAACCGCATTTTCCTACTTCTACGAGGCTTTCGAGGGATACGATTCGGTCGATGACAGGGAACTGGCTCTCCTTGCCCTCAAGTACATGCTTCTCTCCAAGGTGGGATTAGTTTCTTTGTTTATATTTGGTATTTTGTAGATTATGTTGGATCTGCCGGATGAGGTGACGTCGCTGTTGTCTGGAAAGCTGGCTCTGAAGTACCAGGGCCCTGACCTCGAGGCTATGCGTGCCATCGCCGCTGCTGCGAAGAAGCGAAGCCTGGCCGACTTCAACCAGACCTTTGGCGCCTACCCGCAAGAACTTCAGGTAAATACAAAAACTTTTGGAAATGTTTTCGTCAAAAAGTGATGTGACAATTTAAAATGTTGTTTTTAAACCCCTAAAAACTACTAATTCTAGATGGATCCCGTTGTGAAGAAGCATTTCAACTCTTTGTCGGAGCGCATGCTTGAAAAAGACCTCTGCCGCTTGATCGAGCCCTACTCCTTCGTCCAAATCGACCACATTGCCGGCCAGATCAACATCGACCGCGGAAAGGTACTTTTGCTTCTGATAGCTGTGTTTATTCGTCATTTTAGGTGGAAAAGAAGCTCTCGCAGATGATTTTGGACCAGAAGTTCAGCGGTTCGCTGCACCAGGGCGAGGGCATGCTGATCGTCTACGATATCACTCCCCCCGACGCTACCTATGAGACCGCCCTTCAGACCATTCACGCCATGGGCGAGGTTGTTGATGCTCTTTACCAGAGGGCTTGCAAACTGAGGTAGGCACGCCCTCCCCCGCCCCCTAATTTAATTGTATTTTTCACTTTAGTCATGTTCTGTCGAGTCCCTCATTCAGACCCCTCAGTGACTGTGTTCTCCATTGTGTGCATTCTGTACATCCATCCACCCGGCCTTGCACAATAGTTGTATTGTTGCGTGTGATCGAAATAAACGTCGTCATAATTCAGACTGGCCGCCGCGATGTTTTCTCATGCGATTGTACTTAGTATTGTAGCTTGGGTGAGGCTGTGCAATGTGGAGCGTTTCAGCGAAAACCGGTTGATGTGCATCAGGAGACATGTCACTCGGTAGATCTCAAGCGCGCTTCATTCTCTGTTATGTCGACGAGCTACTCGCTCATTTTTCCGTTCATCCGCAGAAATCCATCCAGAATGTGTTCCAGGTTCGGTTTATTTTGTGGAAGGCGGTTGTCTCCAGAAGGCAGAGATGAATAGTGGGAGAAGCGGAGGTTCGATCCCAACCGAAGTGGTGCGAACTGTTTCTATGACTATTTCTATATTTTAAAATTTATTTTTGTCGTTATTAACAGTGCTATTTTCAAATTGGCTGTATCGAAGTGGGGTAACTTTGAATTTCAAGAGAACAAATGCACACCAGCTGGTTCGAACCTTGACTCGTTTTCTTTTGTGCAAGTATTGAAGAAAATTCAATGTTTACTTGCCTTGTTCATACATTTCATACAAACAGTATTTTATCTCTTTTAACTGCTAAATTGTATTCCTATTGGCGTTAAAAATCGATTAAGGTGCGCAATATGCACTGCTACGGATCGAATCCTTGTAGGGAGGTTGATGCTTTTTGCAATGAGGGAAGGCTAAAATGAGGGAAGTTTTCCAATTAATATTCAAAAATATGATTCTTGAGAACTATTCCAATGATCTACGATGACTAAAAATAGCTGTATTCTTTACTTCTCGTAAATGCTAGTTGTGAGGAAAATGTTAAATTGTGCGATAATTATAATGTTGCTGTTGGAAATTCTAATGTCAACATTATAATTTTGGCAGATATTAGCATTTGTTCAAGAATTATGATTGACAATATGTATAAATGTATATTTTTTAAATGTTTCTAATATACCGTTTGACACGAACTGTTGGAAACCGCCGACTAAAGTGACAAAATTACGCTAAAACTATTTTCGGATGCTAAAATATGCAAATAGGGTGCTCTTTTAAACTAAAACCGGGTCATTTTAAACTGTTTGTAATCTAAGTCAATCATAGTTGCGTAAAAAGAAATGCACCGGCTGGGATCGAACTCTGGATGATTTTCCCTTTCTGGACACGTGGCTACTCCTCACTGGATACGTGTAATTATTCCAAACCCCTTCTTTTCAGCGTCTTCTGGTGGCCTGTGGAGGGGACTTCGAGTGCATTGCGTGGCATGTCGCTGAGAACCTCATCTCCTCCCTTAGCATCGGAAGGGATGCGGCCGAGGCGATGCTCACCGAAAACCACGCCATGACGCTCATCGGCCTGGTGGGCACACTTTGAATACAATAACCGATTTGGCATCAGATTCTGAAATTCGCCACGGAGGAGCAGAGGGGGCGCAGTGCGACGGAGGTCAAGGGAGGGGAGGCCCTCTTCACCGCTTTGTCCGAGATGTGAGTGCCTTTTTCAACTGGTGGAAGCTGCCTAAAATGTCCTACGAGGGAACCTGGATCCATATTTATAATCATGTTTTTATTCTTGAATTTCCAGCTGTGCCGACGAGTTGGGCCACATCATCCGCAACGAGGGAGAGGAGGTCAGCGTTGGCTACGTCGAATCGGTTAACAAGGTAGCCTTTCTCCCTCTCTCTCACTATATTCCAATTCAGATCATCGGCCTCTCGCCGAATGCGCAGCAATGCGCCTTTCTTGTTTCCATGAATGGCCCCGACGTGGCTGGTTTCGTGGAGGGGATGGTCGAAGACATGCTGAACCTCTTCTTTGCAGAACATCAGATGAGTGAGTTTAGAGAGAGAGATAGATACGCTGTTTTTGCAGAGGAGAAAAAGTGCACCCTCCGCATGGAATTCATCGTCCGCATCCTGACCTTCTGCAACGAGTGCAACATTGCCAGTCTCTCCGTCTCCAACATCATGCGCTTCATCAACATCGTAAGTTTAATGACTTAGTATTCCAATCACCATGGCCTTCAGATCCTGAGCGATAATGACCGTGAGGTGTTGGACCGGAAGCCCCTGCAGCCTCTTCTCTACGCCTTCGTTGGCAAGAAGCGTGGCATCACCAACCTCGTCACTTACGAAAGGATCATCCGACAGGCGGCTGATATTGTGAAGCGGGGAGTCCACAGCATCATGGTGGGTTGCCGTAGTCAGGTGGTCAAGAAGACTCTTTCAGCCGATCCAGGCGGCCCGTGATTCGAATCGAAGGACGTCGATGGCTGCGGCTTTCCTCGCGGACGAGGGAAAGTTCACCGTCACCAGCGAGACTTTCTACAGCTTCCTCGTCCACGTCAATCAAGGTAAGGGAGGACAAATTCTGCTTTCTCTCGAGATTTTAAATAAGCTGGGCTCTCTGATATAGCCTTGTTTTACAAAAAGAACCGGAATCTTGTGGGCACACCTAACACATAGTTAAAGTGGTCTTCGTCTCTCCGGAATCCGTCGCCACGGCCATCGTCGCCTGCACTGGCTCTCTGCTTCGCATCGGAGCTATGAAGGGCCATTCGGACGACGGAGAAATGCCCTGGAATCCCGTCGTTCTGGCGGATGTCTTCACCAAGGTAATTTCTATAAAAAGCGGCCTATTGTCACCACAAAACGAAGAATGCTCTACAAATGTGAATTCAGCGGTACAATCTGAACTGGCGCTACGTGTTCAAGGAGATCCAGGAGGACGTCTCCTTCCGAATCCCCTCGTGCGCCGGTCTCAAATTCTTCCACGCCGTGTTGCAAGCGGGTTTCCAGCGTGGCTTCCCCATGGATCTCATGTACAAACCCTGGCCGGTTATGTCAGTTTTCCTCCTTTTATTTTCAAAAGAGGGTGTCTTCAGTGAAGGACAGATCGATTTCTTCCAACGGGTTCTGGATCATCGTAATGTGTTGTGCCTTGACGAGTATCCCCACACTCCCGTTGATCTCTCCATGCTCGAAATTGCCCCGCCCACCGACGGATGGCTGCACAAAAACTGGTTCGTTTTTAGAGATTTCAGGCGGCCTGATGTTGTCTTGAGCCCTAAAGCCGTGCCCCAGTGTCTAGATGACCAAAACGTTTCGAGGTGGTCGTCGCGCTGCGTGACGCCACTTTCTCATTTCCTTGAACCCTTCTAACAAATAGGTTGCACCATTCTAATCGGCTATTTCCAGGAAATGTCTGGAATTGCTGAAGGTCTTCCTCCTAATGGAGGAGAAGAACAGCGGAATGACGGGCCTTCTGACCGACATCATCATGGACTTCATGGACGAAGAACCCGATGTTCTGCTCTTGGCTATGTGCCAAGTTGACGTTAGATCCACTCATTTCACCAAACTTTGGCATTTAAGACTTCCACCACTCCGTTCCGCCGTATGCTGATCAAGACGGGACTCGAACAGCTTCTCCTCGGACACAAGAACGGCTACTCGGCCATTAAGTATGCCCTCTTCCAGCTGGATGAGGAGGTGCGTTTGCAATCTTAACTTTAGAATACTGCGTTGAAGCGTAATTCGGAGATGATTTGGGAAAATGGCCAGTTTCAGCTGACGGCTGCTCTGAAGCCGCGGGAGCTGCTGATCGAGGCCTGCGTTGAGATGCACCAGTGGTGTCGATTGACCTGCTCTCCGGCCAGGAGGACGAAGGTCCATCACGCACTTGAGGTATCTCTCTCTCTCTCTCTCTCTCTCTAAATATAATCTCTTTCAGACCCTGAACCACCTGGACCCCGGCCTCGTCACCACTCTCCTCAGCGTCGATCGCATGCCCACCGCCTACGAGTTCGCCCTCGTCGCCGAAGAGATGGAGTACTGTACCTTCGACGAATGGCTTTCGATGCGCCAAGAGCTGGACGAGGTAGTTCTTTAAACACCCTTTAGTCTTTAAATACCAACTTATCAACTTAAATATGCTATGCTTTCAGATGGCTCTGTTCACTTACCTCTGCGAGGAGAAATACCTCTCCTCCACCTCTTCCAACGAGACATTCACCGAGAAAATTCAGGAGTTCCTGGCTTTGAACAAGGCCGTCGTCAGAAGACTGGGCCTGGCGTCCACCTCTACGTCGTCCAAGGCTTCATCCGCCCATTCTACCCCTGTCAAGACTGCTGAGGTTTCCCCCGTGAAGCCGGTTACTCCTCCCGTCGAGATCCCTCCTTCCCCGCCGAAGCCACTGTCTCCCGAAGTGCAGAAGATCCAGGCGCCGTCTCCTCAGAAGGAAGAGGAGATTGAGGAGGAGTTCGCTGTTGAGGAGCCTCCTGTGGAAGAGGAGCCGGTCGTTGAGGAGGAGCTTCCTGTGGAGGAGGATCCTCTGACTGAGGAAGAGCCTCCCGTAGAGGAGGAAGAGAGGAAGGAGGAAGTTGAGGAGTCATCTGCGGAGTCTACCCAGGAGGAGGCAGAAGAAGAGGAGGAGGCGACCACTCCTGAGAGTGAGGAGCCCCAGCCTGCCGTCTCTTCCGAGAACCCCAGCCCCGCCGAGCTCATTCCCTTCGATCTGTCGCAGGAATCCCAAGAAGTCGTCTCCATGGAGGAATTGGAGAAGGAGGAGTTGGAGCCCCCGGTTCCCCCTGTCCAGCCTCCTACTCGAAAGACCAGCCAGCCTGTGACCAGCCTCGAATTCAGCACTCTGCCGACCTATCGTGCGCCGATGCACGCGGTTCCCGAGGCTTCCACCTCCGCTTCGTTCTCTGAGGCGGATCAGCGCTACGCCATTCAGCAGCAGAGGCTGCACCAGCAGATGATGGCGACTAGGCAGCTGCAGCAGCAGACGATGATGAATCTGTCTCAGATTCAGCAACAGCAACAGATGCACCACCACCATCCGCAGCAGCAGCAGCAGTACCAGATGCCGACTATGCCTCCGCCGAGGACTTCTATGCCTCCGCCGCCGATTGGCATGCCGCCCGGACATCACTTCGACCAGGCCGCCTATCACATGGTAGACAAGGATTGCATTGTTCTTCTGTCCTGTTTCATTGTGAGATGTCTGATGTCCTTCTCTGTTTTTTTGTTATTGGAAGGCCTCATCTCGATACGAACGGTGCTACACTAACCCCCCCCCCCTCCCCCTAACACCGAAAACGATAGCTTCATTCCTTTAAATACACCTCTCCCTCCCTAGACACAGTTATTAGCTGCACATCCACGAAAGGGGAACCCAAAGATCCATTTCCCTGTTGTTCCCACCGATGACTGGCTTGGGAATGTAATCTCATCGCTTTTATCACCGCCGTGCCCTTTAAACGCCCTTCATCTCAGGCGCAGCAGTCAAATGACGTTTTTTTTTCATTCCACCATCCATTCAAACCGTTTAAACGAATTAAAATACATTTATTAGCTAAAAAATCGTTGTTTGGTTATCAAAAATCGGCCTTGATTCGAATAATTTACCGAAATCAACGTAGAACCATAATTTGGAAACCCCCCAATTTCGGTATCCCACCACGATAATTATTTGAACCTAATCCCTCAATGCAAATCCTAAAATCTTGTTTTCTCCACACTTGATTTTACCCTAATTTTTTGTATTTTATTGTTATTCCCTCATTTTCTCGGCTTTTGATAATTTACAACGTAAATTTGCTCTAAAATCAATTTTTATATTTTTAAAATTTCTATCTTTTTGTTTGCTGAAAAAACGTGCGAATCCCCGAAATCGACGCCTGTTGTCCTTTGAATCAGCTGACCGGTCAGGCAAAAGCAGCCACGAAGCGCGCTCCATCGCGAATCAGCCGCCCTGTCCTGCGTTTAGCGGGACGCGGAGCGGTTGCGTCGCGTGCTTTCTCAGCATTGCCCCTTTGTTTGTTCCAAATCCGCCTTCCATTAGAATTTTATAACGTCAAAGCCCGTTAATTCAAAGGATAATCCACAGAAGAATATTTGATTGCTTGAAAATTTGAAAAACTCCGTATATTTAGCGAAGAAACGGCAATTTTCTGTGGTTCCCCTTGTATCGATACATAACCCTCAAGTTTATTCTCTCCTCTAATTCAATTATAATTATTAAATTGTCTAGATCGAGAAAGGTACTGTCATAGCGTAGCACCGGGCGTATTGAAATCGAGGAGCGGTCCCGCTCTTCTCTAATTGTATCGTCAGCCTGTGAGTTGGTCTTTGTGTGTGCTTAAACAGGCTTCATTCGGAATATGTCAATCAATATTTGATTTTGGGTTATTTAACACCCAAAAACGAGCCTGTCATCGCTTCCAGAAGTTGCCATGTTTGTGTCCTTTCGATTTAATCAGACCTAGTGACTGACTGTTTCAGGCGATGAAAGAAAGTGGTCGGAGCTCATCTGTGTCATCTACTGGACGTGCCCCTCTCGCCAACTTCCCTCCTGTCCCGCAGGACCCTAGAATGCAACGGCAGTTCTCTAACTCTGTCTCTGCTCCCTACAATCCGTTGAACAGCTATATGCAGGTGAGAATTTACATGAAGTCAACAGGCTTTGACGATGAAATAAAATTGACACACCGCCTTGAAATTTGTTCTTTTTTATCGGTTTAACATAATAATTTCAGTCATTCAGCATGTTACAGAGTAAACAAGTATTTTTGCTGTTTATGTTGCACATGACTGGTTTTGCCTCATCAACAAGCGATTTGGCTGCTGATTTGTGACCTCGTTACCAATATTTAATACCGCGTCCAAATCGATCTTTGTTGCTTTTGTTACAGTAACAAAACTTTGCAAAAAAGCGTTGTTACAGTAATTAGGTCAGATACGCTCTTTTGGCTTTCAAAGACGGCTTTTGGAAATTTACGTATTATTACGTTAGTCTTTCCCTTCTTCTGGAAATAAAAAAAAATACTTGTTTTAAAATCCAGGATTTGAAGAAGAAAAAATATACCCAATGAGTTCCCATTTCAGCAGCAGCCTCAGGCTCAGTCTACGGGTAATCCAGTCGGATTGAATACCATGTTCGGTTCTAACTCGTTCGGTGGTAGCCAGGAACTCATCCGTGTAAGTTTCATTGTTCAGCCTCCAAATTCTGATTGTTCAGGCGGCGGCTCCCAGCTCAGTCAGTTTCGGTGCCAATTCGCCCACGAATTCCCGCGCCCCCATTCCTCAGCCTCCTCAGCGGCAGGTATAAATTGTCTTTTTTATGGTTTACACTGCGGTTCCTTTAGAATTCTTCCTCTTCGTGTTGGTCTCTGCCCGGAAATGGGCCTGGTCAGCGACCGGCCGGTCCGCCGACTCCTTCGCAACAGATTGACTTCCGCGCCCAGCTGCCTCCCACCGGCGCTCAGACCGACTTCCAGGTGTGTTTTTTGAAGAAATGTGTTAAAGGACTGTCCAATAAGGCTACCAAATCGAACATTTATTTTTTTTAATTATTTTCAAAAGGTGTCCCGTCCAGGGCCCTTTGAACACCAATTTTTCCATAACCTTACTATTCCCTCCTATAGTATCGCTTCCAGGCTAGGACCAACCCCAACCCTCAGCAGCAGATCTTCGAAGGAGACTTCTCTCAGATGCAGTTCCCTGAAGATGTGCAGGAGGAGGCGAACAGCTACTTCGAACAGGTTTCATCTCCACTCAGAATGTCCTATTGTTTCCTTGTAGATCTACACGCCGAACCCTGGTCTTCCGGTGCTGACCGTTCCCATCCTCATCAACAAATTGAAGAACTTCAAGACCTCTCCCAATGGCCGCGATCAGAAGGTGATTTATCGCTTTTTGAAAGAAATAACCAATTTCTCAGATTCTGGCCTGTGTTGTGAAGAATCTCTTCGAAGAGTACCGCTTCTTCAACGAGTACCCCGTGCGGGAGCTGGAAATCACCGCCGAGCTCTACGGAGGAATCATCCGCGAAGGAATCATAAAGTGGGCACTTACATTCATTCCTTAATTTAAATGTATTCATTTAAATTTTGTGACTTTGAATGCAATTTTTAAATTCAACGTTGTAGTTTCAGTGAGTACAACAACCTCCACTTTGCCACCGCCGTCAGAAAAGTCATCGAGTCGTTGTCCCAGCCACCGGAGTCGAATCTATTCAAATTTGGCCTCGTTTCGCTTGAGCACTGTCGCACGAAGCTCTGCTCCTATCCTAAGGTGTGTCCACTGAAATTTGTAACTAATCACTTAATTCAGGTCTGCTCGATGATTGCCAGCCTGGAGACCTTCAAGCAGTTCCCGAAGAACACACAGGAGTTTGTCCTCGCCGGAATGAACGGAGACCCTCTGCGTCTGGCCGAGCAGGGCCGCAACACTCCCCCCATGTGGACTCAGCAACAGCAGCGAGCCGGACCCCCCGCAGCGCCCGAAACGACCAGGAGTTCGAGTAGCACAAGCGCCCCCGCACAGGCGGGAGGCCGCACTGTGGGTATACTTCCTTAGACTGTTACTTTTCTTTTTTTAGGCGAACAACGTCCTCTCCTACACGAATGTGGACACTCTGGTTAAGGCTACGGAGAGCGACGGGGCCGAGGTCGCCCAGCCTTCTGAAGTGATTGTGGACAAAATGTCCTTCCTCTTCAACAACCTCTCCCAAACGAATATGGGAGCCAAGAAGGAGGAGGTAGTGATTCCATCTTACAGTCATCCAGGTTTTATAGGTTATTACGATCATAAACGAGCAGGGAGAGCCGTTCATCAAGTGGCTGGCACAGTACATCGTCATGAAGAGGGTATCGATTGAGCAGAACTTCCAGCCTCTGTACAATACGTTTGTGCAAGTGCTGGATCATCCGCTGCTGGATGTGCACATAAAAAAGGAAACATTCCGTAACATCAGGGTTAGTTTAACTTGAGCTGGCTATTACTTAGCCCCCTTTTTAGATTCTGTTGAGGTCGGATAAGCGTCAGGCAGCATCGAACTACAGCGACAGGCAGCTGCTGAAGAACCTCGGCTCGTGGCTCGGGTCGATAACCATCGCCCGCAGCAAGCCGATCCTCGTGACTGTAAGCTTGAAGATATTCTTCCTGTTTACACTAATTGCTTCAGGAGCTGGACCTGAAGGCCCTTCTGATGGAGGCCTACTACAAGGGGCAGCAGGAGCTGCTGTTCGTCGTCCCCTTCATCGCCAAGATCCTTTACTCGTGCGGAAAGACGCCGGTTTGTCTCTCCTTTTACCCGTTTCATTTACATTTTAGATCTTCGGTGCCTCGTGTGCCTGGATCAGGTCGATCCTCAAGATACTCGCCGAGCTGCATAATGAACCAGATCTCAAGATTAACCTCAAATTCGAAATTGAGGTTGTTCGGAAGCTTGGCTGATCAACCTTTTCTTTCAGGTTCTTTGCAAGGAGCTAAACGTGGATCTTAGCAGTCTCCCCATCGAGGGAGTACTCAAGGACACCGACCGTCTGCTCCGCGTGCAGCAGCAGCTCTCGGAACTGAAGCTCGTCCAGCGACCGGAATCTGCCAATGGAAGTCCCGTCCCAACCCAGATGCGCCACTCGAATGAGAATGTCCCCACTCCCGGAAATGACACCAAGGTTTGTCACGATTCTTCAGTAGGCGGGACTTTGCGTAATCTACGATATTCAGCTGAGGCTCGAACTTAGATTACGGGATTAAAATCTAGCATTTTGATTAAATCATTTCTAATCCTCTCTTTTCCAGCCCGGAACTCCAGCTCCCGATGCTGAGAACGCCGGAGGACCCCAGGAGGCTGTTCCTCAGAGCCACTTTGCCTACCACGACATCAACGTCATCTCCTACGAAGGCCTGGCTCCCCACCTCCAGATCCGCCAGAATCTCCCGCTCTTCCAGCTGCATCCTCACTTGAAGCAGAATGTGCGCACTGCCCTCACCTTGGCCATCAAGGAACTGATTGGTGAGTTTAGTTTTCTAATTCTTAAAGCTGACTTCCCCACATTTGAATAGGAAGTTATGCTTTTAAACCGTCCTGTATAAGTTAAATTCACAGGTCCTGTGTCGGAACGCGCTCAGAAGATAGCCATGACTGTGACGGAGAACCTCATTCGCAAGGATTTTGCCCTGGACGCAGATGAGAAGAACCTCAAGCAGTCCGCCTTCCACATGGTTTGTCTGCCTCTATCTATCTTACCACTCTGTTTTAGATGCGTGCAATGACTGCCGGAATGGCCATGATCACCTGCCGCGATCCTCTGAGCACCACCATGGTCAACGCCCTGCAGTCGTCATTCCTCCAGTCTCTCCGCCACTCCATCGCCACTCCCGACAATGTAAATTATCCCTAATTATTGTGTTCATAACGCATTTTAGGCCAAAATGGCGGAAGAGGCTGCGCAAGTGATCACCCAGGATAACGTTGAGCTCGCCACCAACTTCATAGTGAAAACGGCCTGCGAAAAGGCCACACTGGAGATGGAGAAACGCCTCGAGCCCGACTTCCAGCGTAGGATCAACGCCCGTCGCGACGGAGGAGTTTTCACCGATGAGGCTGCGGAAAAGGTAGGATTTTCGGAACTAGCCTATATAAATCACATATTTCAGATCCAGAGTCAGCTTCCGGCGAAGATCGCCAACCCACCGGGTGCCACGAGGAAGGAGTTGTTGGACATCTACGCGCAATTCAGCTCTCGCATCTGTGGCTTCAAGTCTTCCGTGGCTGAGGAGAACCCCGCCGATGCGCCGCGTGCTCCCATCATTCTGAATGACGAACAGCGCACGGAGATCCTCACGACCCAGCTCAGCGTCATTGTGAAGGAGATCGACAACACCATGGCCACCCAGCCGCACCAGTCAGGAAACAAGGCCTACAATTCGGTTGGAGTGATGCGCGACCTCCTCTCGCAGCTGCTCATCAACCCCAGGGACGCCGCCGCCATCGGAAGCTGCATCGGCAAGAGCGCCGAGCACTTCCTCCACGCCTTCCACGTAGATCCCAAAACACCGCAGAGTCAGTTTTCCCCACTCCAATTCGAATATTTTAACATTCAGATCTAGAATGGCCCCGTCGCATGCGAGACCTCTTCCTCGGCGTGTGCCGCATCTGCCTCAACGTGACCACGGGACAGGAAATTGCCAAGAGGATCACATCCACTCTCATCAACCTCAATGTGGATTACAAATGGAATGTGGAGGCTGTAGAGGTAATAAATCTTACTGTGCGTATTTAAAGGACTGTTCAGGTACTGTACAAGCAGTCGCTGATTCAACCGGCTCCCTACGACCGTCACTTGGCTGAGAAGATCAGCAGCGGTGCCTCCATCGACCAGGCGACCTTCTTTGCGCAGAGGCTCTTCCGCGCGCTGTCTCATGGAGAACAGAAGCAGGAGTTCAGCAACATCAAGGAGGTATTTTGACTTTAGCCTGTCATTTCCCTAAATTCACAATTTAGGCATTTCCCCTCACCTACGAACAGCTGGTGAAAGTGGCGCAGTACCAGCAGCAGGCGAACCGCGTGCCTGCTCCTGGAGACGCTCCCAATGCGAACTCTCCCCTCTTCTTCGACGCAGAACCTCAGGAGAACAGCAACGCCCTCTCCACCAAAGTTGTGAGTTTTATTTGCCGATATCTTCCTCGTTTTTTTTTATGATTTTCGCAACGCCTTATTCTCAAAATTGTACTTTTCAGGTCGAAGGCGTGCTCCGCGAGTGGATCAGTCTGTGCTACTCCCCGGTGGCCCTCCGCAATCCCCAGGAAGCCCTCTCCTCCATGATCCACGTGGTGAGTTCCACCCCAACCCGGGGTTTATGACCTCTCTCGATTCAGATTAATGAATTGTTGTTTTCGCAACAGAAGGTAAGTGTCCTCGTTGTGAGTGGGGTTCCTAGAAGTAGTTGCTTTTTATTCTGCCTCTTGCCTTCAATCTCCTCCATTTTCAGATGCACGAACATGGCTGTCTCTCGACTGACGAGAAGATCTCCAGCTTCTTCAAGATGTGCACGGAGATGTGTGTCGACGTCACTCAGAGAATGGTCAAGGGAGACCCCGGAGGCTCCGCCCATCAGTCGACCATAGTCCGCCAGCGTTGCTACTACACCCTCGACGCCTACGTGAAGCTTATTTCGTTGATGATCAAGTTCTCGGATGGAACCCAGCCCCAGCAGGCGCAACAGACCAAGATCACCCTCCTCAAGAAGGTATGGATCTATTTAAAAGTAACCTCTGTTGCTTCCTCTTTGCTTTGTTCTTATTCCTTCGTCTTCAGGTCCTCTCCATCATCGCGAACGTCCTCACCGCTGACCACGACACCCGCGCGAAGGAGTTCAACGCCATGCCCTACCACAGGATCATCATCACGCTCTTCAACGAGTTGACTACCACCGACGGCGTTCCATCGCCGCTCGATGGTGTCCAGTGGAATGTTCTCGAGGCCTTCGGACAGGTAACATTGTCTTCTAAACATATTTCATTTCGTTTTTAGGCTCTATTCCTCCTGCAGCCCAGGAGAGTCCCCATGTTCGCCTACGCGTGGCTGGACATTGTCGGTCACAGGAACGTCATTGGAAAATTGCTTGGAGGCGCCCCGGAGAATCCGGAATCCATCAAGATGTCGGCCATGTACACCCAGCTGATCATCTGCCACCTCAAGTTCCTGTCACCCTTCCTGCGCAATATTCATCTGCCGAAGAGCGTCGCCATGCTCTACAAGGGTACTTTGAGGTGGGTTTTAACCTATTTCTTTCCTGCCATGCCTTTTCCTTAATTGCCTAATTTAGTATCTAAAACACCTCATTTCAGGGTTCTGCTGGTCATCCTGCACGACTTCCCTGAGCTCCTCTGCGAATTCCACTACGTCATCTGCGACACGATCCCTGCCAATTGCGTCCAGCTCAGGAACCTCGTCCTCTCCGCCTATCCCCGCAACATGCGTTTGCCCGATCCGTTCGCTTTGAACTTCAAGGCTAGTTTCCTTCCCATTCTTTGACTAATCCTCTCCTTTTCAGCAGGTAGACTCGATTGCCGATATGGCGCAGGAGCCCAAATCGAACCTTAACATGTCGACCATCATACCGGAGTCTGTGAGGATCCAGCTGGAGGACTATTTGGCAACCAGGACGAATGTGGACTTCCTCACGGCGTTGCCGGGACTTCTGCAAATGTCGCAGACGCCTGGCATGAAGTACAACACCACCGTGCTCAACGCAGTGGTCCTTTATGTCGGAATTAAGTAAGATTCGATTTTGAACAATAGCTAAATGACATTTCCAGGGCGATTGAGAACCTGCATCAGAAGACAATGCACATTAACATCCAGACCATCGCCCACACCTCCTACATGGATGTCTTCCAGAACCTCGCCGTTCAGCTCTGCACTGAAGGTATCCTTTTTCACAGCGCATAATTGCTTTCAAATAATCCATCTAAAATGTATTTTTGTAGGAAGGTACCTGCTGTTCAACGCCATTGCCAACCAGCTGCGTTACCCGAACGCCCATACTCACTACTTCAGCTGCGTCTTCTTGTTCCTCTTTTTGAACTCTGACTGCGACGCCATCCAGGCAAGTCCCCCTTCTATCTTCTAACCGTAGTTCCCCTTGCAGGAGCAGATCACTCGCATCCTGTTCGAGCGTCTCGTGGCGCTGCGTCCCCACCCATGGGGCCTCCTCATCACTTTCATCGAGCTTATAAAGAACCCGGTGTACAACTTCTGGAAGTTCGAGTTTACGCGCTGCGCCCCGGAGATCGAGCGGCTCTTCCAGAACGTCGCCAACACGTGCGTGCCATCGAGCCGAGCTGTGACGGACGCCAGCCGTGCCTCCTCCACCTGATCCCTCCTCTCAGTCTAGGTTCTCAGCTTGCTGTGTGTGTAGAAACTCTAGTTTTCCCACGCTGGGTATGTCGTGTAAATTTTATGCATGCATTACGTTCACCTGAGCTACGAGGTTTATTTTAATTGATTTTTTACCGTTGTATCTCAATGATGTGATAAAATTATTGGATGTTGTTAATTACTGTGGAGACTTTTGGGGCACATTCTTGGGGGTTTACAAATATTGAAATAAGGCCATCTTGATTTCTCTGGCTACTAGGAGAACAAATAAGGACTCCGACCTAAAGAAATAATTTGTCTTATATATTTATGGCTAGGACTCTGGACCCCTAAAACCGAGTTTTGCATCTGAAGGACCAATCCTTGACCATTCCAGGCAATACGAATTTGTCAACATCGTCGTTTCACGCATGGTCCGCATTTCGTTTATTCTACGCTTTCCGTAGTTTGGCTGGAAAGTGGAACATTTGAAAATGAGGAATAAGAATGAAGGGGTTGGGTCGCCAGAGATTATCCCGGCCAGCACCAAAAATTTAATTTGCCTGCATACTGTAAATAAACATGCCATGATTCTTTTAAAGAAATGAATTCGATTTTAATTTTTTTAAATAAACAGGCCGAGCAGACCCCAAAACCCCACGGGGCAACCCGCGATCTGAGAACACTGGGTGACGAGTTTCTAACTGTGTTTTTCTCCCACTCAGAATTCAAAGTATATATTGATTTAGGATACTGTAAACTTCAGTAGGTACAGTTTATTATCAACAGTAGCGATCGGATTTCATCTTGATCCTTCTGGAGAGCAGGTGTTCGTGGAGGGAGCCGTCCTCCTGCGCCCGTTTGACTCCCTTCTTGTCCTTCATGTCGATGGAGATGTGGCGATTCTTCGTGTCCACTTTAGAATGTTGGAACATCTTCCTGAAACCCCATTGATTCCAAAGAAGACAGAAATAAACATACACGTAGGCTGTTTCACACTCTTTGGCCCTCTTCTTGTCGTCGTCAGTGCGCCAATCCACGGGACCGGCTTTAATGGAGTCAGTCCTGATCTGGAAAGAGCACAATCATATTACACATGGATTGACATACCATGATCATTTCGTCGTCTTTGGCCTGTTTGCTGGCGACAAAAATGTGGCCTTCTTTATCCGGCATCAGCGACAGGAACAAGGTGTTGCAGACGGCTTGGATCGCTGATTTACCCTAAAAACAAGTGTTTTAAAGGTAGATTACCACATAAAGGGTCTGGGTACTACGATAATCCCCGAACTTACGTCCTGAAAGACGGGTTGGAATCGTTCGCGGCCTCCGATAGCCTCGGCTGTGGCAATCAGCTGTCCGTCTGAATCAACTCCAACGTATTTACCGTATCCCGTTTTCAAACTAAAAATAACCATTTCAAAAAAGAAAGAAATGATTACAAACCTGATTCTGGACTCATCTGGGGTTTTAACAACTGCGAAGATCTCCTCGGGGCTCGGCTCCTCCCCGGGCGAGTGGGGCGCTCCAACGGTGAATTTACCGTTGTCCAGGGCGGAGAGGAAGCAATTGTTGCCATTTTCACATTCGAAGGAGACGTTTATTCCTCCTTTGAGGTCAACTTCTTCTTTGATTTGCCACCAACCGCCTGGAAAACGAATAATTAATACATAAGCAAAGAAAATTTCACCTCGGTTGACGGCATCTTCGTCCTTAACCTCTGCAGTCTTTTTGGAGACCTTCTTCTTCGTTTTGTCTGCTTTAAATCTAAAAATAAACTATAAAAATAGAGCAACAAATACACATACAATGACTGTTTGCCTGCCTTCAGCTTCAGACCGCCGGATTTGGCAATACTGTATTCCTTCGACATTTTCTGAAAATTATGAAATTTTTGAAGAATAAAAACAACTGTAAAATTTTAAAAGCAACATAAAAAACAAATAAATTCAAAAATATTTAAAGAAAACATTCGAAATACTGAGCTAAAATACAATTGGTCCCGCCACGATAGCCGACTGCGACAGCCGCCCTTTAACGCCATTTCAGCCATTTTACTATGGAGGCCTAAAATTCTGGCTTTTTTGAACCTTTTTTCAGCCGTAATTCCGTATTTTTTGTTAATTTAAGTGCGTATATTTAAAATATGCATGTTATGAGCGTCGAAAATTTACGTTAATTGAAGGAAATACCAGATCTGTGATTTTAGGTGAAAGTGGCAGTTTTCCGTTGATAATCCGTTAATAGTTGTCGTATTTTTAACTGTATGGTGCTTTTGCCACCTTCCTGCGATATTTGTGATGTTTTCACTTCAAAAATGGTTTTTTATTCCGAAATATTGCAAAATAACGTTTTACTTTGAAATTCTTGATTTCTCGTGTTTGCTTCTCCTATTCATTATTTACTTTCAGTAATGCAAATCTTTGTCAAGACTCTCACTGGTAAGACTATCACCCTCGAGGTCGAGGCCTCCGACACTATCGAGAATGTGAAGGCCAAGATCCAGGATAAGGAGGGTATTCCTCCCGATCAGCAGCGTCTGATCTTCGCCGGTACGTTTTTATCTCTAATTTTATTATATTTAAATATATTGTAGGAAAGCAGCTCGAGGATGGCCGCACCCTGGCCGACTACAACATCCAGAAGGAGTCCACCCTCCACCTGGTCCTCCGTCTTCGTGGAGGTGAGTAGCCTTTGCTTTCTCGGGGTTTTCCGAAAATTTATCCTGTATTTGTTTAACGAATGTAAAAATACACATCCGTTTTTGTTCCACGTAAAATTCTTGTCTTAGGTATCATCGAGCCTTCTCTCCGCCAGCTTGCCCAGAAGTACAACTGTGACAAGCAGATCTGCCGCAAGTGCTATGCTCGCCTGCCTCCCCGTGCCTCCAACTGCAGGAAGAAGAAGTGCGGTCACTCCAACGACCTCCGCATCAAGAAGAAGCTGAAGTAAGCCGTTACGGTCGTCAATAAATGTTGTAATTGTTAAAGTCTTTATTTATTAACACTTGAACATCAAATAGTCGTAAACTGGTCTCTTGTAGTAGCCAGATCCAATCCACTTCCAAGGGATGAAGCTGGTATTCTGAAAACTCGATTTGTACGGCGAAACGCCTGGTCTTACATTATACCACTTGATTGGATCTGAAATCTTGACGAATTTACTGAGCCGGACTGTATTACTGCAAGCCTTGTATCCGTCATCGTTCATCTTACAAAAGGCTTCACAAGACACGTCACCCTGCTTTACAATAATCTCAGCTTCAATTGCTGTTGAAGCCAACATTGGGTCAAGAACCCTAACTACTCCCCTAGTGGAATTGACATAAAGTCCCTGAAACAAAAATCTTTCATTATCGAAGAAGTTTTACCAGTATTTTCTGGGTATACCCATTGGGAAAGTTAGCTCCTTTAGTCAATATTTTGACTGACTTATCTCCAGCATAACGTCTTGAATGCTTCTGCTTCACAATGGTGATGGGAAAGTAGACTGTAGGGAATGAAGTATACGCATCGAATTCCAACTCCTCATTGTTTGTTAAGAATTTCTGAATCGTATTTATTTACTTCGCATTACCTACACCAACCTTGGTGGTTAGCTTGGTAATCTGCTTAGTTACTTTCGAAGCTTCGGTTGTCAATGTTTCTGGTTTCACATCTTCAGGCGATGAAATAGAATAGTAAGCGGCTGAATCGATTTCACTACGGCAGCCAATCTCTCCACTTCCTTCTGAATATAGTACATTTTCTACTTTTCGGAAAATTGTTTCGACTAACCATAAAAAGCTAACCTATGTTTCACAGGAACCTACCTATCTCTTCCTTGTTGGAAGGTAGATTCACAATCTGATAAAGGCTCGTCTGAGTCTCGTTTTTCTGGGATGGCCGACTTGTTGGAACACTAAGCTTAAGTTGAATTACTGTATTCGAACCGGTCAACCTGCAGACTTCATTTACACAAAGGGAGTTGTAGCAAGAAGGCTGCGAACTTTCAGAGCAGACAGCTCCCGGGCGAATTCGACTCCAGCAGATGTCCCTCGAGCAAGTTGTGAACTCAGAAGAGTTGGGACACAGGGAACTGCAGGAGTCTGAAAGAGACGATGGCATAGGTTTCAAGACCAGGCCTGGAAAGTGGCAGACGCGGTTACAACACTTGAAAAAAGAAGAAAAGGTTATGTACCGTTGACGAAGGGACGCATTTGGGTTCCAATGGAGTGGAGGAAGGAGAGGAGATGGGCATGACGGCCAGAACGGAGGGCCACGAAGAGAGAAGGAGACATCTGGGGGAGGGAGGGCAGCTCAGAACGGATACGACGCTGCCTGGAATTTCTTTGTTTCTTTCTCTTTCTCTCTCTCACTCCCTCTCTCTCCCTCTCCCTCTCCCTCTCTCTCTCTCTCTCTCTCCCTCTCCCTCTCTCTCTCTCTCCCTCTCCCTCTCCCTCTCCCTCTCCCTCTCTCTCCCTACCTGATCTTTCTCCTTTTCCTATTAGCCTTATCGGGGAAGAAACGACCACTGAAGAGGGGTGAGTCCGATGGATTGGCCATCCTCTCCTCAATTCTCGAATCCCAGAATGGGAATCTGGCAGGGCGAAGGGCAGCGTCAAGACTGGAACCAAGATACTACTACTAGTCATGGGTCTACCTATTCACAAGAAGACACACAGCTGGTCCATTCCGGGTCCATTCGGTTCGAGGGACCAAATTACGGGCGGTACGGAAGGCTGCAGCCACTCTGCTTCTTTGTTCAGCCGAGAGGGTTCTCACTTCATGACGGTCAGAAGTAGGGAAACAAGGACAAGGCTCCTGAAGGAGAGGAAGTAAGAGAGAGGGAGAGGGATAGAGATAGAGAGACGGTCTTACCTGTGGACAGGAGGAAGCAGTCATAACAGCTAGAAAAAGTAGTATGAGCCAAGGAGGCATCTGAAAAAGAGGATTCTGGGGTTATTTGGGGTTAGGAGATTGGGAAGAAGGCGTAAATAAGACTAAGACAGACAAGACTAAGACGAGGAGCGATCGATTTAAAGAGTAGTCTTTTTCGCGGATAATCGAGGTAATTAGAGGTTGTTCATAAGGCAATAATCGGCTGTCTCGTCATGCTCTCTCCTTGGTATGCCTCTCTTTCTCCCTCTTCCTTTCTCTCTCTCTCTCTCTCTCTCTCTCTCTCTCTCTCTCTCTCTCTCTCTCTCTTACTGAAAGTCAATTAGAATGCAGCACAAACAATCAGTCACATGGACGCTGCGGTGAGTGTTGCAACCGAGTGCAGATGTTCGTGGCCAACTGAGCGTCGCTTTGAGTGACACTTCCGTCCAAGTCGACCGACACCTGGGCGCCGGCCACTTAGGCAAGAGATTATTAAACGACTTATGACGGATCGAGGCGCCTGTCCTGCGTTTACAGCCGAGGAACAGTGAGGGCAGAGGCTGAGGAGGAACATGTGCATCCTGTTAGGGTTACGAGCAAATGTGAAAAATGGACGGCTGGACTGAAGGATTTATGACGAACACCGGCTCCTGAGAGTAGTCTTCGAAAAAAGGGGTCAGAGGGGAGGAATCAATCGAATCTCTACATTCGGCTACTTCATCAACCACACATCTAATTATTTATTGAACACAGCGGCTGCAAACTGTCTAATAAGCTACGAATTCTTTTCCATTTTACCCTCTGTTTCTTTTCACAGAAACTCCGGCGATCACCCGTGGAGCTAATCTCATAGCCTCCCAGCACAACATGCGAGTGATTCGATTTGACACCAGTGGCAGAGATAAAGATTTATGTCTGAGTTGGCAGTGGGTACCCGCAAAGAAGAAAAAGGTCTTCGGTTAGTGTTGTTGGAGCTCTCCATCCGGTTCTTTCATGTAGTACATCCAATACACGATGTTGAAGACAGTGAATGTCACTGGAAAGGAAATGTGAGGGGTTTCTCTCTCTCTCTGTCTCTCTCTCTTTCTCTCTCTCTCTCTCTCTATTCACATGGAAATGCGACCCTAGCCGTCTGATCAATGGAAAGCGCCTTCCTGGAGTAGGTCATCGCCTTGAACATCAGATGGGCCGCACTCTTTGTAGAATGATGACCTCCGTAGTACTTGGAATAGCTCTCATCGTAGTCAGAATCGTAATCTGAACCTGTTTCACAAATTAAAGATCTTCGGAAGATGTTTGCATATCACGAAATCCAATTGATTAACAAAATTAGACCAGTCACAAGACCTGGGCCCGACAGGTGCGGGCGGTTAACATTTAACAACGCGGAGATTTCAGAATTGTCAAAAAGTCTGGATTTCTATTAAACTCAATCGGCATGGATAGGACTATTTGAGTTACAGGAATAAAATCAAAAGAAGTTCCCGTGGCTTTCTTGACTTACCATAATGGCTAACCCTCCCTCCCTGATGTTGCATTTTCTCAGCCATTTGGTTGTATTTATTCGCCCTTCTCATATAGGAGTTGACCATTGCGAATTCCAGAAGAACTCCGAAGATGAAAAGCATACAAACTGAATTAACTTTAGAAGAGGAGAGTAAGGAACGGACCTCCGTAGAAGTAGTCGATGGCCTTTGCGTAAGAAACGGGAGGCAGCGCGTAGCGGATTCCGTTTCCCTAGAAATGTGGTGTTAGACAAGGTAAAATCCTGATTTTTGATGAGCTATCACTGCCAAAATCTCAATATTTTAGGCTTTTTCAATTTGAGTCCGAAATTCCCAGATGAGCAGATGTCATTGCGGGAATGCACTCATTCGTCACCTGTGGATGGCAAGGTCAAAGAACGGATAGAGAGAAAGAGAGAGAGAGAGAGAGAGAGAGAGAGAGAGAGAGAGAGAGAGCTCTACCTGTGTACTCAAAGTGAGAAGTGTGGTGAACGACAGAGAGACCCTCGCAGGCACAGCTCTTCTGTCGATCCAGAACGAAACCCAACTGATGGCCACAATGAGCCCCGTAGGAATGTAGCTCTGCACCAGATGATAGCCAATGGCCCTCTTCAGATTCAGCATCCCCAGAAGACAGGAGAAATCGCCTAAAAGTCTTTTGGAAAACAGGAGAATCAGGGCCGATTCAGAGGAAATCGGGTCATCGCACATCAACTCTCTCGATGGCTCAAATTGGGTTTAGCCTTTGTTGACGTCTAGTTCAAAACTTGTGATACCCACATGACCACAAATCGGATTGTGGTGGGAATGTGATTCGGGTGTGATGTTTGTATGCGAATGAATGAGTGAGTGAGTGAGTTAGTGAACGTGTTTATGTGTGCGTTGTGTGTGTGTGGGTATGCGTGAGTGTGCGTGTAAGAGTGAATGAGTGTGTGTTTCCTCACCAATCCGACTAGAATTTGGCGTAATGGTGTAGTGAAAGACTCCGTTGCAGTATCCGTGCTCCATTGACAATATGTGATACTCAGGTAGGCCTATTTCCGGATTGTAGCGTATAGGCCCATCAATGAACCAGGTGGCATTCATCTCTGGCTTTACGTGTGCATCTGAAAGAGACAATTGTTGACATGTCAGACTACTTCGTTTCACGCGCGCGGGTGCTAAAAACAGGATGACAGTTAACGGAATCAGGGATTTGCAAGAGGCTTCGTTCGGTAACAAGCTAAAGGATCCCTGTTTTGACTTAGACCAGTGGCTTGGTTCAGTTTCTATTAACCAAAAGAGAATGAGAGAGAGAGAGAGAGATTAAATTAGTTCCCCCTTATGATTATCCTGGGCCAATTTCCCACCCTCATGTAGCGGCTATCCCGTCTCTCATTCATCTCTCTCTGATTTCTGCTCCCGCATGCATAGAAGCAATGAAAGATTGCCGGCTGGCGGGAATTACAGGCAGCCGGCTGTAGTCCTTACTTACAGCTGATAATCTTCACCATACAAGTCTGACGGTCAAGTGGGTAGTCCTGCAGATTCAGATGGCACGCTGAAATCACACAGTTCAAATTGTCGAGAAAAGGGCATTTTCGGTCTCACGCCGTCTGACAAAGGTGGTGTGAGATCGAAATAGCCTTCTACGTAGGTAACTGTGCTTACCCAGGTTCAAGGTGACCCTCGTACCGTAGCTGATCATTCCATCTGGTCCTATGAACATGTTAAAGTTGTGAACCTAGGGAATCAATACATGGAATGGGATACTGTAGTCCCTACCGTAACCTCGTGAAAATAGGCTGTTCTGGCATTGGCGAAGTAGAGGTCAGGGAGCCACCTGAAAGTCCAGAAGTACCAAATTATGTACTTCGCTGTGGAAGTTCGCTCTGTGAAGGTCAACAGTTAACGATAACAGCCAATCCATTTTTAGGCTTGCCGCTGTCGCGCAATGGTTCTATTTTTCAAACTTGTTTTTTGAAGATTCAATATCTGTAAACTTTACATTTTCTCCAGAGCGCTCTTGTCGTTAATGAGAACGTAGTCCGACTGATTGTGGCGCATTCTTTCGTCTCTCCAACTCATGTAAAGGTAGAGATCCATGTCAAAGGTCTAAAAGCAGTTGAAGATTAGCTTTTGAAAACAATTACCATCTCCGTTGATCGGAAGTTGCCTAAACTTTCCACATAGAAGCCAACGTGGACCCTCAAAGGACCTCCGCCAGAGTTTTTGGGCATCGCCTTTCTGGCAAGTTGACGGAAGACTGGGTGAGCATTGAAGTTACATAAAGCCCTGAAAAAACTTTTAGAGAGACAGCTTAAAGTAATAATGATTGCAATAAGGTTGTTATTTTGTCTCAACCAGATTACCGATTTTACTTTAAAATTCTTCTGAATAAAACACAACACAACAGTTTTTTTCACTTTGATTAATCGATGGCGCCGAGGTCGCGTCGCGGGCCTCGCGAATGGAGCGCGTTTACACAAACCGTTCAAATGCGGGAAAATTGTTTTCGGCAAGAAATACCAGAATCCCTGAATTTCAGCAATTTCCTCGATTCTTTCCGTCCAGTTCCTCCAAATAAAACTTAAAATGGCCCATTTCGTCAAATCTGTTTTCCCTTTTTAGCAAAACAATCACCCGCCGTTCTAATTGAGGGCGGTAGTTGTAAAACCCGCATTGATTGGTTTAAATCTTCTGCTTTGGTTACTGTAGGTCTTGGGTACTGTAATTTGGTTTGACCTTCAAAATGCGGAAGACGGATACTGTAACTTCCGGTCAATGGTTTGGCCTCAAGAGCCCAAATCAAAATGCGGAACCTCCTAAAGAAACGTCATGTTTGGGTTCGTTGCGATTCTTGGCGTTTGTTTATTCGTTTATCTCGTAGTAGTGTCTATGGCCCTCTCTTCTACCGGACGTCGTCGTTGGCCCCCAAAAACAAAACGATTCTTCCGGTTGCGGGACTCGCCAAGAACGCCCAACCGTCTGGTCCTCTTAGTACGAGGAAGCGCTGTTTTCCACTGAAACGGGCGCTTCGAAATTAGTCTTTTGCTTATGGTGGTCAGCTGGGGAGAGGGAAATGGGGGATGGAAATAGAAAGGAAAACCACGCGGTATGGCATTGGTCTCACTGGTCTGGATTTTTAGCGTTGGTTGAGTACAGAGACATTGTTTAACTAATAGAACAACCTACTTGAAACATTGGAGTAATATGACAAAAGCAAGTAATGCAAAATTGATGAAAGAGAGATAAACAGAAGAGCTATCCGATTGAGTCATCATACCACAGCTTTCACTTATTCGATGTGCCCTTTAGATTGAACAAAAGTTGTAAAACTTTCTACAAGGAAGTTTTTGACAAACAGCTGGAAATTAGTATTTCCCTTATTGACAGCCGGAAAGGCAAACGAAAGGTTGTAAATGAATAATCCTAAAAGGGAAGTGAACTTTTTGAAAGGAGAAGAGGATGAACATTGAGCAATACGGTATAGGAGATCATAGGCCAACTCAACTTATTTATTAAAGAGAAAACATTACGGTAACTCAACATTGCATTATTGTTTCCAAGATGCAAAAATAATTTAAAATCCGTATTTACATTCCAATTTTTCGCTGCGAGTTCTTTGAGCGGTCGCAGTATTTTTTAAAGTTGATGGGTATTGATCTAACTAATGTAATAATTATAAAAGTCAATATCCCCATTACCGTCCCACTTCCTGCTCTCCCGAAGGAGGTGTTGTTGTTTCCCTCTTCTCCGGCGACTGTTTAAAATTCTCCCCGCATGAATGCAAAATCGGCTTCGTATTTTGGGTGAAAATGATTTTCTCGGAAGTGAAGGCTATCCCTCACATTCTGAGGATTTCGGACAGTCGGCTGGAAAACAAAGTCCGCCGTTTGGTTCCCCTTTTCAGACTGACGTCTATCCCAAGACCACCCAAACAGGGAACAATTGAGCCCCGAGGCCAAGTGAGTCCTTCCTTTGACGCCTCGGGCGAAGTGAGAAAGGACGAAGACCATAATTGCAACCGGAAGTGGATCAAGCATCGGGTGAACTATTTTAGGCATTTCATTTCCTTGCAAACGGAAAGCGAAGAATTCGCGCGGTTTGCAATTACATACACTTGTAGTAGCTATGAGGAGATTAAGGTCCTAAATGAGGTAAGATTCTATGGAAAATATCTGGCTGATAAGAATGTGATGTTAAAATTAGCTTACAGTGCTTGCAATCATTTATCGATCGACGTGCCTGCATCTCTGACCGTTACATCTGCGACTCTGACGACTTATGCGTCTGCGTCTCGGACTTTTACTTCTGTGTCTCTGAGAACATGCGGATATACCTGCCTAACACATCTTATAGTCTGCGAAATGACGATGAAAAATTTTGAAAGGAGAAATTCAATATCACGGGCCAGTCCGGTCCTTTCAGAAAGGTAGAGTAGAAGAGGACCTACCCACTCGCTTCGCCTGGAAGTGAGCCATGTTTTGGAAGGAGAGTGCGTGCGATTGCACCCAAATCGAACCAAAGTTGTCTCCCCCAAATTGCTTAGATTACGTTTAAAAGTGGTTACGAATGACCAATGTTCGGTACGCAAAGTGGAAGGAATTGCTACTTTTCACGTAAGTCGCCAGTCTCCGAATAGGGAAAAGTCAGATGAAATCCGAAAATTACAATTTTGAACAACATTTTATCGAAGAAACAACGAGAGACTTTAAATGAATCATACTTTTACATGAAAATATCGCGCTGTACAATTAGCCAGCGACAGATTAAAGACGTGCCCCGATTCTAACCGCACTGATGGATTGCCACAAAAGAGGGATTTTTATGCTTCAGTGAGTGAGGAAGGAAGATTTCTTCAATAATTATTAAATAAGAAATTTTGAAATAACAAAAAGACAGTAGGACACAAATCTCACGTGCATTGGGAACACGCTTTTTGCGTGCCTTATCGGATCTGGGTGCTAAACTTGCAATTCGGGATTGTGTTTTTAAAAGTTTGAATATTGAATTACAGGCTAAATCTGTGATACAAAGGTGATTTTTTTCTATTAAGGCCTATTTAAAAATATCGATTTACAACTGGCGCACGATTTGTGCAGTGGGCGCACGCCATCTTAGATACAATGTTTTTGTGGTCTCGCATCGATATCCTATCTAATTTTCAAACGAGTATAGTTTATTAATATATAAACCATATTGAAAAAAATAAAATAACTCACGTGTGGGCGGAGATAAGGAGCAGCAGGAGCGGCGTACGCATCGTGGACTCCAGGGGGCGGGGCGGCGGCCGACCGAAGGAGACCCGCCCCGGGGGGCTGAAGGAGGGATTTCGAGAAGGACAGGGGCAGTGGGGGCAAATGAGCGGATTAGGCTTGGGCTCTCAGATCGACTCCAGATGTCCCGAGTAGCCAAGGGAGATCAAGAAATGGATTTGCATTGGGAGAAAGGATTTGAGAAGTCTGGGTTGCAGCGGAAGATTAGGCTTGTTTTGGTCTTGGGTTCATCAGGAGAAGCGCTCGTTACACGCCCCAAGTCAGAGCAGGGCCACGAGAAAATTAGTTGGAGCGGTGAAATGTGAATGGAACCTCTGAACTCAATAACACCTAGGGTGGTGGAGCAAGGAAGGAGGGAAGGGAGGCTTCTTTGTGTCTCAGTCTCTCTCTCCCCCTCCCCTCTCTTTCTATCTTTCTCTATCCCTCTCTTATTCTATCATCTAATTGTCGTCTGTTTTTTCTGGCGTCACATGACCAATGTCCTAGAGAAAGAGGAACTTCTGCAAGAAAATGGGTTGTCCTATTCTCGATCGGAGAACAGAGCAGCAAAATTACATCTCAAACTAAAAGAAAGAATAATAAAATAGAAGGAAAAAAAACAAAGAAGGGAGTGCTTTAGAGTAAAACGAGAGATCTTTCGGCGAGGACATAAAACATAATGAGCTAATTATGTCACAACTGCCGGATAAAAACAAATGTGTACCAGCAGCTTTCAACCCTTCTTTCTATCTTTTTCTCTATTTTCTCTCTATCTCTACGTCTCTCTTCCTTCCTTGTTTTTGTTAGTAAATAGTGGAGAGTTTCCCAAAGAAAGAGAGACGAAGTGAGGGAGAGAGAAATTCTAAAGAAGAAGAGAGTTATAACCACGGCAGGTCTCTCTCACTGGCGCGAAAGAGGCAGCAATTTCCGGAAATCCCTATTCATTATCCCTCATGCGAGTATATACTTCCAAAAATGTTGTTATGAAAGCAGCTGTTTTCTTTGTCAGCTAAATCCTTGTCTGAAGAACTTCTTTTGCCGAAAAACACTTTAACTTTTGAAAGCTCTCGAGGAAAAGACGTGAAAACTTCCTGGTAGAACGAATTATGTGTGTGTGTGTGTGTGTGTGTGTGTGTGTGTGTGTGTGTGTGTGTGTGTGTGAGAGAGAGAGAGAGAGAGAGAGAGAGAGAGAGAGAGAGAGAGAAAAAAGACAATAAAAGGAGAATGGAAAGAGAGAGCCTATTCCTAGGATCAAGTGCAACCCAGTGGCATAACTGCCGTCTCCTAAACAAATGAGCTATTCAGAAGCACCACGAATCAACGTATGTATGGCGTCATATGAGCCAGTGTCTCCATTCATGGATAGTGTTCAATCTTTCTAGAAGCCAATATGAAACTAAAAAGGTCCCTTGAAATCCAAAAAGAAGGAGGAAGTGATAGCCTTGAGTTGGAAACCTACGTTTCTTTACATAGGTTTAGAAATAGTATTTAAAATTTAAAATCAGATTAATATAATAGGTGGATTTTACATTCGAACTTTTCCATTGATAAGATCATCTTCAATTCGATTGTCTAAGGAAAACATGTGTAAGGGCCTTTCCTCACGGGAGACGAGAGACATATTAGAAAGGTAAAGAGGGAAGGTCAACATGGAAATGAAAGTATCTTCCTAGTAAGTGATTCCTTGCGGTCGTCGGGCGGACGGAGATTGACACATTCTCTCATAACAAACGGCTGCGGATTCAACACGGCCCAGCGATCAACGAAAAACAAGCGGGCAGCAGGAAGAGAGAGGAAGCGGTGGAGGATCAAAGAAGAAGGGGAAGAGAGAGAGAGAGAGAGAGAGAGAGAGAGAGAGAGAGAGAGAGAGAGAGAGAGAGAGAGAGAGAGAGAGAGAGGAGGGAGAATCTAAAACAAAGAAACTCTGTTGTGTCCATTCAGGCCGAGAATTGGAGGCGAAAAACAAAGAGAAGATTCAATTAGGAGTCAACATCCGAAGAATAGAAGAATTCCCCAATTTGTTTATAACAAAAGCCGGATGACGATAATCCACAGTGTCCATTCTTTCGCCAAATGAGCTCGAGAAATCCAAAGATTGGCTTCCTGTAAATAAACACAGTTGGCCAAAATTGGGTTAGAAATAGAAAAGCTTAGGATGTTTGAGCCTTTGTTCTCTCTCTTTCTCTCTCTCTACCTCTCTCTCTCTCTCTCTCTCTCTCTCTCTCTCTCTCTTTCTCTCTTTCTCTCTCTCTCTCTCTCTCTCTCTCTCTCCAACTGTACCACAATCAATGTCGTGAGCAGCACTTGTGCGTTTCCGTCCTTCCATTGTGTTATTCTCGTGCCGTTCTTGAATATGCGTCTGTTTTGCCACTCGAACACCCTCGTTTCATTCTCCACGGACAACACAATACAAGTTGAAATTTTAACAACAACGCGATAATTTAGTAGCTCTGTCTGGTGCTGATCACAGGTGAGAAAGTGAGGATTACTGTTAATTGAAGTGAACTTTCGGAAGAATTAAAGGGGCAGTCAGGCGGCTTTTGCAACTTTGGGTCATATAAAAGAGAAAATTCAACTGTACAAAAAACTCTTTGGGACCTTATGTCGGAAATTCCTAGTTTCTGAGATATTCAGCCTCAAAGTGCCCGATTTTGGGGTTCCATCCGCAGAAAGTGCGGATGGCCCGGACGGTCAATGTGTTCTGCGTTTAGTGGCGTTCAAATTTGAATGAGACATTGAGGGAAATGAGGAGTGCGCGAGACAATTTAGCATTTTTTAATATGCAAAATGGCCGACCGTATCCTATCAAAACGAAATGAAAAGGCCCCTGACTGTCCCTTTAAGAATGTGTGGTTTTTCCATAGACAGTGAATGAGAGAGTAAGAGAAAGTGGGAGAGAGGAGAGATAGACTCCATGGTGATCTTCGCTTTTACTATTTCAAACACGAACTTGGGTTATTTTGAGTCAAAAACACCTTGAAATCCCACCCTCTGTAGTAAACAGAGTGTCGTTTTCAAATCGGAACAGACGCTGTTTCGAAAGTGTAGTCAACAGGAGAGGGCGACAGACGAGGGGACCCATTCGTGGTTTTAGATGAACACCTGGTTTGAATTGGACCACAGGCGGCGCTTTACAGCCCATCAGCAGAGGTTTTGGGAAAGAGTTGACGCCTGGACGAGAGTTGTTTGGGACGACGGTGGGAGGACGAGGATTAGTCGGATGGCAACACGCATTGTTCATCGTCGGAGGAAGGAAAGCAAAAAGACAACAAATGACGGATAGGTGCCTCTCTCTCTCTCTCTCTCTCTCTCTCTCTCTCTCTCTCTCTCTCTCTAAATTCTTTCCCCATCTTTCTCTTTTCTGTTCTTGTCTCCAAATCGCCGTGTCCTAGAGTTGCAGGTGACTTTATGCTGAAGCGGATCGCAGGATCGCCGCCTAGATCGATGTTCCTATCGCCCTCTGATCTCAAAGTCGACGTGTCGGCTCCCGTCCCGACCGAAGTCTCCCTTCCCAAGGCTTTTTTGTTCCATCAAGTGGATGCTCCATTCCCCCAGGAAGGAAGAACCTTCAGAAGACATGAATTGGAATCCCAGAAGAATTGCCTACTACCTCTCACAGAGCAGAAGGCTATTCAGAAGACACTCGGCTCCTGTAGCAGAATGGGTCAGTTTTGTTTCTAATTGCTAATGAAGGTTGTAAAAGACATTGAAAAACGTTTGGTTCAGATTTTCCGATTAGCATTAGTTTTGCTGGCTATTCTTGCCGGGTTGGCTTGGTATCAAAGGACGATCAACATGTGGCAGCTGAAGAACATCGGCGACACTTTCATGTCAAAGGATATTGGTTAGTGAGGGAGAGAAATAGAGAGAGAGAGAGATAGAGGAGTGTGTATGTGCGTGTGTGTGCGTGAGGTAGTGAATTTCCAATTTCCCTTTCAGGAACCCGTCAGATCATCCTGGGAACCTTCATCCGTCCAAAACATGAACAGAACGTAGATGGCCGTTACGCTGTGATCCATTTCCTTGGCGATGGCCGAATGGAGCATCCCCTATATTGTTTCTCAAAACAACCAGACAACCACTATCTAGGTTTATTCAATTACAAACTACCGTAACCTTCTGTTTATTTACAGTATCGCATGCCACAGTGCAGCGCATTCATAAAGGAAAGCGCACAGCGAACGACGTCTGCTCATGGGCTGGACACGTGGCAGAGTGCGAGATTGAGGTCCACGCCTTCAAGGAGTTCCGAATTTCAGCCACTCCTTTTGTGGAGGATTCCATGCCAATGCAGCCAGAACAACCAATCAGGTAAAGAGAGAGAGATAGAGAGATAGAGAGATAGAGAGAGAAGGAGAGACGAGGATATTTAGGGAGCGTCGCCACGATCTGGTAGTATGCGTAGCACCGATGTACATCTACACTGATTGGGAAATCATGCTGACAGGAATTGAGACATGTGAGTTTTGAGTGACAAAGAGAGAGTGAAATAGAAAAAGGTCATCAAATACCCTTTTTCAGGGCTCGCCCTTGGAGCTACCAAAATCGTCGTTCCAATTCAATCGGCTTCCACCTCCGCCTACAAGATTCTCAAGGAGTACGAGCGCCGTGGTCTGGTGATCCTTCGAGATTGGCCCAAATGGCCTATGCTTTCTGACACAAACCCCAATGGACTGGTTCTCAGCAGAGGTAACATTCACTCACTCATTTGCTCATTCGCTCACTCACTCGCAGTCTCCTATTTGCAGGAATCGAAGAGTCCCATGTTAACTGCCTCTTCCTAGTGAAGCCATGGGCCAACATGGTAGTTTTCACAGACATCGATGACATGCTTTTGCCCGAAGATCCACTTAAAGTCCGTCCGGGAGTTAACGTCCAAATTCTGAAGGTTAATTTATCAACTTTGACATAAGAGCACAGTTTCCAGAGTTTCTTCAATGAACACCCACAGGCTGGATCTCTGTTGTTTGAGCACAGGGACACGCAGTTCGCACTTCCTCCTCCCAGGGTTAGTTTCAGGCCGATTTACAGTTTCTTGGCCGAAGAAGTGAAGAAACATAGGTGATTTCAGGATGTTTCAACTCTTGAGAACTTCAATTTCGACTTTTTGCTTAACTCGAAGACGAAACAGAATTGTAATGTTTGGAGGATGAAGACGAGAGTTGTCGTTAATGCCAGTAAGTAGAAGGAGAGAGAAAAAAACATTAAGAGAGAGAAAGAGAACGAGAAAACTCTTTCCAGGTCGTGTGGATTCCGTGAACATGCACGAAACCGGCATTCACCGCTTCGGCTACGTCCAGACGAGAGTTCCCTGCTCCAAGGTCTCTTTCTTTCTCTTTTTCTCTTCCTCACTATCTCTATCTCCTACCGTAACCTTATTAAGGCCCACTTCTACCACCTCCGTCATTCCCACAGCTCCGTTGGCTCTCCCACCCCAATCGACATGAGCGGTCTCTCCACCCTCCTCAACAAGTACCCAAAAACGAGTATTTTCTAATCCTCTCTTCAGAGAATGGAGGACAAGACTCGACGATTTCAAGGAAATGATGTCCGTGCCATTGAATAGGTCATCTACGGAGAGTTTTGAGGTATTTTAGCTCTTAAAATTGAGAAAAGACTAGGAAATTTAAAGGACTTTGACCGTTGCATGAGCGCCATTAACGAGGAGCACTGGGGAATGAAGGTCTCCCGATGCCTCACCCCTCATGTCTGCTTCAGCCGACTGAAGAGGTACAATTCTCTGGAGAAAACAGTCAATTAATGTTTCTAGGACCGTTGACTGTGTTGCTGCCCGAGCCTCCTACTCCTTCTATCGTTCCGGTTCTGGCTATTTCATCCAGACGGAGAAGGTGGAACTAGGACCGTCGGATGAGAACTGTGAGGCCCCGGAAGGCCGATTCTCCACGGGAAATCACTTCTTTTCGCCTTAATAATATTTATTTTCAATAAAGTTTTTATAAAAAAAAATTGTAGATTTTTTGTTTTGTTATTTTGGCTGAGACGGAGGGGCCTAAAGCTCTCCCGAAATCCGCGGCCCGTCCGCTAGGTCCCCTTTTTAGCCACCCTTGATTGGTCTCAGAAGAAAAAAACAGAGAAAGATAAATTACACATAAACAGAAATAAGTCCGGCCCGGGTGTTGAAAATTCAGAAAGCGGCAAGGGTGACTCCGCGACGGTCCGACCTGGCTTTTCCCACATTTGAATCGGAACCGGGTGCCCCGAGCGGGATTGACATGGCCCTGGCTCGTCGGGCCGAGAGGCATTTTTAGGTCAGCCCGGCTTATCCAGCCAGGTCAAAAAACCAAACGGGCCGGACCTGGTAGGATAGATCCAGTAGTTCAACTCGGTCCGGTCCTCGTGTGAACCCCGATCGATGCAGATTATAATTTTTTTAAAACTTTGTATGTATTCTTCGTAACCAAGCACATAAATCATCCTTCTATCTATTTTACACCGCAGTTTCCCCAACGCAGTCCATTCCTCCCGTGTCGTCGATGAGTCACGGGGTTAAAGCCAGTGGCCGCAGTCGCCGCCGCCCTTGACGCATTCCCGGTGCGCTGAATTTGTTTTCCATTGGTTTATGGTCTTCTCCCGCTTTCCCCTTAATTACCCCCTTAAATAACTCATTTTCAACTAATTAAAGCTAATTTTTACAGGAAACTTAAAATCGTAGTGGAAGGAACACTTGGAGCCAATGTGGATGACCTGTGAGCGCTAATCCCGTGAGTTACGCTTTTTTATTACCTTAACCAGGTAATATCTCAGACTTGGCTTTATTCAGTATCTTGCTTGCATAAAAGTAAATTTTAATTGTATAAATCCCCCGAATTTTGCGATAAAATCACGTTTTCATACCGGCTGAGTGGCACTTTTTAGTGCCAGCTGACTGGCAGTAGCACTTTAAATCAATTTAAAAAAATTTAAAGTGCTAATTAATTTAATTTATTCGAATAAACCCTGCTTTTCAGAGACTGGAGGTACAAAACTTCTGCCGGTGACGAGTTTCCTTATCTATGCTTTCAAAATGGTGAGTAAATTTCTGATAAATTTACTTTTCAATTATTTTCTTTTTAATAGTTGTATTTCTTTTTTCTTTTCTTTGAAATCAATTTAACTTTAAGAGCGAAGCCCGCCTTTTCCAACCACCCGACTGGTTTGGTTTTTTCCCTGGATTTTCCCGGGCACGATTATATTTGGTCTTTTGGTTTTTACAGAGAATCAAACCAGCCGGGTTGTTTGAATTTTTCGCGCCACGGCGCGTAATGGCCAATTTTAATAATATTTTCTTCTAAATTTCTTTAAAAAAGTATACTTCTTTTTTTCCAGGGCCAGGGTACATCAAACAATAACTTAGAACGGGATGTCAAGAACGGAGAGCTTCTGGGTAACGAACACTATTTTGGATTAGTAAATGTGGGTTTCTCTCTTTTAATTTCGATTTTTTAAAATTCAATTTTAAAATTTGTTTGGTGTTTCAGTTTGGAAATACCTGCTACTGCAATTCCGTGTTACAAGCACTTTATTTTTGTCGCCCGTTCCGGGACAAAATCCTCCAGTATAAGCAGCAGATTAAGAAATCTGGTGGGTTTTCTAGTTTCCCCCCTTGGTCCAGAATTTACTGTTTCTTATGTATTTTCTATATATTTTTATTTGTAGGACAGCAGAAGGACAACCTGGTGACGTGTCTGGCCGACTTGTTCCACAACATAGCCACACAGAAGCGGAGGGTCGGAACGATTGCACCGAAGCGCTTCATAACCAAGTTGAAAAAAGAAAATGGTAGGTTTTTGGGGATTTAAAGGAAGGAGAATTTCGTTGCGGGACCACTTTCTCAGACCTTTAAAGTACTCGTTTTCAGAACTCTTCGACAATTACATGCAGCAAGACGCCCACGAATTCCTGAACTACCTCCTCAATACGATATCAGAGACCCTGTTGGAGGAGAAGAACACAGAGAGAAATAATCCAGAAGAGAAGAAGAAAAACGGGACCCTCCGGAGAGGGACTGCATCCTCGGCCACGGAACGGAGGGAGGAGGAACCAAGGTGGGAACTACTTTTAGTATATGAACAATTCTGAGATTTAGTGGCCGACCGGATGTCTCATGGGTGCAGGAGATATTTCAAGGGACGCTGACCAACGAAACGAGATGTCTCTCCTGTGATACGGTGGGTTTCAGAGGAGACGAAAGGCCTTTGGTTCACAGAAGGCCGACCAAGCGGCATTTGTTTTTCAAAAAAGGGGTCCAAGCGGCCTTTGGTTGCCAAGCGGGTTAAGTACATCCTTAGGCTGCTAAAAAGCGGTCCAATCCACAGAAAATCCCTGTCACCTAAGATCATCCTTTGCAGGTTTCGAGTAAGGACGAAGATTTCTTGGACCTATCAGTCGACGTGGAGCAGAACGCCTCGATCACCCATTGCCTTCGTGTCTTCAGCGAGACGGAGACCCTCCAAGGAGACCAGGTCTCTCCCCTTTCCATCTTCCAAGAATCCTCTATTTCAGAAGTATTTCTGCGACATTTGCTCCTCGAAGCAGGAGGCGCAGAAGAGGATGCGCATAAAACGGCTGCCCCAACTGCTGGCCCTCCATCTAAAGAGATTCAAGTTCCAAGATCAGATCGGCCGACATACAAAACTCTCCTACCGCGTCCTTTTTCCACTGGAACTCAGGTTATTCAACCTGGTGAGTGAGGTAATTCCCACACAAGCAGAGGCATAGGTTATATTTATGAAAACCATTTAATTTGTTTAGAGCGACGATGCTTCGAGTACGGACCGCCTGTACGACCTCGTGGCAGCAGTTGTCCACTGCGGGGCCACGCCCAACCGAGGACACTACATCACACTCGTCAAGAGTTCCAACTATTGGCTTCTATTCGACGATGACATTGTAGATGTGAGTTATTTAAAGGTCTGAGTGGGGATTACTGTACTCTTCTCCTTCTTAGCAGACTGGAATACGGTAGTATGTTGTTTCACTTAAGGTTCTCGGTTACTGTAATTTTCTTTCAGAAAATGGACATCTCTTCGATGGAAGATTTTTTCGGTCTGACAGATAGCACTGGGACTGGGATGCAGAAGAGCAACTCTGAATCGGCCTACATTCTCTTCTACCAGGTACTCTCTCTCTCTCTCTCTCTCTCTCTCTCACCCCTCTCTTTCAGGCAAGAGACGCTCCTCAAACGATGCTTCGTCCCAGTGGCTCTGGCCCCGTGTCCGTCTGACCCCTCTCCCCCTAGGCACTCTCTCTGTGTACATTCGTAGTTGAATTAGACCTCTGACTTCGTGATCATTCCCTCCGCAATAGGCACCTAATCGGAATCCGGGTTGTGATTTACGGTAATATTGATTGTGCGAAAGTCTGTACATAAGTATAAATACATAGAGTTTGTAATATGCTTTAATTTATAAATACTTTTGTATTTGTTTGTTTTTGTCTCTGGGATGGGGGAATTCATTGAAGTGCCAAGGCTTGCTCGTCAAATTCAAAATGGACACTACTCTGGAACCGGCTGATTTGAGAGGATATTGCGAGTTCTTTGAATTCTCTACCTCTGTCTTTGGTTTTCCGGTTACCAAATAATTTTGGAGCCATCGCATATACGGCTAGACAGCAACTGACCACATTCGTGGTGCACGGGTTTTCCCGTGTTTGTCATTTTCGTTGCAGGACCTGCCATCTTTATTTGAATCTCCAGAGTTCTTGTTTCTACAACTTGCTGTTTTATTTATTTATATTATAAATCATGTTATTTTAATATTTTCTTGTTGTAAGTCTAAAATTCATTTTCAGGACAATTAAACTAGATGGAATGAGTTCCGTGGGACCCATCAGTGCGTTTCCGTTTTATTCCAGCTTATTTGAATTTCAGAGGAGTTTTCCCTCCCGGATCCCTTCTCACAGGAGGGGAAGTTGATCTGTTTTCAATGCAGAGGTTACGAAAAGGACATTTACGGCAATTTCCCTGTGGAAGAATGGCTTCTGAAGAATATGAGGTACGTAGCTGGAAGAGTTCAGTTCTCGCGGGCTCCCAGGATACCGTTGAGAAATAGAAACCACGTAGTTTTATTTATTTTACTTTAGTTATTCAGATTATTCGCTGGTCGAGAGATCAAACCCCGTTTCTACGACTGGTTCACAACGATTGCCAGGCTGTCGAATGAGGAACTGACGCCCTTCCACACGGAATTGCCGAAATCTATCAGCACTCTATTCGACGAAGTGAGACAATCGTTGACTTTCCGAAGACATTGACTTCAGGTGGCAGATACTCTCAATGCTTCTGAGACTGTGGCGCAGAAGGCGAGGACCCAGATTCCTCTGTGCATCTTCGGTCCTGGAGACATCCCCGAGCTCTCCAAGCGATGCGTCGCCTTCCTCGTCAAACACTTCAGTTCCTACAGGGCTTGTCAGTTATTGTCTACGTTTCGTGGTGTTTTGTTTATTTTTAAATTTCTCTAATTCATATTTTAAGCATCCCACTGCCTCCACAACTTCGAATGTCCTCAGATTGAATTCGACGTAGTCCCCATGAAACAGGGAACAGAGGAGTACTTTGACCAGATCTTCTACAATTTCAAGACTCTCGCCGAAAATATGTGAGTTTCACTCAGTTCTCGCATATTCCCTGCCTTTTAGGCTCAATTGCGGACTGGGCTTCGCTCCGATCATGTCCACTGCGATGATCGCCACTTATTCTGCCATCTGCCGCGCCTATTTCTGCAATATCATTGAGAAGACTGGTTCTCTCAATAACATTCAGCTCCGTTCGGCAACATCCCTATTTTTGCCTCACAACTCCCCTGTTTCAGGTGGATAACCTCCTGCGTTCCTGGGTGGGGACCTTCCCATTGCTCGACGATTTCCGAGCCCATTCGATCGCCGATTCCTCCCACCGTGCCGTATGCAAAATTGTCATCGACCTCCTCGTGGACCAGGTGACCCCAAATATTACTGTAGTCTACCGTAATCTTTTGAGATCTACACCCTGGCTGTGGTAGATTTCCCCAGTTCCTATCCCGCCATGCAGACCCTGAGGTACTGTATGTCACAGACCATGGATTACGGTAGGGATCGTCTCGTCACGAAACTCATAGCCGATCTCAATGCAAGGCTTCTTACTGTAGGTACGTCAGGGCATACGGTAGTTCTATTTTTAACCCTTCTTTTAATAAATATGTCCATTTCAGCTGAGGAAACGTCAGTGATGCTGGATGGCTACGCGACTTGTGTTGAATCGCTGAGGGAACTGGACCCCTCCTGTTCCATTATGCACCGAGTGTGCTCTGTTATCAAGGAATACCTCAAGTAGGCCTCATTAGCTTACAGTGACGTTATACATTTGCAGGAAACGACCGGACACTGTGAGGAAAATCATCAACTACATTACTTCTGAGAAGAGGGATCAGCTGGCGGAGCATCTGGTTTCCTTTAGTTTTCTGAAGAGGCTAATTGGCATTTAGGGCACGAAATCTGGAACCGTCGTCGATCAGGAGGAGTTTGCGGGCACAAATGACGAGTTTCTGCCGGAGGCCATGGATATGAAGGAGTGCCACAAGTGGAAACCAGACCCTCCAGATGCTCCTGCAGGTTTGTCTCTTTGGCAACATCAGGTCTTTTCTGCGGATTCTGGGTTCTCAAGGATTCTCAAACCACTTCTCTCTTTAGGTCAAAGCAGCCACGTTCGCCAGTCGGCCGACGTCTTCAACATGTTGATTTCCGTCTACGGTAGCAAGGAGATGTTTGTGAAAGAGTACAGGAAGCTGCTGGCCGAGCGATTGACCTCCTTCTCCGATAAAGACGTAAGTCATTCGTCCCTAAATCCCCATATCCTTGAATTTCAGCCTGAATTCGAATTGCGCTACCTGGCAGTGTTGAAACAGCGCTTCAACGAAGGAGAACTGCAGCAGTGCGAGGTGATGCTGAAGGACGTCGAGGAGAGTCTACGCATAGACGTCATCAATAGCATCAAAACGGTACTTGGTTCGATCCCGCTCGGGGCAGTAGAGAACAGACTAATTTGGGCAAACGAAACGGTTGAATAACCTTTTGGTAATTAGAATATGCAGGGAGTGCCGATCAACGCCTGCATCATATCTTCCCACTTCTGGCCTGGCTTTGAAAATGACAAGAAGACGGTAGGAAATTAGAATACTGCAACTATTGGGTGTCAGGACATTCCGAAAGTGTTGGAGGATGGACTACAGGCCTACCAAGAGACGTACCAGTCACAGAAGCCCAATAGGAAGCTCAACTGGCTGAAGTCTTGGGGGTCGGTTCTCTCTCTCTCTCTCTCTCTCTCTCTCTCTCTTTCTCTCTCTCTCTCTAAAACTAATTTAGATGGGTCGACGTGGAAATCGAACTCGGCGGAGTGACCGTCACCCGCTGTGTCTCCAATGCCCACGCAGCGGTCCTCTACCTCTTCGCAGACAAAGGTAAATCCTTGTTTTCCATCAATAAATCCCTATTTTAGAGCAATGGACAGCGGCGGAGGTCTCGGAGCGATTGGGAATCTCAAAGGGAGTGGCCAGGCGGCGGCTCGAGTGGTGGAGCAACCAGGGGCTCTTTGTCCAGGTGGGTTTCTGGATACAGTGGTTCTTAATGTCCCTGTTCCAGGTTCTGCCGGCTGGAGCCACTTCGGAAGTGTGGAGTCTGGCTTCGAGTGCCTCTGCCCTGGAGACCGTCCGCCAGGGAGATGAGTCAGAAGACGAGGACCAGGCGACCATCGAAGACGTGGCGGATGCGGCCGACGCCCTGGAGGCCTACTGGATTTACACTCGAAACTACATTGTAAGAGTTCAGTGTAACTAATAATTTAAACTTGAAAATTCAGGCGCAAAACGAGAGTGTGCGTGCGGACAGAATCCACAAGATCTTCCGGATGTTCTCTTCCCCGTCGGCGCAGAGTCCCAGTCTGGACGTGGTGAACACCTTCCTCTTCCGGAAGGTCAAGCAGAACCTCCTCACTTTCCAGGGGGGCACCTTCCGCGTCGTCAAAGACAACGGGGCCAAGTGATTACGGTTATCCATCGATCCTCATGTTTCTATGCTTTGATGTTAATAAATCCCATCGCTCTCTGTTTTTCTTAATCCGAGGTGTCTGTTTCTTCGAAAATTCTTATCTTTATGAATGAAAGGGAAAGGATCGGCCTGGTTCCAATATTAAAAAAAAATGGGGTTTTGCTGACCCTACAAAAGTTTCGACGCAACTTGCGGGTCCTGCAACGAATGGCATATTATAATCGATTGTTAAGTCCATTGCTAAACATTTTGTGCTTTACTTTATTTTCGATAATTTCTTTCCGAAAGTCAATATTATGTGGTATTGATTTCTAATTAATATTTCATTGGTTGACTTTCAGAATGTTGAAAATTTTAAAAATCCCGCGTATTTTCAGTTCATTTTCCGCCCATTTAATTGAATGCAGGTTGGTCATCATACCTTAAACCATTAATTTTCGATTGATTATCCTGTAAAAACTGTCTTAAATTATTAGCCAAAATCTAAATATAGCCCTCAATTAATGGCGTGGCTGCTCCTTCCAGCCAGCCGGTGGGCCACGTTGCGAAATATGTCGAGATTTTGACAGGAAGGGGAAGACGGCGATATAAATGCTTGGAATTATTTCCACACAATTCCAGCCATTCTTTGCTGATTTTCAACGTTTACACATAACTTTAACTTTAACATATGACATGTGAAAAATCAATTTTTGTAGTATATTTTCGGGCTGGGCCGTGATTTTTCCTCTTTTTTGTGTGTCTACCTGAAGTAACCGTCTTGTCCAACAACTCCGTTGTTTAATTTTTCATTATTCTTTAATTTACTTTATTTTCAGACTTTCACTAGTTCTGTAGATGTCTTCAAAGCCAAAAGTGAGTTTTTCTAAATTTAAAATTTTCCAAAATTAAATCCAACGAGAGTAACCCAGGGCACGCGCTCTGATTATTAATAAACAATATGGGTGGTCTGCGCGCCTCACCGCAATCGCGCCAGCCGGAACCACTGGCACTGCTTCAGTTCAACGGACATCTTCCAACGACGTCATGTTTGCGTTTTTTGTTTGTCCCCCTTCCCGTCTGGCCCTCGCTTTTAGTAATTTAGCTTTCATTTGTTTTCGGAATTGTATATTTTACAGTAAACATTATCGATTTCCCTCCCCCATTCGTATTTTTCTCCAGTGAATCAGCCATTGTTTATTTAACCATAGGACAGATGATAAATAGCCGATAGCCTGCTGGAATGACTAGGATGGCCAGTCTACACAACGAGATCCACGAGGACGACAGGGAGGTCCTCGGAGGAATCCGCAAACGGAAGATGGACCTCATGGAGGAGATTGAAATGATCAAAAACGAGGTAATATTTTTAAATTTAAAATTTAATTTGAAATAAAAATAAAATAAACAATTTACATTCAGCTTCGAGAGGTCGACAACCAGTTGGAGTCGATGTACTACATGGATGACAGTGGAAAGTCCCGTTTGAAGATCGTCGCCAACGGTCGGTTTTTCTTTTTTAAAATGAATAAACGATGGGTTTCAGCCCGGAGGAAGTTCAACAAGGACCCTCTGACTGGGGTTCAGTACCTGATAGACCGAGGATTGCTAGAATCCAACCCCAAGTCTATCGCCGAGTGGATTTATCAGGTACGACACTTTCCATCCTGGAAACCAAATTTTCCCAAAAAAGCGATAAAATTGATTTAACTTGGGTTTAATGATGCAGAAAACCCGAATTATCGTTTATATTGCTAGAAAATATTCAAAATGGTTAAATTTCAGGGAGAAGGCCTGTCTAAATCAGCAATCGGCGACTTCCTCGGAAACCACGACCAACTGGCGATTAGCGTCCTGAAGCAGTACACTCGCTGTTTCGACTTTGCCGGCCTCTTTTTAGTAGAAGCCATTAGGTATTTCCCCTTTGCTCGTTTTTACGTATTTCCTTTCAGAATTTACCTCAAATCCTTCCGTCTGCCCGGCGAGGCCCAGAAAATCGACCGCATAATGGATAATTTCTCTCATCAGGTATCCCACTTTGCTATGGCTGTGTTATATTCTAATTCAGTATGTACAAGCCAACCCGAACGTCTTTCCTTCGGCCGACGCGTGCCATTCGATCGCCTTCTCATCGATTATGCTGAATACATTGCTCTACAACCCCAACGTCAAGGAGAAGATCACTCTCGACGGGTATATTGACATGTGCAAGGTATTATTCTAATTGATTCTTTTAATTAAATGTGAATTTCAGGAGTATCTGGAGAAGAACCTGGTTACTGTAGATATTCTGACTTCTATTTATGAATCCCTGAAGAGTGCTCAATTTGCGATGCCCCTGGAGGAAAGGGGATCGGCTACCATTCATCTCAATGCTGACAGGTCAGAATTTAAAATAATTAATTAAAATAAATTTTAGAGAGGGCTGGTTGTACAAACAGAGCAGTGGACAGTTCGTGGGACCGCTCGCCTGGAAACGCAGATGGTTAGTTTTTAAGCTGTTTTACTGACAATTTTGATAAACTTCTATACAAAAAATTGGAATTCTCTCGTGTTTAATTGAGATAATTGGTATTTTAGGTTTGTTCTGAGTGAGCAGTGCCTCTACTACTTCGAGCAGACCACCGACAATGAGCCACGTGGCATCATCCCTCTCCAGAATGTGGGAATCCGAAGGGTAGAAGCCTCCAGCAGACCCCACATGTTTGAGGTATTTATTCTATTTTGATTGTAAATAACCACATTTTAGATATTTTCCCTCTCAGAGGACCGTATTAAAGCTTGTAAAACAGAGCAGGATGGCCGATTGGTCGAGGGACGGCACTCCGTTTACAGAATCTGCGCCGCCAATCAAGAGGACCTCAGGGTGCGTTTTCTTTTTTATGAGGCACGGGCCGGCCCGTCATACTTCAGAAATTTGCTATAAAAACGTGCCAGCTAGTTGGCGCCAGGCACCTAAGTGGGTGGAAGCAGGGGTTTCCGGGCTGGCTCGTTTAAAACTGTAAGTTTGATTTAATTTCCTTCCATTTTCAGGCCTGGATCGAAGCCATAGCCGCCGCCATCACCCACTACCCGATTCGTCCGCGGAGCACGCACTGATTGGACTCTCAGTCCCATTGTCTATGTCTCGTTTAATTAATCTCCCCCGAAACGTGTTCTGTACAAGCATCTGATGAAACAAGCGCGCGCCTGGGTTACTCTCTTCACTTTAGCGCGATTGTTCTATTTCTCACAAATAATAATGAACATTAGTATTAAAATAGAGTTTTAATATTTTAAAAACAACAGGAAGTGGTTCATTCGTTGAATCATCCCCGATGGGCAGTGGGGGTGGAGCAGCTGCAGAGGAATGGCCAGCAGCAGGAACAGCAGGAGGAGGACGAGTTCGACCCCTTCAGAGGACTGGAAGGAGCCCTTTCGAACAACGGTGAGGGTAAATTGGAATTAAAAACAACGATAGTTCCAGATGACGTGGTGTGTTCCTCCTGTAAATTCTCCATCGGACAGGAGAGCGATCGATCGGCCATTGTGGCCCACTACCAGAGTGCCTGGCACAGGTGGCTTAATTCAATTGCCCAATGAATGCGGTATCGATTTTCAGGCGGAATCTGCGCAGAATCGCCAGTGGGAAGAACCCCGTATCGGAACAGGACTTTGAGGATGATAAGGAAGGTACGGTAGATATTAAAATACAGTAATCTAAGTAGGTCCTAAAAAGTGTACTGTACATCTAAATTGTGCTGTTACTTTCTAAACACAGAATTCAGATGAGGTGTCGCAAGAGTCTTCGGACGAAGAAGAAGAGGAACTGGTCCTCTCCTCCAAGAGCCGAGTGTTCTTCCTCCACAACGACATAGTTTTCTCTATCCACAGGTTGTTTTCTTTAGTTTTAGTCTAAATTAGCCATTTCCAGGTCGATTCTCCCGGATGGCGTCACTTTTCCCACCATGGAGACCTTCGTTCACCCATTGGACTGCGCCATTTTCCTCCTTGCCGGAGGTCACTTCGCCGGTGCCGTTTTCAAAAAGTAACTTTAAAAGAAGAAGAAAATCAAATTGATTGTTTTAGTGACCGGATGGTGGTGCACAAGACGATTCAGCGGTACACTGTGAGGGCGAAGCAGGGAGGGGCGCAGTCGGCCAACGACGGCTCCAAAGGGGCCGCTCTCAGTGCTGGAGCCGCGCTCAGGAGGTGAGGTTGCCTGCCAAGTTGCCAGAAAGCTGCCCAAGCGGCCTTTGGTTTCCTCCATCATACATTTGTTTCAGGTACAATGAGCGTACCCTTCGTTCCGAGATATCTCAGCTGATCGCCTGCTGGAAGGAGGAACTCTCCTCGGCTCCTTTGGTTTTCATCCGCTGTGCCTCCTACCAAAGGGCCACCTTCCAAGTGGACAATGTGCTGGAGAAGGAGGATGTCAGGATACGGTAATCATCCCATGAGTCCTTCTAAACCCTCATTTAGAAACATTCCCTTCGAGACCAAGAGACCCAGTCTGGCCGAATTGTCCTCCACCCGGCAGCGACTGGCTTCTGTCTTCGAGCACGGACCTAGGGAGGAATTTCTGAAGAATCTGGAGGCCGAGCGGAAGGTGAAGAAACCGACGGCCCTGCAGAGGAAAAAGAAGGAGAGTGATAATCTGACGGTGCCGGAGGAGGATGAGGAAAAGGAGCAACCGACGGGAATGAAAAAGGTTGGTTCTCGAAAGACTGGAACTGTATCTGGATACTGTATATTTAAAATGTCCCAGAATGAATTTCTTGCTAATTCTTTCATTCAGAAGGATCATCTGAAGCCGGTTCGTGAAGAAGAGCCGAAGGAGGATCTCTGGCCCCTGGTCCCCCGTGATCTCCGGATGAAGCTTTACGATCTGATCAGGGAGGATAAGGCACATGAGCTGAAGGCGGAAATTGAAAGAGCCAAACATGTCTCCGAGGTAGATTTTCCTCATTTTAACTTAAAACGCTATCCAAGAGGCTTTTGGTTATCATAAAGCGGTAGTTGGCGGATTGGTATGATAACAAAGTATTTAGACCCTTCGCTACGTGGAGGAACGGACCTTTGCCCCGGATGGATCCACTTTCCTCCACATGGCCGCCTCTCGCGGATTGGATGCCGTGTTATTGGTTAGATTTCTAAAGAGATTCATTCCAATCGCAGTTTTCAGTTCCTGTTGGAGTTGCGATGCGATCCGTCGGTGAAGAATGAGGAGGGAAAGGTGCCGATTTCCGTCTCTTTGAATAAGAAGACGAAGGATGTCTTCATTGACTACAGGGCTAATAACCCGACAGCGTGGCCAAACTGGCAACGGTGAGATCCTTTTAAATGAGAAAAAGCTTAATTTTAGGACTTTCATTCCCGAGGTGGAAGAGTTGACGGAGGAGCAGAAGGCGAAGCTCCAGGAGAAGAAGAAGGACAAGAAGCAGCGGCAGAAGGAGAGGCTGAAGGAGCGCAAGGCCCAGGAGAAACAGGAGGCCGACGAAAACGTTGGTTTTTGTATTTTAAAGGCCTGGAAATTGCTATTTCGACCATAGTTGTGCCGTAACCCCTCTTGCAGAAGGCGAAGGAGGCGTTCCTGAACCTGACGGAGCGAGAGAAACGCGCCCTGGCCGCCGAGGCTCGTCTGGGAACCCCCGCCCGGTGCGTAAACGTAAGACTACCGTATCCTTGGGTACTGTAACGCACTCTTTCAGTGTGGAAATGCGTTGCCGCCGACGCCGTTCGAATACAACTCGATTAAGCTGTGCAGTCCCGCCTGCGTCGCTGTTCATCGCACCCGAAATCTGTGATATCTTAAGTGATATAAATACATTTGTTACGGTTTCTACCTTATTCCTTAGCGTCTTAACGTTAATTATCTTCGTATTGTGGAATTTGCAATTTATTAAAAGTTATTCAGGCCTTGAGATGAGAGCTCCCCGACTGCTGTCTCCTCTTTCCAATGGGTGGGTTTGTTCAGAAGATTAGTCTGATACCAGGCAGCCTGAGGCCGCTTTTAGTCCATGTTGTTTTCTAATTGTACCCATTCCAGCCTGTGTCTGTGCAGCTACGACCCCGTGCAGGTGTCCTACATGCAGGAGACCTGCATAGCCGTCGACGAGGAGGACCGCGTGATCGGCCAAGTCTCCAAAGTAGACGCCCACGCCATTCCCGGAAGTCGGTTAGACCTTTAATTATAAATTGATGGCTATTTCCAGTGGCCCTCCACCGCGCTTTCAGCGTCTTTGCCTTCACTCCGGAGAAGAAGTTGATCCTCCAGAAGAGGAGTGACAGCAAGGTTGGATTCTAATGAGATTGGGTTGAATCAAGGGTTTAGATTACTTTCCCCGGCTTGTGGACCAACACCTGCTGCAGCCATCCACTGCACAATGCGGAGGAGTTGGATGGCGCGCGGGGAGTGAAAAGGTAGCCTCAGATTGATTCACCTCATCCTGTGGATTCTGTGTCACTTTTCCCGCCCAAATATGGTATTTTTCAGAGCAGCCGTTCGAAAACTGGGCCACGAACTGAACATCAGTGGAGTGTCTGAGGAGGAATGCCTGGTGCTGGGACGCTACCTCTACAAAGCCTCCATGTCCGATTCCCCCTGGGGAGAGCATGAAATGGACTACGGTATCGTCATCCGCAATCTGGCCATCGAGAGAGTGGCGCCGAATCCGGAGGAAGTCAGCGAGATCTGCGCAGTCGGTGAGGAGGAACTGGCCCGTTGGATTAAATCAGGTACGCCTCAAAAGAATTTCAGTCTTCTATCTTACAATCCGACTCCTTACGGGTGTGAAGAACCGCAAAACAAACGCTTCTTTGCAGAACCCGCCTCGTTCTCCCCGTGGTTCTCCCTCTTCTTCCGGCAGTCCCATCTCTCCGATTGGTGGTCCCGTCTATCCGCCCTGGAATCAGTCTCCGACCTCAAAATAACTCGTCTCAATTGATCCCTGCCAATACCCCTCATTTCCCTTTCTTTCTGTTTTAGCACGGGTAGTTGCCATTATTTATCATTTTGTCATATATAAAGAATTCATTATTTGTCATTTTGCCTTCACGAAGTGGTTGTACCACTAATTACCTTTGTTTCTTGTCTGTCTTCTTATTGTTTCAATGCAGAATTCAGGATGCATAACATATACGCCCGTGGAAACGCCGTGTTCGCCTTCATGCTCTGGGTGCTGGCCGCCGTCACCTTCGCCTGTTTCCTCACGACCGTCTTCTCCGACTACGGATGTGACGTGCAGGTCACTGTCAACAACCCACGAGTGTGAGTCAATCTAAGCCACGCCCACTTTTCTGTGGTCACAAAGGTTAGACAACTTTAAGTTGCCTAAATTGAGGTTAGAAAATGTTAACCACGGGAATTCAACAGCGAAAAGGGAAAATACATGTTTCTTATTTCAGGAGATCTGTGGTCGACTACTCTTCCGAAACCCAGAAATCCGACCTCGGCATGCTCGATTTCTCCGTAAAGGCCGATTTCACTAAGGTGTTCAATTGGAACGTCAAGCAGCTCTACCTCTACCTTGTCGCCGAGTACGAGACCCCCTCCAACGTTTGTCATCTTCTGAATTCCACATGAAGTATGCTTTAGAAGATGAACCAGGTCATCCTCTGGGACAAGATCGTCATGAGGAGCGAGCGTGTTGTCATCGATGAGCGCAAACTGCAGAGCAAGTACTACTTCCTCGACGATGGAGCCAACCTCCGCGACCACCAGAACGTCACCCTCGTCTTGAGGCACCGTCCCTCCTTCATTTCATGAAATAATCTCATTTTCAGGTACAACGTGGTGCCCAACGCCGGCTACCTCCGCCTGGCAGAGTCCCACGGACAAACGGTCGTCAAGTTCCCCGCCACCTACACGACGGCTAAGCATTGATTTCCCTCCAACGGGTCCCGTCGCTTTCCTGGGTTTTGTGATGGTTTTCTTTGTCGCTATCTGTTCACCAAAGTTTATCTGCTATTTATCGTGTCTTGTATAATAAAATGTGGACAATCACGTATTATGGTTATTATACATTTATTAAACAAGTAGTCTACAACCGGCTGTAGCCATCCTCCTCTTCGTAGATGATCCTCAGAGAGCTGTTCGGTCTGTACTCCTCCTCTTCCTCCTCCATCGGTTCCTCCTCCCCCATGTGACCTTCCATCGCCTCCTCTTCTCTCCTGTTGGCCTCTCCCCTCTCCTCTTCCTCATCGCTGGGCACTTCAACCACCTCCTGTCCTGGCTTGAAGTTCCGATCGTGCTGGAACAGAGCCAACGGCGCAACACTGCGGGAAATAGAGGAAATCAACTGAAAATTAGATTTGAATGAATAAACAAGTAAATAACCCTGTGCATGGTGCAGTAGACATTCCCACAGGCCTCGATGTCGACTTCTCTCGAATGCTGGCAAGAGGCGCAGACCTGGCGTACCATGGCCATGATGCGCTCTTCCCTGGCTACATTGAGGGTGGCGAAGAGGTAGCTCTTGTCTCTGGAGACACAGGAGCCACACCAGGGGACACTTCCAGAAGAGATGCACTTCTGACTGAAAAGGAATGTAATTTGCTGCAACCCCACTGTCATTGTCTTACAGTACCCCATGTTACTGTATCTCCTATTATCTGTCATACCTGAAACAGTCGCGCCCTCCATCGTCCAAATACTCGATGGTCATTGGAATAAGGTCCGTCACCCTTCGAAGAGCCGCCAGAATGTGCGCTCTCACATAGTACTGTATATTTATCTGAAGAAACTACCGTAATCTCCCATGGATCCTATACCTTTAGGTCAGGATCATCCAGAAATTCGTCGATTGAACGAACACTGGCGATGACATTCGGGTTGGGATCCCCACTGACCATCACATAGGGCAGTCTTTCTCCGCGAAGGGGGTAGTATCCAGGACTGCGAGAGGAATAGTACCGAAAAGAAGAGAATAAAGGATTACGGTATAAACCAACTGGGCTATTTTCTTCTGAGGCACGGGTGTTCGTTCATCGTAGTCTCCTCTGTACTCCTTGCAGAAGATGAATTCGGAGAAGTGGAGGTTGTGGAGGGAGGAGAGCTTTCGGTCAAGGTAGCCGTAGAAACGGGAGTATTTGTGCTGCAGGATCAGTTCCAAGGACCTTTCGAGGATCTGAAAGAAAGGGTTAGAGAGAGAGAGAGAGAGAGAGAGAGAGAGAGAGAGAGATACCTTGGCCACAATAGGACAGGTGTCCCTGCGAACCGTCTCGATTCCCTTGGCGTCCAGTTTCGGAGTATCCGTCTCTGACTCGAACATCCATCCCGCGTACCGTTTCTTCGTCTCCAGGACACAACCACTATACACCTAGAAAGGGCAGTTTTAAAAAATCTTTTTGAAGGTAACCTTCTCCAATTTGAGAACGACGGGAGCTGGGTTGTCGGCAGTCACAGCGGCGGCGATTCGGCGACCAATGGCAAAGGCTTGCCCAACTGAAGCACCTGCAAAGAGGGAGACTGATTTGTCCTAGAGAAGCAGAGAAAAAGATGTAAAGACACATATTTCCAAAGTCTCTACCTGTCACCAGTACAAACATGCTGTCAGTGTCTCCGTAGATGACCTTCGCTCCCCCGTAGTCTCCCTCCGTCACCGTAGAAATGGCCCTCTCCAGCGTCTCCCTCCCCTTGGCCAAGATGGCATCCGCCACCTCCACACAGGGCATCCTTCCACTCCAATTGGCAGCCGTGTAGCCGTAGGTCACATTCGCCACCAGCTTTAACGCCAGCTGGCGCGCGTCCAAGATCCTCAGAAGCCTCTGAAGAAAGAATTCCAAGACATAGATGGGGGATTTGCCTTGCTCTTGGTGTTCTTCATAGCCGTCTTGACCATAATCCTCGCCCCGAGGACTTCTCGAAGCATAGTTGGCATTACGCCCTGCATCGTGCCGACTTTGGCAAAAGCAGCTGACAAGGGAGAAGTGTGGATTTCTCGAGATGAGGCAACGTCACGGAAGGATTCCTTCTGAAAAATTGATGTATCTCTAAGAGAATGGTCACCCACGTCTACGGCATACTGTAGCGCTCCGACCTGGATGTACCGTGCTCCCAAGTCTGCAGCGGCCGCCAAATGAGGGACCTGAACTGGAACGTTGGATCCTCAATTTAAGGTACTAACCTTTCCAAAAAGAGTGGAATAGCAGTAGTTGTAAGCGATGACCATCGAAGGGTAGAGGGACTGAAAGTCGAGGACAATGACAGGGTCGTGGTAGACCTTCGACTTTGGCTCCAGAATCAGCTGCAGTTGTTCAGGAGCACACATTCTGAAACGGGTATTGTAGTTAGGATTACGGTAGAATACATTATCTTGGATTACTGTAAGCCTAACCTATCTCTCTGCTCCGGGGTCACCGACGGAGCCACAAAGTGCAGCTTATGCGCCAATCGCAGAAGCATCGACTCCACCCTCAATTGAGACCCTCTCGTCCACACCTACAGAAGCTTTAGTCAAACATTTTTGAGTACAAACCTCATGGAACTGAATTCCATAGACTCTGGCCATCTCCGCATTCCGGATGAACCAGTCCATATGGTAGAGAAGGGAGATATTCATGTGAGTCAGTCGCTGGAGGTGTTCGTGGATAGGACGTCTGAAATATTGGGATATTGAGTGAGATGAAGAAGAATCTGACCCAGCTGCGACGGCGATGCTAGTGTACATTTTAGACAGCGATTTGTTTGTGAGCAGAGGCATCCGCTTCTTCAGAATATGGAGACATGCACTTCCTGCGTCGTAGGACCTAAAAGAGGGCTTAGAGCGGTTTAAGGTTGTCAATAACACCGGAAAGCGACCTGAGGCTGCCGGAAGGCTTACCTCAATTTCAAGTCCCTCCTCACAGTCCTCCACACCGATTCCACCAATCGCCCATCCACGTCTCTCATCAGGGCGGGGTCCCGCTGCCACGGCTTGCGAGCTGAAATAACCTCCATTAAGAAGGCTAAAGACACCCTACAATTGGTATATCTTCCCAGTTTTCTGTGCAAAGTGTCTCCTGAACCGATGACTTCACTCCTCTTCAGCATATAACCCCAGGAGAGACGATCCACATCGTATCCAATCAGAATATCAGGGTCATACCTTAAAAGTATATCAGGAGAGTCAAGACGAAAAGTACCTATTGATAATTTCTGCGACTTTTTCGAATATCTCAGCTTCATCGGAGACGATGAAAGTATTCGGGGAGGAGATTATCTAAAATAAATTGTTTGAAGTAGAAAGGTACGATAATATGACGTTGTGGGGGATTACGGTGATGACGCGGTGGAAGGAGGGAGCCTCGGAACAACAGGCATCCGTGGCTATGCATAGGGAGACGGCGAGGACTGGGTCATTCTGAAAGAGAGATTATGGTGTGTGTGTGTGTGTGTGTGTGTGTGTGTGTGTGTGTGTGTGTGTGTGACTCACCATAGCATCGGGCATCGTGTGCTGAGTGAAGGCGAACAGTTCTAAACTGGCCACACAGACATTCCTCGTCTCCTCGATATGTCCATCCGTGGCAGCCGCGTCATCAGGAGACGGCGTCTGTTCCAGATCCGTCCTCTCAATCGTATCATCCACAAACAGCATCTTCTGAATTCCCTCTTGAATTCAAATCTTCCCATTTATAACCAACGTTTCTCAGTGTGGCCTGAACGCGGTCAATGACCGCCGGGACTGCCTGTGGCACAACCACCACCGCTGCTACATCAGCCGTCTTTTTCTTCTTGATCCTTCGGTGCAGAGGAAGGCGTTTCTTCGGTTTAAGCCAGACCCTGTGAAAGTGCAACTGTTGTTCTGTTGTAATTGTAACTGTACCCGCCGCTCTGATTCGCAGGAAAGTTGGGGATGGAGTTATCTCCGACACGGATTTCAGATGCAGGTACGACAGGGACTGTCGTAGTTAGACGCTGGGTGAGGAGGTCTGGTTCCTGAGGAGAGTTGTTAGAGAGAGAGAGAGAGAGAGAGAGAGAGAGAGAGAGAGAGAGAGAGAGAGAGAGAGAGAGAGAGAGAGAGAGAGAGAGAGAGATGCATAGATAACCTGTTCCTTTCTCCTTTCCTCCTCCCCAACTTCCTCAGTCGTCTCCTCATGCGGCTGTTCCTCTTCTTCTTCCTCCTCTTCGGCCTCTTCCATAATCTCCTCCTCCTGCCATTCTTCTCCCATATCCTTCGTCTCATTCCATCTCGCCGTTCCATCAATCATCTGTGACCAAATCACCTCCGCCTCCCTTCCATCCACATAGGACTCATCCAAGGGCGAAGGAATCATCGTTCCTAAAAAAAGAAAATGGATATTAGTTCAGTAATGTTCTAATCTCACCGTCTAGGTTGACCTCTCCCTCCTCTCTCATCTTAGTGGCGATGGATCGCAGACGTGCCAGGCTCTCTTTCTCAGATCGGATGACTGGGTAGGGGCGGGGAGTGTCTGAAAGAGAAAGATTTTAGGATGGCAACTACCCTAAACTCACACTGGTTGAAGGCGTCATTTAGGGTTCGATTCTGAAGCTGGCAACGTTCGGCCTCCTCCTTCCAGATGTACTCCAGGCCAGGATTCGATGAATGGACTGAAAAGTAAATGGTAATATCGGTCTGAGGCTACCGCTGACCGTTAAAAGCGGTCTGGGGCTGCCAATGTAACATATAAACTAACCATTTTCAGAATGCAGCTGGGCATTCATAATGTCAGAGACATGGGCGTCGACCTCGATCCAACAAGTAGTAGAAGCAGCTGTCGGAGACAACAGGCCACCACTTAAACAAACCTTCCTCATCCGATTGACTTCAACTCACTTGGTCCTCACTTCACCAACAGTCAGCCCTTCGTACAACACATCTGGAACCCCAATTCACACGGCATCTACAGTATCCCACCTGCGTCTGATCTCCCCTCCGAAATACGGTATTTAGCGCTCTTGAAACTGACCCAATCCATTCCAAAGATGGAGTTGTCTATGAAAAACTGAGAACACTGAAGAAAGGAATGTGGAAAGTACCTGGAGAATGAAGGGGACATGGGCTTCGAAGGGCTGCATCGCAGGGGATTCAGAAGCGAGCTGGCCCAGGACACTGCCGAGTCTGAAGGGAACAATCTCTCTCTCTCTCTCTCTCGCTTTCTCAACCCACTTCGTAATATAAAACGGATTCGTAAAGAAAATCTTCGCAAACGTCTCCATCCGCGAGTGGAATCCATAAAGAGATCTAAATCTTGCATCCCACTTTCCAACGGAACAAACTTGGCTTGAAACGACTCTGCATGATGGATGTACTGAGGCACATAAGTGTCCGCAGCTCCCGGAGGCTTCTTCTTCCTCATTAGCTCCGTGTGCAGCAGTTTGTTCAGTTTATCAACCACCAGGGCCTTCAGTCGATCGGTCAGATCTCCACCCACACGCACAACCAGGTAGGGCAGGGCTCCGTGGACGTGGACGCACGCCTTCTTCCCTGGAAACGTAGGTCATTTGGGTATCCTTGTGTTCCTCGCAGTCAAACACAGCTTTAGCTTCTTCTTGTCAGCCTCAACCACTTCTTGACATCTCTGGCAGCCTTGGGCCGCTTTCTGCCACTTCTGCAAACTGCACTGCCCGCTGCAGTGCACATACCATGGGGCAGCTTTTTGGTAACAACGAAGCCGCTTTAACCACTTTTCGCCAGCTGCTGGGATCGCTTATGTGCTTACCCTCTTCCGTCACTCCGAAAATGTGCACCACGGGCACATCGCCTTTCCCTCCAACCGGTGGATCATCCAATTCCGTCGGTGGGAGAAGGGAATAGTCACAGAGAAAGTTCCGCAACCGAAACGTCATCTTAACCCAACTATTTGGAAACTATTTTCCATTTCAGAAGCATTCTAAAGCCTGATGGCTTATGGATGAAATGATAGATTACTGTATAAAAGTTTATTAATCGATTTAAAACGAATAAAACAAGATCACTTGAGGAGACTCCAATCCCCGCCCTGAGCCACTTTCACCCGTAGAGGGACTTTGAATCTGGGAAAGACGTTTTCCATCTCGCGGCGGATGGTCTCCATCGCTGGGAGGACCACAGCCTCTGTGCAGTCGACGATCACCTCGTCATGGACGATCATCGCGATTCTGGCATCCACATCTGAAACAAATTGGCCTACGGCAGTGGAATAGAAGGCCTACCAATGAAGCTTCTGTGAATGTTGGTGATGGCCTTCTTGAATATCTCACTGGCCGTTCCCTGGATCGTAAAGTTCACCGACTGGCGGAGGTCCCTCGACAGTTCCTCCTGTCTCCCACGCGTACAGGCCAGCCGTCGCCGACCGAGAAATGTGGAGACGAAGCCCACCTTCTCCGCCAACTTCTTCGTGGTTGCAATGTACGACTTCACTTCTGAAACAACGGTTTGCAGATGCAAAACCTAAAAAGAAAGAAGGTCTTACTTGGAAACGAGCGGAAGAAGCTATCGAGCAGTCGCTGTGCCTCGGCTACCGTAGTCTTGGTCGTGTCGGCGAGGCTCTTCACTCCCATTCCGTAGATCAAACCGTAGCAAAGCTGTTTCACAGCGTCGCGCGGAAATCCCCATTCGGCTGACAGGTCCGAGAAGAAATCGCGCTCTGAAACTACTTTAATTGAGCCAAGGAAAAACTTACGATCGTCGGAGAGGCGTTTGATGAGCGTTGGATCGGAGCTGAGATGGGCCAGGACGCGTAGTTCCAGCTGGCAGTAGTCGGCTGCCACGAGCACACGGCCTAAAGACAGTTGATAGATTACTGTAGGTAATCCATCCAGACCCACCCCCTTTTGCAGCAAAGAGGCTCCTGACAGAAAATCCCTCGATGAGTTCCCCCTTGGTCACATTCTGCACATTCGGCCTGTTGCTGAGCAGCCGTCCCGTGGCCGTGCAGACTTCAAATGACGTCCGGATGACATCGTCCCCACACGCGTGGGCTTCCAGCGGCAGGAGACATTGCTGAAAAACAAAAGTTAGTGGATCCACGGACACATTTTCACCGAGACGGCGTGTTTGAGCTTGCGAAACTGGAGGATCTTCGAGACGATGGGGTGATTGTCGGCCATCTGGGAGAGGACGGCTTTGTTTGTGCTCATATGACGCTTGCCGGCCTGGATACCTCCTGGATGGGGCAGGCGGAGGGTTCGAAAGAGGATCTGGAAGGAAAAATAGAGAATTAGAGAGAGAGAGAGAGAGAGAGAGAGAGAGACCTCAGACACTGCTACTGCACTTTCAAGGTTGAACTGCTTTCCGGCTAATCGGATGCACTCCTCTTCGAGGCGCGACATCTCCCGCCGCATTGACGACAGAGTAGAGGCGCAGAGAGCGCGACTGAAGGGAAATCCACCTTCGGAAATGGCAGACACGACCTGAAAGAGAAATTTTGCCTCGAATGGCGGGCCTCCTCTAATACCTGAATAGCTTCGATCTCCAAACGAATGGCTTCTTCCGAAGACTGCCGCGTCGCCTGTGACTTCACCCGGTCGATTATCCTAAAACCTCGCCATTATTACGCAATTCCCTTCTAAACCTGCTGATGACAAATGCCTCTGCACACGCCTTCACCCTCGGATTCATCTTGAGCAGAGGAAGAATCGGGAAGGACCACTCGAAGCGAGCGGCCAGCTGAGGCAGCGGAGTCGGAGCATCGCCAGCCCGATGATGGGCGAGGAAGGCGAGCAGGGAGAGACAGACACCCCTCCTAACCTACAATCTTTGAGTAGGATACAGTAATGTGGGGATACCTGAAGATCTAAGGATTGGCGGAGGAGGGAAGAGAGGGAGAGGTAGTTGTAGCAGATGACGTGGCAGTTGCTCAGAAGATGACGCACGTGGGCCAAGCGAGTTTCCAAGGAGACTGAGTCACATTGGGTGGAAGATGGACAAATGGCCTCCTCGTGGGATGAACCTGAAAGGAGATACCATCAATATACTATTCTCTGAGACAAGTCCCTCCTTTGGTTACCACGAGGGATTACGGTAACATCGCCCTTTAAACACACCGGGGAATGAGGCATCGCTCAGTTGCACAAAATCAGGGCTCCCTCCATCAACGCAGAATGCCAATGCGACGGCCCTCCTCTCCGTGCGGGAATTGCTCTGTACAACGGACATGGCCACTCGTTCCCAGGCAGAACTCCTTTGGACAAAGGCCTTCCATGCAGATTGACTCCGACAGACATCCTCCACGGCAAGGGAAGTGGAAGAAGAAGAAGCGGCTGAGGGACGACTGACCTTGCCAAGAGGACTGGCTACTGTGGGAGTCCAGCACTGAAATGAGATATGGGTCCAGGCACGAAAGGAGCTGTTACCCCAACGGAAGAACAATTTCTCTTGGTGGCCGTCGGGATGGGGGAGGATTCGAACAGATCGGCACTCACGTTCACCACGCTTTCATCTCCTGCAAATAGGTGCATTATTCTGAAATAGCCCGTTCCCCCTGGAATGCCCCTTCTAGATTAACATTTTCTATTACCTTTCGTTTCCTCCCGAATGGGTGAAGCCATGGACCTCCTTGGCTTGGCGAAGCCCAGAGAGCGTCGGACAAGAACTTGAGAAAGCGGAAGATCGAAGGAATCATCCACCGGTTGGCGGCGAGGTTTTTGCTAAAAACTACGCAATTTCGGAAACCAAAAAGGAACTAACCGTTCCTCCGCGGGCCACGAATTCCACAGTACAGTCGAATGAGTCTTCTACGATGCTGCTGTTCAGCTTCTGAAGACTCGTCTCCAAATCGTCCACATCTTAAAATATAGCATTAAGTTGATATATGTTGGAATATTACCTCCTGGACCTTCGCACTCGTCTTCTACGGGATCAGATGCAGCTGGGAGCTCATCCTTCTCAACTTCGTCACGGTCATCTAAGGACATCTGAAAGGGTGAGTGATTCTCTCTCTCTCTCCCTCTCTCTCTCTCTCTTTCTCTCTCTCTCCACCTCTAGAACACTGCTACTGAAGAGGTCCATTGCACTGTCTGTTGAATCGTCTATCACAGAGCAGGCGATGGAGAGCCGTGGAGCCTTGGAAACAGGCGTGGAGACAAGACTGAAAAGATGAAATTAGGCTTGTGATTACGGTGGCCCCAAGTACGGTAACTTTTAACTACTTAGGTTCTACCCATTAGCAGGGTTCACAAACTACGGGCCGATCCCAATCAGCCCGATACAACCCTGACCAAAACATTTCTGAAAACTTACTTTGCTTCCGAGCTGTTCCTAGGTGTCAGAGGCAGATTCTCCTTTTCATCCCCGCCGATTCCACTGAAAATCCATAATGCAATCTTCCAAAAACTCGCTAACCAGCTGGCAGCAGTCGTGTCCAAGAGGGAGTTCTCTCCGTTGATCCTCTGAGTCTGCCGTTGGCTTCCAATGCGAAGAGGCGGTGGCCGTTGGGTGGGGTCCCTCTGAACCGTCCGAAGGACCTCCCTCTGACTTCCTGCCTTCTGCGATTTCAGCTGTTGCGAAGGACGGGTGAAATCGACCACAATCCCCAATTCCCTGAAACAACGATTTAGGCCAAAAAGAAAGCGAATAACCTCATTCTGTCCTGTACAACCTCTGCTGCCCTGGCAATAACCGTACGGGCTGCCTCATCCAAAGACATCCGCTCTTCGCCAGATAGCCATTCCCTCCTCCCGTCGCTAGCATCGTCATTGCTGAAAATATATATCTTCTTAATTTAGCCCAATATTTAAATCCTCAACGTATTTTCGTCTTTTTAATCCCTATGCATCTATCTCTCCCAGACGTAATTAGAGATATATTTACGTTCTATTTAGAATCAGAGTCAGGTGTATCCAATTTGCCTTTTCCTTGTTGCGCCACGTGGCTAACAGACACAATCTGGCTTGTGTCCCGGCAGCCACGGTAATTGGCGGTGACGTAATGGGATCAACACAATGCCCAACGTATAGACACCTATCCCAGCCGTAATTAGAGACACGCGTTCTGGGGTCAGCCAGGAACCGCGTGTGACAACCGCAGGACGCTTGGATTGGCCGCTTCTGGCAGGCATAGGATATCCAAGGGTGGAAGACTTCGGACTACTTCCGGTAGCCCTCTGGCAACTTTGCATTATTTGTATGGCTCTCATCATAGCGTCAGGACGACGACAGGACTTCAGACATTCTTGCGATTCTTCTGGGAACAATAGGACGTCAAGACAGATGATTCTGGCAAAGGGCCGGGCCTTGCTGAGAATCATCGGGCCAACGTTTGCCACCCTTGATTCTGATATCCGTCATATCACCTATCCCTGGGATTCCTTCCGATCTCCCGCGTTCTGCCTGGCGCGCGAAAAACAACATCTTGGCGGAAATTGAGCAAATTACCGAGACACCCTTGAACGTGTTGCTTGTAACAAATAACTCGTTACTGCCAGCCAGGGACATTGCGGCAATTACCGTATTCAGTCGCGTTCGCCTCATTGGGCGCGATAAAAATGCCATAATTATCCCATGTCGCGCAGGGATGATTGGACATTAAATACATCGAGACCATTCAGACAGGCGTGTGGCAGGAAGAGATCGAATTTCTTAGAGGAAATGACAGAAAAACTTTTTTCTTTTCTTTCTGAATAATCGAAATACAAACCTCTCAAATGGCACTGCGAGGGAGAGTACTGTGGCCACCTCCTGTACGGTGGATTGGGCCAACTGAGCCAGCGAGGAAATGCCTTGATCGTGGAAGATTCTAGCCCTAGATTCTAATTAAAAGGGTCTTTTGAATTGGGGCTACCGGCTGCCATCAATTCCATCGACTCGGACGAGTTCGGTGAGTTCGGCGCGGACTCCGAAGGAGAGACGGGCGGCGAAGCCTTCGAGGAGAGCACGCAGGTACTGCCAGCCGAGACGGTTGCAGAAGGCAACTACCATCACTGAAACGGGGGATTTATTTAACGTTGATGGTAAGAGTACTGTAGCTAAGGAAGACATCAATGAAGTGCCACATGAGGTAGATTCCCGCCACTGTCTCAGACCGATTCCGACAGATTCTCGCAACTTCACACCGCCTCAGATTGATTCTAGTGACCTCAGACCGCTTTCTGCTTTTTCTGGTAACCTCAGGCCGCACTCCGCTTGATGCTTCTTTGCCAATCTCTTCGTTACTCTCGCCCACCCAATGTCTAAAAACACCATTCCTTTCGAGACCCACTTAGTCCCGGAAAATGCGTATAACTGGCATTTACCAATGCATTGGGTGACGACGCAGGGCCAAACGAAGCCACTCGGGGCCAAGGGGCAGCCAATCACGAAGAGACAGCAGACGGAATTGGCTCAATTCCGGCGACAAACAGCTAATAGCCCGGCCCCGTTCACCACAGTCTCTTCCTAAGAGAAGACAGAGAGAGCAGGCACCAGTTGTCTAATGGAAGTGGGGATAATGAAAACGGGAGATGGGGAGATTTGAGGATATGGGGGTCCTTCCTCCGATGAATTACGGGTTCAAGAAGAACAAACCAAACAAAACACACAAACAGAGGTTCTTTCTGTACCTGCATAAGTGGCACTTTGCTGCTGCAGTGCTTGCAGGGATCCTCTACATATCCTGAACTTCTTAGCCACATCCACCAGTGGAACCTCCGTAATGACATCGAACAGCGCCAGCGCGGAGAAAAAACGCAGATGAGTCTAAAATCTCCACTTTGACCACAAAAAGAGGCAATTACCTGAAAATCACGGTCGTTCGCCTGAATATGCTTCCCTTGGAGACGAGCCACGATAAACCTCTCATTCACACCGATCTGAAATAAATCATTTATCTTTTTCCGTATTTCATGGGTGGGGTTGACTTTCGAAAAAAAAATCCCTAAACTGACCATTTTCGCTATTCTCTTCTGATTGGAATCCAGGGTGCAGAACATCGAATGCAGGTGGTTCCAGTCACAGCCCTGCCACACGCTCACGTTTATGGGGGTTACCTGTAACAAAGGTTTCCTTTAGAATCAATTATGCCAAGACGCCGTTTCTGTTCCCTGCCGCGTAAGATTAGATCTTGCACCGCTATTTTCTACGTACCAGATACATCATATGGAGCTCCGTGTCGATTGCCAGCGCTTTGGTCGCATTTTTCAGATCGGCAAAGACGAAAAGAGCGGCATCCGGCGGGAGAGAAGAAGCCAGCGCTGCCCGGCCGAGCTGTGTCGCCGAAAGGAGAACGTCTTCAGAATCCTCGGCCTCATCCTCCATTTCCTCCTCTTCCGGTCGGGAGATCAGCGACTGAGCGGCCAATTCGATGAGAGTCTGTTCGGGGGAGATGGAGGGGGAATGGAGGAGACGGGAGGAGAGGTCGTGGACTCCGGCCACTGAAGACGTCAGGCCACTGCAAACACCCTGAAATGAGGTTTTAGAAGAAGAAGAGGACGGGGTGACCTCTAGGATGACCTTCGAAGCGTCTCTTTGGGAACTGCGAGAGGGAGGGGTGGTCATCAGACGGAGGGCTGCGTCGACGTCGCTCCGTTTGATTGTTACGATGCTTTCACCTGGAAAGTGAAGAGTAAGATAGAGAGAGTGAGTGAGTGTGTGTATGTGTGTGATAGTCTTCAGATCCTACAACCACCCATCCCAATTCCACCCCCACCACAGAATCCCACCAGAAGATGACGAATCCTGGGGAAGCGCGCGTGCCGGCCTGAAACTTCAGCCGCGGTGCCTGTTAATTTGTGCAAATTGGCAATCAACGGCACATCAAACGTTGTGTCCGCTTGTGACAATTCCGCCCGCCGATTGGGCTCTCGACAAGGCACCAGCCGGTCTGCGTCTCTTCCATGCGCACTCCCTCGTCGCGCATCGAAATTAGCCAATGGCACCAAGCCACGCCCATCGTTACAGTACACACGACAGGGGAGATCTACGACAGCCGGTGGTCTTAGCCATCTTCCAGAAGATAGAGAGCTCTCTCCCAGACCATCCCATCTGACGATTCAGGTCTTTATTTCTCCCTCCCTTCTCTTTTCCCGTTCTTGAACAGACTGTCCCTCCGTGTCCGATCTTTTCTGAGTAATGCCATTCTTCCACAGTTTCTCTTCTCTGATGTTCTCTTCTTCATATGTTGTCTTTTTTCTTTCTTTCGTTTTTTTCTCTCTCAATGCCTCCTCTTGCAGTGATGGCCATCGAAGACATGAACGGACTCGGCGGCCCAATGGGCCAGAGCTGCCTCGGCCAACAACGAATGAGTTTCGCCATCCACGAAATCCTTGGCCTCCAAGGGAATGCCTACCTCAACCACGGCTACTGCCCCCAGGGCTTCTTCCCCCAACAGGTATCATCCTCTAGATCTCCAAATTTGCATACTGCGCCTCAGGGTTTCGCCATGGACATTGGAAGTTGTGCCCCTTTTGACAGAAGTCTCTGCTCTGCCGGAGACCCATTGGGATTGGGAAACCAGGGTTCCTTGAGTTACGGCCTTGGTCAGACCTCCTCGGCCTCCCAACTGATTGAAGAGACTCCTCAGACGTCGAATGGGGGAGGAAAGAGCAAAAGAAAGAAGAGAAGACACAGGTAGAAACACAAAGAATATCCAAGTATTGCCTCGTTTAGGACAATCTTCACCCAATATCAAATAGACGAATTGGAGAAGGCCTTCCAAGACGCCCACTACCCAGACGTCTACGCGAGGGAGGTCCTAGCGGCCAAGACTGACCTCCAGGAAGACAGAATTCAAGTGAGTCCTCGGAAATTAGCCTTCTTCTGAGCCGGCGTTGACTTCCCGCGAACGAAAACCCAATTTACACCTCGGCGCTGTCGAGAGTGCGTGAAAGACAATCCAGCCGAGGAAGGGCAATGGGGGCCTTCGAACACTTTCCTAATTAGACCTCAAAAAAGTTAATTAGCTCCGGAAGATGACGGCGTTGTTCGGCAGTGCAGAACACACTCCCCCGGGAGGACACAATTGAGGTGTTTCAGGTCTGGTTCCAGAACAGAAGGGCCAAGTGGAGGAAGACGGAGAAGACCTGGGGCAAGAGCACCATCATGGCAGGTCAGATACACACACACTCTCTCTCTCTCTCTCCTTCTTCTTCTTTATGAGTTTTGAGATAAAATTAGGTTTCCAGGTCTGATATATAACGGTTTAAACGATAAAACTAAGTGTGGAATATCGCAATAAACCCCAACGATTTCAGAGTACGGTCTCTACGGAGCGATGGTGCGACATTCCCTTCCTCTACCGGAGACTATCACAAAAACGGCGGCGGAGACAAACGACCCTCAGCAAAGTGCCGCTCCCTGGCTTCTAGGTGAGTATTCGTGCCCAACCGAGAGAACCTGCTGATACATTCAAAACAACATAAAACACATCACGTGTGAACCCTCCTCAAGGTCCGAAAGAAGCCAAGTTGAAACTTGCAATATTCCAATGTCAGAATGACCACAACTGACCCCTAGGCCTCTGCCATTATTGCCAATTGCGGGCAGCCGTGTTGACCGCGGAGCATTCCCAAGCGTCTCGAATGTGTTCAATTAGATACGTCAATTAGTTACAACAACCAGGCTGCAGCCAGCCTTGTTTGCCCTCTGTTGCGCCATCACCAGCACTTATCTAATTACATCAGATCGCTCAGGGATAGTGCGGATGAAATTTTCGGGTTTCGGGTGATTGGGGATGCGCGAAAAAGAAATCAGAAGCCATATTCAAATAGACAAACACCATGATACCGCCTGATTTCCAGGAATGCACAAGAAAAGTCTGGAAGCGGCCGCCCATCTGGAACAGGTGGAACAGACCTGCACCGGAAGTGACGATGATTCTGAGGAAGAGGGACCCAAACCCCATGAAATTCAGGTAAATTCAATTACCACAGATGAATTATGGCACACTGTACGACAGAAATGACCTAATCATTTGAGAAGTCACACATTTGCATATAAAATGAATACAATTCAGCTTTAAAGGTCCATTGACAAAGGAATTTTTCCAGCTTTCCAACGAGAGAGCCGTCCACAATTCATTTCTCCTGCCGACGAACCCAAAACTCTACGCGGACTGACCTCTACTATCGATTATAATTTATCTCTGTAATTGTGGGTGTTCCTTTCGATTAAAAACATTGCAAGACGTCTCCGGAAGGTGGGGCATACTGTAGCCCAATTATCTCGAGTGTCGGAGAGGAGGCGGCGGCCGCGCGCTGTGACCGTCCGCCGCAAAGGAGCATGTAAGAGGGCTGCTAACGAAGGAGAAGTCGTCTCTGATCAGAGAGGAAGAGAGAGAGAGAGAGAGAGAGAGAGAGAGAGAGAGAAATTACCTCTTTCCGCAAATCCCATCCGTCCTGCCCTGCCAGCCATCTGTCCGTAACTGGTACTGTTCAAAGCCGCAGGTCCCCTCGTCTGCGCCTTTATGATGACCCTCATCGCAGGTAGATTGACACCTGAAACCAAATTCTATGAAGACCATAATTGAGACCGCCTTTTGGCAAGCAAATGCCGCTTGGACCGCTTTTGAAATCAGTCCTTTAAACCTCGACATGGATTACCTGATGAAAGAGTGCTCGTGGCGATTAGGGCGTGGACGGTTCCCTCTCGAAAGGCTTTCTCGACGCAATCCCTCTCCTCAGAAGTCAATCCTGAAACCATTCTTGTGTGCGTGATAATCGCTCCGTTACCAGCGTGATGGTATGCCACTCCCCTCGGCAGACACCTGGCGAGAACTTGGTCCAACTGCCGGCAGCTCCTCTCCAAATCCATCCTCAGCGCCTCCATGGCTTCAGGACAAACCAATCGCTCCCTGACTCCCGGAGCCTTCAATTCTCCATCCATCACCCTTGCCACCTCCAAAGCTATCTAAACACCTAGTGAAAATTATCCAATCGTCTTCAAACCTTCTCAACCTCAACCTTTGAGGAGCAAAAGACGAGGGTTGACTTTTTCTCCAGAACCGTTTCCACGCAGAATCTGAGCATTGAATGAAGCATAGCTTATGTCAAAACTAACCCAACGGTGCAGTCGATGTCCCCTGGGAAGCGGAATTTCTTATCCAAACGACGGAGAACCCTCCTGGAGCCAACTTCGTAGACCATTCCATCGCAACTGTAGCTGTGCTGCAGTTCAATTGGACGGAAATCCGTCACTGCCACCTGGAAATAGAGGAATTATAGAAGAGAGGAGGGAATACCTCGGCTGATAGCCATTCTCCCACTTTTGAAGGGTCCGGCAGAGTGGCACTCATTCCCACGATTTGGATCTGGCGGGTAGGATCAGACCTGGAAAAGAAAGGATGAGGAACAGCCGGTTACCCAAACAATCAACGGACCAAATGTTGAATTTTCCATGGTTCTCCAGGGCCGGGCTAAAATTTGACGGCCAGATCCACCGATATTGGTCGCATAAATTACCAACAACACGACCAAGGGTCGATCCCAGTCGGTGCATTTCTCTTGTCCGACTCTAATTGACAAATATGATAATTAGAAACATATTTAAGCAGAAGTACGCTACTCGGTGGTTAAAATTTTGAAATTTTGAGAAGCAGTCTCAGTAATTCCCCCTACCTTGAGTTATAATAGCACATCTTGGTGACCAAAGCCTCCAGCGTCCCTCCTCTCGAGGAATCGTAGACCATGTGGAGTTCGTCGAGCACAATCATCCCTGAACCCCCTTCTCCTAGGGAAAATCAATACCCCTACCGTATTCCCCGAGGCTCCCATTGAGAACTGCCTGATTGACGAGACTGTTGGCCTTTTCGATTGTGCAGACGGCGGCAGTCCATTCCCTATTTGGGTCATAGTAAGCTAATGAAGGGAGGGTACCTGGAGGGGGCTGAAGTGGCTCCAATGTACCCGGCCACTTGGATATCCACCGATCTCCACAACTTTTGCAGGAAACTCAGTTTCTCCTTGGCCACAGCGATGTAAGGCAGGACGAAGAGGATGCGACGACCGGTGAGGGCCACGCGGAGGGCTGCAATTTGGAATACAGAGAAAAAGAGGGAAGGGGAGAAGGAACGAAAGAAACCTAAAAGTTCTGCGACGATGCTCTTCCCGGCACTGGTCGGAGCGCAGAAGATGAAATTCCCTGTGCATCTGGCAACAACGTCCGCCTGCCAGTCGAACAACCCTTCGACACCCTAAATTTTAATGGTATATTTGGTTGAGGCTGCATTTTTGCTTCAAAAGCGACCTAAGGCTCTCCTTATTCATTTACAACGGCCTGCCTATTTCCATCTAATCGTAAGGCCTCCAGGCCTTTAATACCGTAAGATTCCCTTCCCAATTTACCTTGGCAGCATAGCCAGCGACGATATCCGGCGGAACCCAATCAGGAAACGAGTTCAGAGAATACATTTCATTCCTGAAGACAGCTTAGACTACTCTAACCCCAAACCAAGAAACTAACAACCCGAGACGATTACGGTGGAAACAAGAGAACAAGAAAGATTTCGACAAACATTCATGTATTCTGTATCCACATTACAAAGTACCGGTATCTTTCGAAGGCGGTAGAGCTGGAAAGTGCCCTAGCGCATGTTGCCGAGAGTGACATCGTGAGACTTGATCTTCATCGGGGGAGCGTCGGCGTTCTCCTGAAAACTTTTCGATAGGCAGGAAGTTCCTTTTAATACGTATCAAGACTACCGCCAAATCAAAGTATTCACTGACCACTTCGGAGAGCCTCTTGCGGGGGCTGCCCTCCTTCCCTTTGACGAACGTCGTGTCGGCGACGGTGGGGATGTCAAAGGTCTGGTTGATGTCGGCGGCCGGTGAATCCTCGATTATGATCGTCTGGTTGAGGGCGTTCTGATCAATGTTCTCCAATTCCATTTGTAATTCCAAAGTCAGGTTTAAAAAAACCTCATTCGTCGCGCGCTGGGGACGATTGACGAAGAGAGAAGAGCGACGGGGCTTCTCCGTCACAGCTGGCATGATGGGAGAAAGGGCTTCCCAAACAGGCTGGCTGAAAGAAATTCATAAATATATGGACTAGATAAGGAGAAGAACAACTCAGGATCTTAAAACTTACGGTTTTGAGCGGCGGGTGCGGTTGTCTGGGGTTCCGGCGATGGCGCTGCCGGAGTCGACGACATCACCGAAGAAGGTAGGCTTCTTTCTGTTCGACCGCTGAATGTAAACATTAGATGACTACAACCCTCAGCTACCATTTCGTGGTGGAACCGGCTTTCTTTTTCGTCGTCGATGCGTTCTTGGAAAACATCGGCGCCGGCCTCGAGTCGCTGTCGGATCACTTCGATCATGTTGGCATCCTCCGGAACGGAGAAAGGCTTGGAAGCGATGGAGGAGGAGAGGGCGAGCAGTTGCTCGGTCAGGTCCCTCTTCATGGTGTCCTTCTGCTTCTGCATGTCATCGATAGCCTTCTTGTGGATCTTCAGCTGGGTGGTAGCCTCGGCCTAGAAAGAATCGTAAAACTAAACCAAGAGATTGGGTACCTTCGCCTTGGTCACCTCGTCCTTCTTCTCCAACACCTCAGCTTCGGCTCTCTTCTGCGACTCGGTGTTCTCCAAGAGCAGGTCGAAGACCAGCTTCAGGGCCAGTTTGCCGTGGGAGAGGGTCTTGATGTTGGTCCAGCGCTCGTCGGCTCGTGCCTCCATGTCGTACTTGATCTTCTGATCGCCAAGCATCTGCATCATATCCGTGCTGAAACAATCAGTTAGAAGAATCCAGATAGTTCATAAACTTCTAAAAAAAATCTAAAAACTCACGCCTTCTCCACCTCATCCTTCTTCTCCTTGATCTTGGTTTCTCCGACGGAGATCTCAGCCTTGAGGTTGCGGATCCTCTCCAAACTGCCCTCGCCTTCTGCCTCCTTCAGGGCCTTCTTGTTCAGCTCCACCTCACTCTCCAGCGCTTTGAGCTCCTTGGAGACCTTTCGGCGGGAGGCCACCAGGGCATCGTTGGTCTTCGTGGCCGAGCGGATGTCGAGACTGGCACTGAGTTCCTGCTCGACGAACTTCTAAAATTCCACAATTAATGTAACCGGAAGAGCCTAGCCTTGAGGGATTTGGTGGCGTCCTTGGAGTTTTCGTCGGCTATTTGGGCCTTCTTGTTTTGGTGGGCGACCAGGCGCTTGTTCAGACTGAAAATGAGGTTAAAAGGGTGGTAGTTTAGACCAACCGGGCGCTTTCCTCCAACTTCTTCTTGAGGACGTCGATCTTCTTCTCCTTGTCTCTGGTCTGCCTCACGAACTCCACCTCCTTCTTCCTCTCCTGTGCCTTCAGCTGGGCCAGTTGACGATCGGCCTTCTGCTTCTGCGCGCGGTACTGCTCCGCCATCTCCTTCGACTTCTTCATGTTCTGCACCTGTTGCTGTAAACAAAACAAGTATTAAACGGTCAAATAAACTAGCGAAACCTGTTTCAGGGCGACAATGTCAGAGGTCAACTTCTTAGTCTTCTCATCCAGATCCGCCTTCTGTTTTTCCAGTTTCTTGAGCTCGCTGAGTTTCTTCTTGTAGGAGGCGATGGTCTTCTCCAACTCATTGACCTTCTGCCGCCTCTCCTCAGACAGCCTGTAATCCAAGGTAAAATTCATGAAAGAAAGTAGTAAAACTCACTTTCCGGTGTTGTTGACCTTTTTGAGGTCTGCGAGGACCTTAGCGTGCTCGGCCTGGAGGGACTCCAACTTGCTGACAACGGCAGTCTTCTGCTGCTCCTGGTCCTTGATCAGTCGTGCCAGCTTCTCTTTGTCCTCCTCGCTCGTTGTAACCTCCTGTTGTAACCTCTTCATCTGATCCGTGATTTGGACCAGCTCCTCATCGTTTATGAACTGCTTCGTCACGTAGCTGGAAAAGGAATATTATATTGAAGGCCGTTCCCTAACTCACTTGTGATCGATGGATTCGTCCATATCCTCGTCGTCGGTGTCTATGACCTCTTCGCCCTCCTTCTGCTGTTGTCGTTGTTGATCGGCTGAGGCACCATCCGCTGCCAGAATTTCGCGGAGGCTACGCAGAAGCTCCACCGCCTCGGTCTCGTCTCTGTCACTGAAATGGCCATCTTTCAGCGAAAAGAAAAGAAACTAACACAGAGAGCGTCTCCCGCAACTTTTCCTTTTCACCCCTCAGCTGGTCCACCTGACGGTAGAGGGTGTTCCTAAGCACCAAAGCCTCAGCGGACCTGGCAACGAGAAGGCGGACCTCCCGTCTGCTGTCCAACAGATCGGCTTCCAGTTTCTGGACCTCTTCAGGTCTGAAAGAGAAAGTAGAAAAGAAAGTTTCAGGATCTAACCTGACAACAGCATCCAAGCCACCTTCCCTCTCAGCTAGCATGGCCTCCAGTCGGCGGTTCTTCTCCTGCAGGGTCTTGATGAGGGAGGCCTGCGCCGCGTCCTCGTTCACAACCGGCTTGTTCTTGATCTTCTTGGCGCGGTCGGCGTACCTAAATCAATGGAATCATGGAAACTACCCAAAAAGAGAAATAGGAGGGAGGCATTCTCTCACCTGAGGGTGCTCAAGGTCTCCTCTGCGTTCGAGTCGGCCGGCGACACGCAGGCGATCATGACGGTGTAGCTGTTGCCACCCAAGGAGTCTTGTAAGAGACGAGTGATTTTAGAATCCCGGTAGGGGATGTGCTTCGAGTTGCCGGAAGGTTCGGAAAGAGCCGAGATGACGTTTCCGAGTGCGAGTAGACCTGAAAATAAAGAAGTACTTTGATATCTTAAAAGATGGATACATCTAGCTGGATTCAAATAGACACAATACAAACCTTGGTTAATGTTGATGCCTTCGCGCTTTCTGTCTCCCTCGGCCTGTGTCTTCTTCAGACGCTCGGATCCCGCCAGATCTACTAGGTGGAGCTTGGCCTTGAATCCGCTGTCCTCTTCGTCGACGGCAGCCTTGTCCACGGAGATGGTGAATATCGCGTGGCTGCGGCTACTCGTGGCGTTCATGGCCGTCTCTCCCTTGCTTCGAAGCTGACATCCGACCTCCAGCTGACGCATCGTCTCTTCCAAAGTGGTCACCGTGTGGCGCTGCAGCCCTTGGACCTGAATGATGATTAGAAAAGAAGAGGCGGAGAGCGTACCAGAACGGATCCATTCTGCTCGCGTATCTGGAGATCCTTGGAGTTGGAGAGGAGGTCGTTTACCTTCTCGTCGTAGATCTCGAGCATCGAGACGAGCACCTAAGGTACATAAATAAATAATCATTAGTGGAAATCTTTACCTGGAAGGCGGTGGAGTGAGGCGTGGCGGCGATGGAAGAGAAGAGGTTCTGGACCAGACGGGGGATGATGCCGCGGGAGTCGCTCTGCATGCTGTTCGTGGTCTCCTCTGTTCCCATGGAGTAGGTTTTCCCGCTGCCAGTCTGACCGTACGCGATGATGGTGCAGTTGAAACCTGAAAGTATGATAATTACTTAATAATTTTCAACCAAGACAAATATTAAGCCGAAGCATACCTTTTAGAAGCTTTTCGACTATGTCGCCCGTCGTCACTTCAAAGGCGGTCTCCTGGGAGGTGGACGAGTCCATGACGCTGTCGAAGGCGAACATCTTCCCATTACATGACAACTGATAAGAAAAGAATAAAGATGAAAAACTTAAACCTTACCTGGTTTGACTCGATGTAGAAAGACAGACATTGGGCGGCGCTTTCGGCGATCTCCCTCTTGTTAAATGGGCGCGCCCGTACGTATACCTTTACGGGAATGTCTGACGACATCGCCTGAAAATAGAGGGTTTAGTGAAAACAATTAGAATAAGGATAAGACAAGAGATCAAATGACAAAAAAGTGAACCCCACACAATTGCATCAAAACCGCAAAATCTGTATTTCGGTGCTTTCAATGAATCAGCAATTTAGCCGTGCTAAAATTTAGTCAATTTATGGTGGCAATTTAGTCCCCATTTAAAAAAAGTAATTGTCCATAAATAAAACAGATAATAATAGCTGGAAACATGGAATAAACCTTTTTACTGTTGTTTCTATAATTTGTACATGCGTTCAGCATCAATATGCAATGAAAACAGCAGCGAAACCAGGAGGAATTAAAAAGACCTAAAGTCAGCTGATCTAAGGAAATAACTAATTAAAGGACTAGGCAATCGTTCTAGGACTAACTCGTTTATTGATCGTCATTTGGTCAACATTTGTAAAAGTTGGAAAGGCAAAATTGAAAATGAAGAAAAACAACTTCGAAGTCCAGCCTTTCCCGCCGTTTGCACGTTAAAGGTCTCGCAGCGACTGGCGCATTGTTCCCATGAGACGCTTGCAATAACTAACACTGCAACATACACACGTGTATATAGACTAATTATATTATGTTTTCATTAAAACATACCCCAATAATTAAAACAATAATTTTAAAGCACCTGAAAACAAATGTGAACCCCCTTGGAAATACACATTACCCTCTTTGATTATTCTAAATCTTTCTGCCCAGGTGACTACATTGGTAGATTTATATTTTTTAAAAAGCTCAGAAGAAATTATAAAATTATACTCATTAAAACAGCAGCGAAACTGTCCGTGTAATGCCGCGACATCCGTCGAATTATTTAAAAAGTATGTAATTGAATTACGTGTTTGCAATTATTTTAATTATATTGATAAATATACGCAATTTAATTAAACGACAGTGTAATTTATTAAATTGCGTATTTGCAATTGCATTTGTTATTTGAATTAATAGCACCAATTAAATAAAATACGCAATTTAATTAAGGACGGTGTGATTTATTAAACTGCGTATTTGCAATTGTATTTATAATTTTAATTTTTGACATGTTGACTAAAATACGTAATTTCCAACAAGAGGGGAGGGAGCAAATTCAGTGTCTTCACAAAACCCGGGATTTCTTCATGGAATCTATGAATATGGCTCTGCAAACAATATTTCCAGCTGCCCATGCCCGGAGTTTTGAACAAAATCAAAATGTACACATTTCATAAAGCAAACCGTCGTTAAATTAAATTGCGTTTTTCAATGAATTCGTGTCAAAAATTAAAATTATAAATACAATTGCAAATACGCAAATTAATAAATCACACCGTTGTTAATTAAATTGCGTACTTTTATTAATTGGTGCACTTAATTCAAATATCTAATACAATTGCAAATACGCAACTTAATAAATTACACCGTCATTCAATTAAATTGCGTATTTTAATTAATAATTCGTGCAATTAATTCAAATTTTTATTACAATTACAAATATAATTACGTAATTTAATGCATGTCGCACCCGTACACGGACACGAAACCAGGAGGAATGCAAAAAGAAAAAATTAAAAATCACACAAATTTATATTTATACCTCTGGTCCTGTAACGAAAATCTATCCTTCGCTTTTGTCGCGGAAGAACGCTGTCCTCTCGACCCATCTCTCCCACCTTGTCCGCTCACATAATTTATATAATTTAAAATAAATGAAGACAATCTATTTTTGCAAAGTTTAGATGACTTATTTCACTAACTGGGACGAATTTGCGAAGAATGTTGAGCGACTTCAGGCGTCGAACCCCACCAAGTGCAGGTAAGAAAATGAGAACATAGCAAGGAATTGAGTTTCTCTCTCTCTCTCACACACACACACACACACACACACACACGTCTCTCTCTCTCTCTCTCTGTCAATTCATTCTCTGTGCAAAAAACTAAAGTCACATTAACAGAAACAAACATGGTTTCTTCCAGCAGAAACTCTCCCTTTTTCAGATTCGTGACAAAGTACAACCACCGTGACGGATTCTTCGTGGTAAAGATGACTGATGACGTCGTCTGTCTTCAGTACCGTACCAACCAACAGCAGGACCTGAAGAGACTGGAAAAGCTCTCTTCCATTGTTCTCCGCAACACCGTCGCCATCTGAGCTTCATTCCATGTCTTTCTGTATTTATTTATTGTATTAATTTTAAAATGTGACTTTCCGAAAGTAAAATTTCAGTCCAAGTGCGAGCATCAAGCCAAACAACGCGGTAAAATCCTCGAGCGTTGGCAGAAGTTGACTGCTGTTTTCTGCGGCCTTTTTCATCTGAGAGGCAGTGTTTGTTTAATTTGTGGACTGTATATCAAGCGTCTAGTGTCCTGGTTCATAAGACACCAAAGCTTAGAACAAGACATTTAAGGTAGTTAAGTACATGAATCTTGTTAAACGGAGCAGTGTCACTGTCGTTTGAGAGACTGCAATATGGGAGAGCGCAGAGAACACAAGATTAACATATTGGTCAGAGAAGCAGGCAACTGTTAGAGGGAATGCAGAACAAGACAAGGTAAGTTTGAAAACTTTGAAAAATTGAAAACCACACATTATACCCATAAAACAACAGAATAACAATCAGAAGAAGAGGGGACAACGGTTCACAGCCGTTTATCTTGGATTCGTCAAGGCCCTGGTGAGTGGGGTCTCACTCCTTCTTCTCCTCCTCCTTCTCGTCGTCCTCTTTCTTCTCGTCCTCCTTCTTCTCCTCCTTGTCGTCCTTCTTCTTCTCATCCTTCTTCTCTTCTTTCTTCTCCTCCTTCTTGCCGTCTTCCTTCTTTTCCTCTTTCTTCTCATCCTTCTTTTCATCCTTTTTCTCTTCCTTCTTCTCTTCCTTCTTGTCCTCCTTCTTATCGTCCTTCTTCTCCTCGTCTCCGCCCTCCTGAAAAGAGATGGATTAGAGAGAGAGAGAAAGAGAGAGAGAGACAGGATCCTTACCTTCTTGAAATCGATGAATATCTTCTTGGTTCCCTCGGGTTCTCCCTTGTGCTCGGACCACACCTGTCGCGGGGTCTTCTTCTCATCCTTGGCCGTGAGGTAGTAGACGGCAAAGTAGTGTTTCCCATTGTCGGGCACGGGCTTCCCCGAGTTGAAGACGACGTTGATGGTGGTGTTCTCCCCGGCCTTCACCACAGCCACGGGGGGACGGATGCGGAACATCTCGTTCGACGTGCACTTGACCTTGATGGCCATGCGCTCCTTCAGCGGGTTGCTGATCTTCAGAGTCGACGAGACGGCCTCCTCGCCCAGCTTCTTGCTGGAGAAGAGCAGCTTGTCGGCGGGGTCCAGGGTGAGCTTGAAGTCGGCCATCTTCCACGAGAGCAGCAGGTAGAATGAGGGGAGGCCGCGGGAGCCCTTTTATACGGGAAATGGGACGTAACGCACGTCACGCGGGGTACGGGGAGGAAATTAGAATAGATTTGAAAATTTGAATAAGACCGAGGGTCATTTTCAATTGGGAGTGAGGTCCTAGGAGGCACATCTCTTGGTGACGTGGAATCGTGCCAGTAGACGACGATTGAGAGAGATATGTAGGTCAGAGAAGCAAACAGCTATTAGAAACGCAGAGATCTCTTAGCGTCATAGGTAGATAGAAGACTAGCAGTGTTTGAGATAGGTTAAATACGCAGCGACATGTTAGGAAAGCAGAGAACGATTAGAGACACATCGATTGATTAGAGACGCAGATATAGTTGTTGGGTTCAGAGTCTCATAATTAGGATAGAGACGCAGACACGGACTAGAACCGCAGTGATAGTTTAGTTTAGACTAGTAGAGTCAGGTAGAGAAGCAGACTTCACGAGACAGAGACGCAGTTATTAATCGATTCAAAGGTCAGTGAGAGACCCAGAAAGGCTGAGAGAAGCCGTGTAGACATGCAGAGACCGGTTAAACGACCAGAGACAGAGAGACGCTCTCTCTCCCTCTCTCTCTCTCTCTCTCTCTCTCTCTCTCTCTCTCCCTCTCCCCCCCTCTCTCTCCGTACTTTTCACACTTCACCCCGTGACCAGCACTGATTTCGCGAGAGTAAACCAGCTGAGTCAGAGTGAAGTGGAGATATGACGGGATCCCCGCAGTGTTTGTGCACAGGCGAGAGAGTGCGAGGCGCAGGCAACAGGGAGGAAAGGGGGCAGGCCGAGTGTAAGCCTGGAGGAGCACCGCCGCAGGCCATGGACCCCAGGGATGAGGCGCAGCAGCGCCAAAAAGTGAGTTCTGAATGAAATCATACCTCAATACATATACGTACCTACACCCTGTTTCATAACAGGTAAACTTGTACTTTTCTACTGAATATAGTCTAAAATCAGTCAAAATTGAAATGTTCTGATTAGAAAAGAGATTTTTAGTATTCAGAGGTAAATTTTCAGGTGCGGGAGCTTATGGCTCGTCCGCCGACGCAGCGCCCCGCAGAATTCGTGAATCCTCTCGAGAAAATCGAGCAATTACTCACCTGCCCCATTTGCCTGGATAGATACAAGTAAGTCTCATACCGTAACCACCTACCGTACGCCTGTTACCGCCTTTTCCTACAGTATACCAATACCATACCTCCATTTAAACTGTACAAATGTGATTTGTCGCAAAGAAGCCGCTCCCCCGCCGCTTTACAACGGCCATCCAGCTGCCACCTGCCGCCGGTCACACACGATTTTTACGCGATTCGGAACAGATTTTGGAGACACGCAGGGATCGATATCGATTTTTGAGAGGAAATCGTGACGGGACCTCCTGACCAAGTTTTGTTTTGCCACGAGGTGGCCAACTGACGAGTACAGGGCGCGTGACGCTTGCGAAACGACGTCGTCCGAGGGGAGCAGTTGGCGGCTGGGCAGGGAAAGGGGAGAGGGGAAAATAGGTTGGGTTTCAAGCTAGGAACGGGGAAATCAGAGTTTTTCAACGTTTTAATCAAAATGGGTATTTTAGATGCGAAAAACAAGTTTATACCAAGTTTTCTCTTTCAAGATACCCTTTTTGACTCTTAACGTGCTCCATTGCCAAGAATACCTTCCAAATCAAATCTAAAGTGGCAATAGATCAAAACAAGAAGAATGTAAAAACCTAAATTTAGCCCCGAAAAGGGCAAAAATCGGTTAAAATTCTTGTTTAGCAAGTGGCGCAGCGATCCAGCTAGCGTAAACGTGCTCCAGTGCAACAGTACTCAACATATGCCATTTTTCTATTTCGTTGCGGAATATTTCAAATCCCATTTTCTTTTCACAACTGTTTTCTTTGTGAAAAGCAGAAAAGGGATAAATCTGTGAGTAGTAGTGCCATTCCCCTGGACCTGCAGTTGTTCCCCCCAGATGTGACCACTGGCCGGCGAAATGGGCTCTTTGAAGATGACATTCACCGATTTTATTACTGTAAAACGGCTGTAAATTTATGAAACACTTTCTATTTTCATATTGTAAACTATATGAATGTATTCATTTAGTAAATGTTTACCAAAAAAAAAGAAGGAATTTGCCTGCTACATTGATTGAAACAACCGTGCAATTTTTTAGCTGTTGATGCTTGGTTTTATTGACTAAACTGTGATTTCGCTGAGGAAAGTGAATTGTTTACTTCAGTTTTCACGAAAACAGCTGAAACTGTTTTCCTGGTCAATGGGCTTCGGTCTGGGTGTGTCCGGGTGTCACACGACAACAACCGTCGTCTGAAGTGTTTTTTGTCCTTCGAACTGATAAGACAAGGTTCTTACTGAGAGAAAATAGCCACGCAGGGTTATGATAGGGGAGTAGAAAGCCACAGCAGACCACGGCAGGTCTCAAGAAGGCCACAGCGATCTGCAGAATAGGCTCTTTAGGCAGCGAAAGAGAATTCTTTCCCATACATACAAACACCTTCTATTTTCTGTCTCACTCTTCTTCTTCCAGACAGCCGAAGCTGTTGCCCTGCCATCACACCTTCTGCTACCCTTGTCTTGAGAGCTGTGCCGACTCCCTCCATCGCACCCTGAAGTGCCCAGAGTGCAGAGCAGAGCATAATGTGCCCTACGACGGGGTCAAAGCCCTCCCGGTACGTGATGTCACTGAAAATAGACGCCAGCTGACTCTTGCGAAAACAATTGAAGACTTTAGACAAACTACACGCTTACCGGGTTTCTGGACATTCATCTCCAGGCGACAAATGATTCTGCGGCGGAGATCGAGTTGTACATCCATAGGTGAGAGAAAAAGAGAAAGGGAGGGAGGGAGAGGGAGAGAAACGACATACGGACATACATACAGAGTGGAGTGAGTGAGTGAGTGAGTGAGTGAGTGAGTGAGTGAGTGAGTGAGTGAGTGCGTGAGTGCGTGAGAGCGTGAGTGCTTGTCTGCCTGCCTCCCCTACCCTTCCCATCCAGATACAACCTGGAGCGTTGCAAAGTCTGTGACGAGAAGGCAGACTGTGAGCCGTGTGCCCATTGCGACCGCAAGGCTTGCAAGGACTGTCGTCAGACCCACATGGACATGGTGAAAAGAGACATGAGCAGACTCCTCAACCAAGTCCGACGACTCTCCAACAGAATAATCGAAGCCTCCGATGGACTCAGCAAAGGCCTGGAGCTTCTGGCCCTCAATTGCGAAACAACAAAGGACGAGGTCAAAGAGTACTTCCACAGGTAGGCTTACTGCAATTACCGTAATCCTTGGTTTTCAGGTACTACCGCGATCTTAAAAAGAAGGAGGACGCTTTCTTGCAAGAAATCGAAACCTTTCAATCGACCGAATCTCGCCTTATGTCCAATCTTAGGTAAGGCCTTAACCTTAATGGCATAACCTTAATTTTACTTTAGGGACGTTCTAGAGATAGAGTCTTCAAACATGAGCGAAGCGGTCGCCCGTCTGGATGCGGCAATCAAGGTCAGCTGGCAGGGGGATTTTTCTTTTATCTGACACGCGGGGGTTTTAAACTGATCGGGTTTAAAACGAAGAGTGACAAATTATCTCTCTATTTTAAACACACACGTTCACACTGACACTTACTCTCTCTCTTTCAAGTGTTGCTTTCAGGGCGAGTGCATTTTGGAGGACACCGAGCTCATTCGACTAAAGAACACATTTACCGAAGGGTTGGAATACCTTCGAAACTTCCAGGTTTCCCTCCATATACCGTAATCCAAGGACATTTTCAGCCCGACGCCGACGAACTCTTCAACCGAAAAGTCCGCTTCTCCGCCGGAGAGGATGCCGCAAAACTTCCTCAAGCTATTGCAACCGCCGGAGAATTATGTGTCCTAACCCCACAGTTTTCGGGAAGGTTTGTGTTTCTCTTCCTTTTCGCTGCAAGACCAATAAAATCAAAAAAGAGACTCTGGCGTAATCTGCGGACAACAGGCGCTATTGGTTCTGCGCGGGCGGAGACACCAGATCTGCCATCTTTTTTGAACTCTCAGCTGACGGAACTGTAAAGTTGACCGAATCGATTAGGTCCCACACAGAGTAAACATGAAACATCGATTGGCTAAGTTTAGTAACAATTTAAAGGTACTTGCCGTTGGAGCAGTCTTACCTCCCACGACCCTTCCGCCTCCCATTGGAAAGTGACCATTTCCGGCAAAGGGAGAGGGAGGAGAGGCCGCCGATTGGAGAAAGACCTTCTTCCAGAATAAGGTAAAGCTTTAGATAGTCCTTTAAAATAAGAGTTTCAGCCATAGGGGAGCAGATCATCGAGCAGAGCCGGACGAAGGATCACTGAGGTACAGAAGAAGGCAGCAATTGGAGGAGGAGGCATGGCTCAGGCTGAGAGGTTGGTCACGCCTAACAATAGAAAGACCATAACACTCTACGAACTCTTTAGGGAAAGGGTCACATCACTTATATAGAATGACGCTTAAATAAAAAAAATTTAATCCCGGGATACAAACCATTATACAAACCTTTAAATCGATAATTTTCAGGAGATGGCCGATCGCCCTGGTACAAACCTCCCGAGGCCTCTTCTCTCAACGCAGCTCCTGAGGTGGCCGCTCTCAAGAGAGAGGTGAAGAAGGAAGAGAAAAGAGAAGATCGTTCCAAAGAGACTCTGTCTCTCCCTCCCTTCCCCAGACCGAGCCCCCGCTCGGAAACCAACAGCCCCTTCTCGGCCAAGCCTCCCCCGTCTCCAACCCCTTTGATCAAGGACGAAGAGAAGGAGGAGGTCCGGACGCCACTCGTCAGAAAGCCACCATTGCCACGACAACAAAGCAGCAATGATGACTCCCTCAATGAGAAGGTAGAACATTGGAGTGATGCTTATTCCAACAAACTTCTTTCAGGTAGAGGTGATTCGCCGTGCCCATGCGGAGAGACAAGCTGCCTCTCGCCAGGCTTCTGAATCTTCTGAATCAGAGGGAGAGGAGCTGAGACCTCGTCAGAGGATTCGGATCGTCTGTCGAGAAGCTTCCATCACAAGAGGAGAGACACCGCCAGTTCAGCCACAGCCACAGCCACCACAACGGGAAGTGGTCGAAGAAGGAACGCCGATCCCAGTGACCCATTTCGCAGGTTGGTGACCCACAGATCCAGGAGACCGGGGACACGGAAAGTGCGAAAGGCTGCAAAAACCCAGTTAGAGAATCCTTTTGTGAAAGCCCGCAGTAGTAAGCCACAGCCAATTGGTCCTTGTCCTCGGTCTCCTGTGGCCTGGGACCCGTTCGGAGCGGCGCGAGGGCCACAGCACCCGCATGCCACAGTTTAGACGACCGCCGTTCGAGTGTAGACTAACCATTCTCAGAGTTCCCTTATTAATTGTTGTAATTGTCGTGTTAGAAGCTAGTAAACCTAGAAATAGAGTTTTGTTTCGAAGGCACTCGTGCATGGCTTCAGCATCACTTCTAGTTCTGTTAGAATGAAAGTAGTACTGTAGATTTATTACTAATTTTCAATACCTTTGGCGATTTTGACCCTTTGAATCCGCCTTGTTGCGTTCTCAGCAAAACCGCAGTCTCCGCTAAACATCGGGCGCGTCACCACATCGGGCGCGTCACCGTTCGCTCCATGTTCGCTGTTTAGCACATTTGGAAACAGCGTGAGACGCCTGTACGATGTTTACCTGAATTCATGTAGTTTAGCCGTTTATGTTTTCACTATAGATTCTAGTTTGCTGTCTGTCTTTGTGAATTCTAACTTTCTAACTTCCTTAGAGTTTACGCCAAGGCAACATCAGCGAAGGACACTTTCGGATAAATGTTTTTGAAAGATACTTTGTACACAAGAAGTTGTATGCAATACGGCGTTCGATGGAAAACTAAGTTGTACGCAGTTCGACGTGCTATAGAAAATGTTTTTCGCTGACGTTGCCTTAGCGAGATAACCTCACCAAGAACACCCAAGTCCTCGCGCGCTCCTAACGCCATTCCGGTCCTCCGTTGCTCTCTGTTTCTCTGTTTCTCTGTTCCTCTCTCTCCCTCTCCTCGGTTGGTCGTCCTAAACTGTGGTCTCTGCAGACGATGATCCTCCGTCGGTGCCTCCCTGGCTAGCCCGCCGTCGCCAGCGCCTCCAGCGCTCCCGAACGAATCCCGACGGCATCTCCTCCCTCTGCTCGCAACGCGTCCAACAACTGCTCCAGGAACGGAATTCCCGTTTAGACTCATCCATCACGACCGAAGAGGAGAGGAGCACCAGAAGACGAAGTGCCTCGAGAGACACCGGAGAGTGGAGAGCCAGAGGCCGTCCTAGAGCGATCTTCGGAAGGAAAGGGGCCAAGGACGGAGAACTGAATTGGCCTCGCGGCGTCTGCACAATGCCCGGAGGCCTTCTGGCCGTCTGCGACTCGTCCAACCACAGAGTTTGCATCTTCGACCGGGATGGAAAGTTCCTCAGAGGATTTGGAGGCTATGGAGCGGCCCCTGGACAACTGGATTCTGCCGCTGGAATTGCCTGCTGCAAGCAAAGACTAGTTGTGACTGATAGATACAACCACAGGGTCTGTCTCTTTGATCTGGATGGAAGATACCTCAACAGCTTCGGATCCCACGGACAGAGCAATGGAAAGTTCAACAACCCCTGGGGAGTGGCCGTTGACGAATTGGGGACTGTCTATGTTGTAGATAAGGTAAGAAATAGAGAATTCAAGGTAAAAAAGGTTTAGGACAATCACCGAGTGCAGATGTTCGATAAGAACAGGCAGTTTGTTGGCAAGTTCGGAACCTTGGGTCACGGAGCGGGGCAGTTGAACAATCCCTTGTTTGTGACGGTGTGCAGGGCTAATCATCAGGTAAGGAGAGAGATTGAACGATTGAGAGAGACAGAGAGAGAGTGAGAGTGAGAGAGTGAGAGAGAAAAAGAAAGAAAGAAAGAGAGAAGCAAATGAATATACAGAGAAAGAGAGCCATTGCAGATCTACGTCTCTGACCACAACAACCACCGTGTCTGCGTCTTTGACATGCAGGGGCAGTTCCTCTTCTCCTTTGGCCAGGAGGGCTTCCATGGCGGCCAGTTCAAATTCCCTCGCGGTTTGGCCATTGACAACCAGGTTTGACTCCGGGATCCATGATTGGCTAATCCAAATGTTAAGGGCAACGTTTTGGTGGCAGACTCGGGTAACAATCGTATACAGGTGTTCACTCTCGAAGGAGAGTTCATCTCCACTTTCGGGTCCTGGGGAGGCGGTGCCGGGCAGCTGAAGGGCGTCGAGGCTCTCTGCGTCTTCGACGGAGCCATCGTCGCCAGCGACCGCGAGAACCACCGCATGCAGATTTTCTAAGCCCTATTTATAAACTTCTTCTTCACCGTTGTTTGTTGGCCCCACGAATAGAGTGGATTGATAGAAAGAAAGAGAGAGTGAATGTCTTGAGAGGGAGTGAGAGAGAGAGTCTTTCTCTCGCCTTCTTCTTTTATTTGCCCTCTGCTCTTCGCTAAATATGCCAGATGTGCTTGAATCGCCGCCAGAGCTGGTCCTATTATTCCACTTGCACGCCTCCCACCTTATGGTATGCCGCTGCATTCTATCTGATCTTCCAAATTCATTTTTCAATAATTTTGGCTGTTATTAAAGACCCAGCCTGTACCACAAACGGAAAGGTGACTTTTTAAAATAAATTTTTCAAAAGCCATTGATTGAAAATTACAAATTTATCATTCTAATTTTTCGTTTAAGTTTGACTCTCGGGCTGTCAATTGCGCAAATCTCTACGCAGACGCCGCTTGTGCCGCTATCTATGGTCCGGCGCCAGCTGTAGACACTGACGTGGACAGGAATCCAGCTTGTTTTTCAGTAAGAATTCAAAATTAGGTTGAAATTTCAGATTAATCTAGCAAATGGAATCCCTAGCTAAGTTTATATTTAGAGTCGTGAATCTATAATAGACCACGAATTGAAGAGTCTGTCTTCTGAGATTTGTGCTCGTCAGTGTGGTTATTGTTGTCAGTCTCCTGCCTACAATTGTGATAACAATCCACGTAAGGGAGAGAGAGAGAGAGAGAGAGAGAGATATTTTCCAGCGCCCAGAATCCTCTGTGACCAGGTGACCCACCGCCTGTGCAGGAACCCAGTTTGGAGTGATTTATTGGCCGAAGACTGTCCCAATGTCTGTGATTTCGGGTTAGTTCTTAGATTTAGATGAAAAATGGTGTTCAGGCGGAAACCAGTGTATCCTGAAACCAGATACTGATTCAAGGTGAGTGAAAACATCAGAGTCAAAGGGCTATAGCACCATCGATGGCTTCGGTCTGTGCTTTGCGTTGCGGACTCAAAATTATTCTCACGCCAAAGGAGGTGCTTATGTGCTGCTAAGATACATTAAGAATACTGCGGCGGCCTTAGGCTACCCAAAAAGCGGCTTCAGATTGCCAAAAAGGGGCTTCAGCTTTTCATAAAGCCGCCTCAAATCGCCAAAAAAGCGGCCTTAGGCTACCCAAAAAGCGGCTTCAGATTGCCAAAAGGGGGCTTCAGGTTGGCATAAAGCGCCTCAAATTTCCAAAAAAAGCGGCCTTAGGCTACTCAAAAAGCGGCCTCAGATTGCCAAAAAGGGGGTTCAGGTTGGCAGAAATTGCCAAAAGCGGCCTTTGGTTACCAAAAAGCGGCTTTTAACCGAAAAAGTTGGTCAAACGGCCAGCGGCATTTATTCAGTTGTATAAAAATCTCGTCTGTCAGGGGCATCGATTACAAGTTCACCGCCGAAGTCCTCGAGATGATCAAGGCGTCGGATGGAAAGCTGACTCGCGTGTTTGAAGTAAATCAGAGAGAGAGGGTCAGAGAGAGAGAGAGAGAGAGAGAGTCAGAGAGAGAGAGAGAGAGAAAGAAAGAGAGAGAGAGAGAGAAAGAGAGAGAGAGAGAGAGAGAGAGAGAGAGAGAGAGAGACAATTTTTCCTTTAGGAACTGGCAGCTGGCGACAAGAGGATAGAAGAGGAAAGGTGGGACGAAGCCGCCAAGCACATGGTCAATGGTTTCGTGCTCTCCGGCCACAGCGCTGCGCTCAATCTCATCTAGTCTCACTACCTTGTACTTTCGTCACACGGAGACGAGTTGCTTCCTGTCTTGGGAGACTACTACAAAGACGCCTTAGCCAAACTCGGAACCATCGACGAGAATCAACTGTTCAAGGATGCGGACGAGCGAATGCGGGTGCTGCGGCAGAGCAAGGATTGGATGAAGGGCGCGCCTAGTCCCCGGAACTGATCGAAGACGCCGTAATTGCCACACGTTGTACATGTTTCTACTGTAAATCCTGCTGTACTACTGTAAATACACATCTTCGGCATGTTTTTTTTGTTATTTTTTCTTGGTTCTACCCCACATTTGCATATTGCACCCTGAGAAGCGGTGGATTTGTTGAGAAGCGAAAAGTTACAGTCGGGATTGGGAATGAAACCGTGGGTTGTCGAGTTTGTTGTGGAAAACCGTGCGGCAAACGGAATTTTTGGGGAAAACCGTGCGGCAAATGTCAATTTTGAGAGAAAGTCATGCAACCATCGGAAAACCGTGCGGCAGGCGTCACAGTTAAGAAAAATCATGCGGCAAATCGCATGTTTAGTAAAAACTGGGCGTCCATCGGCATTTTTGGGAAAACCGTGCGGCAAACGGCATTGTTGGTGGAAACCACGAGGAAAACTGCGTCAATTCAATGTAAAAATAACGAAAATCGATCAGTTTTTGAGGCAAACTGTTTTGTCACAAAGTCTGCTCCAATGCCAATCTTACAGTAATCTCGGTTTAGCGAGACAGTCCTTTAATTTTCTAATTTTGTTCACTTTAATTTTTCAGAATCTCCATTTTCCGTCCGTTTTATCGTTGTTTCGCCGTAATTTATGCCTATTCTAATTAAAAATAGCAGCTTTCATGGTTAGTCACATTTAATAATGCTGAAATTGCGTCACAAAGCTCAATTTTTGAAGTTTTCGGTCAAAAACGCTGGTTTCTCCATTTCTTCCAAAGTTTTCTTTTTTGTCGTTGATTTTCAATGAAACATACGTATATATGTTGTGAAATCCTAGTTTCACACAGAATTTCTTGATAACTTGGAATTTTTTGGCGTTTCTCTTCACAAATGCTAATTAATCTTTATTTTCAGTACTGATCCCGTGAAATGGCCAACGAGGAACAGCAGAGCAAATTGGACCTCGACAACGAACAGGACAGGTTGGTTCCGAAGAAATATCATGTTTTGGATTTTAAGCCCGTTTTAAACGAAAATACGCTATTAAAACTGTAAAAAACGTCGTTTTCAGTCTAATCGATCGGCTCTCCCAGTATCTTGATGTGGTGTTGACGCGCGCACCGAAGAGAGGCAGACTGTATCAGATGATTAATGTGAGTTAGAGAGACAGAGAGAAAGAGAGATTGATAGATAACGATAATAATTCCTCCCTTCAGCACCTCGAAAAAGGCGAATATTTTCTGGAGAAGAAAAACCACAACTCGGCGGCCGGCGTTCACTTGATCCACTTTATGGAGATTTCTCTCCATCTTGAAGAACTGATTTCCCTCCTCAAGAAGAAGCACAACTTATGGGATCTCCTGGCTAACCGAATGACCGAGATCGAGGAGAAGCTTCTAAAAGGAATGGAAGAGAAGCTAGTCCACGGAATGGTCACCAAGGCGAGGCACAGGTTAGTAGGTTGATCATTTGTGACGTTTAGTGATGAGAAACACAAAAACCGTTGAAGAAAAAACTTATTGCTAAAACTGAATTTTTGCTATTTTAATTAAACAGCGCAAAATTGTGCGGTTACAAGGTAATAGAAACCGGGACCGCGGCTTCAGGTTACCAAAAAAAAACACAGAAAAACGGTCCCAGGTTAGCAAAAAGCGAGAGAGAAAAACGGTTAAACAATTAAACGTTGGATTCCTGGGCAAGTTAATTCCCTCTTTCAGGGGAACCAAATACAAGTTCACCGCCGAGGTCATCGGACTCATCAAAGCGTCTGATGGAAGACTTACCCGTGCGCTTTCGATAAGTTAGAGAGGAATAGAGATAGTGAGAGAGAGAGAGTGAGAGAGAGAATAAGAAAAAGAGTTATTCTTCATTTCAGGAACTTTACGAATGTGACCGGCAAATCGACAGCGGAAACCACGTTAATGGAGTCAATCACCTGATGAACGCCCTTGTACTCTCGTCACACGGAGACGAGTTGCTTCCTGTCTTGGGAGACTACTACAAAGACGCCTTAGCCAAACTCGGAACCATCGACGAGAATCAACTGTTCAAGGATGCGGACGAGCGAATGCGGGTGCTGCGGCAGAGCAATGATTGGATGAAGGGCGCGCCGAATCCCCGGAACTGATCGAAGACGCCGTAATTGCCACACGTTGTACATGTTGCTACTGTAAATCCTACTGTACTACTGTAAATACACATCTTCGGCATATTTTCTCGTTATTTTTTCTTGGTTCTACCCCACATTTGCATATTGCACCCTGAGAAGCGGTGTTTTTGTTGAGAAATGAGCGACAGTCGGACCGTGCGGCAAACGGCAGTTTTGAGTAAAAACTATGTGGCATTTGGCAGTTTTTGAGATAAAACCGTGCGGCAATCGGCAATTTCAAAAGAAATCCGTGCAGGAAACCGCTGATTTTACCAGAGAAAAATGTGCGGCAATCGGCAAATTCGAGAGAAATTCTCGCGGTGAACTGCACTTTAAAAGCAAACCGCGCGGCAAACGGCAATTTTTAATGAAAATCTTGCGTTATTAAATTTGTTTAGTAAAAACCGTGCGAAAAATGGCAATTTTCCATAATAAAAACGTGCGGCAAACGGCGGTTTAACATAAATCGGCTGCAAATCGATTTTTGACATAAAACCATGCGGAAAACGGCAGTTTTGATGAAAATCTTTACGTGAACGGCATTTTTGTGATAAAACGGTGCGGAAATTGACATTTTTCGGTGAAAACCGTGCGGCAAAAGGCAATCGGTTTTTTAAGAAGAAATCCGTGCGGAAAACGGCAGAGTGGACAAAAACCGTGCGCCCAACGGCAATTTCTAGAGAAAACCGTGCGGTAATCGGCATTTATCAAAAGAAATCGCGCGGAAACTGCATATTTCTGATAAAACCCTGCGGAAAATGATATTTTTGTGGAAAACTGTGCTGGCACCAGCGTTTCAAGCACACAACTCAATTCACTTAAAATTGAAATGATCTTTTTGATTTAAAAAAAAAGGTTTTTCAATGGAAAACAACACTTTTGGTAGGTATATAATGGCAATTTCTGGGAGATTGCGTACGTCAAACGAATTTCTCTTAATCCCCTAAAATAAGAGGACAATCTCAGAATTTCAGAAAAATGGCGCTTGTAACGAAGGAATTGGGCGACTCTAACCTGAGTGACGTGAAGGCTCTTAATTACTAAAAAGCGGCCTTAATTTACAAAAAAGCGGCTTTTAATGGACAAAAAGTCCGTCCGGCAATCGGCATTTTTGGAAGAAAACCGTCCGGCAATCGGCATTTCCGTGCGGTAATCGGCAGTCTCAACCGAAAACCATGCGGCAAATTGCAATTTCCATAGAAAACCGCAGGAAGTTTGGATTTTCAGCGCAGCGGCCTCTACGACTGCGGTTTCTGCATCTACCGCAACATTTTCTCGAAAATCCACGAATTCGAGTGCGAATTATACTGTTTTCTGGTCGTCGCTTCAAAAATCTCCATTTTAGGAGTACGAATTCCACCACTCTGCCGTCAAGAACTGGGTCTCGGACCACTTCGAAGGCGTCCCGGAAGCGGTGGTCACCGACGGTCTCCTCCAGAAAGTCATCAAGAAGATCCACGTCTAGGCCTGCCTCTATTTCCTCTCATCTTATTTGTGCATTATGCTAATAGTCTATATAGTCTATGTTTTGTTGATTTGTTACGTGGATAAATACTGTTTTTCAGGTGTTGAGGAGGGAAGATGGAAGAGAGATAGAAAGAGAGAGAGAGAGAGAGAGAGAGAGAGAGAGAGAGAGAGAGAGAGAGAGAGAGAGAGAGAGAGAGAGAGAGAGAGAGAGAGAGAGAGAGAGAGAGAGAGAGAGAGAGAGAGAGAGAGAGAGAGAGAGAGAGAGAGAGGAGAAAGAAAGAGAGAGAGAGAGAGAGAGAGAGAGAGAGAGAGAGAGAGAGAGAGAGAGAAAGAGAAAGAGAGAAAGAGAGAGAAGTTTTTGTGGCAACCGTAGGTCGCTCGACCTGCTTTTTGACAATAAAAAGCCGCTTTTGGCAACCACAGGCCGCTTGAGCTGCTTTTTCATAACCATAGGCAGCTTTACTTGGTTTTTGCTTTTAAAAAAACCGCTTGGAAACCATAGGCCGCTTGAACTGTTTTTTTGTTGTTGTTAAAAGCCGCTTTTTGGTAACAATAAGTGGAAATAAAAAGCCGCTTTTTGGCAATTAAAAGCTGCCTTTAGGCATTTAAATTCGATTTTTGGCAAGATAGGCCAGGACCGGGGTTTGGCTTTTAAAAACCGTTTTTTGGCAACCAAAGGCCGCTTGACCTGCTTTTTTGCATTTAAAAGCCGTTTTGGTGTAAAGGCTGGTTTTTAAATCAATAATGCCGCCTCACATTGCTATCGCTGATTAGCTGCGAAAAATCCGTCTTTTTTGCTTTTTTTTTCTGCGCGTTGAATAAAATTTTATTTGCTATATTCACGCGATCAATGCAATGACTCCAACATCTACATCATCCGAGGTACTATTTAATCGATTTTATTTATCCCTTGCCCTTTTACCCTTTTAACCCTTGCCTTAAAGGGGAAGGACCGCGTAAAAATAATTTTCGGATATTGTGATAAAAGCCTAGATCTCATTTCCAGGATTCCGAAAAACACCTTTTTTACCCATTTTGGATCAAAATGAACCGATTTAGGAGCTCTTGAAATTTTGGGAAAATTGTAGTTTGAATTTCCGGAAAATTGTAGTTTGAAGTTTGAAAAACTCTGCGTCTCCCTATTTCCACTCTCTTGCCCACTCTAGCCGTATTTTCGTGCGGCAAACGCGTAAAACGGCCGTGTAAACGGGCCCCTTTTGCAGACAAATCATATAAAAGGGGTATGTTTCAGAATCGTTGAATCGAAATCTATTCAATGAAACAATTGTAAAGAGACTTTGAAAAATCAATTTAACGAGGTCCTTCCCCTTTAATTGAAATACTCCTACCTACAGAAATTACAATTATAAAAAAAATAAAGAATTTTAAAAAGTTACGTTAACAATAGAAACATCCCCATAGGTTCTATGTTAAAACTCCCATAAAGACGACAGGCTCCCAGATCTTTATTGCGTTGACTGGCCAGGCGATACCGGCGCGGTCGTTTATATAGCCCAAATCTGGGTCAATCAATATGCACAACAACCACGGTAGGATTTCTCAAGGTTTCAGAGGAAGTTCACCTGGACATGGCTTTATGCCAAAATTTCAACGTTAGATACGCAGTTGCTTCTGATTACGGTGGAAATTGGTGGCGGGAACGTCAAATTTTCAAACTTACCCTTTGTCCGTGGCCAAGTCGGCGAGTTGTGGCCTTTCCCGTGGCTCAGGCGTCGACTGCTGTGGCCATAAATTTGAAAAGTTCAGTTTCCCGCTCTTAATGTCCACCGTAATCAACGCCCGCCTGCGGATCCCTTTGCAGTTTGCCATGTCGGAGCGAACTTCCGCGAAATCCTGCCGTGCAACAGGCATTAGGGGTCAACTGGGACGCGGAGCTAACGGTTAAAAGAATAAATTGTTCAGGGTTACTCGAAATTCGACTTATATTGCACAAAAGAAAACAAAAACTTACGCAAACCAAATTTTAAGCATTTAAAAAATAATTAAAACAAATTTCATTTTAAAATTCCGAAATCACAATAAGTTTCAGCAACACATCGCGTTCGATGGGCTTCCTTATTACATTCGCTGCGGAATTCATGAAAAAGTTTGCTAATGTTTAATTTATAAACTTATAAAGTTAATTAATTTTAGTTAACGTACAAACAACATTCATTATTTGAAGAATGTAGCGAATCAACAAGGAAGCTTTGTTCAAATCAATCTTCTACAGTTTTCCCGTGCTCTGTGGATTCCTTTGTGGCTGAAGTAAAACATTGCTTTAATAAGCACTTGAAAAGCACTTTTAGGCTGGATTCGGCCATTTGTTAAAATGTCTGGATCCGAATGAAGATGAAGATGAGGACGATTGTGGCAGCATCGAAATGAAAGACTGCCCTTCCGTCTGGGTTCGGGCGAAGACACTTACAATTGTGGTAAATCACACACACACACACACACACACACACACACACACACACACACACACACACACACACACACATACATACATACACACACATACATACACACACACACACACACACACACACACACACACACACACACACACACACACACACTGACTTTTCCTCAAACCCATCTGTTTGTTTCAGGATCAGCAAAAACCTGAAATGCTCCGTTTTATTGCTGAACGTGTTCGAGGTGTCGAAGAGCTAAAGCTAGTTGCATTAGACAGGAGCCCTGCGTCGTATCACCAAATTAAAAATTTTATTGTAAAATGTGGTGACCTTTTATGAAAGTGCCAGATTTCAGAACTATCCGCTAAAACATGTTTTCCTTCACTTTTTTGAACCTGATGATGACTGTCCCAAAGACTTCAGAGATGTTGAAAACGTAAGTTCCTTTTTTATTATTTTTAATCTTTTTATCATTTTTATTTCGTCCAACAAAACAAAAACTTCACATTTTAGGTGATATTGATATTTCCACGTGAAAGGTTCGCTTCCATCGACACCTTATTCTCAATAGAAGCAAAAATATCTGTCAGATTGAGACACGTAGGAACGACTTGCGATGAATTACTGACCAAGATTCAGGTTCAAAACGTTTCATTTTTCATTTTTATCCCTATGTTGCGACCGCGTAAAAATAATTTTTCTGTTTTAGTGATAAAAGGTAGATCTTATTCCCAGGATTCTGAAAAATACCTCATTTACCCATTTTGGACCAAAATGAACCCATTTTGAAATTTTGGGGAAATGGTAGTTTGAATTGCCGCCAACTCTGCGTCTCTCCATTTCCCACACTCTCTCACCCACTCTAGCCGTATTTTCGTGCGGCAAACGCGTAAACCGTCATTGAAAACGTGCCCCTTTTGCAGTTGAAATCATATAAAAAGGGTATGTTTCAGAATCGTGGAAATGACATCTATTCATTGAAACAATTGTAAAGAGACTTTGAAAAATCAATTTTACGAGGTGTTTCCCCTTTAACACGGAAATTTTCTAAGGGTTATGCCCTTAGAGAATTTATGTCAGAGTAAAATACGAATTTTGCACAAACTTTGCCAAAATCATTTATTTGCCCCCAAAACACATTTCTGAAACTTTTGGGTCAATATCGATTTTTTGCCCGGGTTATTGCGTGCGCATCCGATTTTTGTAACTTGGTCGCATCTCATCCAAATCCCAAAGTTTTGGTCCTTTTGGAAAGGTCTCAACATAACAAAAAGTTTATAATATGTGTCAACATATGTTTTCCATCATTTGCAAGCGTAATTGGCAAAAAACCGACAAAAATTACTTTTTCGAAGTTTTTCCTTATTTTCACACTTTTGGTCAATTTGGGAGACATGTCGCCTACGGCATCGTTTTTCCCGTGTCATTTGCAATTTAAACAGTTGTTAAAACCCCAAAAAAATGTTTCCCCATCATACCCATAAAATCGACTGAAACAGATTTTTTTTAGTAATAAAAATATTATTGAAATAAAAAAGAGATAAAATTTTTAGCGTTAAAAATCTGTTTAAATCGATTTTACGGGAAATTTTTTTGGGGTTTTAACAACTGTTCTGATTGCAAATGACACGTAGAAGACGATGGCGTAGGTGACATGTCTCCCAAATTGACGCAAAGTAGTCAAAATTTATAAAAACTTCGAAAAAGTTTATTTTTTGTTGGTTTTTTTGCCAATTACGCTTGCAAATGATGAAAAACCTGTGTTTACATACTCTATAAACTTTTTTTGTTGTGTGAAGACCTTTCAAAAAAGTAAGACTTTGGGATTTGGATGAGATGCGACCAAGTTACGAAAACCGGATGCGCACGCAATAACCCGGGACAGAAAATCGATATTAACCCAAAAGTTTCAGAAATGTGTTTTGGGGGCAAATAAATGATTTTGAAAAAGTTTGGGCAAAATCCTTTTTTTAAAGTTTGGGAAAATCCTTTTTTTCTCGCTGTCGCGGGGGATTTCGATACCGTTTAAACTTTATTTTTTTAATTCTTTCAATTTAATTAATGTAAATTTTCATTTTAAAAGGCAATTTATTTGTAAAAATCAATTTTAATACTAAAATCAATAAAATCCTTCATTCTTTTTAATTTGTTCAACTTCCATTTTAAAAGGTAAATTTAGCTATAAAAATTAAATTGTATAAAAACTACAACCAATTTAAAATTCATTATATTTACTTTTAAAAATTTAATTTAAAATATGTTTTAAGTTTTTCTTAAATTTTTTAAAATCTTTTATTTTTTTAAATCTTTTATTTTATTTTTCAGGAATGGAAGCAAGGGAGGCAGTGGCACACTCCAAAATTCACTTTTTCATATATTAGATATGACTTTGATTATGGATATTTCTCAACTGTAATGATTTTCGACTTTTTTGAAGATTATTTGCACGAAAATGGCGTTTCCACCTGGAATGTGAAAAGAAGTCAAGGAAACTACACTCAGCTTAAAGTGTCCATGGAGAAGGACCTGATTGTGATTTCTCAGGCCTGATTGTACATGATAATTCTGAATAAACTTTTATTAAAAAACAACCTTTTTTTTCAAAACCTTTATAAGTTTATTTATATGCAGTGAGCTAATCAAGACAACACATCTGTGAAAAGTCCTGGTCGGCCCGACCACAAAAGCTGTATTTGAGCTGGGACTTTCGCATCTAATGTGGAGGACCGTACAAAAGTAAGAAAATCACAAAGTTTATTGAGGCATATGCAAAAGTAAGGAAATCACTAATTTACAGTTTTCACAAAAACCTCAGCCTAAATCGGTCCAAATAAAACGAGGAAGTGTTACACCGCCCCATATAGGATTAACCTAATCAGAAAAAGCAACTCCGCAACCTATAGAATGATTGGTAACGGACGGTGGTAACGCTTATCATTCATTGCAAAAAGAAATAACTGCTACCTTAATCTATTTTTTAAATAGTGTCGCCGCAATCCCTTTCTACACTTAGAAGGTACCTCTTCGAACGGCGGCTGTGCTCGCCATAAACTCCTGTGCCTAAGGAGTGCCACGCGGTTCGGGGGGCGGCCGTTAGACTTAAACGGTGGTTACCCGATCAGCCTAGAAGAGGGCGGTGAGTGAAGCCTACTCATGGTCACACATTGAGAACGCATGGTTGTGCGGAAGATTTATCTCACACAATACAACACACAATAGGGCCAACACGGACGGAAGGTGAGGGAGAGGCCTCGGGCGGCGAAGGTCGTCTGGGCGACGTCGACGGTCCGGGCTTTGCCACATCTTGACGTCTCGGCTGGGGCACATCTGAAGCATAAAGGTTACTCTCCAATACTCAACGGAAGGGAAGAACGATTCTAAGGGGGTGTGTTAACTACTGACCTATTAGGACTAGCTGGTTACACGCCTTAGCGTATCCGTGCCGATTGACATTGAGTTGGGAGGCCCGCTTCCCCGATAGACTTTCCTGCCCCTGGTACGCACAGGGGGGATTCTCGGGATCCCAGGCAACCTCCCACTTCTGGAGTACAGAAGGGAAGACCTGGGCCTCCTGTAGCCAGCCCGTCGGAGACGGCTAACTGGTTGTACAGAAGGTGGCTGGGGCCTCGGAAGGTCCACCAGCAGGTCTCGCTGTCCCATGAGGGTTACAACGGGGTCGAGTGAGAAGGTCCCTGCGGGGTTCCATCGGAGGACGGAGCTTGAGAGCAGCCGCACACTCCGACCGCAGAGAGCCGACTGACCTGCTGGGGCGTTGAGGGGGCGGAACCTAGAGGCCACGCCCACTCGTGGGGGTGAAAAGGTGGCGACACCGTAATCCATAAATGCGGACTACAGTCGCCGATGATTACAGAGGGGAAAATCGGCGACAAATAGTCAAAAACAATTAGTAACTTAGTTGTTGTAAGGTAACCGTAAGGTGGGAATTGTAAGAATAACTAATAACTTATAAATGCGCCTCTAACTCAGGTAAAGAGAGATATTTTTAAACAAGTGTTAAACAATATCGTGTGAATATGTACGAAATAAGTAACAACGAATACAAAAGGACCGATTTAGGCTGAGGTTTTTGTGAAAACTGTAAATTAGTGATTTCCTTACTTTTGCATATGCCTCAATAAACTTTGTGATTTTCTTACTTTTGTACGGTCTTCCACATTGGATGCGAAAGTCCCAGCTCAAATACAGCTTTTGTGGTCGGGCCGACCAGGACTTTTCACAGATTTCTTTACTTTTGTAGATTTGTTTAAAAACCGGATGGGAATTTTTTTAAACCATTGTAGAGAGAGGGGTGCCTGAGGCGCCCCTTCCTCTGGCGGAATGGGGGAGGGTGAGGAACTAATGTTTTCAGTTTCTTTTCTATACGGTTCTCCATGCACGCAAGGTTTGATCGTAAAATTCCCACGTTGCGGGTTCGCGGGGGTCGCACATAATACCGTAATTGTGCAAGTATGTTTTGTAACCCGGTCGCTGCTGCCGTTTGAGTGGGCGGGATTTGCCGGTCCCGCTACGAATGACAGGTAACCGTGCGGTAAACGGCAAAATTTTCAATTTGGAGTAAAAATTACAATAAAACGATGTTAAACAGGCGCTGCCAATCTACCTCTTCCTGTCTCCATTCACTATGCGTTATCTCACGGCACTACAGACGCCTGTCGTGACATTCCTTCTCCTCGCCTTCCACAGTCCAGCTTGCTGCTGACAAGGATCATAAAAAGAGCCGCTGAGCGATTCTAAATAAGTGCCGACGTTGTCTTACAGTTGCCATTCATTTAGAGTCAGAATTGCTTAATCAAAATCTGTAGTGAACATTAACACTTTTTCAATGATAGTTTGTCTTTAGAAAGATAACAGACATTGCGCAGCCGAACAGGTCTTCTTGGTGCTGGTAAATATATGGCTTTAAAAAAATAATTGTTGTAAAACACCTCGCCAAACCTATAGTTGTTGCCAATCCTAGTGAAGTTAGAATTTCTAACTTCGACATCATAATTTTGGCACGAATTAGAATTTTTCCAAGAACTAGGATTGGCAACAACTATAGTTTAGCTTATGGAATGAACAAAAAATTATAATAATATAATTAATATTGCTTCATTAAAATGTTGACTCAAATTTGAAAATTCTGCCATTTGTTGCACTGTTATCGGTCATTAGCGGTGGGACCCAGAAACCCCCGCCCACTTGGCTGGATCGTGTCAACGTACAGTAATACAATGCCATAATTCAACGCGTGTCGAGTCACGTGTTGCGTTGCGTGTTGAGTCGCGTGCGGCGCGTGTTTAGTCACGTGTCGCGTTGCGTCTCGTGTTGCGCCGCGGCGCATGTTGCATCACGTGTCGCGGTGCGTGGCGTGTTTCTTCGCGGCGCGTATTGTTGAAACGCATGTTGCGTTGCGTAACACGCGTTTTGTTGCAACGGGTGTGGCGCTTGCTGTTACGATGCGGGCTTCGCGTGTTTCGTCGCAGCGTGCATAATGCGCTATCAATGTCATGATAAGAAATGGGGGGCTGCCGCCCCCCAAACCCCCCCCCCCCCCTCGCGTGTTGCGTCGCGGCGCGCATAACGCGCGATCATTGACATAATTGGAGTTGGGGGGCACCCCCTTTCAGGGGTCTAGGATTTTTTGCTTTTTTTTCTCGTCCTAGACCTCAGCCCAAATTGCCCAGTCCCAACGGGACTGGGCATAATTTCTAAACACAATCGGAGCTGGCAAAAAGTTTATTAGGTCCCGCCACGAAAAGCTCAATAACCGTGCGGCAAATGGCATATCGAACGGCGCCGGCATTTGCATTCATTAATTTGTCAGCGCTTTTTAATTGCTTTATTGTTATCATTACTCGAAAAGTCCGCTTCTCCACCGGAGGGGATGCCGCCAAACTTCCTCAAGCCATTGCAACCGCCGGAGAATTATGTGTCCTAACCCCACAGTTTTCGGGAAGGTTTGTGTTTCTCTTCCTTTTCGCTGCAAGACCAATAAAATCAAAAAAAGAGACTGGCGTAATCCGCGGACAACAGGCGCTATTGGTTCTGCGCGGGCGGAGACACCAGATCTGCCATCTTTTTTGAACTCTCAGCTGACGGAACTGTAAAGTTGACCGAATCGATTAGGTCCCACACAGAGTAAACATGAAACATCGATTGGCTAAGTTTAGTAACAATTTAAAGGTACTTGCCGTTGGAGCAATCTTACCTCCCACGACCCTTCCGCCTCCCATTGGAAAGTGACCATTTCCGGCAAAGGGAGAGGGAGGAAAGGCCGCCGATTGGAGAAAGACCTTCTTCCAGAATAAGGTAAAACTTTAGATAGTCCTTTAAAATGAGAGTTTCAGCCATAGGGGAGCAGATCATCGAGCAGAGCCGGATGAAGGATCACTGAGGTACAGAAGAAGGCAGCAGTTGGAGGAGGAGGCATGGCTCAGGCTGAGAGGTTGCTTACGTCTAACAATAGAAAGACCATAACACTCAACGAACTCTTTAGGGAAAGGGTCACATCACTTATATAGAATGACGCTTAAATAAAAAAAAAATTTAAATCCCGGGATACAAACCATTATACAATTATACAAACCTTAAAATCGATAATTTGCAGGAGATGGCCGATCGCCCTGGTACAAACCTCCCGAGGCCTCTTCTCTCAACGCAGCTCCTGAGGTGGCCGCTCTCAAGAGAGAGGTGAAGAAGGAAGAGAAAAGAGAAGATCGTTCCAAAGAGACTCTGTCTCTCCCTCCCTTCCCCAGACCGAGCCCCCGCTCGGAAACCAACAGCCCCTTCTCGGCTAAGCCTCCCCCATCTCCAACCCCTTTGATCAAGGACGAAGAGAAGGAGGAGGTCCGGACGCCACTCGTCAGAAAGCCACCATTGCCACGACAACCAAGCAGCAATGATGACTCCCTCAATGAGAAGGTAGAACATTGGAGTGAGGTGGATTCTAACAACCTTATTCAGGTGGAGGTGATTCGCCGTGCCCATGCGGAGAGACAAGCTGCCTCTCGCCAGGCTTCTGAATCTTCTGAATCAGAGGGAGAGGAGCTGAGACCTCGTCAGAGGATTCGTATCGTGTGCAGAGAAGCCTCCATCACAAGAGGAGAGACACCGCCAGTTCAGCCACAGCCACAGCCACCACAACGGGAAGTGGTCGAGGAAGGAACGCCGATCCCAGTGACCCATTTCGCAGGTTGGTGACCCACAGACCCAGGAGACCGGGGACACGGAAAGTGCGAAAGGCTGCAAAAAGCCAGTTAGAGAATCCATTTGTGAAAGCCCGCAGTAGTAAGCCACAGCCAATTGGTCCTTGTCCTCGGTCTCCTGTGGCCTGGGACCCGTTCGGAGCGGCGCGAGGGCCACAGCACCCGCATGCCACAGTTTAGACGACCGCCGTTCGAGTGTAGACTAACCATTCTCAGAGTTCCCTTATTAATTGTTGTAATTGTCGTGTTAGAAGCTAATAAACCTAGAAATAGAGTTTTGTTTCGAAGGCACTCGTGCATGGCTTCAGAATCACTTCTAGTTCTGTTAGAATGAAAGTAGTACTGTAGATTTATTACTAATTTTCAATACCTTTGGCGATTTTGACCCTTTGAATCCGCCTTGTTGCGTTCTCAGCAAAACCGCAGTCTCCGCTAAACATCGGGCGCGTCACCACATCGGGCGCGTCACCGTTCGCTCCATGTTCGCTGTTTAGCACATTTGGAAACAGCGTGAGACGCCTGTACGATGTTTACCTGAATTCATGTAGTTTAGCCGTTTATGTTTTCACTATAGATTCTAGTTTGCTGTCTGTCTTTGTGAATTCTAACTTTCTAACTTCCTTAGAGTTTACGCCAAGGCAACATCAGCGAAGGACACTTTCGGATAAATGTTTTTGAAAGATACTTTGTACACAAGAAGTTGTATGCAATACGTCGTTCGATGGAAAACTAAGTTGTACGCAGTTCGACGTGCTATAGAAAATGTTTTTTGCTGACGTTGCATTGACGAGATAGCCTCACCAAGACACCCAAGTCCTCGCGCGCTCCTAACGCCATTCCGGTCCTCCGTTGCTCTCTGTTTCTCTGTTTCTCTGTTCCTCTCTCTCCCTCTCCTCGGTTGGTCGTCCTAAACTGTGGTCTCTGCAGACGATGATCCTCCGTCGGTGCCTCCCTGGCTAGCCCGCCGTCGCCAGCGCCTCCAGCGCTCCCGAACGAACCCCGACGGCATCTCCTCCCTCTGCTCGCAACGCGTCCAACAACTGCTCCAGGAACGGAATTCCCGTTTAGACTCATCCATCACGACCGAAGAGGAGAGGAGCACCAGAAGACGAAGTGCCTCGAGAGACACCGGAGAGTGGAGAGCCAGAGGCCGTCCTAGAGCGATCTTCGGAAGGAAAGGGGCCAAGGACGGAGAACTGAATTGGCCTCGCGGCGTCTGCACAATGCCCGGAGGCCTTCTGGCCGTCTGCGACTCGTCCAACCACAGAGTTTGCATCTTCGACCGGGAGGGAAAGTTCCTCAGAGGATTTGGAGGCCCCTGGACAACTGGATTCTGCCGCTGGAATTGCCTGTTGCAAGCAAAGACTAGTTGTGACCGATAGATACAACCACAGGGTCTGTCTCTTTGACCTGGATGGAAGATACCTCAACAGCTTCGGATCCCATGGACAGAGCAATGGAAAGTTCAACAACCCCTGGGGAGTGGCCGTTGACGAATTGGGGACTGTCTATGTTGTAGACAAGGTAAGAAATAGAGAATTCAAGGTAAAAAAGGTTTAGTACAATCACCGAGTGCATATGTTCGATAAGAACGGGTAGTTTGTTGGCAAGTTCGGAACCTTGGGTCACGGAGCGGGGCAGTTGAACAATCCCTTGTTTGTGACGGTGTGCAGGGCTAATCATCAGGTAAGGAGAGAGATTGAACGATTGAGAGAGACAGAGAGAGAGTGAGAGTGAGAGAGTGAGAGAGAAAAAGAAAGAAAGAAAGAGAGAAGCAAATGAATATACAGAGAAAGAGAGCCATTGCAGATCTACGTCTCTGACCACAACAACCACCGTGTCTGCGTCTTTGACATGCAGGGGCAGTTCCTCTTCTCCTTTGGCCAGGAGGGCTTCCATGGCGGCCAGTTCAAATTCCCTCGCGGTTTGGCCATTGACAACCAGGTTTGACTCCGGGATCCATGATTGGCTAATCCAAATGTTAAGCGCAACGTTTTGGTGGCAGACTCGGGTAACAATCGTATACAGGTGTTCACTCTCGAAGGAGAGTTCATCTCCACTTTCGGGTCCTGGGGAGGCGGTGCCGGGCAGCTGAAGGGCGTCAAGGCTGTCTGCGTCTTCGACGGAACCATCGTCGCCAGCGACCGCGAGAACCACCGCATGCAGATTTTCTAAGCCCTATTTATAAACTTCTTCTTCACCGTTGTTTGTTGGCCCCACGAATAGAGTGGATTGATAGAAAGAAAGAGAGAGTGAATGTCTTGAGAGGGAGTGAGAGAGAGAGAGTCTTTCTCTCGCCTTCTTCTTTTATTTGCCCTCTGCTCTTCGCTAAATATGCCAGATGTGCTTGAATCGCCGCCAGAGCTGGTCCTATTATTCCACTTGCACGCCTCCCACCTTATGGTATGCCGCTGCATTCTATCTGATCTTCCAACTTCATTTTTCAATAATTTTGGCTGTTATTAAAGACCCAGCCTGTACCACAAACGGAAAGGTGACTTTTTAAAATAAATTTTTCAAAAACCATTGATTGAAAATTACAAATTTATCATTCTAATTTTTCGTTTAAGTTTGACTCTCGGGCTGTCAATTGCGCAAATCTCTACGCAGACGCCGCTTGTGCCGCTATCTATGGTCCGGCGCCAGCTGTAGACACTGACGTGGACAGGAATCCAGCTTGTTTTTCAGTAAGAATTCAAAATTAGGTTGAAATTTCAGATTAATCTAGCAAATGGAATCCCTTGCTAAGTTTATATTTAGAGTCGTGAATCTATAATAGACCACGAATTGAAGAGTCTGTCTTCTGAGATTTGTGCTCGTCAGTGTGGTTATTGTTGTCAGTCTCCTGCCTACAATTGTGATAACAATCCACGTAAGGGAGAGAGAGAGAAAGAGATAGAGAGAGAGTTTCCAGAGCCCAGAATCCTCTGTGACCAGGTGACCCACCGCATGTGCAGGAACCCAGTTTGGAGTGATTTATTGGCCGAAGACTGTCCCAATGTCTGTGGTTTCTGTGAAAGAGGCTGCGTGGATAAAGTGCCAGACTGTGCCGTGGATAAATCGATTTGCAGAAGGATTGGAATGGAGAAGTGGGTTAGGGTAGGCCTAAGTCTTAGTAATAAAGCAGGAAAATGACCCAGATTAACTGTCGGCGTACTTGTGGCTACTGTTCAGAAACCACTGATTCATTGGGTTAGTTCTTAATTTTGATGGAAAATGGTGTTCAGGCGGAAACCAGTGTATCCTGAAACCGGATACTGATTCAAGGTGAGTGAAAACATCAGAGTCAAAGGGCTATAGCACCATCGATGGCTTCGGTCTGTGCTTTGCGTTGCGGGACTCATCATTATTTTCACGCCAAAGGAGGTGCTTACGTGCTGCTAAGATACATTAAGAATACTCTGCTTCACGTTATCACGATATCACGATTACCCCAAAATTGATGCGCTACTTTCACCGGGCCGCTACTTTTACTGATTTCGCGGCGGGATCCAACACAAACGCTTGTCTGATTGTCGCGGGATTTAATGTCAGTCCTTTAAAGAAACTACAGTGAGTGTGACCGTAAGAAAACACCATGTAATGTTGTCACGATTTCACGTTTACCACCTTTTCAGATGTCCCATCTGGGCTTCTCACGGTTTCTGCGAGCGAACCAACGTCGACCTCTCCTATAAACGGAATATATGTGCCACTACGTGTAAAATTTGCTAAATATAAGTTTAAAAAAACATTTGTGGTCATTTCTTCTTTCTCCCAGTGTTTCCGTCCATTCGTTCTATTCTCAGTACTACTGGCGACATTCCAACGGAGCAGTTGCTATTCTCAAGGAAACAGCTGTTCTCCATTGGTGAAGAGACAAAGAATGCAAATCCTTTTAATCTTACCTAATTGAGTGAGAAAATTATAAAATAAAATTACTTTTTATTAAAAGACCGGGTTTTCCCGTGTTTTGAGGAGGAAAATTCAGGGGAACCCCAATTCCAGGGTAGGATTCTGTGGAAAACACCTAGCGCCTGTTACAACGTGGCTCATGCATCGATTCAGAGCATCTGTTGGCCCATTTTCTGTCTTTTCAGTGGCCTTTCTATATTGTGGCCATGTCTGCCAGGGAGACCATCAAACGCTTCAACTCGATCGCAGAGAATAATGAGGACAACTTGAAGAAGTCAGTTGGGATGTTGTCTCAAACATTTTAGAATGATTTCCCTTTCTCAATTTGAGAAAGGAGGGTTTAAATATGTGGCTATAATGACCTAAGCATTATCTAAAGCTTTCTTTTAAGGAAATTACTGTCCGTTATGCGCGCCACATGCAAACTGCGTCAAACATCATGTTGTGTTAGCCAGGGTGGCTTTTCTCTAAAAACCTATGGTCCGAGGCCCAAGAACAAAATTTCCAAACGTTGGAAGAAGATATGAGCTATTTAGAGTAAGAAAGTCTCTCTGAAACAATTTGAAGAAAGTTTTGTCGAAAAGCTTTCGAACAAGGGTAGTTTTGTATTACTAGATGGACCATACAGTCAATTGATAATGAAATATTCAGTGAGTCAGTGGCCTTCATTTCATTTTCCTTGACTACGGTAGAAAATTAGATTAGTCGAACATTTCCCTGCGTTAACCTCGTCTTCTTATTCAGAATTAATTGAAATCCGCCAAGTTAAGTGCCGCTAAACGAATTGACCCACGGCAGAATTCGGAGGAAATTCTCTTGGTCTTGGCTTTGACCCAGAATGTAAACCTAGATGTTGTGGGCGGAAACCTCAAGTATTCAAATTAACTGGGTCCAATGCGTGAATTTGAAAACTTGAGGCCCGCCGCCCCAGTTTTCACCGTATCTAAAGTTTAAATTCTAGCTCAAAGCCAAGTCCAAGAAACTTTCGCTGAAACTTTGAGAAAACCTACTGTTGACCGTCCAACCCATCAAGTGAAGCCGTGGATTTCCACCAAGCACCCGAGCTGGCCCGATGGAACCCCCGCGACGAAGCAAGCTATATAGAAAATTGCGAAGTATACTACTTTTTGGGATTTGTAGTTGAAAATCGTACTTGTAACCCTCGAAAGAATGAGGGCCGGGGGCCGGCGTGATCTACCGAAACTTCTCATGAAATGAGTTCAAGACAGAAGACACATTTCCACTTCTTTCTTTGTTTTGAGGTTTAAAGAAACCTGTTTGTGGTTACTTGCAAGCTCCGGAAGTTTAAATAAACACCCTCCATTCTACCTGTCCACCTCCGTTCCCCCTGAGCAAGCAATGCAGGGAACCCGCGAAAAAGCGCGTGATTTCGCCAATTACCCAGGCTTAAGACCTTTTCCTTTGATTTTAACTTCAAATACACTTCTAAGTTACTGAAAATGCCAAGGTACTGTTCTATAATCATTTAGTCAAGCACAACATTCAATTTCGAAAATTTTAAAGAAGAACAAAAGAAAAATGAATTCAAAGTAAAAAATTTCGTTTCAGAAATCCTTTCTCAGACACCTACGGCCTCCAGAAGTTCGACAAGACTGCAGTTGACTATGGAAGGCCGCCTTCTGGCAGCAAAACTGAGGCCAGAGGAATTAGGGTAAAAAGTAATTTTAGTAAATAAAAATTATTATTTTAGGCTGGAGTCCACGTTTGCAGGGAAATTCTTTTTCTTTGTGAGTTGATTGATGAAAATGCCGAGGGAGATCCGCCAGACAGGATTATCAAGTTTGGGAAACTGTTCTACACCTACTCTTTCTATTCTGACAAGGTTTGTTGGCACATAAACACACCACAATCTCTATCTTAATCTCACACACATACGTGTACACACACGCACACATACACGAGCACACGCACACATTTTGTCTCTCACTCTTATGTGTCTCTTTAAGTTGGTTGGAATGCTGATCCGTGCACGTAAGTACGGTCTCGTAGACTTCGAAGGAGAGATGTTGTACCAACGCCAGGACGACCACAAAGACGTCCGAATGCTGCTGCCTCTTTCAGAAATCAAAGAACGCATGCGTGCCTCAGGAGACCCTGCGAACTGCGTCACAATCCTCAAGAAATGAAAAATCCTCAAGAATAAAAATGTACTCGTTTCTTTGCCCGTATCAATCAGTCCAAGAGTCGCTTTCTTCATCAGAACTCGAATCTGAAATCCCTCTTTTCTTGTCTTCTCATTTTGTCTTACCTTCGTCACTGGAATCTGTCATTGCGTGTCTCCTGGCGTCTAATTCCCTCTGGATTGAGTCAATGAGCCCCAGTCCAGGAGAAACCGGAGTGGCTTCGGCCTGAAAGCTTATCTTTGCCATTTATTGCAGAAAAGCAGACTCTGGTCGGCGATTTGTCGATCGGACGCAGAAGTTTAGACTTGTCTACACTTTGGATCTCCTGAAATCGAAATTTACGTGTCTTGCAAAAATGAACAATAAATTAAATGGCTAGGAAACTGGCCGCGACGCAACAGCAACGCAGAATTAGAATTGTAACTTACATCTAAGAAGCTCCTTCGATCAGGAGAAGCAGAGTCCGGTACAGAAACCGGGGGTACCGCCAAGGATTTTGGAGGTTCTGGCCTCACTGGAGAATGATTCGCAGGAGGCGGTGGTGGAGGAGGCGGTGGAGTCACCGAAGGAGGTGCCACCTTCGGAAGAGTGAGGCCTGGTGGTGGAGGAGGTGGCGGCGGTGGAGCTGTGGTCGAGAGTGGCGGCGCAGTTGGAACAGGAGCCACGGAAATTGGAGGAGCTGTGGGAACTGGGAGGACCGACATAGGTGGAGCCTAAATGAGTAGTTTAGATGTGTTTGATTAGCAGAGATCTTAAATTGGGCCTTAAGTAACTTAACATGACCTTAAGATAGTTAAAAGTAATTTGTACCGTAGGAATGACTGATCCAGGGCGTCGGTAGGATTCAGTCCTTGGAGGAAGGCGGGGTGGAGCTGCTTCTTCGGCATTCAGATATCGAGAGTAGGGAGGGGTATTATTTCTTTGGAGGGGAGGACGGCGGGAGGCTGTCCGACTTGGTACGGGTGGGAGAACCTCGGCTGGAGTGGGAGCCGAGGGCACCACATAATAATTATCTTCTTCCCAATCCGGCCTCAGGGGGTCATTCCCAGCCTCCTGTCGTTTTATCTGCTGATTCTTCTTCACATCCCTAGGGGTGTTGCCTCTTCCACCTTTCGGGATCATTCTAAAGTTCACGAAATTTCATGTTTCTCTAAATTGACCCACATACTACTCCTGGTATCCGCCAGACCATTGCTATTGCTCCTTTTGAATGAGGGACCTTCTTCTGTTGCTGGTTCTTCTGATTTCTCCTGCTCCAAAACTCCAACCAAAGCTTCATACTTTTCCACAACCACTTGTTTGACAAACTTGATCTGTTCTTCGTTTCCGGGTTGGATCTGAAACAAGCAGCATACAGTGATCAGATCACCGTGGTGTATTGGATATGCGGCTAGATCGTGGTCAATTGGTTGAAGGTTGGGCTCCCAAGTGCTTCAAGTTTTACCTTAACACCGTAGTCTGCACAAAGTTTTTGAAGAAGCTTCTTCTGTTCCTCAGTTAATGATTCCAATCCGTGCTGCACATGGCTAAATTCTTCCGTTGTACAGCTTCAAAAGAAAACTTACTGGAAATCCGTAGGACCTGATATTGTTATTGCCTCTTTCTTCTTTTTCTTTTTATCCTTTTTACCACCAAAAAGTTTACCGAAGATCCCTTTTTTCTCCTTCTTTTTAACAACTTCCACGGGCAATGAGACTCCTTCTGAAGTTATGTGGATCTCTTCCTGGATTGTTTCAGGAATGACGGAGACGGTGGAGGGAGGCGGAGGAGGGGCCATTCTTTTTGGACTTCGACGACTGGCTTTTCTTTCGAGATGACCTTAGGTTATTTATTTGTTTTTGGCTTACTCACTATCTCACACTCTCACACATTCATTTACTCACACACGCACACACAGTTATACATACATACAATCACAAATACACATAAATACACCTTACTCTCACCTTGTCTGTGGTCCAAAACTGTCATATGAAATTCCTCTGCCTCAGCGGAATCAGCAAAATTCAATCCAAAAAGTCCATCCGGCGTCTCGAACGTCACGAGGTGACTGTGCTGTTTTGAGGTGACGAATTCACGTGATCTGAATCATTTCTCCTTTGGAAATCTTTCTGGAAACAAACACACTACTCCACCAGATGACGTGGGCGGGACCTCCGTCTTGGTCAGGGTCAACTAAGGTCAGGGAGGCTGTCTGAAACAATAACCATACCATTCCTCTATCTCTCTCTCTCTCTCTCTCTCTCTCTCTCTCTTTGTTTCAATCCCTCTCTTTCTCACTCACCTTGTTATCATAGTCTCTAATGAAACAAATAACTCCTAAACCTTGAAGAGACCAAATTTCGCGAAATTCTTGTAAAAGTTGACAGACTCCAGAGGCAATAAGCTGAAAATCAGCTATTCTATCAGAAAAATGGAAATTCAGTACTCACAGCTGCATTGTCTCCAACATATTGGATCACACTGTTCTGTTCTTCGCCTTCGAGAAGATTAGACAAATGGACTTTTCTGGAAAATTAATGAAGGAATCATTTTCATAAGCAAACTTTTCAAAAAACTTAGTAGATAAACTTAAAATCGATTTTAGATTTATACGCGGCTTGCACGGTTTGTATTCCGCGAGGCAAATTGCCCGTTGTTTAATAGGTTGTCTGACATTTAACGCAGTAGATCCCCGCGCGGATCGAATGACCCCCCTGTGTTTAGTGGGTAATTCAGTTTGCAAAATAAATGTATGCATGTAAACTTTGAAAAAAACTAAATGAACTTACCGTTTTCTCAAAGAGGGATCATTATTATTCTGTTCATACATCGGCCACCAATGTTCTATGTAGTTTGAGCAGGAATAATCTGAAAGTAGAAATGAAACTACGAGAAATTCGACAAATGACGGTAGGGGTAGTTTTTCTTCGAAATTCGGGTATCACAGGTGTTTTAGGACTATGTCTGACTATGAATCGTGCAAACAGTGGTTGTTGGGGCAAACGACGGGTTTTACGAGCATCATGTGGAAAGAAGAAGTAGGGGTTGTGCTCACGCGATAAAAGAGCGGGAGAACATGCAGAAAGAATCGATTGATAAGGAAAACGAGAGATAAGGAGGATCAGGCGGTCAGAGAAACCCCGGAAGGGGTGTGCGCAGAAGGGATTAAAATGAGCTAATGGGGCAGAGAGAGAGAGAGAGAGAGAGAGAGAGAGAGAGAGAGAGAGAGAGAGAGAGAGAGAGAGAGAGAGAGAGAGAGAGAGAGAGAGAGAGAGAGAGAGCCCACCTATTATGTCATCACCGTTGTTGTTCTCATCCGCCCACCCTTTAATTCCTTCATCGGTCGGAAGTTTGTCCACAATGGTCAATCTCCTCTGTTTTCTCATCCATCTGATTGTGTCCATCCTGAAAGTTCCATAATTTCGCTGTTGAAAGTAAAAATTTGAAGAGAAGGTTGTTGACAGGCGAGACTGTCTCTCGCCGCGGATTAGGTCCGTGGCTAATTGAAGAGCGAACGAATGAATTAACCATGTATAGTGGCGGCAGAGGATTAAACACCTCTCTCTCTCTCTCTCTCTCTCTCTTCCCTCATCTCTCAGTCCAAATGGTTCAGCAATGTTTACAGACAGTCTTCTGCGTAGGTGAGACACCAGATAGAGTTGTTTGTCTTAGAGACTGCCGAATGACGCCAAAATTCAGGAAGACATGTTTTTGAACTCCACCGAAAAAGTTGTAGTCACATTATTTAATCAAATTCAGCAAATATGTATGGCTGGCCCGGTTAACAGACTTCTAAGGAGATGAAATTGGCTAAAAATGGAAATACCAAGTGAAAATAACATCTCTTGACAGAATGCTAGAGACGGAGAAGGGAGTTCATGAGCATCGTAGCCATGAGCAGGGGCTAATCGTGTAATTCATCAAACAAACAGATCCGAGTGAATTGTCCGGTTACCAGGCACACAGAAGAAGAAGCCCAGGGGAGAACAACAGCCGGACAGCGGCTTTTTGCCGGGGGCGGCGGCGGAAAGCGGCGTTTGTATCGCGTTGCAGCACAAAGAAACTCGACGAGCCACCGCTAAGCCGCGTCGACGGAATGCGACGAAGCATGGGGATGGAGGCATGGAAAGCATGGAAGGGAGGTAAAGGGGAGGGTTTTATGCTAACAGATGGGATGATTAAGGGATTGAGTGATTAACTGACATAGAGGGAATGGCCGAATAGGGAAAGAAAACCCGATTTGACCTAATCATCTCTAAATGAGTCATAAAAACGATTCCAAAGTGAGTCAGACAGAACGAGAGAGAAGAGTTTTAAAAAGTTAGTAAAGGAGATAGACAGAGTGGGAGTTACAGGGGAGAGGGAGAGAGAAAGAGAGATATCGAAAGAGTAAGAGAGACAGAGAGAAAGAGAAATAGCGAGGGAGTCAGAGAGAAAGAGAGAGAAGAAAGGCAGATTAATCCTGAAAAAGTGTCCTGGCGAAAGAAATGCATAAGTGCATAAGCAAAGACCCTGAAGAGGCTCCTGGCGGCCAAGTTGCCCGAGGCCGTCAGATTGCTCTTGTGTAAACAATGACGCCGGAACATAAAATTTTATACAGTAATCTGTGAAGGGGAAAGTTTGAGCAATACTGATCGAGGTGGCTAAGACTCTGCTTCTAAATGAGATAGTTCGGATCGTCATAAAGTGTTAATAGAAAGGGCCGTCTTCTCTCTTCTTCCGACCGAAGACAATCACGGCTACGAAGGTTGTGATGAGTTGGAGCACGATTACACCCAACATGGAGATGCCGAAGATCATCAGGGTGAAGTCAAGGCGATCCCAGACGGCCGAGGAACAGGTGGGGAGGGAGGACATGCACTGACGGTTTGGCTCGCTTCTAATGCCACAGCAATCGTACTGAAAATAGAACGATATATCTGCCGCTCTCTCTCTCTCTCTCTCTCTCTTTTCTTTCTTTCTCTCTCTTTCTCTCTAAAACCTACTCTGTATTGAATCGCAGCCACATCCTGTCCACTGAGGTCATATGACTCCTTGACGTAGTCATAAACCGTCTCTCTCACCGTTGGCCTATAGACCAATACAAATATCCCAATGCCAATCTCAGCCAGAACTACTAGAAGCAGGGCTCCGAAATGGGCGACCAAAAGGGCGGAGGAGGCCGCGGCTGCTCCCAAGACTCCAGCGAAGGCGACGAGGACAAGAACGGCCGAAAAGGCCACAATTACCCAGAATGAGACCAGGATCTAAACGAGTTATATATTAGACGGGTAGGGCGCTTACTCCAATTCTCATGTCATTTTTGGTTCCGGATAGAGGCTCCGGGTCGTCTTCTCTCTGAAGATTCCGGCGGAGTTCAGATTCGAAGGAAGAATCGGCCCTAATCCATATAGCTAAGGCCAGGACGGCTAGGGAAACCAACTGAAAAAAATATTACGGAGGTACATCTAATGAAGTAAACTCTAAGGTGTTTAAGTTTAGTGTTTGAAAACAAAAAAATGCGGGTCAAGTTGGTGTGCCTGGGAAGGTGTTCCAGTCCGAAGACCGGAGGTTTTCCCGACCCGAAGGCCGAGGGTTGTGGTCCGAAGACCGGGGTTCCCAATCCGAAAACCGAGAGAACCTCCCAATCCGAAGAAAGGGAGGGGCCAATCCGTAGAATGGCAGGTTAATAACCCAGACACGCCGGACCTCACATCGCAGGTTCTTTCGCACTTGCTTATATAACCCAACTGAGCGGGGGGCCTGCCGCAGTATGGGTGAGGGAAACGGATCTCTCGCGCGGAGGGCGCAGACAATGATCTACGAAATCAACACCTCTGCTTGTCTGCACCCTCTGTGCGAGAGACTGGTTCGTGCTTCCCAGGAATCGACGAGAATGCACAACGCAGCCAGTTTGACATATTGAAATTATCGTATTCTGGTAACCAGGAATTACTCTCTTACCTTTCGACGCCTGCCAATTTCACCTCATCTTTTGTTTTCTGATCAGTCTACCTTTTCCTAGCTGTTTACAATCTTTGTGTGAACAGGCTCTACACTCTTTTAGCACTATTTAAAAAACTAACTTAATATACAACCGTTTCATGATTTTTCTATTTAAAACCTGAATGTTTTCATAGTTTAAAAGCTGTGGGTTAAGTGGCGCAACTGGGATCATCTTAACAACCTTCGATTATATAACACCATCTTGGAGCGGAACTGATATTTTGTGGGTGTAATCTTGCTTCTCGTGCGGAGAGTATCACCTTATTTCACGTTCACTTGCGGTTCTCTTCAGAAGCCTCTCAATTTCAGCCATGGTCCAAAAGAAGCGAGCAGTTTGATGAAAAAAGACTAGAAAATAGCAAAAAATGTGGGTCAAGTTGGTGTGCCTGGGAAGGTGTTCCAGTCCGAAGACCGGAGGTTTTCCCGACCCGAAGGCCGAGGGTTGTGGTCCGAAGACCGAGAGAACCTCCCAATCCGAAGAAAGGGAGGGGCCAATCCGAAGAATGGCAGTTATGATAACCCAGACACTCCGGACCTCACGCTCACTCTTCTTCAGGAACCGGTTATGTAACCCCATTGCGCGGAACGCCTGATGCGATAAGGGGTGGAGGCACACATCTCTCGCTCGGAGGGTGCAGACACTGTGTCTCTCGCTTGTTTGTCTGCTAGAGATCATTGTGACACCCAGGTAAAACGGTACCTTTAGATTCTATTAAATAGCCAACTTTTCGAATTCCCACTGAAACCAGGAAGTAATCTCTGTACCCTTCGGTACCTGTCATCATCTCTTCTTATCTTCTGTTTTCTGATCAGACTAGTTTTTCCAGCAAAAGTTATCAGTCTGGAGATCACCATCGCCTTTCTACTCGCCCAAAACGTTCCACTTACTTCTCTTGGCCAGCCTTCGTCACCTAATTTCATCAGAAACCGGTAATATTTTCAATAAATCCTACTAAATGTAAGATTTTAGTTGCTACAATGAAGTTGACTGACACATTCTTCCCTTACGAAGATCCTCGAGGCACAGGTTTGTAAGCGAAGAAGGTTCAAAGAAAAGTTCTTCAGGCGGAATTACTTGGTTTTGCCTGAGTATCCTATTCTTCCTCTCATTCTTCTTAGTTTTCAAGATCTTGGAATGGAGGAGAAGAAGGGGGTACGAACTAATGCCCCACGAGCAGATCTACACTACCAACGTCCCCATTTTGAAAGATTTCATAGTTTAGAAGCACATTTAAGCAATTTTGTTTAACTATAAACATTTTAATGAACAATTGAATACTACTGTTAAATTTCGACATATCGGGTCTGCTGCTTGAACAAGCTTCGAGGTCAAGCCCGTTTTGGCCCGTTTGCCAGGACCACCCAGTCACAACTGTTAATCACGGGACCAGGGCTCCATTCCGACCGGCGCACTACAGTTACCGGCCAACCCGTTCAGGTCTTTGCCAATGTTATATTGCTTTTGTCACATCATTCCACTGTTTACATTAGGATACTTTACCTTCGAAGTTGTTAAGGTTGATTTGTTCGATACTCATCCAACACTAACATCAAAATAAGTCGATGTAGCTTTGACGGCTGAAATTTTGGCTTCCGGCTTAATTTCAACAGTCTACTTTGAGAAAATGACCTTTTATTGATTACACACCAACAATACCGTTGTTTACGTGGAAGGAAGTACTGGCTGAGTAAGCACCCGGAACTATTTGCTCAGTTAAACGATCTCAAGGCAGAGTGGTCTTATCACGCGTTGTTTACTCTAGAACACCCCCTGATCTCGTTTTTTGTATGAATACCAGCAAGATAAGGCTCGTAGCATTCAATTAACTCAAGGTCAACCAAATGGAGCAAACGACTGAGATAGTACAGTATACGCGGAGGGTGCCAGGGAGAGAGAGTGTGTTTTAATTTTAATTTGACAAGTTAACTAAACCGAATCGGGTCGGGCACAAAATTCTCGCCCGCGGGCAGGCTCGGATTTTGAGAAATACGTCATTAGTTGGGTCCCGACACGCGCGAGCGGCCCCCAGAAAGGAAAGATTATGCTTAAAGAAGGATTGTAGGGCAGGCAGTTTAGAAGCGCGTTGGTTTCTTCTAGCGGTTTGTAACTTTGCAAAGTGATTTGTTTACGGTATGGTTATTAAAAAATATGAAAAATAACTGACCAGCATTAGAAGGTTAAGTAGGAATACAAATACTCGGGAGCAGCAGGTGCAGGCGGACATTTTGAGCGTAAAAGGAAAAGACACCCGACACCCGTAATAAGGGACCGTTCCAGAACGCTGTTTGCCTGCCGGAAGGTGGTGTTTGTCTTGGATCCGTATAGCCCCACAATCTGCGGCTGTCAAGAGAAAGACGCTTCATTACCGGAGAATACACCCGTAGCAGAGGATCACAAGGGATTTTAACCGTAGAAGACAAGGGGGAGGAGGAGAAGGAGAAGGGAAAGGGGAGAGAAGGAGGAACAGGGCTCGGGGAGGGGAGGGTCACCGATTGGGGAGGAGGGGGCGGCCGAAGGACGGCAGACGGAGCAGAAGGAGGGACAGGCCGGGCAGAGGATGGAACCCTCACGGAGCCAGCCATCGACTATCTGAAGAGAAGGGAAATGAGAATGTGACACACTCACACCCTCACTCACACCCTCTCTGAACTCACCTTTCTAACGTTGATCAACTGCCCTTCCTGCATACACGGATACAGTGTTCCATTATGCATTCCAACATACAGTAACCCATCTTCGCACTTCTTCTCATAGCATCCGGCCATATAGTGGGAGAGGGTTTTCATCCTGCCACATTTCCTCTCAGTCCAAGGTGTTGGAAAATCAAAGCACATGGAGTCCTGGCCATAGACTTCTAGGATATCCTCGCCCGCTCTGTTGTTTCCCTCGAGTTCACACCGAGAATCCCTCCTTCCGCTTGAATTGGCAAGCTTCCATTCGAATTCTTGGCTGTAGGGACAGAAATCAGCTAGTTCTACAGCACCACCGTAATAGGAAGAGCCTTCAGAAGAGACACCGGGGATGTGTTTGAAGTAGCGGAACTGAAAATTAGACTTCACCAGTAAATACACATACAAGCCCCACACACATAAATACACTCACTCATTCACTCACACACAGAATCGTATATACATGCTCGCACGCACACATGCACACACTCTCTCTGTCTTACCTGGTGTGGCAGTTGCTTCTTATAAGGTACCAGATTACACAAAGAGAGTGAATCCCTTTGTGCCGTACACCTAGTCACAGCCAAAGACTTCTTCCCATCGTGTTTAACCTCATCGCAGAAAGGAAACGGCGAAATGCCCCTAAACGTCGAGGTATTTAAAGCCTTATTTAAGGTAACTAAGGTATTCTACCAACTTACAATTCCTTCCTGGACCGAATCCATTCCCCGCAACTCCTCTTAACAAAATCACACCCGAGTCCCTTGCCCCAGTGGAGTGTTTCGGCTACCCTGAAAACATATCTTACGCACTTCTTAGTTCCTTCCTTACTCATAATCAGGATCGTACCATCCTGAGTCCTCCAGAAGAGCCAGAGTGATTCTTGAGTAGACTGGATTCTGCGTGTGTGTCCCAGCCATGGCCTCATTCTCGAAAATCCTCTTCTCCCAGTGGGTGAGGGCAGTTCCATCCCCTCCTTGGTTCTCCAACTCTGCTCCCTCCAAAGTCTCGCATCCAAAGTGTCTTCTGGCTTCTTCTCTGACCCTTGGAGTGACCATCATATGGACTGGGTGGATGACAGCACTTCCATCATCGGTCGTCTGCCACTTCTCCCTCAACACAGTATCCACCGTCTTCCGATCCCAGTCATAGTAACCGCTCTCTCTATTCAAAGAAATCGGTTTTCCATAGCGATTTCTAAAGACACTTATCTTCATAAATACTAAGCCTAACGTACCTCCGAGTCCTCGGACGACCTTCCTTGTCCCGGAAGAAGGCATACAACCCAACAGAGAAGCCCAAAGCGTGAAGAATCTCGTGTCTGACTGTAGATGACAGAATTTCTATGTCGTGGTCATGGGTGGACAAAGAGTTGGGGCAGAGATTGACATGACCCGCAATGGGGCGGTCTAGCTCTGCCTCCTGTTGGCAATGAGCCGCATAGGCTAAAGTGTCAGGGGAGTCACATCTGAAACCAAGAAAGTAAAAGTCTAAGGATTTAAATTTTCGCAACTTTCTCGTAACTATTTCGGGCGACCTCAGGCCGCTTTCTGAAGATCACGGTGACAGTCAGCTTCCTACTGTTTCTTGTAGCATGGCTAAGTACTTTCAAAAGCTCACCTTTTGGTATGAATGGCCGTCACATACAGAACAAAGTCTGCATCATTGACTCCTTCTCCCGCCGTCCCCGAGTTGTGGCAGTCATTGGCCGATAGACAGTAGGAACAGTCCAACAGATGACTTTGTGGCACTGCAGCCTCTCCACAGGTGGTTTCCTCCCTGCATCCCTTGTCACAAGCCACGGATCTCTTCTCCGATCGGAAGTAATAGTAAGAAGAAAGACATTTCCTCCGAAGGCGGATGGGAGTGGTGGCAGGGTTGCGGACCCTCAGTGCCTTTTCCCAGTAGCCCGCCGCGTCAGGAAGAAGGGAGGTCTAAACAACTCTTAGAAAAAGGAAAAGGGAATCCAAACCCTGACATAATCTTGTTTTTCTTGGGTTAGATTGGAGACAGACGGGTCATAGTGAAGGCGAATCCGAAGGGACTTTGGTGAAACGGAACGGCGAACCCTGGCCCCTGGGGAGGGGTCCAGGGGAACCTCTAGGAGGACGTCCTCTACTCGTGGCGGCTGAAAGAAGGCAATTGGTTGTGTGAATGTGACAATCATAATCAGCCAACCGATGAGAAGAGGTTCTTTAATGGGCGGGTTTCTTTCTGCCAGCCGCACTCGACCCTTTCCGGTCATGCTAATTGAGCCCGTGAGGACCTCTGTTTGCGCTAATCCGCCGGGCGGTGTCCGTTAATCCGTGACGAGTGTTTTGGCTTTCGGTCAACACGGCCGCATCGAGTTACTCCCTTTTCTGCCTCTCTCGCTTTTTGCGAATACGCGCAACTCAACCACTCGACGGCCTTTTATATGAAGACATGGTCAAGTGGGAGAGAGAGTGGATGGGAATTGGGATGAATAGGGGACACACCTGGTAGGAACAGGGCAGCGGAGAGGCGGCCGGCAGGAGCAGCAGCAGCGCCGGCCAGAAGATCATCGAGACATCTGGAAGGAGGGAGTGAGAGAGAGATACAGAAACATAGACTGCAACAAAGACAGGGACACAGATAGATAGAGACAGGCAAAGAAAGAGAGACATCAAGCAGTGGCGTATGATATGAGGTGGAGGAAACATAGTGCATCATCGCAACATGAAGGGCTGAATGGCACCTAATTACAGTAGTTGGAGGCAGCCGACTGCCCGTCGGGGATGAATATTCGGTTAGGAGAGGCCGCCAATTGGCACGGAGCGACAATTACGGCCACGCTGGGGGAAATCCCGGATGATCGCCGAACGGAAGGGCGGTCAAGAGGGTCCGCTGAATTTGGCCGCATAGCGGTACAATCTCAAGCAGCGAAGTGCAACAAAGGAACGATACAGAAAAAAGAAACGAAACAGTTTCCTTTCTGTCAAGTAAAAGTGCAAAAGGAGGTCATCGCACGCCAAAACAAGGGCAAACCTTTTTCTTTCGGCGGTGTGGTTTTGATTAATGGAAGACACGCGGCTGAAAGAGAGAGAGAGAGAGAGAGAGAGAGAAACCAACGAGAGAGATTGAGGTGTGAGAGTGAGGTGCGAAGAAGGCCTCCCCTGACCAGCCAAGTGCACTTTTCCCTTGGCCGCGCACGCTCGTCGTGGGAGACAAAAAGAGAGGGATCGCGATTACAAACGGCGATGGCCTTTGGAGGACGACAGGGCGAGGGAGATGAGACGGAAACGACAATGGGACAGTTTTTCATGATTTAGTACTATCGGGTTTTTAAAGATCACTTTCTTACAATGTTGAAACGTGGCTTAAAATAGTTTAGTTTAACCGTGCAAATTGAGGAATTTGGAAACGAAGCTAAATGGAAGGGTCGGGTGGAATGATGAAGTGCTCGCCAATTTGCATAATACTCTTTTGCCACATTGAATCACTGATGCTCTTCCAACGATAGCAGCCAAATCAGTAAAAGTGGCTTTGGTAGCTTTTGTAGTTGTAGCTTGTAGAACGAAGTTTGCATCCACCAAATTACATTACAATTTTCAATTTTTGTATTACATTTTCAAAAAAAATCATCCTTAAAAGAAAACATAAAATTATATTAATTAAAATATAATTTATAAGATGGTTGCAGGAAAAGAAAGAAGCGGGGCTGTGAAGTACGTGAGCACGCGATTTAATTCTCGAGTTGCAGCTGTAAATCGGCTTAAATTGCGAATAAACTTTGTAATTTTAATAATTAAATGAAACAGATAATTGAAATTGAAAACAAGAAATGTTCAGTTTTCCCAAGTCTTCTGCGCAAAGAGGGATAATCCTCGGGTGTTTGTTCAAAATCGGCTCATGTTTTCGCAGCGCTTTGTTCGCGTGTTCCCGAAAATCCCCTCAAAAAATTGGAGTATTCGTGGTTTAAACTATTTAAATGCCTCGAATTTCCATGTTTATCCAGGATTCACACGGGGCCGAACGGCGGAAGGAGAGTGAAAGGAAGACGACTGCGCTGACCCAGAAAGGGCACACGCCCCTGCCCCGCGGAGGCAACCGGCTGGCAGGAGACGGCTTAAAGATCCCGGCTGGCAGTAACGGTATATGTAAATGAGAATGAGGCAGCCGTGTGTCAGCAGGGGCTGTTGTTCCGAGTGAGTGTCTATGCGGTTCGCAAACACGCGCGCTGTTCGGACGGCGGTCAAGGCTGGTCACTCGGGCTGCCACCCGGCTGGAACGAACACTGACACCCGGCTGGTTGCAGGAGGTAATTAGGACGATCTATATCAGGCACTAGAGTAAAAAAAGAAGAATAGACTTAAGGTATTCTAGTTGCGAAGAAGAGCGACATTGGATCAGGGGGAGAGTGCAGACCGAGTGCGATAGTTTACGCATCAGCTGTTTATGACGCTCCGAGAAATAAACAGTTAGGTCAGAAAAGTGAAACAAAAAACAAAAGAAAGATAGAAAGATAGAGACAGAGAGAGAGAGAGAGACGGAGAGCGCGAGAGAATAAGAGAGTACCTGAGAAAAAAGAGGGCGAGTTACTACTGCGAATGTGCGAGATTTGACAATGGCTATTGAGTAAATCGACATTTATTACTGAAACTGTCAAACATTACAATCTAAAAAAATTGTGATGTAGAAAGCAAGATTCCTTTCTCATGGGAACCAGGAAAACGGCTCCATTGAAGGTAACCTCGGATCGATGAACCAGCGCTCGCTCTCTCGTTCCAGCCGTCAGCGGAGCAATTTGCCTCTGATTTAGAGGTTTTTTTAACTGGGCGTTATTCGATGTGTACAATTAGAAAAAAGTTGAATTTGTAGTAGAGAAAGAGGGAGGGAGAGAGAGAGAGAGAGAGAGAGAGAGAGAGAGAGAGAGAGAGAGAGAGAGAGAGAGAGAGAAGAGTTGAAGTGACAGCTGTACGAAGCCATGTTCGCTGAATAAGAAATTAACAGGACCATGGGTGGGTATGAATCTTAGATGCCGTGGCATGGAATATGCTAATTGGGAACGGTTGTCAATTGGGCGGACAGACAAGGGTGACAGATGGCTGGCGGCAATGGGAAAGAGCATATGCCAAGCATTCCCATGGGATTTAGGAAGAGACGGAGAGAGAGAGAGCGAGAGAGAGCGAGAGAGAAAGAGAGAGAGAGAGAGAGAAAGAGAGAGAGAGAGAGAGAGAGAGAGAGAACCCACACGTACCCACACGGATACAGAGACACAGGTGCACACAAGAGAGACTGAAAGATTTATATTTCACCAGTTGCTTAAGGATTACTCGTAAATATCGAAAAACCCTAGCGTGTCCAGCATCTTATTCACTTCTTCATGAACCTCCTCCATATCCGGGCGATCTTTGCTGTTCTCATCCCACATTCTGAACCTCCTTTTTTTAGACCGAAAACCATTTTCTCACCTTTGAATTAGCCGTGATAGTTGAGGTGAACAGATTCTGTTATCGATTGAAGGTCTGGACCCGTCCTTGACTGCACTCATCAGGGCTAAGAACCCGACTCCATCATGAGGTCGGTGGCGATGGACCATTTCCCACAAGGAAATGCCCAGACTGTAGACGTCACACTTCTCATCGTAGACTGCACGTGTCGAGTGACTGGCAACTACTTCTGGAGCCATGTAGACTACAGTACCCACGCTTAAAGTTAAGATGGACTGGAGGGCTGGGAAGCTTACTCTGCAGTCATCCCTGAGTCAACTTTGGCGCAGAGACCGAAATCGCTGATTTTGAGCTTTTTGCCTCCGTCGCACAATAACATATTGGCAGGTTTCACGTCACGGTGGACTAGCCGACGGCGGTGGAGGAAGGCAAGGGCGGAGGCTGCCTGACGACACCAGTTGAGAGGGGTTGTGGGAGATTGGGTTAGGGAAAGGTCATAGATGGCTTAAAGATGAATTTATCTCTCTTAGTTTTTTACTCTTTCTCTCTCTCTATCACTCTCTCTCACTCTCTCTGTCCTCTCTCTCTTTCTCTCTTTCTCTTGTTACCCGTATGAACAGATCCACAATCCATATACTCCATCAGAACCCCAATCGGCTTGTCCTTCTGAGTCGGTGATGCGAAAAGCACTCCTCTCGATTGGACTATATTCGGATGAGTCACTGTCTAAACTTCAATGTTACAGAATAAATGGCTGTTCCTACCTTCAGAAGACTGCATAGTTCTCTCGTAGCCGCTGCCTCCCACTGCCGAACGCGTCTGTCAAAGTTTTTCAACGCAACGCGTCTGAAACCAATTTGCTCTTCTTAAAAAACCTCAATTACCTATAAAACTTGGTAGAAACCAGGTCCACCGTTCCCTGAGAGCCTCTCTCCAGATGTCTGATCAAGGTGATGTCTTCTGGATAGAAGGCCTCCAATCCATCATCTTCATGGTTGAAATCTGCCTTCTTTGGCTTTGCGAAGAAAGGATTTGGGGCCATTGGGGTGACAGGGGTCGGAGGGGTTGGGGTGTTAGGGACTAAGGTAAGGTCACTAGGTTCCAAAGAACGAAAATTGCGGAAATCTCCCGGTAGAACGGATGAAGTAGACGGAAGACTGGAGGAACGGGGACTGGCTGGTTTTGGAAGGGAAGGGGGATGTGGCAGAATGGGAGACTTTCCATCTTGACTGAGGGAGGAACCTCTTTTTGGAGGAGGTGGAGGGACCAAAGAGGCAGGAGCTTCAGCCGGGCGAGGTTTGAAGTTCAGGGAAGGCTTCACGCCGGCTTGGGAAGTGCCGGGGAAGGCGGAGAGCGGACGGGGACGGTCACGAGAAGCACTGTTCTTTCTGAAAGCAACTGTTAGACCAGATTGAATAGTTGGCTATGAAAACCACCTTGACATCAAGAAATCAAACTCTATACACCTGAACTTTGAAGAAAACCGTTCCAGAAACTCATATTTGCTTTGGCGGCGGACTTTGTGACTCATCATCGGATGTTTGCCAAGTACGCTATTGGCAGTTTTTCTTCCATTGATGAAAACTTATTATTGTTATTGAAGCATGTTCAAAAGGGATGTTTGTTTTGTTGCATCAGTAAATAGACTACTAATAGAACATAACGACGGTACATTTTGAGTAAGAGCCACGTAAATCGACATAGTTGCTGCGGACTCAGAGAGCGAGACAGAGAGAGAAAAATAGAGAAATGACAGTGAAAGAAATAGATAGACAAAGAGGAAAAAAGAGAGAAGAAAAGAAAGCTGGTCCATTTCAAATGGATCTGGTTGCTGCAACCTTAACCGCCGTTAGAAGCTATGCCAAGCAACTGTGGCTCCTCAAAAACTGATTACTGAGAGCTTGGCATTAACAAATCTTTAAAACATCCCCAAACCCCCTTAGCAAATTCAAATATCCAAAACGTCACCTGAAGATGATATTTGGAGCTGGTGGTTCCACAGGCACAGCAGCTGAAAAAGGAACGCGTGAGTTGAAGGCAAAGACGAGCATCTGACTACGAAAACGCTATCACAAAGCGTTTTGACCCGGAAAACAACAAACAAACCGTCGAGTTCAAGGAGTTTTTGATAAAAAGCAGTCGTGTGCTCCACTGCCTTGAAAACAAGACGACATGCGTCGAAAGGAGCAATCGGAAGGGTAAACTGGACATCTCGCCCGTAGGTTTTGGGATTTACACGGCGGGCTCTAAAGAAATAAAAAGTGAAGTGTGTCTTTAAAAATGAACTTACAGAGCTACCTTGAAAAGGGACAGAGGGTAGGGAGTATCGGCGACGATCTCGAAAGAAGGCCGACTTCCGACGAAGAGTTGAGCAAGACCCGGGACTGGATTCTGACCATGACGATGCAAAGTAGCTGGGAAGGAGACCAACGGAGGGCTGCCGACGGCTGGATGCATCTGATGACGTCAGCAGAGAGGACGCGATAAGATAGTGGTCGGGGAGCTGGTTAAACGCAGGGCTGTTTGCAACGGGGCTGAGTCATAGTTGACCGGACGAGGAAGCGGAACCAGTGAGTGAGAGGAGGGGCAATCGGGCAGAGAACGGTTGGACATAGAGAATCACACGCTCACACATACATACACACTTTATCGTCATGGATTTATGTAAAAACTCATTCTAACTATTTCCAGTAATTATCGAAAAATCCCATCATGTCGAGCATTTTCTCCACCTCCTCGTGTACCTCACCCATGTCCGGACGGTCTTCACTGTTCTCAGACCACATTCTAAACAATATTTTGTTAAATCGCAAATTCTTACCGTTCGATGAGCGTTTTCAGGTCAGATTCACAGATCATACCATCAATTGTGGGTCTGGACCCCTCCCGCACTGCATTCATAACAGTCAGAAAGCTGAGGCTCTCGTGAGGTCGGGTACGATGGAGCATTTCCCAAAGGGATATACCAAGACTGTAGACATCACACTTGTCATCATATGTGGAACTTGTAGAACAGATGGTTATGACTTCTGGAGCCATGTAAACTACAGTACCCACGCTAAATGATTAATGGAAGTAAGGCAGTCAAGGTTTGCTTACTCAGCAGTCATTTCAGATAGAGCTCTGGTGCAAATGCCGAAGTCACTGATTTTGAGCTTCTTTCTTCCGTCACAAAGCAACATGTTGGGTGGTTTGACATCCCGATGGATGAGCTTTCGGCGGTGGAGGAACGCCAGGCCAGAGGCCGCTTGGCGGCACCAGTTGAGGGCGGTTGAAGTGGGATAAGCCATGTTTGGGTCGTAGATTGCTGAAAGTCTTGTCTATGTCTATTTCACTGTGACTGTGTTCTCTTTCTCTCTTTTTATGTCTTTATCTCTCTCTCTCTCTCTCTCGCCTTACCATCGCAAACAGATCCTCCATCCATGAACTCCATGAATACACCCTTTGGTATATCCCTTTCAGTCGGTGACTCAAACAAGACCCCTCTCGTTTGAACGATATTCGGATGAGTTATCGCCTAAAACCCCTTTTTATTGTTCTTTTTCAAAGGCTCACCTTTCTAAAGCATAGCGTTCAACTCTCTTGCAACCGCCGTTTCCCACAGCCTAACCTTCCTATCGAACTTTTTCAAAGCGACGCGCCTGAAACTCGTCTTCTTATCATTGGAAACAGCTCCACTGACTTGTAGAACTTTGTAGAAACTAGTTCCACCGTTCCTTGGCCACCTACTTGCAGTGACTTGATATGGGTGTAATCTGTTTCGTAGAAGATTTCTAATCCCTCCTCGTTCACAGTGAAATCGACATTCACAACCGGAATAGGTGCGATTGGAGGTAGAGGCGTTTTAGAAATAGGGGGAGTGAGGGTTTGCAACACTGGAGTACTTTCATTCTGTGCATCACACTTAGGATGTTGGGCGACTTCTGGAGTAATGGTAGATAAATGAGGTTCTGGCAAGCTGTGATTAGAGAGATTGGTAGAAAGAGTTAACGTAGAATTAGAGGAAGGCTGGGTCACCGGGGTGTTTTCACCTGGTGCGCCACAACTGGGAGATTCAGTGGCTTCTGGAGTATCATTAGCTGTAGAAGGCGGATCTGAGATGTTGGCACTGGGAACTGGGGGCTGCGGAAGAAGAATTGAACTGGCGGAGGAAAGCAACGGAAGGCTGAAGCTTCGAGGGATGGAAGCAGCGGAAGTCATAGGAGGGGAATCGTATTTCGAAGATTTCTTAGGCTTTCTCATGGAGGACCATCTCTTGTGAGGAAATGGAGGTGGCGGTGGAGGAGGGTCAGAAGGACGGCGGAAACGAGTAGGAGGAGAGAGGGGTGGGGGAGATGAGGGAAGGGGAGGGGGACGGCGAATGTGAATGTGTGCCAAGTGTCTGAATGAATTCGATTCCGTTCAAATTTCTCTTACCGGAAATGACGAGGGCCGGAAATGTCAACCTTTTCCTTTTTGTGACCGAAGAGGTGCGAGAGGAATTGCGGCATGGAAAAAACTTTGGTTTATTGTGTTTTCTCTGAAAAAAGCACGAATGTTACTATTGGAATTCACATTAATACACATAATTTTAAAATAATGGCCATAAACCAACTGAAGGCGGCGTGAAGACAGCATTGATCGATATAGAATTGCCACAAATACAACAGTAAATCATCCAAAGGTCACGATCGGGACTGATTTCAAGAGAAAAGAAAAGAGAAAATGCGGTTGGAAAGAAGGAAGTTGAACTACACTATATCATAATCCCCATTGGATTGAAACCAAACGGGTGTGTGTGTGTGTCCATTCCAGGAAATTATTTGATTCCTGTGGCCGAATTATTTTCACTGTGTATGCCATTTCTAAGGCCTAATTTATAAAAATGGGAAAAATCCTTAAAAAGAAACTAGGGCTAATTTGTTATGTCAATCCAGCGGTGCAGTTTATTTCGTAAAATCTCAACGTTAAAGCCGTCAATTCGCCTTTCGAGCCTTCGATTAAATTTTACCCAAAAACAAACATCACCATCAGATTCCACGTTGAAATTTAGGGGTAGTGTTATTTCAAAGTTTTTCGAAAATCCGTCTACAAACCTTTGTTTTGGGCCTCGAAGTGCTTTCTAATCAGTGGCCAGCTAGCTGTCGCTCCCGTGGCCTATTCCAGGAAAGTCGTTGATTCCTGTGGCCACTAGTGCGGAAAGTAGTTGATTCCTGTGGCCACTAGTGCGGAAAGTAGTTGATTCCTGTGGCCCATTCCAGGAAAGTAGTTGATTCCTGTGGCCACTTGTGCGGAAAGTAGTTGATTCCTGTGGCCACTTGTGCGGAAAGTAGTTGATTCCTGTGGCCACTAGTGCGGAAAGTAGTTGATTCCTGTGGCCACTAGTGCGGAAAGTAGTTGATTCCTGTGGCCACTAGTGCGGAAAGTAGTTCATTCCTGTGGCCACTAGTGCGGAAAGTAGTTGATTCCTGTGGCCGAATTATTTTCACTGTGTATGCCATTTCTAACTGTAAGGCCTAATTTTTTAAAAAAATGGGAAAAATCCTTAAAAAGAAACTAGGGCTAATTTGTTATGCTCAATCCAGCGGTGCAGTTTATTTCGTAAAATCTCAACGTTAAAACCGTCAATTCGCCTTGCGAGCCTTCGATTAAATTTTACCCAAAAACAAACATCACCATCGGATTCCCCGTTGAATTTTAGGGGTAGTGTTATTTCAAAGTTTTTAGAAAATACGTCAACAAACCTTTGTTTTGGGCCTCGAAGTGCTTTCTAATCAGTGGGGCCAGCTAGCTGTCGCTCCCGTGGCCTATCCCAGGAAAGTCTTTGATTCCTGTGGCCACTAGTGCGGAAAGTAGTTGATTCGTGTGGCCTATCCCAGGAAAGTCGTTGATTCCTGTGGCCACTAATGCGGAAAGTAGTTGATTCCTGTGGCCACTAATGCGGAAAGTAGTTGATTCCTGTGGCCACTAATGCGGAAAGTAGTTGATTCCTGTGGCCACTAATGCGAAAAGTAGTTGATTCCTGTGGCCCATTCCAGGAAAGTAGTTGATTCCTGTGGCCACTAGTGCGGAAAGTAGTTGATTCCTGTGGCCCATTCCAGGAAAGTAGTTGATTACTGTGGTCCATTTGAAAAAAAGTAGTTGTTCCTGTGGCCTAGTTGGAAAAAGTAGTTGATTCCTGTGGCCTAGTTGGAAAAAGTAGTTGATTCCTGTGGCCACTAGTGCGGAAAGTAGTTGATTCCTGTGGCCTAGTTGGAAAAAGTAGTTGATTCCTGTGGCCACTAGTGCGGAAAGTAGTTGATTCCTGTGGCCACTAGTGCGGATAGTAGTTGATTCCTGTGGCCCATTCCAGGAAATTAGTTGATTCCTGCGGCCGAATTATTTTCACTGTGTATGCCATTTCTAAGTCCTAATTTTAAAAAAAAGAAGCGAAAATCCGTAAAAAGAAAGTAAGGCTAATTTTTTATGCTTAATCCAGCGGTGCAGTTTATTTCGTAAAATCTCAACGTTAAAGCCGTCAATTCGCCTTTCGAGCCTTCGATTAAATTTTACCCAAAAACAAACATCACCTTCGGATTCCCCGTTGAATTTTAGGGATAGTGTTATTTCAAAGTTTTTCGAAAATCCGTCAACAAACCTTTGTTTTGGGCCTCGAAGTGCTTTCTAATCAGTGGCCAGCTAGCTGTCGCTCCCGTGGCCTATCCCAGGAAAGTCTTTGATTCCTGTGGCCACTAGTGCGGAAAGTAGTTGATTCCTGTGGCCCATTCCAGGAAATTAGTTGATTCCTGCGGCCGAATTATTTTCACTGTGTATGCCATTTCTAAGTCCTAATTTTAAAAAAAAGAAGCGAAAATCCGTAAAAAGAAAGTAAGGCTAATTTTTTATGCTTAATCCAGCGGTGCAGTTTATTTCGTAAAATCTCAACGTTAAAGCCGTCAATTCGCCTTTCGAGCCTTCGATTAAATTTTACCCAAAAACAAACATCACCTTCGGATTCCCCGTTGAATTTTAGGGATAGTGTTATTTCAAAGTTTTTCGAAAATCCGTCAACAAACCTTTGTTTTGGGCCTCGAAGTGCTTTCTAATCAGTGGCCAGCTAGCTGTCGCTCCCGTGGCCTATCCCAGGAAAGTCGTTGATTCCTGTGGCCACTAGTGCGGAAAGTAGTTGATTCCTGTGGCCTATCCCAGGAAAGTCGTTGATTCCTGTGGCCACTAATGCGGAAAGTAGTTGATTCCTGTGGCCACTAATGCGAAAAGTAGTTGATTCCTGTGGCCCATTCCAGGAAAGTAGTTGATTCCTGTGGCCACTTGTGCGGAAAGTAGTTGATTCCTGTGGCCACTTGTGCGGAAAGTAGTTGATTCCTGTGGCCACTAGTGCGGAAAGTAGTTGATTCCTGTGGCCACTAGTGCGGAAAGTAGTTGATTCCTGTGGCCACTAGTGCGGAAAGTAGTTGATTCCTGTGGCCACTAGTGCGGATAGTAGTTGATTCCTGTGGCCCATTCCAGGAAATTAGTTGATTCCTGCGGCCGAATTATTTTCACTGTGTATGCCATTTCTAAGTCCTAATTTTAAAAAAAAGAAGCGAAAATCCGTAAAAAGAAAGTAAGGCTAATTTTTTATGCTTAATCCAGCGGTGCAGTTTATTTCGTAAAATCTCAACGTTAAAGCCGTCAATTCGCCTTTCGAGCCTTCGATTAAATTTTACCCAAAAACAAACATCACCTTCGGATTCCCCGTTGAATTTTAGGGATAGTGTTATTTCAGAGTTTTTCGAAAATCCGTGAACAAACCCTTATTTTGGGCCCCGAAGTGCGTTCTAATCAGTGGCCAGCTAGCTGTCGCTCCCGTGGCCTATCCCAGGACAGTCGTTGATTCCTGTGGCCACTAGTGCGGAAAGTAGTTGATTCCTGTGGCCACTAGTGCGGAAAGTAGTTGATTCCTGTGGCCTATCCCAGGAAAGTCGTTGATTCCTGTGGCCGAATTATTTTCACTGTGTATGCCATTTCTAAGTCCTAATTTTTAAAAAAAGAAGCGAAAATCCGTAAAAAGAAAGTAAGGCTAATTTTTTATGCTTAATCCAGCGGTGCAGTTTATTTCGTAAAATCTCAACGTTAAAGCCGTCAATTCGCCTTTCGAGCCTTCGATTAAATTTTACCCAAAAACAAACATCATCTTCGGATTCCCCGTTGAATTTTAGGGGTAGTGTTATTTCAAAGTTTTTCGAAAATCCGTCAACAAACCTTTGTTTTGGGCCTCGAAGTGCTTTCTAATCAGTGGCCAGCTAGCTGTCGCTCCCGTGGCCTATTCTAGGAAGGTCGTTGATTCATGTGGCTACTAGTGCGTAAAGTAGTTGATTCGTGTGGCCACTAATGCGGAAAGTAGTTCATTCCTCTGGCCACTAGTGCGGAAAGTAGTTGATTCCTGTGGCCACTTGTGCGGAAAGTAGTTGATTCCTGTGGCCACTAGTGCGGAAAGTAGTTGATTCCTGTGGCCACTAGTGCGGAAAGTAGTTGATTCGTGTGGCCTATCCCAGGAAAGTCGTTGATTCCTGTGGCCGAATTATTTTCACTGTGTATGCCATTTCTAAGTCCTAATTTTAAAAAAAAGAAGCGAAAATCCGTAAAAAGAAAGTAAGGCTAATTTTTTATGCTTAATCCAGCGGTGCAGTTTATTTCGTAAAATCTCAACGTTAAAGCCGTCAATTCGCCTTTCGAGCCTTCGATTAAATTTTACCCAAAAACAAACATCACCTTCGGATTCCCCGTTGAATTTTAGGGATAGTGTTATTTCAAAGTTTTTCGAAAATCCGTCAACAAATCTTTGTTTTAGGCCTCGAAGTGCTGCTTTCTAATCAGTGGCCAGCTAGCTGTCGCTCCCGTGGCCTATCCCAGGAAAGTAGTTGATTCCTGTGGACCATTTGAAAAAGGTAGTTCATTCCTGTGGCCCATTTGAAAAAAGTAGTTGATTCCTGTGGCCACTAGTGCGAGAAGTAGTTGATTCCTGTGGCCCATTCCAGGAAATTAGTTGATTCCTGTGGCCGAATTATTTTCACTGTGTATGCCATTTCTAAGGCCTAATTTTAAAGTTAAAAAATGGGAAAAATCCTTAAAAAGAAACTAGGGCTAATTTTTTATGCTCAATCCAGCGGTGCAGTTTATTTCGTAAAATCTCAACGTTAAAGCCGTCAATTCGCTTTTCGAGCCTTATGTGGCCTAATAAAAAATTACTGTTTTTCAAACTGTGCCGATAATTCCCTGCCGATAATTTCAGTGGCCGAGTGGAGAATTTCGTTTTCTGCGCGTTATTTGGTCTTTTTTGTTTTAATGCCATTTATGTCACAGTTTTAGGCGAGAAAACTTCATTAAAACATATTCTCTTTAAAAAAATTGATAATTGTAGTTTCAAATTTGTAGTTTAATCTTGGCGGGAAACGACCATGTCTCTGCCCTCCGCAGGTCATTCGAGAGTTCCCCTTTTCCCGGCCTCAAATCGACGATTTTTACCAATTTCTGTTATTTTTATTCAATTTCAAGTAGTTTTCATATTTAAAATGCAAATATAATGAAATTATAGTGGTGAATCCCTATTAATGCGTGTAATTAATTATTGGAAATCATGTTCTTTAATCGCGTAAATGTCAATTTTCATCAATTTTTGTGGGTAAATTCTTGTTTCTGCATGAACATATTAATTTTCATCGATTAAGTAATGATTTGATTGAATTTCATGTTCAAAAATACTAGTTTCCGTTCAAAATTGTTCGAATTGAAGGATTCTAGACTTCCAGCTGTTTTTACCACTAGCATTTTTTCGTTCTTCCAACTTCCATCGATATTCTAATTTGGATTTAATTATATTTTTTTTCGAATTTGCCTAATTATCACAGCAATTTGGTTTTCCATCGCGTGGCGCCCTCAATTTTTCACTCTAGGCCTTGCCCTCCCGCACTCGGTCGGTTGTTTCTTTTCCTTTCTTTGCTCTTTATTCTGTATTAAAAATATTTAGTTTTAGTAATTGAAATAAATTATTTTATGGCTAAAATGTAAATAAAATTAAAAACAGTCTAGAGTGACGATTTTATTGCTAAATTAATCTAAAATTTGTACTTTTTCTCGCGAAAACGATGTAACGGAAATTTAAAAACGTTTAAAATGTTGGAATTTCTGGATTTTTCAAGTTAAATCGTTTGGCGAACTTTAAAACATCACTTCGTAATAAATATACTGTGAAAATACTGTGTTGAACACATCTAAAATAACGGGATTGGCTAAGTAACTGCGACAAAATTTTAAAAAAAAATTAATATTTTCATTGCTGAAATGGAATAAATAATAGTTGCTAATCCTTATTTATGCTAGAAACCGCTGGAATCCCTAGGTCATTCTACTTTAGTTCAACATAGTTTATCATTCGTCCATTTAATTTCTTTTAATTGCTCTTCTCCTTTCTTTTTTACTTTTATTAAAAACTTCAAAATCTTCATTTATTTCAGTCGCCGTCTCCTCCAGCCAGATGTCCCGCTGCCATTCTCCCTCTGATGTCTCCTGTAGCTGTGGTCCGTTCTGATGCTGTGGTCCGATGCTGTGGTCCGCCCTGATGAAAAGCGATCTGCTCTGTTGGACGCCGCCCTTCGGGGTTATAACCAGAGTGCCCATATTGCAGCCTCACCGCTTATTTTGCTTTTGACGAAGGCGTCACCTCTCGAAGGTTTAAAAGGGGAGGCCTCTAGCCCCGTCGTCTCCATAGCAAAATGCCAAATGCCTCTGTGCAGCGATACCCCTGGTGGGTTATGAAAGGATGGCATAGATCCTATCGTATTGGCGCCCATGCCTCCTGTAGATGAAACCTTCGGGAAGAAAAGGGGTGACGAAGCCTTCGGGCGACGCACCCGCGTGTACATGGCATGAAAGCTCTAAATGCGCTTGTTAGACGTCACTCTTCGGAGTTGCAAAATCGTCTACGAGGCAGCCTGAGCTCAGCGGCGGACCTAAAGGATTCTACAAAGTAAAGGACGAGTTTAAATTTTATTGATTAAACTTTAAACTTTAAATTTTTTTAAATTTAAATTTTCTTGTTTAAACTAACAATCTGTTTTTAGCCTTCGTTTCCATCGCCATCGCCAACGCACAGGAGGTCGACATAAACAAGCCGGACAGCTCCAACGGAAGAAACACGAGCCAGGAATCACCGTGGATGAGGGAGCACGAGAGACAACGATGGGAAGGCACTGGCACCCGTATGGACTAGGAGAAGAAATGTTGAATCTGGAATAAATGTTGGTTATTTTTGCATATTGGTTAAATTGCCGTATTTTGCGTTTTATTTATATAATAAACTCTTTCCAGACGAAAATAACACCGGCTCCCACTTTGACGATTCGCTGCGAGCGGCACTTCTGTCGAGGGAAACAGGACAAAGCGGCTAAACCACAGTTTGACCAGGTGATTTGTGTATTTTCCAATACTAATTTCTTCTTTCAGGATTTCCAAAACGGTTGGTATTTTCGTCTTCGTAAATTTGGAGAATTACCCAAACTTCTAATTCAAGTCTAACTGAACAAATGGGCAATCTATGGGCACTCCTGTGGCTTGGAACTCTTCTGCTGTGGTCATCGATTGTTCGGCTATGGGAACTCTTCTGCTGTGGTCATCGATTGTTCTGCTGTGGCCTCTAACCATTCGGCTGTTGCATACCTTGGACCACCAGGCTGATTCCAGGAGCTCGGAAGACCTGAAGGTCCGTCAAATCGTCTTGCGTCGCGGTAGTTAGTCGCCGACCTGGGTGTCGATCAGAAGTTCAACTTTCAAGGGGTTCTACTTTGGCTGTAGTATATTTCGCCATTTGTACGTTTTGCGCTTTTCAGTTGGCGGGATATCAGCGGTCTTGCCAGGGCTGTTGTCGTCGATTGTTCGCCTGTGGCCATCGGCTATTCGGCTGATCCCATTATATTTTTCGTCAGGTTGCATGTGGAAATGAGATGATGGAAATGCTTCAAACGCCTTGGTCCTCTTTTTTGACGCTTTGTAGCGGTTGAGCTTTTTAATTTGCTGTAGTTTTATTTTAACTCAGCGCAGATCCCCACTTCTCATAGGTCGACATCAAATTGCGTCAAGGGTTTTTATAAGCCTATAATTTGCATTTTGTCAGATTTTGTTTTCGAACAGTTTCACATTGAGATTGTTCAAAAACATCCAGCTATGGCAATTATTTAAACTGTCGCTGAACGAATCTACAATATTCGTCATTTTATTTCATTTGCAGCCCTCAAAAGCGTCTTTGGAACAAAGTGGTCTCTTACTGGAGTTTAGTTCTTCCATGATTCATTTCGTCACTGGTTGTTCGGCTGTGGCAATGGGTTGTTCGGATGTGGTCATGTATTGTTCGGCTGTGGCCATGGATTGCTGTTTATGGAAAGTCCAAAATGGCATATAACAAAACAAATGTGAAATGTTCTTTTTCATTCATATACATGCTTGCAAACATTTTTAATTTTTTGTTGATATCGAAAGTGTTCAATAGGAAGGAATGATAATCGAATTCTTCTTTTTTTTAGAATTGAAATCGCTGCGACTCGAACCAAATCATCTCAAAGAAATACAATAAAAAGAACAGAATATCCCCCGACTTACGTGAGAAACCTTGAAAACTTCGGACCCACCGTTTTCGCTACGAGACCCACAACACCATGGTGTTGGTTTAGTTACCATTGTACCAATGAGAAGGAACATTTATTGTTTTATTGCTATCGTTCTACATAAAGTTCATCAGAATTATCCTAAGTTACTCGTAATTGTCAAAAAATCCTAAGGAATCCAGAATCTTCTCTAGTTCGCCATGCACTTCCTCCATGTCCAGCCTGTCCTTAGGCTTCTCTGTCCACATTCTGAAGTCTCTTTTAAGTACTTTATCTGTTTCTTACCCCTCAATGAGTTTAAACATTTGTGATGAACATAAATCAGTGTCGATTTGTGGCCTTGATCCAATTCTAACAGCATTCATCAAAGTAAGGAGGGCAACTCCTCCATGTGGAGGACGACGATGGATCATTTCCCACAAGGAGATCCCGAGACTGTAGACATCGCACTTTTCATCATAACTAGTGCGTTTAGCATGGATTGTTATGATTTCTAGAGGCATGTAGATTACAGTACCCACGCTAAAGTTAAATGCAGTGAGAGCGTCAAAGATTTGCTTACTCAGCAGTCATTTCGGAAATTGCCCTGGTGCAAAAGCGGAAATCACTAATTTTGAGCTTCTTTTGTCCGTCACAAAGTAACATGTTGCCTGGTTTGACATCGCGATGGATGAGGTTTCGGCGGTGGAGGAAGGAGAGGGCGGAGGCCGCTTGGCGACACCAGTTGAGGGCAGTTGTAATGCTGTATTCGGCAGAGGGATTATATATGGCTGAAAAGAGCTGTTTCGCATTCTTCTTCTCTCTCTCTCTCTCTCTCTCTCTCTCTCTCTCTCTTCTTTCTCTTCTTACCATCCCAAACAGATCCTCCATCCATGAACTCCATCAGAATACCCATCGGTACATCCCTTTCATTCGGCGAAGCAAACAAGACTCCTCTCGAATGAACAATATTTGGATGGCTTATTGCCTAAACTCATTCTTTAATCCATCCAGAAACTTAGAAGTGTTACCTTCAGAAGAGTGCTCAACTCTCTTGTTACCGCAGCCTCCCACTGACCGACCCTCTGATCAAACCTTTTCACAGCAACCCGTCTAAAACCGTGTCATATCCTTCAGAAACCAATGCAAAACCTGTAAAATTTGGTAGAAACTAGGTCGACTGATCCCTGTCCTCCTTTCTGGAGACGTTTGATGAAGGTTATATCACCTGGGTAGAAGTCCTCTAATCCATCTTCTACTTTGAATTCTGGCTTCTTAGCTGGTTTGGGAGGTAGTGGGGAGGGAGGAACTAAAGTCTTTGAGGTTGAAGGAGAAGGGGCGTTGGGTAATAAGGTGGACTGATATTGAAGACCTCCTGGGCGATCAATTGAAGTAAAAGTGGGCTTTGGGGAAATGAGAGAGGGAGGTTTGGGAAGAAGTGCAGGACGAGGTAGAGGAGAGATCTTTTCTCTTTCTTGATCTTGATTCAGAGAAGAAACGCCAGAGTCATTAGAATTAGGCCTTGAAGAAGAGATTGGCCCTGGGGATAAACTTTTCGGTCCATTTGCCTCTTTCTTCTTCCAAAAGTGAATTGAACTCTCGAAATTGAAAGTTTCATCTGAGGGAGGACAAGGGAAAGTAAGGACAACTTCATCAGCTTGGTTCTTAGGTATGAGATCCACCTCAATTGGCACAAGAGAGGGGAGACTGAAAGTACGAGGGAGGGGTTTGGCAGGGGGAGGAGGGGGTACTATTCTAATTGAATCATTTGATCTACCCGGTGAGGAGTCGCTTTTGTGAGGAGGAATGGGAGGGGAAGGCAGAGAACAAGCAGGAGGAGGAGGAGGGAGGGGAAATTGGCATTGCCTAAAACGAGCTTTTGATTTTGAGTAAGGTAAACCTACTGGCAATTGAAAGGTTCCGAAATTTTTCTTTTTTCCTTTTTGCCAAAGAGGCGTTTGAAAATTCCTCCTGTTTTATCCTTTGGTTCAGACATGTTGAAAAATGTACTGGCGTTTTGACCCCTAAATATAATAATTTTCTATGAAGCGGCACGTAGCTGCCATAAACAAGAAAAAGTGGCTTGAGGGTGGGTAACAGGAAGATCTCTTTCTATCTTGCTCTCTCTCTCTCTCTCCAGATTTATTGATTTAACTCTCTTCTCTGTATCTTTAACCTTATCACAGGCACCCTTTAAAGGCATAACATGACATATCTCAAAAGAAAAAAAGAAACATCAAAGTTACGAAAAAGTAACATGCATTAGGCGTAAATCTGAGTAGTTTCGGTTGTGGTTTGAAGATAAAAGAGCAACAGAACGAGCTTAAACGTGATTCACGAATCGATTGATAAGGAAACGACGAACTGAAAAAGCATTCAAACAACGAAAAAGACGGAGAGGAAGAAAGGAAGACAATTACACACGGAACATTAGTGTGGTTTTAGTTGGCCGTCATCGTAATGTTCAAGAAATACTAAAATAATAAATCCAGAATTTTCTCCACTTCTTAGGGTTACTCCTCCATGTCAAGCCTGTCCAGAGACAGAGAGATAAAACAAACTACGAGAATAAACTTTCATCGTTTAAAGGCTAAATGCTTATACAAACTTCATCAGTGGCAGTTTAAGTTACTCGTAAGTTTAAAATGTCAACAATTTTCAGAAAACCCTAATGAAACCAGAATCTTCTCCAGCTCTTCATGCACTTCTTCCATGTTCGGCCTGTCGTTGGGCTTTGCCATCCACATCCTACAACCAATTGTTGCGCTTTTTTCCTAGTTTACCTTTCAATTAATTTAATTTCATTCGATCTGCACATATCTTTGTCAATTGGGGGTCTAGCCCCTATTCTAACCGAATTCATTAAGGCAAGGACGCCAACTCCTTCATATGGAGGCCGACGATGGATCATTTCCCAAAGGGAGATACCAAGACTGTAGACATCGCACTTCGCATCATAAGTGGCACGTTTAGCATGGATTGTGATGACTTCTGGCGCCATGAACATTAAAGTACCCACTCTGAAAAGGCAATTAAAATTGGACAAATAGCAATCCTTACTCAGCTGTCATTTCTGAAAGAATCCTGGCACAAAATCCGAAATCACTTATTTTCAGTGTCATTCCTCCGTCGGAAAGTAACATATTTCCGGGTTTCACGTCGCGGTGGATAAGTTTTCGGCGGTGGAGGAAAGCCAAGGCGGAGGAAGCTTGGAGACACCAGTTAAAGGGGATGGAAATGGGATATTCAGAAGAGTAATCGTAGATATCTGGAAGTCATTACTTCTTTTCTCTCTCTCTCTCTCGTTCTCTCTCTCTCGTTCTCTCTTTCTGCTTACCATCCCAAACAGATCCTCCATCCATGAACTGCATGAGAACGCCCAAGGGAGTATTCCTTTCAGAGGGCGATGCATAAAGGACTCCTCTTGTTTGTACAATATTCGGGTGAGTGACCGCCTGAACAAAACTTTTAAATCTACTTAAATCAAAAGCATACCTTCAATAGAGTGCTCAACTCTCTGATCGCAGCAGTTTCCCACTTCTGAACCCTCCGGTCAAACTTTTTCAAAGCGACGTTTCTGAAACCAATTTCTATTAAAATATTGGGTTCTTACTTGTAAAACTTTGTAGAAACCAGATCTACAGATCACTGGCCTCCCTTTTGAAAATGCCTGATGAGGGTACAATCTGTCTCGTAGAAGACATCCAATTCATCGTCTTCCACATTGAAACTGGCTTTTATAGCAGCATCAGCTGCTTCTGGAGACGGTGTGGCGGCGATAGTGGCGGTATTTGAAGAAGAGGAGATGTTAGATACTGTGGTAGCGTCGTTTCTTAGAAAGAGAGGTCCTGGGCGGAGGGTAGATGTTAAAGAAGGCTTTGGGGATATGGGACTGTTGGACTTGGGCGAAGGAGGAATGACGGGTGTAGGGGGCTTACACCAATGTTTAGGAATGGGAGAAGGTGGTTGGAGGACATCGTTTGGTTTTTCTGGATCTAACGAAGAAACTCCAGAACCGTTAGCTTTTGGTGTTAAAACCGTGATAATCGGGGTATGTGGGGGCGATCGTTCGATTTCTTCTAAACCACGCTTTTCCAAAAAATTTAAGCTATCTTTTATGTTCCACACCGGAAAGGGAAATGTGGGCTTCTCCTGTCTTAGAGAAAAAGTAGAACCCCTGAAGTTTCCGGGTTTCTCTGAACCATCTTTTTTCAAAGTCTCCAATATCCTCGGTATTACGAAGTGGAATGAGGGACGAAAGGCTGTGAGAGCGAAAAATGATGGTCGGTTTAGTGGTAGCATGGGGTGGAGGAGGTGAAGTGGGGGAGGAGTCGTTTGAACGCAAAGAGGAATCTCTTTTGGGAGGAGGAGGAGGAGGGGCAGGACGAATAGGAAGCAGAGATGGAGACAGACGACTTTCTACGTGTCTGAAGAAGTGTTGACTATGAGATGCTTACGGCTCCAAGTTTTTCCTTTTTTCTTGTTTTTCCTTTTTGGGACCAAAGACAGGAGAGAAAATTCCACCAACATCCATATTCGGATTATACTTTCTTTTAGATTACCCGAAAGATCTGAAAGTGACCTGAGACTGGCACCCGAATGCGGTGTTAAAATGAACAATCGACAACGGATTTAAATTCCAAGGAACGTAAGACATCATGTTTTGTTTTTCCTTTCTCCCCCTCGCTCTGTCTCTGTTTATACATCACTCTACCTCTTATCTCTGCTTTTCTCTTTCTCTCTTACTCTTAACATGCCAATCAAAGATCAGTCGCATTCAGAAAGCACCAAAATATAAAACAGAATAATGAAAGACGTGGGGAAAAAGCGCGAGGAAGGTTTATGAGCAGTTGGGGTTGTGCATGCAAAATAAAAGAGCTGCAAACCACGCTCAAACAACTATTGATAAGGAAACAAACAGTGCCATGAAGAAGTAGAGTGGAATAAAGTGAGAAGTAAGACATAAGAAATGGCAGCCGATAAACAGAGAACGGTAGGTTATTCTACTGTATACTTAGGGGGTATATACCAGTTCCCTATGAGCATTATCCGTAAGGTTACACACATACACACAATATTTCAGAAATAAATTTTCTGAAGATCCAAATGAGATCAGAATTGTCTCCAGCGTTTTTTGTCCTTCCCTCATCGCCGGGCGATTTCTGGGATTTCATTCTACAACAACCTTTGAAACATTTCTTGTTTGGTTACCTTTCAATCAGTTTAACTTCTTCTGCCGAACACAATTCTTTGTCCATGGGTGGTCTTGATTCAAATCGGACGGCATTCAGCAACGTGTGGAAGGCAAGACTTTGTGGGGCAGTCGGCGATCGATCATTTCCCAAAAGGAGATCCCCAGACTGTAGACATCACAATCCTTTCGTAAATGGCATGGTTAGAATAGACTGTGGTGACGTCTGGGGCCACACGGTGAGTTGCCGCGGCAGTCAGAGCGGCCCGGCCCTCTCCGAAAAACAGGCGAGGTTACTACGGTTAAGAGTCAAACTGCGGCGTATTTTCGAAAAACACGCCGCAAACCGCCGTAGTGGCGCAGAAAACCTTCTTCTCTCACAACAAGGATTTCCATAGCGCCACAGCGCATACTTTTTCCCCCTCGCCTGTTTTTCAGAGAGGGCCGGGCCGCTCTGACTGCCGCGGTTGTTAAGGGTTGACCCGCCGTGGCCACTTAGACTGCAGTGCCCACACTGAAAATTGAAGGGCGACCGAAATTGAGGGTGAAAACGATTTACTTACACAACTGTCTTTTCAGTCAGAGATTTTGTACACCAAAATTAGTGATTTTCAGTCTGCTTTGCCATCGCAAAGTAACATGTTGGATGGTTTAACATCGCGGTGGATATGTACCTAGCCGTTGGATTGAGCCAATGGGCAATTTAAGTGATGGTTCTGGAGAAAATTCTAATCAATCCTTTTCAGAACTTTATCGATTTGTGTTCAGTTACTAACATCAGATAGCCCCGATGATCAACCAAAACCTCTTTAGTTGCAGTCTTACATTTAGGCTTTAATCTCAGCATTCGTATGTTTGGGAGCCTTGGGTTTCTCTGACGTCTCTTGATTCAACGAAGAAACTGAATAATGGTCAGAGTTGTTTCTTGGGAGAGACCACAGGCTTCAGAGCGACTAGCAGGTAGAGAACGAGTAGGTCCAGTAGGCCTCAAGGAGGAGTCTCTTTTGGAGCAAGAGGAGGTACGATTGAATAGTGAGACATCTGTCTGTCTATCTGTCTGTCTGTCTGTCTGTCTGTCTATCTGTCTGTCTGTCTGTCTGTCTGTCTGTCTGTCTGTCTGTCTGTCTGTCTGTCTGTCTGTCTGTCTGTCTATCTGTCTGTCTGTCTGTCTCTCTCTCTCTCTCTCTCTCTCTCTCTCTCTCTCTCTCCGTCTCTCTCTCTCTTTCTGCAAAACCTCCTCTCCGGTTCTCTGGTTGTTTCGGCGATTGTTCGCATGGCCCGCATATGATTAGGTGCTGCCTTCTGCTTTAATGAATGGCACCCGGCTTAGAGGATCACCGCCGTTTACGCCGCGGCCGTTTTCCCTCCCGACGCCTGACGCGCAACCCGATAGCCACAATACGAGGCCCCTCAGGCCACCCGGCTGTCGCAAACCGGGCCCCTCTTCGCTCCAGCCGCCTGTCACCACCCACGAGTGCATGCCAATGTTTCTGTTAGCCTGTCAGCCGCACCCTCCAACATCCATCAGCCTTGTTTTCCCTCCGTTCCACAGGTTGTTCCTCCGAGAGAACAGCCAGCAGTACTTGCTTTCTGTTAATGATAGGGGAAAACAAGGAGGGCAGGTAGACCAAATGACAAATCGATTCATTAAACGCATTAAACGGAAGGCATGATTTATATGACTTTTTGCCTTTCAGCATACGCTTCAGAATAAATCGCTTATCTCTAAAGAGACGAGCTTTTCGGGGAGACCTTGCCTTAGTCTCTGTCTTTCTCTGTTTCTCTGTCTCTCTCCCTACCCTTTCTGTCTCTCTCCCTACCCTCTCTCTCTCTCCCCCCTCTCTCTCTCTCTCTCTCTCTCTCTCTCTTCTTTGCTCTTTACTTTGTCTCTCTTTCACTTTCTTTTCTATTTCTGTCATCATATTTTCTCTTTTCTCTCTTTACTTTATGACTAAGATGCAACGCTTGTTATAACCCGCATCTGTGTGTTACTGTAACTATATAACACATATTCAGCTGCTGCCGTAATGGTAAAAAACCTATAGGTTACTGTAACTTCTGGCAGATCAAAGCTATATCTCAGATCAAAGGGCAAACATGTAAGTCACCTGCTCAAACCCAAATGTATGTTACGGTAATTTGTAGATAACCCCTACATTATTGTCAATTGGAGATCAGTGATTACTGTAAGCAATTTATTTTTCTGGACTACTGTGTTGGGAACTGCACTGTAATCAATGTATGGGTTAATATAATTATAATACTTATCTTTTGACAAGTTTGAGCTACTGTTGCTGAAAAAAACTGTAGATTCTTGACTTTTACTGTATCCTACCGTAATTTACCTAAGATATTGTAATCTGATAGCCTATGTTTTAAAGCAAGTAGAAGAGTAGCTATTGTTCTGAGGAATGTTGGTCTCCTTCCCGTTGTGTAAGCTTCCGAGGCCATTCCACTTGAAAGTAGCCTTCGGAATGCGGAAGAGTCGTCAGGTGCCGTTTTCCAAGCCTTTATGGCCTTCGCCTCCCCTTCCGGCGCCGACAAATCACGAGTGCTCCGGGAGAAACAATTGTCCGTCGTTAATTATGATCAACAACTTTTCGGGGCGGGACCACTCGGCCCCTCCCAGATCGATCGGATCGCCCCGCCGGAGGCTATGAATCCGCCATCATCCAGGTCACAACACCTGCTCCCCGCCCGCACTCTCACGTTCCCTGCAAGTTTGTTAGAGGGAGGAGGGGCCTCAGAGCACTCCTTCCTGCAGAGGCCTTCTTTTACAACACAACACACCCACTCTTTGGTCTGTGTAGGAATTCCCCATCTACCGCTTTTTATTCCCTCATTGAGAAACCTCTGAGATTTTGTTGGCTGTGGTCTTTCGTTGTGGGACCCATCCATTCATTCCCTCCATTATTGGAGAGCAAAGCATTTTCCCTCTGAAATCCATCTTTAAATTGATAAATATAGATTATTTATTAATTAAAAGTATTCAAATGACTCTTTTCCTCATTTCGGAGCGGCGACAACAACAAAACAGCGTTTTAGTGAGATAAATTGTCGGCAAAACAACCAGGGTTCGATTCCCGCTAGTAAATTTTAGTTTCCCCTGTTCAACTTGTTATCGGATTTAGAATATATTACGTTTATCGTTCAATAGAATAACGTTGAGCTGAAAATTTGATTGAACTGGGAAACAGGTTCTCCTCGCATGTTTCGGCCCGTGACCCGATTTGGGTGCAATATTCCTATTTGCAGAATTACCTCATAGTAGTTTTTCTTCGGATTGGGCTGAGAATCCTTAAAATGTATAGTTTTTGTCGTTTCTTTAAAAGTTTTAGGATGACCTAATTTATTTGCTCACACAGTTTTCCCTGCTTAAATTGACTTACGATTAGACATAATGGAGAACCGAGCCTATGCTTGAACTAAAAGCGACAATTTTTAATAACAGTTTCACGGAAACTTCGAATTTTTTTTACTATAGCAAAGCAACAATAAGCAAAAGACAAAAGAAAAAAGCTTGATGAATCGAACCCATGACTTCCAGCTTATAGATCGAACCTTCTACCCCTGCGCCATTGGAACAAATTGGTCTGACCGAGGCCGCGATTTTTCGTTTTAACGATAATTAAAAATTAGGTCATATTTTTGTAGGCGAATTTCTAAGAAACTATAGCAATCCATACTGCTAGAACTAAAAGCGGTAATTTTAATAACAAATTTCAATTTGAACATTATGTCACTTTTGCCAGTACAATATGGTAAACCCGAGTATCTTTGTTTCTCAGTTTTCTTTCTGACTGATAGTTCAAAGGCAGGCTTTTGTTGGGCAACAGAGCGAATAAATCACAACATCTACGTCATGAAGACTAAGAGTAAGTAGTCCTAATTAGAAGTTGTCTATGGATGCACCGGAAATGGGCTACTCAGGCGAAAGTAATGGGAGGCCGTTTGGGCACGTATCCTCCCGAATTGGGTTTCTATCTTTGACTCTTTCTCTGGCTCTCTCTCTCTCTCTCTCTCTCTGGCTCTCGCTCTCGCTCTCTTTCTCTCTCCCCCTCTCTCTCCCTCTCCCCTCTCTCTCTCTCTCTCTCTCTCTCTCTCTCTCTCTCTCTCTCTCTCTCTGGCTCTCTCTCTCTGGCTCTGGCTCTCTCTCTCTCTCTCTCTCTCTCTCTGGCTCTCTCTCTCTCTGCATTAACACTTTCAGATGCCATCTTCCTTTCTTTTCATCCTTCTCGCAGTCCTCGTCTCATCAGAATCACAATGGACCTCCGGCCTTTTCCCGGACCTCAGGTGAGCTTCGTTTTTTCTTTGATCCTCTTACTTCGTGTTTACATCGAAAGAGAGACAATGACTTATGAGAAGATTAAAACTTAGACCAGACATTATTTTCCCCAAAACATCAAAAAGCACACGAAAAACATGGCTAAATTTGGAAACCCAAAAAACCATAGCTTTAGACATAAAAAATCAAGTTTTCCCCTCAGAGGTTTCCCTGAGGCCCCTGATGGGATGAAACCAATGACCGTATGAGCGAGCGCTTGCCCTAACCACTACACCTCAGTCTGTGGTCCACAGAGCCCATCTTTCGAACCTGCTTGCAGCTTTATTAATGACCCCCTTCAGCAGTGCCAACGATTCACAGCGAAAAAATCAAGTTGAACCAATTTAAACCCTTATCTTCGTAATTTATCTCCGAGCTCCTGAAAAACCAACATTTATAGAACAAATTGCTTTTTTTAGTCGAAAAGTTGGTGAGTAATTGGGAACGCCGTAGGTGATTTGAATTCTGTGAATAGAGGGAACGGGGGTTCTATTCTGAAATCAAAGTTCGTTTTCAAAACTCTGAAAAGAGAAATTCCTCCGCCGACCCTTGGCTGCCTCTCGTGTCTGAACGCGACACCTGTCTGTCACCAGCCGATTACACTTTGTTTTCCGCCTGTTTTTCCTAAAAATTCTTGTTTGAGGATGACTTTGAAATGGGGATTTTCAGGGGACCTTCAGTTTCACAATGTGTGGCGATTCTTCCGAGAAATAGACAACACACCTATGTTTGTGACCCGGATAGGATTCTGAATAATAGTCAAGGTAGGAAGGAATAGGGAGAAAGACAGAGGGCTCTTCAAATTCAGCTGCCACTCTCAATCGACTCCTTCACGACCTAGCTATCGGCACACCATGTCATTGCCAAAGGCGATCTCAATGTTCCACAGGAATCGCAGGTTCGCAAGCCTCCCGACTCTTCTAAACGCGAGCTTAGGCACAATGTCCGAAGGATTCCACGGATTTGTGGTTTCAGTGGCGATTGTGAAGAATCTTCAGATGCAGATGCATTCGCCCAGTGAGGCCCAGCTGACGGAACGGGCAGAGGCCTTCTGTAAGGCCTTGGAAGGTCGATGGGCTCTGGGTGATTGTGGAAACTCAGCTATTGTTTTTGTCTGGGAGCATTACAAGAAGGTGAGTTGTCTTCCTCACACTCATGCACACACATGCACACATATACATACACACACGCACGCACACCTCTTCTTCTTCTTCTTCTTCTTCTTCTTCTTCTTCTTCTTCTTCTTAATCATACTCTCTTCAGATGGTCATCTGGCCAGCCCGTCTAGCTGAAAAATACATAACATCGGAGGAACGTCGTCAAATCCTGGCCAGTGTAAATGATCTGGTTCAAACAGACAGATGGGCAGAGGCTTTGACCAAGGTTGTTGGTGAGTGTCCACTTCTGTACTATTCTCAATGCGTGTTTAGGTGATTTAAGGAAAGAGCTAAATGGAGAGCCACAGGATAGAGTAGACACGGGCACATTGGCATTGGTTGTGGCTGTGGGAGTGGCCGTTGGACTGACTTTGTTCATCACTTGTTGCGTCTGTGCCTTCCGGTGCTGTGGCAATCTTCGAGGAGAAGACAGACCGAGGGGAGTGCAACGGGCGGTGCAAAGGGTGGACAGCCTCAAGGCTTCTGTGATAAGGAGGGGATCACAACTGAGGAGGTCAGTCTCTCTCTCTCTCTCTCTTTCTCTATCTCTCTCCTATCTCTCTCTCATCTCTGCCTATCCCTATTCTTCTCTCAATGTCGTTTTGTGTTCCAATTAGTCGTAGCAGTAGTTCCCAAAATCGCTTGGATTTCCCATCTTCCAGATTCTGACTTCCCTTGACGGTGTCTTTCTTCCACGGTCAGATCCTTCTTCCCACAACCTCTTCTTTCAGATCCTTTAGCCGATCTCCAAAGTTCGGCAGTGCTCAGAACCGCTTCTTCGCCGACACTTCCATTGTATGAACGTGTGCCCGTGTGAATGTGACTGCCGCCCCCTGCAAAACATATCAGACTTCACTTCGAGGACACAGCGACAGGGTCCGTAGATCAATAAATATTTCTATCGTATCGCCCGACGAAGAATTGTTAATTCAGACATTTGCAATTCAGGCCGACTTTTACGGAATTAAGAAATCACCAGGCGGTGCCATCCTAAGTCGTCCGTCAAGGAGAGTGACGAATTCAAATAGTTTGAGAAGCTGAAACGTTTTGATCGGAAATTCTGTGTGAGACCATTTATCCAGCACCCACGCTTCTTTGTTATCGGATGTCGGACAACTGATTAAACAGGCCAGTCTCACTGCCAGAATATATTCACTGGGCCAATTGAAACAACAGAAGCGCTGATAGAACAAAACTAAAAAATGACAAAACACTTGAAAGAAGAAAGAGACAGATCAGGAACATATTAAAATAGAAATAAGAGAGAGCGAGAGAGAGAAGAAAACTAAGAGGCAAAGAGACAAAGAAAGCCAAAAGAGCAGAAAAAGAGAAAAAGGAGAGATAGAAAGCAAAAAAGACAGAGAGAGACAAGGACAGAAGATTAATAAAGAGACAGAAGGAGAGAGAGAACGAGAGAAGGAGATAATGAGAGAGACGACAGAGACAGGTGGCTTAATTGGGAGTCATCCGCCTATTGCATAGATCACCAGTCGACCATGAATCGCATTCTCTCGCCCGCCGTTTCCCTGGTTCCCGTTCATTCCGCCACGTGTCCGCTCCCTCCCTCATTTGTATGTTGTTTGTTCACCTCTCGCTTCCCTCAGAAACGCCTTGTTTTCCCCCGTTTTGCCTATGGTTCGAAGAACCAGTCTCTTAATTTATTCCATCGGCAATCTCGAGTCCCGCCCCTCGCGTACGCATACTAACAAGTCAATCTCAAGCCGAAAGTCTTAAGATTACGGTATTTGTGGCCAGTCCAAATAGAGATTTTCCATAAATTTCCCCAATTTCATCGTATTTCTCCCCGCCGACCCGTTTCGTTTCGCAAAAGTGCAGAGCGGCGTCGGCCGGCTGGCAGCAGTCTCGTCGTTGCAACTATCGATCGCCTCGATAAACAGCTGGCTACGTGCCAGCCGTCTTCCGAGAACCTTTTGTTATCAGAATTCCGGTCCAAAAAGGCTGAAAGCCCCATTTATCTCACTTTTGGGCCATTTTACTCTATTATTTTCTATTTTGCGACACTTTTTAATCTTCTGTTGACATCGAAAGCCCCCGCAAAGCTATGTTTATTCAATTAGTTCGCATTGCAAGACACAATTTTCATACAAACAATAGAAATAATTCTGTTTTTAGATTTATTTGATTAATTTAGTTGGAAATTGAATATAAGAGCAAATAAAGGACGTGTTTTGTGAGTGTTATTCCATAGAACAGGTGCATGTTTGTTTTTGGGAAATGCTCGAGCGAGGGCAGAGGGAAATTCCCATCTCTCTCTCACTCTCTCTCTCTCTCTCTCTCTCTCTCTCTCTCTCTCTCTTTCTCTCTTCGTCTCTCGTTCTCCCTATTTTTCTTTTCTCTCTTTTTTCTCTCTTTCTCTCCATATCTCTCCCTCTCTCTCCTTCCTTTCACTGTTTCTCTCATTCTTTCTCTGGTTCTTAAACACTTACATCTTCTACTTTTCTGACTCATGTCTCTTTTTCCTTTGCATATTATCGAATGGTTACTAATCCCCTTTTCTCATTATCTTTGTCATCGTTCTCTCTTTCCCGTATTTCAAAATCTTTTTTGTTTCTTATCTTCTTTTTTTCAATTCCTCATTTATATTTTCTACATGACTCTCTATCCCGCTTCCCATAATTCACCTCATTATCCTGATTCCCACACCCACAGCTCTTTCAGCTGGTAAACATAGTACAATGTACTGTGATGCGGTTTTATTACGTTTTTCTCCCTTCCTCCGCGTTTCAATCACAAAGGAACGCCTTTCAGAATGTATGATCGCATGACAAGCAATGGAAATGGGAACAAAGCGAACATGCGAATTTGTATGTTGGAGAACCTCCTGAAGGCAACGGAATCAGCGGGGACTTCGGCAAGGGTACGCTTTTTAAATTACTCGAAACACCGTATCTTTAAAAGTTTTTAAACAATCGCTTATTAAGTTACTAATAGATGTAGCGTAGAGTAACGCGCGTACGACGGTTGCGATGCGGTCTGGGCGCGGCTACTGCTCTTTTGACTCATTTCGAATCGTCAGAATTGCTATTTTCCAATGTAGCCTCAAGATAGACGCAAAAACAGAAATTGTTCCTCGAATCCAGACAAAAACAAAGAGGACAAACGGCAAAAAACAGGAAATCGGGCGGTGAAGCGGCGGAAAAAGAACTCGGAATCCAAGAAAAGGGAAACATAGGAACTAAGGGGTTTTAACGTCACAACTATTTAGCTTTTATCTTTAAATCTCATTTTTGGCTGTCTTTCTAGTCGCTACAGTAACTAACACTTCGCTCGCCAATCGATATCTCGTAAATCATAAACCAATCAATAAATGTAAGTAAGGAGAAAAATTCTTTAAATCTCGAAGACTAAAAAAAATCCGGCAGAATTCAATTGATTTTCAGGTAAATTCATTGAAACAAGTAATCAGAAGAAATAAAATGGACATGGCCCCAGACGCCAGTTCTTCGCTTGACCTTATGAGAGAGGTAACTTTCGAAAAAACTTTCAAATTTAAATTCCCATTTTCAGATTTTCCAAAATGAAATTACAAGAGAAATTTCACAAATTCTCGATCGTCACATCAGGACAACTTTCTCTCCCGCCATTGAGAATTTGAGGAGAAACGGACATGTGAGAGGGGTTTTTAAAAGTTGAAAAGTTAAAAAGATTCAGGACGTCGATGACCACGTCATTAATACTTTGTTTGTTAATATTCTGGAGGCAGCCAAGGCCCCATTTCAACCGGAGAAGGAGAATGAGAACAACATGGAGGTGAAGCCGATCGTTGAGATTAGGGTGAGTGATGGAGGGGTAAGGCCTTAGTTGGGAAGAGAATGGTAATCTTAAAAGGATGGAAAATGTGGCTATGAAGTTTAAAGGCACTTTTCACAATCGCTTTATAAACATTCGTTTCTCGAGTTCCGCTTTCTCATCCCGCCGCCTTTTCACGCGGGATAGTCTTGGATGAGTCTGCCGAAAGAGTTGCCTCGGGGGTGCAGTTGTAGCGCGGCCAACTGTTGATCTGGGCTATGTTGGTTCGAATCCTTGCGATGATTACCGTTTTGATTTTGATGTTTTTGGCAATTCGAGATCATCGGGTTTGAACAAAGAACCCTTTGAAGTGATTAATGAAATCGTAGTTTCAGGAACCCCCTCCTTCCGTGGAGCGTCCGATTAAAAGAGAGGACGAGCGTCTTCAGATGGATCTGAGCCCTTTGAGTCAGAACGACGTGACTCGATGGAATCCGGAACGCTTTGGTCTCACAACGCTTTTCGTCCCGGCCTCCAAGGTGGGCGTGGAAGAAAAGACAAAGGGCAGACGGAAGACGGGCGAAAACAAAACCCAGAAAAGAAAACAGACGAAAAGCAAAATAGAACCAAAGAGAGTAGAAAGAGAGGTAAGGCTTCTTCTTAAAAAAGGCTAAACAAGCGGCATTTACGGGGATTGAATCTAGGCGGTGCAGGTGGCAGAGGAAAACGATAACCACTATAACAGGAGCTGCGCAACAGCACTATAAATATTTGTCTCCTCTATTTAATTCGCTGCGAGACCTAATAACCGACATTATTACTTAAAATAAGATATTCTACAGTGTCTTATAATAATCCTTCCAGCCGTCTCCTCCGTTTCCTGTAAACTCCTTCATGCCTCCTTGTCCATTCTCACATAGACATTACCCTATGTGGGAAAACAATACTAACTTGAATTTCAACAATCTACAACAGATACAAAATGGGCTACAGTATCCAATGATGCCATATTGATTGAAGAGAAAACAGCCAAACAACTACAAACACAGATACTCCACTTACATAAATACACATCAGTTCCATCATAAATACATAAACTATTTTGTAAAAGAGATAGTAATAAAGAGAAATATAAAGATACACAGATACCATCGCATTGTATAAAATTGAAACAGAGTCGCAGAGAAGCAGGGAAAGAAATAAAAAGAAAGAGACTACCTGAAACACTATAAATACAAATGTTTAAAAACAAAAGAGGTATTTAGAAAGAAAGAACGATATAAATTTTTAAAAAAGTAAAACATTGGGCCGAGCCGGGGATCGATCCCGGGACCTCTCGCACCCTAAGCGAGAATCATACCACTAGACCACTCGGCCACATTTTCTGACCGCGTGGGCGCCAATGACATTCCATTTGATAAGGCGACCTTGACGCGCTAATGATCCAACATTTCCGCTAATGATCCAACATTTTACTGAACATCATTGTGTGGTTTTGGAAACAAAAAATTGAAAACAGCCAGAATAGTTTTTTTTCTTCAGGTTGCTCAATCATGCGGTCAATTAGTCCCGTCCTTCTTCAATGCGAATCCTCGTCTTTTCCGGGTTAGCCTCTGTTTCTGACACAAACCTTCCATTTAGTACGCTTGTGATGATGCGGACCGTCGTTTGTTATTAGAAGATAGCCGTGTTCCTGAAAGTGATACTTCAAGAGTCTACCTCGTCTGTTTGGATGATGTCAGAGACATGCCTGCCAAGTGAGTTCTTCTATCTCGTCAATGTTGCCTCTATAGTGCAATGACAAAGCCCCAGTTTACAAATTCCCCAGTTCAGTCCCTTTCCCCAGAATTTCTTTTGCATTCTGTTTTTCTATTCCTCTTTGGGAGTACCTATGGTCCCGCAACCCCATCTAACCGAATTTCGGCACCTGGATTGGGCCAAATGCTTCCGGCGCTCGGAAAACAGGGCGATAATGGCCGACAGAACTACACCCTTTGTCCTTAGAGAGAAGCACTAAATAGCCACTTTCAGGCAGGAACTGGAACAGGCGGCCTTCTGCCTCAAGGAGGCCTTGGTCCTCAAAATAAGGAGATACGCCCAGCCGTTCTTCGAGAGATTGCTCCACAGACACAAACAACAGCAGATGCAACAGTGGCCATATGCGGAGAGCTGAGATCAATTGAAAGAGAATTATGAAGATTTTATCAAGTTTTTTAAAGGCAAGAGGATGTGTCGATTGAAGAACAAAAAGTCAGAAACAGAATCGGTACAATTAGGCGTCTTCCTATCCTAATACCCTTTCATTTCCAGCGTCGAAAGCGCATTTTCTTATTTTGTGATGACCAAGTGTTAGAAGCTAAATTTCACCCGAATTAGCGAGATGTGAATACAACAAGAACTATTTGCTCTCCGTCAAAGGTGCTGTTAGAATTGATTGAGAATGGAATATATCAACGCCAAACTGAGGACATAAATCATCGCAATTGAACAGTGGAGTGGAGTGACAAAAGCGTTCTTGTGTTTTTCAACAGCATTACAGCTCGTTGGCAATGGTATATACTCGTTTGGCAGTTAGCACTGAGTGATTATCGAATATATCAACGTAAAACTGGCAAAGTTAAGTGCTCTTCTTGAAACATTAGAGTGATGCTGCAAAGCATGATATTCAGAAAAACGCGATAAAAAGAAACACATTTTTTACCTATTCTGATAGATCTGATGAAGAAGAAAAGTGAGAAAAGATATCGGGGATCGAACCCAGGATGTCCGGCGTATGAGGTTGACGCTGTACCTCTGCGCCATCGGAGCAGCTCGCACGGATGCTTTCCCTGATAACTCCATTGCAATAAAACCGTTATTTCTCTATAAACAAAAGCTCTAAGAAAAACTGAAATGATAAATAGGATTGTTTCAATATTCAATTTCAGTATTTCAGGGATTTTCTTTCTCAGATTTCTGAACATCTTCTCAAAAACTGATAAACTAAATAAAACCCGTCAGTAGTTTCTTTCTCCTCTTCAATTTGGTTCATTAATAAAATTATTAAAATGATGTTTCTTTGTTACCTAGAACAATGTATTAATGAATATCAGATGCGTGTTGTTACCCGTCTTGGCAAACCTACAGTTCCCCTTATCCTCCCATTCTACCGTACACCTTTGCCGTCCCGGATTCCCAGGGCTGTGAATGTTGGAAACACGGCTGCCGGTTGCAATGCCAGAGCGGTATCGCCCAAAAGACGTAATATCTTCCGGTAATTTGGCACTGAGCCGGCCATTCGACAGCCACGCACCCGGGTATGCTCCAGACAGGTACGTCTTCCACTCAGGACATTCAGGCAAACACAAGGAAGCCTTCAATTCCTCAAGAATATGTTAAAAGTAGTGAATTTGAAGCATTGGAATTGGAAGTTCATCAATTGAAACATAAATTAAGAAACTTACAAAACCAAACTTTTGCAAATCCCACAATCAATCTTCGGTTTATCTCCTTAGAATAATTGAAACACATGGTTATACAAACTTCAACGATCAAACAATAAAAGAAATGAAATATGGTATATGCTTGTTTACGTCTACCCACATCAATTGGTGAAATGTAGGTGTTATGTCTGTAGAAAGAAAGGGTGAGCTGTTAAAGATAGCGCCGCTTGTGACCGCGAAGTTTGATGATCATTGCAAGCGGCGTGAAATCTATTATTTTTGCTTATTTACAAAGTTATTGTTTAACTTTCACGAAAGATGTTTTTGTTGGAAATTTTTTGGGGGAAATGATAGTATAGCGAACTTCCCACGCCGGTAGATCATAAAAGAAGTTGATTGCCAACTTGATGCGGTCGTGAAGGGAGAGAGAGAGAGAGAGAGAGAGAGAGAGAGAGAAAGAAGTGAAAGAAAGTGTATGTGTGTGCGTGTGTATGTGCATGGATCTGGGTGTAGAAAGAAAGAAGCATAGGAGATAGAAACAAAGAAGGGTGAAGTATGGCACATCCTTTATTTCAGTGCTCACAGATGAGGACGGGGATGCGTCTCACTCAAACGGCCATGTCAAAGAGCAGACGATCGTCATCAAATCCGAAGAGAGGGAGACCTGGTCAACCAAGGTCATCGTCTTCTGAAACCATGACCTCTCCTTTCAGGTTGACTTCATGCTTTCCGTCATTGGCTTCGCAGTCGATTTGGGAAACATCTGGCGTTTCCCCTACCTTTGCTTCAAAAACGGCGGAGGAGCTTTCCTTATACCGTACACTTTTATGGTCCTTTTCGCCGGAATCCCCCTCTTCTATATGGAATTGTCATTGGGGCAGTATTACCGCAAGGGAGCCATCACGACATGGGGACGGGTCTGCCCTCTATTTAAAGGTCTGTCTCTCTTTCTGGGTCCTGAAAAGAATAATTTCTTTGAAGGCATTGGCTACTGTGTGATAATGATCGCTTTCTATACGGATTTCTTCTACAATGTGGTGCTGGCCTGGGGGCTGCACTACTTGTACTCTTCCTTCTCTTTGAAGCTTCCCTGGGCTTCGTGTAACAACTCCTACAACAGCGAGGCTTGCTATGAACCACAGTGGGTTTCTCTCTCTTTCTCTCTCTCTCTCTCTCTCTCTCTCTCTCTCTCTCTCTCTCTCTCTCTCGTTCCCTCTACAATATCATATTCTAGCTGGAGCGAGGACGGCTCAGACACGTGTCGAACGCCTTCTCCGGGCGGGGGCCTTCACAGGATATCGGCAGCCGAGGAGTACTTCTAGTGGGTGATGCATGTTTCCGAGGGACGTAATGGCCGCGCCAGACGGAGAACTTATCTGTCACCCAGAAGGGAACGGATCGCTTTGACCTAGGGAAACAATCCTGGAAGGAAAGGGCAACCTTTGTGGAAACAGGTTCCCTTCCTAGTTTTCGAAAGACATAAAGAGAGAGTGGAATAAAGAGAGAACTTCAAAAAAAGAGGCAAACTCTATCTCAGATTTTTATTCTATTGATTCGTGGATTTCAGCAAAGGCTTCCTTGGTCTCCATGCAGCAGGTGATCCAACCTCCCACGTCGCCAGAGGCCTGGATGACCTAGGAGAGATCAACTGGAACATCGCTGTTGGAATATTCCATATCTTCTAAATTATCGATTCAGATCTGTCTTGGCATCGTCTATCTCATTTGCTACTTCTCCCTTTGGAAGGGCATTGGAATGAGTGGAAAAGTCGTCTGGTTCACAGCCCTCTTCCCCTACTTTGTTCTTTTTATTCTATTGATTCGTGGAGTCACGCTGCCTGGGTCTGAAATGGGAATAGAGTATTATCTGAGGCCGAATCTGGAGAAATTGAAGGTAAGGAGGTTATGACTAAATCTTACTGACTCACTGAGTCTTACGGATGCCTGATCACAAAGCGGCCTTGTGCGGCCGAAGCCCAATAGGGAAAACATGAGTGTCAATAGAGTATTCCTATTTTTAGGAACCCTCAGTGTGGCAAGATGCAGCCACCCAGGTCTTCTTCTCCTTGGGACCCGGCTTTGGTGTTCTGATGGCCTACGCCTCTTACAATGACTTTAACAATAACGTCTACTGGTAAGAAGTGTTTGAAAAAGTTAATTGCCTTGATTTAGCGATGCCTTAATTACTTCTGCTATCAACTGCCTGACAAGTTTTGTCTCTGGTTTCGTAATCTTTTCAGTAAGTTTTCTCTCTTCGCTCAATCACTTCACGTTTTTACGTTTTCACGCACTATTTCATTGTGAAACTTTCACACCTACTTTTAGGTTCTTGGCTACATGTCATGTAAAAGTGGAAAGCCAATTGAAGAAGTGGCACAGGAAGGGCCTGGATTGGTGTTTGTCGTTTATCCTGAGGCCTTGGCTACAATGCCAGGAGCTCCTGCGTGGTCTGTCCTGTTCTTCCTTATGCTGATGACTTTGGGATTAGACAGCTCGGTAAGTGAAAGTGAAAGAGTGTGTGAGTGAGTGAGTGTAACTGTGGGTGAGGACTGTATGAAGAAGAGTAGGACATGGCACATAGTCCATTTAGTTCGGTGGATCGGAAGCCATCATAACCGCCCTCTCCGATGAGTTCCCATGGATCAAGAAGCATCGCGAAATCTTCGTCGCTCTTCTTTTCAGTTTCTACATGATCATCGGCATCTCAATTTGCACCAAGGTTCTTCCGCCTTTCTTTCCATTGATCCTCTTTTCAGGGTGGAATTCTGATAATGGAATGGCTGATCATCTATGGAACCACCTGGGGTCTTCTGATCGCCGTCTTTTGTGAAGTGATGGTCATCGCCTACATTTACGGTAGGTCAAACTGACTGTAATACAGAAGTGTGTTTCAGGCATTCGGCAGTTTGTGGCTGACCTTAAGGAAATGCTGGGATTCGAACCTGGAGTCTACTGGAGGGTGTGCTGGATGGTCCTTGCGCCTTTGTTTTTACTGGTAGGTGGAATGAGATAGGGGAGAGAAGAAGGGAAATAGAGAATAAAAAGCCACGATTCTCTTCCAGGCGATGATCCTGTCCAACTTCATAAACTACCAGCCGCTGACCTACCAAGACTACGCCTTCTCCCCCTTCGCCAACGCCATGGGCATTCTCTTCGCCCTCTCCGCTGCCTTTGCCATCCCCGTAGTTGCCATCTACAAATTAGCCTGTTCCCCCGGTTCCTTCTCCCAAAGATGGCGTAAGGTCCTTTCTCCCTACAGACGCCGTCCTAGCCAACGGGAATACGCCCCAATCGGGGCTCCCAGACTCAGCGGAGATGTTATGCTTTAAATTTATTATTTCATAGTCACAGATATGCTCTATCGATCAATAAATACAATAAATAAACAGACTATAAAAAAACAATCTATGACCGGCTAGATTTTACAGCTTTTTCCGTCGGAGGACAGCAATCCAGACGATAACGGTGAGGCAAGAGATGAAGAGGTTACCCACGGTGAAGGTTAAGATCAGCCATTGGTCAAAGGACCGATTCTGAAGTTTCAGGTTTGAATAACCTCACAACCTCACGTTCTCATGATCTTTTTCACTTTCTCACTCCTTCGCGTTTCGTCACCTTTCAAGCCCTCACCTCAGGACATGTTGGCAGTGGTTGATCCACTACAGTAACCGCTCCTGAGAACACATCCACTGTTCCAACGCCTCTTGTTCTCCTGATCCTTGCGTGATCATGTGCGTGATGGTGGTGGTCTCCAGCCAGAGTTGGACAATTCTTCGGAGGAGTCACTTCGTCACAGCCTCCATCGAATTTCACACACAAAGTCACCTAAATTTGCGCTTTTTAGTTGTCTAGTTATATGCACGCCGAATCACAGCACACGCACACACACACACACCACACACATAAGTTTACCTGGCACTGGAACTGAAGAACAGGCCGATCTGCATACTTAAAAACGTGATACGGTTTGAAGGCGAGACGCAGGGAAGGAGAGTAGTCAGGGGTTGAGAGAAGAACTGCATCCACACCACAACCCTTTTCTGTCAGGATCTGAAAGCAACATTCTCTCACTTCCGCTCTTTCTCTCCGTTTCTCTCTCCCTTCCTGCTCTCTTACCTCAACCACATCTCCATGTCCATTGTCCACAAAGCAGGAATGAACCAGCATCCCGAAAGTGTCCTTGTCGTTCTTCTCCACGCACTCCCACCTGCAGAACCATTTCCCTCCTTTAGATATCCTACGAACTATACCTATGGAAAACACTCTCTCCCAGAGTGGCGAATCGCACAATCTCTCCGTCTGGATGGCCTTTCCTCAAAGTGTAGGAGCAGACCGGCATTTCGTACATTTTCTCCCGGAACTGGGTAGTGATCATACTGTGAAAATGGAAATTCATAGTGTAAGAGGATGTTACCTGACGGAGAGAGGGACTGTGACGTGTTTATCTGCCTCCATGTAGAAGCATTGGACTTTTACGGTTTGGTCTACTTTCGTCATGAACCTGGGAAAATGTATATTTAGAGAAGTGTGATTATAGAAAGTGTGTGCGCGTGTGTCTGTGTCTGTGTTTGAAAGGAGGAAAGAATATCGAAGCCTACATTGAATGAAACATGAAGACGATTGTAACTTCCACGTAGATTCCTCTCGGATTCAACTGAAACCCCGCGTTTCTCTGTTTCTTTCTTTCCCTACCGATCTATATCTATGAACGTTGCATTTGTTGAAAGGAATCGTCAGTCCAATCGATCGGGAGTCTTCGAACTGCTCCGGCCCGGCCCGGCACTCTTCATCGTGGAAATGGTCCATGACAAAGACAAAGCCATCAAATGGCTTCTTTGTTGTCGCGTGGACTCCAATTCTTTCTGGAGAACAGATGACTTCTGGAGTTCCGGGTCCTAAAGAAAGATATATGGAGAAGATGTTTTAAAATCTCACGGAATTCTGTTTTACACATATCCCAGGTGAGAGAATCAGCCAATGTGGTGTCTAGTTGATCCCAAGACTCGACTGTCAGTACCCGTACGGGGTTTCCCGCTATCTGAAGGATTGCAATTTTATCTCATATTGTTTTCTCTTTTTTCTCTTTTTCGCTTGCTCTCTTTTTTTCTCTTTCTCTCTCACCTGATGCAGTTGATGCACATTCACTAGATTCGTCACTCCCACCGCGTAGACAGTAACATGGGCGTCTCTGAGTTGCTGAGCCGCCTCCGCCACCTCATCCTAAACTTCTCCTCTCTTCTGCCTCTCTTCTTTTCTCTAACCTGGCTCTGTCCGTCTGTGACCACAATGGCTACTCTGGGAATATCTCCTCCCCTTGCTCCTTCGAATCCCTTTGTGTAGGCAAATCGAAGGGCAGCTCCTGTATTCGTGGCTCCAGAGAGGAAGTTCACCCTTTGGATGGCCCACTCCAACTGATTCGGTGAGGAATGCTGGGTGAGGGAAAATTCCAGCCGAGGGGTTTCTGCGAATTGAATGAGGGATAGATGAGAGCCTTCGGTGGAGATGTTCAGTCTTTGGGCCAAGTGGAGGGCGAAGGCGATTTGGTTGCGAAAAGTGTCGTCACCAACGGAGCCAGAACCGTCTAGAAGGAGAACGAGATCGACGGCTTTCGAAGAGGTGCACTCTGAAAAGGGGTTGTGAATAGAATAAAAGAAAAGAGTGGCATTATGCTTCAAACTATTAAAAATGGGTTTTCTAATTGAACGTCGCCGCTTCCCAGCTCTAAAGGGTGATAACGCGCACCTCACCTAGCCATGGTCCTGAGATGCAACCAATAAGAACCTGGACTTATAAGCAGAAGTTCTAGGGTTCGACGGCTTGGCGCCATAGAGCCTATGTTGTTTAACGTTAGTTTTACTGAATTTTCAACGGTAAACCCAATGTTCATAATTTGGAAGGCATTTGTAAATTACCGTGAACGAGTTCAGAGTCGATGAGTCCGTTGTCAATGGGGTGGCCTCTGGCCCAGGAGAGTAGAGAGAGTACGGCTATCTGAATGTCCCTTGGTCTCCCTCGCCCCTTCCCTTACCGAAAGACGCATTGCATGTTGAGGACGGAGGCAGGCGGCGGTTGCGAGGACGGCGGCTCCTCTTTCAGGCGCTTGTAAACCTGTGAGCCACAAATCAGGCGCCGATGAAAACAGGGAAAACAAGGCTACAGAGGTGGGAGGAATGGCATAATCGACGGAGATTACGAGATATCGGATGTGGGAGAAAAAGAGAAACCGGGAAAAGGCGCTGTGTTTTTGTTATGCGAAATGGAATCGGCGGATCTCGCTCTTTCTTCCCCTTCCGACGGGCCGGTCATTCATTACTCGCCCGGACGCATGGGAGACACCGGTATCCGACGGATTAGCAGTAGCAAGCGGGTCAAACCGACACCAAGGAATCACTTGAAGGCAGGGAAAGAGAGGGAGACATGAGGGGGAGTGAGAAGTATAGAAGGTTGGAATTGTGCCACGAGGTCGCATAACTAAAAGTTGTTATTAGCCAGCGAGGTCAACATGAAGCTGGAATTGCGATTGTACAAAAAGTTAAATCGCCTCCGAAGAGTGAAAGTGAGAAAACGTGTACACGCAGACGCATGTACACACTCCCATACATTCAACAACAACACAGAGTCACATACACGTATACACGCATAGACACTCACACGCACACACACGCACATTTACAATCAACACACACATTAATACAAGCACAAACTGACATGCTCACTCACTCACAGTCATACAGTTGAGCACATACACATACAAGCACGCGTACAAACATAAACACGTGAACACACATACACACGCACACAATCAGTTTTGTCTCTTTGAGTTTGCCGTTGATCAAGCAATCGGTCTATGGTCATTGCGGTGAGAATCTCGATCGAGAATCTCCGCCGCATTCCTTGATAATCGGGGATTCATATGCGTTCACTTGCACTGGAACCGGTTTTCCAAGATTCAAGAAAGTGATCCCCACATAAGTAAATGAAATTGAAGTTGCATTGAAACTAATTTGACGATGTTTACACGAGTCAGTAGCCTCTGCTGGAGAAGGTTAACCTAGAGACAAATTGTGAAACGCCGTGGGGTCTCAGCTGTTTTCCTTTGAATTGGAACGCGCTGTTCCGAGTGATCGGGCGACGCTCGTTAACCCAGTTGGCTGATCGCAACTTCTTTTCTTTACGACATAACTGGTAGCAGCCGCGTCGCGGAGTCGCTTAGGAGAGGTTTTTGTGACAAGGAGGTGTGGAGCACTGGGGCAATTGGCTAAAGTGCTCAAGGAGAGATGAAAGTGAAAGGTTGAAGGGGCTGGGGACCAAGGGAGAAGGGAAAGTGGAGGGGATGGTGGGACAAACAGGGTTTGATAGCGGAGTGCCCCCATTCGGGGAGAGGGGCGGATAATCACGACACGCAACCATTATGCCCGCGCAGTCAAAAACCCACTTCTGAGACACTGCCTGAATTTATGATAAGGGCAATTGGTAAGTCATCTGGAAGGAGAGAAGGGAGAAGCGGTTTCCAAAAGGTGGTGATAGAACTTGTGAGGCAGTGAGGTGGTGAGAGTGACAGACAAAGGGAAGAGAGAGATGGATTAAATGCAGAGAGAGAGAGACAGAAAGAGATAGACAGACTGAGGAATGCATGTTATGTTGTTTTATTTATGATAGAGAGAAAGAAGAAAAATAGGAAAAAAAGAAAAATAAAGAAAGAAGTTACAAAATCTCAAATCACAGTTTTATTTACAATCTATCTAGAGCCACTGCTCCCCCTCGCCTCAGTCCGTTCATCGTCGCTCGGTGGCCTCTGCGGCAACAACAGAGTGCTGAAAATGCAAAAGTTACAAAACATTTTGGAAAAAACAGTACCCATGGGGGTAGAATGCCCTATTCCAGGCATCTGGTGCAAAGGGGGCTGCCAACATGGCGTAGGCGGCCAGTTGCGGATGGAAAAGGGCTGGCCAGGGGACGGCGGAGACCTTCTGCCGCTTGTCCTTCATTCGTCGGTTTTGGAACCAAACCTGAAAGTTGTTTCATTTACAAACTAACCTTTTATATAAACTTTTTTTTGTATAAATCACTATACTCTCCTAGGCGAAAATATTTGACATTTTCTGACTCTCAATACCCCAAAACATCTTGTGCTTTACAGTTACGGCGATGTTGTTGGTTTTTTTCCAAAATGAAAATTTCTCATTTTGGCATCTCACTGAATCTTCAGTGGAGGGAGCTAAAAGAGATGTCATCAATGGCCTCAACAAATTTTCCTTACAACTCATCCTTTTCCAACTCATCCGGCTTCAGACCTCTCAAAATGTGATCCCACTTATGGTGATAAGCGGACTGAAGCCTCCTACAATAGGGTGGCCGTGTGAGAACCCAACTAACAAGTTTACAAGCCTATAAGAACCACCCTATAGACAACAATGTCGACCAAAGAACAATAATTGTAAACGAGGAAAACAATGAACTTTGCTTCATGTTTATTGTGTGGTTTCTCAAGCCGCGGTGATGTTGAGAGTGACGTTTCCAGCCGGCGGGGCGGCGGCGAAGGCGGCCTGGGCATCGACGGCGTCGGGGGCAGCGGGGGCGAAGTGGATGACCATCTTGTCGTTCTTGGCGGCTCCCGAGAGACGGGTGATCTCGAGGTTGGCGGTGGCTCCGGGCTCGACGAAGCCGAAGACGGGCTTCACGCGGTACTCGTTGTTGTTCGAAGACTTGACCTTGAAGGCCAGGCGCTCGGCTCCGGCGTTGGTCAGCGTGTGGGTGGAGTTGCCACCGGCGGCGGCGATGGAGGCGGCATCGGGGGCGATGGAGAGAGCCATGGCGGAAGAGAGCAGGCGAATGAGGGACCACAGCAGGGAGAGACCTTTATAGGAAGGGAGGCGCAACGCAGCGGAGGATCACGCAGGGCAGGGAAGGGATTGAACTGTCTAGGCTAATTAATCGGGGAAATGAAGGGAGGAGAGAGAATTAGCGTAAGTTTAAGTGCTCTAGAACCTTCCACCGCTATGCTAATCCCGTAGCTATGCGTTACGTCCCCTGCGTCTCCTCATTTCCCCTACTCTCTCTATTCTCTACGTCTCATTAGCCTACCTCCATTTCCCCTTAAAACCCCTCCTCCGCCGGTCCTCCCATCATGCATTGCAATGGCTCAATCCGTGCCTCCCGGAGACATCACCACGCAGCCCGGCTCGAAGATCGTCTTCAACGCGCCGTACGACGACAAGCACACGTACCACATCAAGATCATCAACGCCTCGGCCCGTCGCATCGGCTGGGCCATCAAGACGACGAACATGAAGAGGCCGGGAGTGGACCCCGGCTGCGGAGTGCTCGACCCCAAGGAGGCTATTCTAATGGCCGTCAGCTGCGATGCCTTCGCCTTCGGACAGGAGGACACCAACAACGACCGCATCACCATCGAGTGGACCAACACCCCCGACGGCGCTGCCAAGCAGTTCAGGAGGGAGTGGTTCCAGGGAGACGGAATGGTCCACAGGAAGAACCTCCCCATCGAGTACAACCCCTAGGCGGGCAATAAAGCGTGTCGACTCCAGTATTGTCTTACTCTTTTGGTCCTTCGGTGGTTTACTTCTGGGGCCAAAATTCTTTAAAACATACGTTGTCTATGTCCAAGTTGTTTGTGCTGAAGCCAATCTTTGACCTCCCTTAGGCCTTCGAAAGCCGTACCCATGCCAAGTCTCCGTCCCTAGGTGTCCCCCTGGACGGCTCTGATTTGTTGGCGGCGCCTTGTATTCATCATGCGAATTCATCATGTCCGCTAAGGCTGATGTCGGCTTATGCAGTCGGCGCCCTCCCGAGGGAGGACTACGGTAGCTGTTTGTCCCACTCACTGCTATTAATCCCCTTCTTACCTTTATTGTGCCTTCGGGGAGGTTCAGCTCAGCCGCTAATTCTCCTCTCGTTTTTCTGGAGACGTAGTTTTCTTTGGCGAATTCACGCTCCAATCGGGTGATCTGCTCGCGGGAGAAGGCGGTACGGTAGCGACGAATTTGACTGTCGTCGGCGGGACTGCGAGAATCTGAAAGGCTTTCATTAGATCGGGAAAACAGGGATAGATCAGAGCAAGAGAGAATGGAGGGAATAGAAAAACTCACTCATTCACCCACTCATGAACCCATGTCTCTCTCTCTCTCTCTCTCTCTTCCTCTCTCTTCCTCTCGACCACCTCCACCCAATTGCTCCGTGGGCGTGTTGATTGCCCCCTGTCCCCCGCCCTAATCGTCGCGTTTTAATCGGGAGAGTCGATTAAAACGCGATAAGACGCAGTATGGCATGTATAATGTGTGTCCAATTAGTCGGCTATCTGGTAATAACATGTAATTGACAGCCACCGTAACCGCTCAAAAACCGCTGCTGCCAGTCCCGAATGTTTTCCATTTCAGATAATAAGGGGCTAGTCGGAGGCGGGGGACTACCGTAGTCGACTGGGAAACAATCAGCGAAGTGTCTTTGGGGAAAAGGCGAGACTCATGTCGCATTATGGGCGGGCGAACGGCTGCCCAAGGAGAAAGGAAACTAGAGAAAGAGTTAGCCAGATACAGTTGGAAGTCCAAAACCGCTTTCGCCGCTTTTGTATGTTACGGCAGAAACTAAAGGTGACATTTCCAGATAACAAAGTTAGAATTCGGTCACACATAATAAATAAAATAACAGTAATTGAAGGATCATGAAATATTGATACTCAGTCAAGAGCTAGAAGATGAAAACCAAATTTGAATTTGGCAATGACATCGCCTAATAAGTATCCAAATTTTTGGATTCCATGGCTTACCAAAACATTTCCTTGATATACTCAGGCAAGTTCGTTAAGTTAAAGTGAACTCAGTTGGGTGAAACTTACAATGACACTTCGTAAAGTTAGAAAGTTAACCTATTCTAATTCATTGAGTATAATACTCAGTCAAGTACTGTAGAAGCCAAATTGCCTGTTACCATAACAATCACACTTGTGTCCATCTACCGTAACCCTCGATCATCCGAATCGGCCCCTGTCGGCGGCCTCAAAAGAACAAGTTTTGTTGTGGTGCTATAAACGAGTGCTGCACATTTACAGCCCTGAGCGGCGCGCACCTTCGCATAATTGCTACCGTAACCGCTACGCTTTAGGACCTTAATTGGAGAAGCGCCGCTATCACTGCCATAAGTGGGACGCTGACGCATGCGATGCGGCAGAGACAAAGGCAGAAGGCAGTAAAAGGAGAGTGTTTGCGCGGGAATGTAAGGCCTTTCTAGACACTTGGGAACAGGTTGATTAGGGGGTATTTAAGAGAATTCTCAAGTGCACTAAGTAAATAGAGAACGTTAGGGTTTTAGCAGCGTTAGGAGCTTAGGAGGTTAAGTACTTTGCGGGTAAATGCTCCCCCAGGGCAGCTGGACCTGTGGATGTCGCGTGGCAATCAGAGACACATTAGCATACGGAAGGCGATCCGTCATGGGGGGACACGAAGGCGCAAAATTAGGCAGCTGGCAGACAAAGGAACTAAATGACAGCCGGCTGGTTGGGTTGGGAGTGGATGGATTTCAGAAAAGAGATAGGAGAGGCTTTGGGTGAGGCATTTCCCATCTTTATCTCTTTCTTGTTTTTTCTTCCTCTCTTTTCGGCTTATCTATTTCTTTGTTTCTTTTTCTCTTACTCTTTGTTTCTCTCTGGCTGTCTAAATCTTGCTCTCTCTCTTTCCGCCTTTCTCACTCCCCTTCTCTCTTTCACGCGAGAAGTTAGACATTGGGATGGATGAAATGATAAACAAGGAAAAAGAAGAAAATTAGTAAAATACGGACAGAGAGTGAGAGAGAGAGAGACAGAAAGAGAGAGGTTTTAATAAGGACGGTGTGTATTAGCGGAAATACTAGATAAGGGGTAAAACATTTCCTACCTACTCAGTTCAAAATATGAGAGTGGGGAAACAGAAAAGAAGAAGGACAGAAGGGAGAGATAGAAGAATTAATAGGGAAAAAGCTACATATTTACGATTAGTTGAAAAGGATGGTAAGATTTAGAGAAAACATAGAAACAAGGGAAAGAAAGAAGGACAGGGAGAAAGAAAGAGAGAGAAAGAGAGAGATTCCTAGAAACCCAAAGAACCATACATAAGTTACATAATCCCATCTTCCAACCAACCTGCATAAGGATTCATCCTGTGGCTTGCAGCCACCGCCAGCCTCTCCGGTGAAATCAGCCTATCAACAGCCGGTGGAGAAAGCTGAAATCATCAGATAAGCATAGATCAGTCAGGTCTAATTAGTAACCCTAATGACTTACCTTGTCTCCGATCAACGAGTCGATGTGGAACGCCATTGTCTTCTGGCCGCCGCTTAGTCTACGGTAGACCCCGCCCCTTCTACCCGCCAATCCGCGCACACTCATCATTTCCGCCCACTCGAAAAACATGGCTGATGGGAATCAGAGAGATCGTTTGGGAGTCTGAGGGGTTAATAGGTTGTTTCACCACAAAGAGAAGTATTGCCTATGGTATGACTGCATCAGTTTCCCGTGCATGATCGACTCTCGTACCAAACAATCAGTATCATCAATGAATTCCACCCAGAAAAGAAGGTTTTCTTCCAATTCATTCCATTTTTACCACGATTTACAAAAGTCAGACCAAGACTGACAAGTACCTTGTTCCACCTCAGTCATGCTTCTCACAAGCCGGTCCGACTTCAGAAAAAAAATTTGAGCAGGTCCCCTTACCCCGACCACCCAGTCAAAACTGCCAGGTACGCGACCAAGGTTCGATCCCGACTAGTGCACTATATTTTTCTCAGAAAAGAAGGTTTAGCCCGGCCCAATTTGACCCACGGACCGACCCTGATTTCGACAAATATGGAAAAACTCGAATAGGCCTGCGAGTGAGCCAGGTTTACTAAAATTACAGTTTTGATCAGTTCATTATTTCAATTTTATTTTCCAGAGAAGGCAGAAATTGCTTTACATACATTTTTGTAGCCAACAAAACTAATGGCAGATTTGTAATGTAAAATGCAACGGGTGAAGTACTATCGCTTTAAATTTGCCATTAATAAGTTGACTTCAGGTGAAAGACTCCAGGCGGAAGTAGTCGGCGTATCAGAAGAACAACAATGTCCATAATCTCCATCATAAGAGCCTTTCTTCCCTTCGATGCGATCTCTGCCGGAAGTCGGCGGCCTTGGGCCTACTGTATTACGGTCTTCCATCGTGTTCGCAGGTGTGGCTTCCGTCCATTTACGACATAATCTACCCAATTATGCCCACAAAAGAGACGGACAAACCAACACGAGAGAGACAGCTGGGGAGATTGTAAATACGAGAGAGAGAGAGAGAGGTAGAGACAGACAGACAGAGAGAGAGAGAGAGAGAGAGAGAGAGAGAGAGAGAGAGAGAGAGAGGGAGAGAGAGATCCAATTTGTCGTCCCTCGCCCTGCAGTTGATCAGCAGGACATAGATTATCCGCCGTGATTGTGTCGTCCGTCTTCGAAATTGCGGGCCCAGTGGCGTCTTCTAAGGCCATTTGTCAGCTTAGCATGCGTAATGCGAGTACTCGAGGAATGGCCGCCGCCTTATGGAAATGCGCGAATCTCAGAGCCCTCTTGGGCAAACAGAATCATATCCTTTATAAGTAGTAGGGAGAACGAGGAGCGGAGAAGCAGGGGGTAGACAGTTAGTGAGAGAGAGAGAGACAGAGAGAGAAAGAGAAAGAGAGAGAGGAACAAAAAGTTCCTCTTTCGTTGTCATTTGTTATCTCTCTGTCTCTTTGTTTATCCACTGCCAATGGCCGTCTGAGCCCACGTTGTCTGTGTTTTGTCCGCCGTTGTTCTCCTTCTTTGCTCACCTGGTCCACTCCCGCTTAAAAACTCTGTATCCGTTTGCAATGTCGAAATGCAACGCCTTCTTTTCTTCATTCTTTCCCTGCAGGTAGTTTTTTTTACCACATTTGTTTTCTATGTATAAGTTAATTCCATTTCTATTATAAATTCCTAGGTGGCGTTCTGCCAACTGGTCTCAGGAGAAGCCTCGGTTCCTGAAGAAAAGCCAGACCAAGTATCTTTACTAGAAGGTCTTCCCACAATAGCACCACTAACTTTTCCAACAATTCCGCCGATTGATTTAAATAAACTTGTGGTAAAAAAGTCTTTTTAAAGAAGTTTAGATTTTAGCAAGGAGTTATTCCAACACTACCTCCAATTCAGCTTCCAACTTTCCCTCCATTTGATCTCAAAGCATTCCTGGTGAGTTTGGTATTAAAAGGTGAAGATTTGAATTTTAGAGTGGACTTCCTACTTTCGCGCCGTTTACGTTTGTGAGTTTGGAGACAGAGAGAGAGAGAGAGAGAGAGAGAGAGAGAGAGAGAGAGAGAGAGAGTATGAATGTGTGTCTGTGTGAGTCCCATCTCTTCCAGCCTCCTCTCCCGACATTCCCTCCTCTTCCCACCTGGAATCCCCAATTCGTCTGGGTAAACACCATACTTTTTAACAATTCCCTCCCATTTCAGCCAACTATTCCTCCCCCAATAGCCCATTGCATCCCAAAATTGTTGACTGAAGGCAAATCTTCTGGAAACTTCAGCGAGGCTTTAGACCAATTCACAGATCAGTCCGATATCGCCGGTGCTTTTCAGGCAGCTTTAGTGGAGGTAAAATAGAAGATTTATTTGATTCATTTCTAATCTCAAGGCAGAAACCCTTTGTTCTGAAGCTCAAGTTCAAAAACTGAAAGACCTCATTTCCAAAAACGAGGCGACATGGAAGGAAATGGGAGAGGTAACTTTTCAAAAAAGTACCCCCAATGATATTATAATCTTAAGTTCGGAAAGACGATGACGAAGGAGGAACGTCAGAAGGTGAAGACTATGATGTTGAACAACGACTCTCTCGGAATTTCCTTTTTCAGTATGCAGAAGGGATTGGTGAGATGCCATCAGAACCCAAATCATTTCATTTCAGGAAAATCTCTTCAATTTCCCCGTCTCCCAACAACTTTCAAGGATCTCCAGTCAACTTTCATTAATCCAGTTGCAGCTTTTGCTGGCGCCAATTTGACAAATCATAGGAATAAAGATAATGTGGTATGGGGAAAGGGATGTACAGTGACACTGGTTGATGAGGATCTGGGAGGTGGTGGCGGTTAGACCAGCTTCAGATTGCGCTCGTAGAAGGCGAGCACTTGCGGCGTGTACCTGAAAATGGGATGGAACTAAAATCAGCTGGGAACTGCAGCATTTTCAAAAAAAACAATTAGGACTTTCCGACTCACTTGACATTGGCCTCTTTGGCGGCCACGAGATCGGCGGTTCCATCCTTGAATTTGATGAGGAATTGTATATCTCCGTTGATATTCGTGGCTCCCATCACCTCGTCGGCCTCCCTCCTCGCGTCCCGCTCGCGGCGTCTCTCCCTCTTTCCCTCCTTGTCCACACGTTTCTCCCTCTTCTCGGCGGCCTGAATATCAAAATGTCCCTTAAAAAGATGGAAATAAAACCAACCCGAGCGGTGGCCTTTCGCTCGTACTCGGCTATCAGTTCGGGACAGGAGACGTTGTCTTCCGGCTCCCAGGTGGCCTCCTCGATGGGAAAGCCCTAAATTAAGGATTTGAATATGGTGGGAACCATTACAATCTGTCAAATGAAGATGAAATCAAAAAACACACCTGCCACCTCAGCAAATATTCGTTTCCGCCGTCCTTTCCTCGTCGCTTATTAATGACGGCTTCTACCACGTACACGTCCTGAATCCCAAATAAACTACACAACAGGAAAGAAAACCCACATCTTCCTCCTCCTCCTGCTTCTTCTTGTCCTTCCTAGCAGACATTTCGAGGTCTGGAAAAGGAATATTTTTAAAAAGAATATAAGTGGAAATTGGGAGAAATTTGAAAGTGCAATATGTCAGATTAAAAATAACGCTTTCACAAATAAGCACAAAAAATTAAATATCACATCTGGTTGTAAATAAAAGTTTGAATAGTAAAAAATGCGGCAAAACTACTTTCAGGTACGAACACCACGGCTCTCAGCGGCTTTTTCTCTCAGAATTTTGTGCAATTCTGTAACCAAAACTATAAAAACGCGATATTATCTATTTTTACACGTTTAAATTAAAGCAAACGATAAAATGAAGCATACCCTATAGAAGTAAAAGCAAAATGTTAACAAAAAGCAATTTTTTGAACGCGCTCCAAACGACGCTCTGCTTTTCGCGCCCCGATTTCAAAAGACCGTGCGCTTTTCAACACAACTCCATCTACTGCACACCAACACACCATTTATTTCAATTTCAAAAATGGCTAAGAAAAGGACCAAGGCCAGCAACGCTAGGAATACGAGAAAGGTACGGAATTTATACAGGAATAAATAGAAAATACATTACAACAGCAACCAAAATAAATTTTGTGCATGAAATATACAAAACATTATTTTAAACAAATTGTTTTATTGATCATAGTTAATTTTAATTGTTATAGTCAAATTCACCTCCCCAGTTTAACTGAATACACCCAATAATTTCAAACTGAATATAGAATTCTAGAATCTCTCTCTCCTCCCTCGTTCTCTTTTTCTCTCTCTTTATCTATCTGTCTCGGTTTATACCAAGAAGAAAGCAAAAGGAGAGTGTGAAAAATTACCTTAATTACCTTAAATCTTAACTCATGAAAGTTACATAGGATAAGAGTTTGTATGAAGTAGAGGTTACATATTAACTTTCCAAAAGTAACAATTTATACAATAGTTCAATTCGAATATATACAAAGATACATAAACATATTTTAGAGAAAGGCATCGACTTCCGATGAAGAGGAGAGGAGGTCTCCTTCGCCAGATGTAGCCATGACCAAGAAAGGCAGCGTCAGGAGGTATAACATCGAGGAACTGGTCACATGTAAGTTTAACAATTCAATTTTCCCAGTTTACGTATGAAAACAAAGATACTCAGGCTATTATTAGGAGCCAAATTCCTTTTTCAGCAGAAGAGTTCAATCACCCTGAGCTTCTTCTGACTTTGCCAGCTTCTGAATTCACAAAGGAGTACATTGCTCAAAATGGCCTCTCTCATCCGATCATCTTCTCCTGTAAACCTGAAGAACTGGGGATGAAGTAAGCAATTCCTTTATCTGTTTAAGTTGTTGGTTTAGAATGCCTGATCCTCGAGTATTCGATGTGGAGGATGTGATGGATTTGGTAGGAAAGAAGAGGGAGGTGGAGGTTGTGGAAGTAGATGAACAAGGTTCTGCTTCGATGTCTCTTCAGGAGATTGTGGAGTTTTATAAGTAAGTTTGAATACTCTCTCTCTCTTTCTCTCTCTCTCTCTCTCTTGCTCTAAATCTCTCTTTCCAGATCACCCCAAAAGACCACCCTCTACAACGTCCTTTCCCTGGAATTCTCTACCGCCCCTCTCCGAGATGTCGTGTCGGGACCGGCCATAGTGAAAGAGTTGGATTGGGTTGAAAACCACTACCCCGATGAGCTAAAGAGAAGAGTCGTCAAAGTCAACAAAAAGGGATTCTACACCTTCGATCACGAATTTCCCCAAGTCCAGCAGTAAGCTTTGACCTTAGATTTTTCAAGTGTTCTTCTTTTCAGCTACTGCCTGATGTCGGTGGCCAAGTGCTATACCGATTTCCACGTGGATTTCGGAGGGACTTCTGTCTGGTACCACGTGCTCAAGGGGGAAAAGGTCTTCTGGCTGATCGAACCGACGGATCACAATCTGATGATCTACGATCAATTCACCAAAAATTACAACACTTCCACTTTTCTGGGGAAGATTGTGGAGAAGTGCCACAGAGTGACTATTAAGGAAGGACAGACGGCTATTATTCCATCTGGTTAGTTTTGTCTCACAAACACACTCGCACACTCACTTACACACTCACTCACTCACATACTCACTCTTCTCTTTTTCAGGTTGGATCCACGGCGTCTACACCCCCGTGGACAGCCTCGTCTTTGGAGGAAACTTTGTCATCGACGAAACAGCCGGAATGTGCGCCGAAGTCAATCAACTGGAGACCAAACTCACGGTATTTCTTTACTGGCTTCTACATTCCTTTTTCCTCTTCAGATTCGGCAGAAGTACCGTTTCCCTTACTTTGAAGAACTCGTCTTCTACGTCTTTGCTGATATGGTTAAGGATTGTACTGGGAGGATCTACCTCCGACCAGTCATTGTGGATGACAAGTGGGTTTTATGAAGTTCATATGAAACCTTCAAATTTCAGTTTTGAGTATGTTGGAAAGCGGTTCATCGAGGAGAAAAAGTACCTTACACCCGTTAGTTTTGCATCAAAAATGTTTTCAATAAATTTTTAGATCAACCCAGATGACTACGTCACTCCTGTTGTTAAGACAGATCCTCCGAAGGAAGTTATGATTGATGTAAGCAATTCTTTACTCTGAAACGTTGAACTTTGCAATCTGGCGCGCAATCGTGGCGGAACCCCCAAACCTCGTTTTTCAGTACGGCGGTGATGACATTTTCTACGATCCGCCAGTCATTTCCGACAGGAAAAAGTGTAAAACTCCCACCCATCGAATTCCATTCGACGAGGATTTGGTAGAACACTTTGTTCAAGGTTTGTTATTGAATTTTCAATTAGTCAATAACTTTTTCAGATGAGATGGATAAGATTGGAGCCAAGAAATTAGAGGCATTTGAGTACCTTTGGGGTTACATTAGGAATAAGAAATTGGTCGATGTTCCCGACTTTATTACAAGGCCGTCTAGTCTTCTGATAGCTGTGGCTTGCATTCTGAGGCAGCGCAGGGTTCAATTGGTTGGTTTTCAGAAAGAAAGAAAAAAAGAGAAAGAAGAAGCAAACATAATACTTTTTCAGGTTGAGAATGGAGTGGAACTGAAGGAGGAACCGGAACTTTATGCTAGGGAACTGAAGAATGCTCTCAAGAGGGTGAGTGTCACACACGCACACATACACACACACACACATTCCAGATATCCTCTCCGATGAAAACAAGACGTTCGACTACTAGTTCAACCCCTCGTCCAGAAAGTCCAGCCCAATCTGAATCCGGCCGAAGTGAGGAATTGGGACTAGAAAATGAAGATGATGACGAGAATATTCCACTTTCTGTCCTCATACAAAAGGTACTGCTTTCTTTTTGGAAACAATTACAGGCTTCTTCAGACTCCTCAAAAGGCAGAAGCACCGAAAGAGGAAGAAAATGCCTCTGAGGAAGCTGCCACAGTGTCCGGTATTAAAGAGGAGGAAGATGTGGAAATGAAGGAGGAAGCGGCTTCTGAAGGACACGAGGAGGTTAGTTTTCATGAAGAACTTAACTTAGCTTAATGTTTTCAGGTCACTGAGCAAAGTGAGGCGAATGACATCAAGAAGGAGGAAGAAGATGATCAGGAAAACAGCGTCAACGAGGAAAAAGCCAAGGAAGTTGAGGCCACTGAAACAGAATCCACCCACGAGACCCCGACAAAGACTAGAAATGGAACTGAGAAACAAAAGAAACCCAAACCTCCGACTGTGAAGAAGACGCCAAAGCCAAAGGAGAAGAAAAAGAGGTCCTGCTCTTTCCAAGAAGCCCTAGGAGCCCGTAAGTTTCAGTGGAAGAGAAGGGAATGAAAGTTTGGTTTAGCGGAGAAGAAGAAGAAAAAGAATGACAAAAAGGACAAGCCTCAGTTTGTTGGAGGACTCCCAATGGCTCCGATTCAGGTTTTGAGGCTGACGGATCAAAAGTAATGGGTTGTTTAGGATGAGCCGGTGGTGGCGAACCCGTACAACTACGATCCGATGGCTGAGATTATGCAATTGGGAACAGGGCAATTGCAGAGTGCTTACAGGAAATCTAAGCAGGTGAGGAAGAGAAAAAGAGAATTATAGATATAGAGAGATAGGGATAGGAAGCGAACGTTAGCTAGGAAGGGAAAGTGGGTTAATGAGTGAGTGAGTGAGTGAGTGAGTGGGTGAGAGACAAGGTGATGTGAATGAGTGAAGGAGCGCCTGCTAAAGTAATCGCATTTTTTAGACGATTGCACCTCCAAGTGAAAAGAAGTTCTTCAAATTGGAGCACTCCCATTCCACTGAAAGTGAGGAGCCACCACCGTCAGTCATCCCTGCCACTCAAACGACACCGCCAGCTCCCTCCCCTGCCCCATTGGCCTTTTCACAGAGGCGGAGTACCTTTTCAGGAGCAGTTCCTCAGAAAACTGAAACAGCAAAACCGCTAACCATTGTCTCTCCAATCAGTTCTTCGAGGTTTGTAGAGAGAAAAAGAGAGACGGAGAGAGAGGGAGAAACATACAAATATTTCTTTCAGACGCTCGTCCGGCGGAGAGAACATTTATTCCCCGACGGCACCTCGACAAGACCTTGAAAGGAAGCTTTCCACAGGGACACCTATGCGAATAAACATCTTTCCCGTAAGTTTTCTTAATTTTTCATTTAATCGAGGTTTCTCAGGACATTTCCTCTCCCCCGGCCTCCTTTTCTCCTCCTTTCGCCAGCCCTGTGGCCAAGGTTCCCTTCGTCCTGAAAAGTCCTATCGAGAAAAGGTTAGATATATCGCTTTAGTACCATCATTGACTTAATTCTGTAAATAATTATTTTTTTAATGTTTTCAGTATTCACGTGTCTTCGGGTTCCATCGATCTAACTCCACTGGAGATGGCTGCCAAAATCAACGCAGATCGAGCCCTCCTCGACGAACTCAACAAAGTCTAGCCTTCTGCAATCTTCCTTTCGTCGGATCTCGGTAGATCTCGTGTAGATTTTAATGTAAACTGTAAAGGATCCCTTGTTGTTACAAAACTTTCATATGTACCGATACACGAATAAATTATTCTCGGTTCGTTCTTCTAATTGTGTTTACCGCTGGTTGAATTGCCAAATCTTTTCATATCATGGCAAGTTTAATACATCCATTCATCAAATTGTCGAAAGTACAATTTCTTAATGAAAATTTTAAAAGTAAAAAAGAATGCTCGTTGACAAAAACATTTTGAAAACTTTTGATTATCGGTCCCACAGCGAAAATACAAACTGGCTACGCTGAACCATGCGGCATTTCACGGACAGTTTTATGGTAAAATCGATTGATTATTATTATTTTTACACTTTAAAAATATTTTAATTTTAGAAGGTGTTCTTGAGTTGGTATGCCTGAGCAGAATAACACTGAACTCCTGAAGCGACATCTCAATAGGACCAAGGTAGGTGTGCTATAAATCAGAAGCCGCGGCGTATATGAAATGGAGATTTTTAAAATTTTTAAATTACAATAGGGTTCGATCCTAACATGTGCATATTTTTATTTCAGTACTAGTAGAATTTTGAATTTAAAGTTAAAATCACATAGGATTTTCAAGTGATTTGTTTCAGGAATCTTTCGTGTACGAGCAGCAGCCGGGAAGTCAGGTTTTCTTCCGAGTCCCCGTTTCTTCTGTCGTTTCCAGTTGGTTTTCTTTCGTAATCAATTAAAACTGTGGTTTTCCAGAAATCAAAGCTGACGAAAAGAAGGGCGCTGCCAAGAAACACTAAAAATCAAGGTTTATTGGTCAACTTTTTCTATGAAATCACATTGCAGAATGCGTAAAGGAGCGGTTGTGGTTGTGCTGGGCGACATCGGCCGTAGTCCCCGAATGTGCTACCATTCGTACTCCTTGGCGACGCAGCTCAACTACGATGTGACCGTCGTCGGCTACTTGGATTCCACTCCTCACGAGATGATCACCGGAAACGAACGCATTACGTCTGTTTTCTGTTTATTTATTTTTCTTTCCGGCAGATTCTTTTAGTTCACCGTTTGTTCCAGTCTCCTTCCGATGAAGCCCCCTCCGGCCATCGACTGGCTGCCTGAGTCCATCCAGCTGGCGCTGAAACTGCTCTGGACTTTCTTCCTCCTCCTAATCACCCTCATCTTCAGGTTTGCATTTCAGAAGCTCTTTTCCCAATGTCGTGCTTCAGAATCGGGAGCATCGACTTGGTGTTGATGCAGAATCCACCGGCTATCCCGACGATGCCCGTTTGCTGGGTGGTCGGTTGTCTTTTCTATCAGAATAAGATGAATTCTAGGCCGCCCGCATCAAAGGAGCGAAATTCGTGATCGATTGGCATAATTACATGTTCTCGATCGCCAGGGACAAGTACGGTAAGTAATTGACCCGCATGGCCGGGTGTATGGATTACTCCGTTTGGGATCCAATAACTATCGCATCAACGGTGATCGAGCTGGTTGGCCCAAGGAGCATTTCCAAATCAACTTAGAACCCTGCAGGTTGTTCTTCTGCCTCATTTTCGAATTTTCGGCATTTCCGCTAAAGTCAGAAAAAAAATCATATCTGTTAATTACAAACAAATTAATCAAGATAAGGAAAACAACACAAGGCAAAGCGATAACTAATTAATTTGTTGCAACCCGAGTGGCACGATGGCGCGCGGAAGAAACAGTGGTGGAAAGCGCCGCGGCACAAAGTACACGAGGCAAACTATAAGAAAAGCGGCATCTGCCCACAAAGGGTCCCTGGCGTTACCTTACGTACTTAAGAGTCCTCCTATTCTTAAGTACTTTAGAAAACTATGTTCTTCAGGTCTGAGTCCTTCGCTGTTCTCCTCGCAGCCGGAGGAACCCCAAGATGTGCGTGAGCCTTCGCGAGAGCAGAACCGTCGTCGCAGAGAGGAAAAGTACGCTCCTCCCCCTTCGAAAAAGAAAAAGTCATCGGCGGAGAAGAAAGAAGGCAAAAGCTTCAGGCAACAGTCAGTTCTCCCTCGGAAATAACCCTTGTCATCATTATCATTTCAGCTACGTGGAAGGGATCTACTCCCTGGAGAGGTATTTCGGAGGAAAGGCGGATGCCGGACTCTGCGTGACCAAGGCTATGAGACAGGATCTGGCGACGGCCTGGGGAGTGAAGGCAGCCGTTTTCTACGATAGACCTCCTAGCTGGACATTCGGGTGTGTAAATTAACAATACTTCTGAATTCTCCCTTTTCAGAAACACAAGCCTTGAGGAGAAGCACGACCTCTTCATGCGCCTCGGCCAGGAGTACAAGATCTTCCGCACCAATCCAGATGACAATAGTCTGCTCTCTCCCGTCTCATTGACTTACCCTTTCTTCAGAAAATCGCTTCACCCGTCTTTTCCCGGAAGGCCAGATCTCCTGGCAAACAGAAAGGCCGATGATTGTGATGTCGTCGACCAGTTGGACTCCGGACGAGGACTTTTCCATCCTTCTGGAGGCCGTGCAGAAGTACAACGACGTGGCGAGACTCATCTGGAGCGAATGGTGATTCAGAACTGCTTCCGATGCTAACTTTGGTGTATAGTTCTTTGGAGAAGCGGCTGCCATCAATTCTGCTGGTGATTACTGGAAGGGGGCCAATGAAGGAGTATTACCTGGAGAAGATAGCCAGACTCAATATGGACAAGGTTGAGGTAGAACAGAGACCTGGATCGAGGTGGTAATTGTGAAATTCAGGTGATCACCCCGTGGCTCGAAGCGGCTGACTACCCTCGGCTCCTCGCGGCAGCTGATGTTGGAGTCTCCCTTCACACCTCTACTTCTGGTAAGACCTTAGTCTCCCTTTAATATTCCTTTTTAGGCTTGGATCTGCCGATGAAGGTGGTTGACATGTTCGGTTCTGGCCTCCCTGCCCTGGCGAAGAAGTTCTCCTGTATTTCGGAGCTGGTGATCGAGGGAAGAAACGGCCATCTCTTCGACACTTCCAAAGATCTCTCTGAGCTTTTGGTACGATTGGGCACTGGATTCCCCAGCCATTGCAAGGTAATCTCCGGAGGAATAGAATACTACATCTCACTTTTAGGATCTGGACGCTCTGAAGGCCTCCGTTTTGGAGGAGAAGCTGCCGAGTTGGGAGGAGAATTGGGCGACCAACGCCATGAGCATCCTGTCCCCCGAGAGGAATATCGCACTCGAGAGGACGCTAGCAAGGTTATCACGGCAAAGACCTAATTAAATGGCTTTCAGGGAACCTGACTCGGATTCCGACTGATTTCCGCGCGCTTTCTCCGGTTGATCGGCATTCCATCAATTATTTAGCTTCACTTGTGTTGTTGATGGGTTGTGAATGAATTTTTGGGTTATTTTGATTTACTGCTTTTGTTGCCCGCTTTTGTTAGATTCACAAGCGGAGGTCAAAGGGAACCCTCGGCCTTAAAGTTGATAATTACATGTTGTTATTCGCTTATCAAGCGGCAAAAAGCCACCACCCCGTTTGATCCATCTATTTTGGTTTTGCTTTTAGTGGACAAAATACACCTCCTTTGGTTAAATATGATGCGCATTATTCAATAACTACGGGCCGGCAAAACTCGGAGCATCTCTTAACTGACAACCTTATTGAAATTTCTGCGTATTCTTTTGAAAGTTTTCTGCACTGTTTATTATTTACAACGCATATTACGTAAATAAAGCCTATATTTGTAGAATACATGCGCGATAAATGACTATAACCATTACATTTAAAACAATACCTTCGATGGACGCACATTTTTCTAGATAATTTCCATGTGGCTTGCATTTGCTGTTATCCCTATCCCTGTGAGCTTCCTTATCGTGCAAACGGTCGTCGGTTCGATCTCCCCTGGGACATGAGGATTAAACTGCTGCGTTGACACATTGTTCTATCACTCTTCCTTTAGGTCTCACCGGATTATTTCTTCCTCAGCCTTCTTTAACAATATTCTTTTGTTTTCTCTCTTTTCTTCTATATTCACTGTTGTAGACTGCAGGAAAATGCAAAGATAAAGACGAATTGTGTCTCAATCTAAGGGGTCGCCATGTACCGCCGCAATTGTTGCCTAATTGCCCTTGACTGTCGTGAGGTCAAGTAAATATGCCATGAATGCTAATTCACAGGGATCGCTTTCACCTATTATCGAATATCATGTCCGCGGTCTCTCTCTCTCTCTCTCTCTCTCTCTCTCTCTCTCTCTCTCTCTCTTTATCTCTTTCTCTCTTTCTCTCTCTCTCATTTTTCTCTTTCCCTCTCTTCTTGTATCTTTTCTTCGTTTCCTCAATTTCACGAATTTATCCAAGCCTCCCTGAAACTCCTCGTTCTTCTCAAGTGCCCCCTTCCTAGCGCCTTCTCCTCCTCGTCGGTTGCAGGGCCAGCTGGCTTCCTCCCTCCGCCTTCGGCTGGAGAATTCGCCGGGCAGCATCTGTCGTCCCTGCTGGGCACCCCGTGCCGCGCTGCGTCTCTGCTTCGGCTGTGCTGTCTCGCGCGCCCTTGGCCAAGCCGAGGGGGCGGCGCTGGCTGTGCTGCGGCGGTGTCTCCACCACGGCCCCTCCAGAGACGACTCCTATAACCAACCCCTACATCAGCTTTAGGGCGCAATGGCCCCTCTATTGGAGTGCTTCCTATGCACACCACAGCCTTCGACAAGTGCCGACGTCTGCGGGGAGGGTCTCTGTGGAATAGGTAGGTTGGGAGAGAAGGTTCTGAAGATTAGAAAAAGTTAGATTCAAGGAAACCTTTAGTTTCAGATGTGAAAGAAGAAGAAGATGAAGAGAGAAAAGGCAATTCGGCTTTCGAGGATACAGAGGCTATTAGGTGAGGAAGAAACAACAGAAGCCACGTGTTGAAGCATACAAACGTTCACACATATTCACATACAAGCACATATACACATACACATCTCTCTCCCTATCTCTGTCCATCTCTTTCTCTCTTTCTTTTTTCTTTCTCCTGTCTCTTTGCTCTCTACTAACTCCATTTCATGTTCCTTTCCATTGCATTCCTACCACGCCTTTCAGAGTATCTCTCTCTCTCTCTCTCTCTCTCTCTCTCTCTCTCTCTCTCTCTCTCTCTCTCAATTCTTGGCGTGTATTCCAAGTTGTCCATCCTCCTCAAAGGGCAGTCGACCTTGAACGATCAAAAAGTGCATTCTCTTTTTTCCTCGTTTTCCCCAGCCTAATCCTCACTTTTTCAGACAACATCTCATCGAAGACCACGCGAAACAGGTGGCGCGAGCCTTCTTCTACCCGAACATAGCTGATTCGTTGCACATGTGGCTCGTTTCCTGCGTGGACTTCACTCCTTCCCCGGAGACTTCTCCCGAGGTAGGGCCAATCTATTCCTGAAGTCAGATTCTCTCGGGCGATCATCTCTCGATCGATTCGATCTCTCCGCGTCGGCCACTCGGCCGTCTTGGCCGTGACGCTGACCTACCGCATCAAACAACGCGGGCAAGGGTGGTCTTTGGGGAAGAGTGCGCCCCGCCAAAGAGACGCAGAGACCTGTCCTCCCACCCGCTGAATGCGTCTTCTTTCGAGAGAGAGGCCTCGGAGACAAGGAAGAGATAAGGGGACAGGGTCTGGGAACAGCTACTCGCTGGCAAAACGCTTGGCGTCGAGTGCACACTGTTAAGGGAGCATGAACGATTTATGACAGATTTGATTTATAATCTGAAAGTCTTAAAATGAAAACCCTGCGACGATGGGATAAGCCCCTCCCACAAAAGCATTTACGTTGGGTCTCGTCGTGAAATCATTACTGTCAAGAGTAACTAGTGGAACTACCTGTATTAAATGAATTTACTTATGAAGTTCGTCTTTTAAAGCGTTAACTAATAAAACATAAACTAATCTACGTAATTGTAAAGTTTACATATCAACAACTTTCAAATTCACTACGAAGAGGAACAAAACCTTTTCCGCAAAACAAGTGACAAGCCGTTAAACGTCGGGCTCCAAATGGCGACCGCGTTGTGTCAAATAGACTCATAGAAACTTTAGCATAGTGCGCTTTACTTTGTCACACCATTCCACTGTTGCAATGCCCCTCCCCCCCCTGGTTGGATTTCCCTGCCCGTCTTCTCCGAATCCCTCCGCTCGATGCCGCCTCTGCCCGCGGCTACATCGACTTTTGCTGTGAGTGTGTGTGGCCGGAGGCAGAAGACAGTGTTTTCACTATCGTCGCCGAGGGAACAGCGACGCGAGCAGGGAGCGATCGTATCTTGGCCGGCGAGGCCCGCCAAGGGGGACAAATTCGCCGCCGCTGCCACGAAAGCGGAATGCCGCTTGGGGAGGGAGGGGGGCAAGGAGCTGGATTGACCCTTTCCTTTAGAGGAAAGGGCTGAATGGAACAATTGTGAGAAGTTGGCTTTATTGTCTTTAACAAAAATGATATCGTGTATCCAATTTCCTGAGTAAAATTGCAATTGGGCACTCCCCCTAGCCATGGCATTGCAACCGGGTGTTCCCGCCCGAACGGCCGACTGGTCGGAAGCGGTTGGGTGGTCTCCCAATTAGCAGCTGCCGGCGCAAGTGGCCGCTGCTCTCGTATTGGTCCTTCGCCTGGCCAGAGGACACACATACTGGGTGGTCGTCCTGGGGGTGCTGCTCTGCGTGTCTGCTTCCCCGTCGTCTGGAGGTCTGTCAGCTGTCCTTCGCCGCCTCCCCGGCCGTCACGGATATTGCGTGTGGCGGCGGATTAGGAGAGAGGGAGGGCCTTCTTCAGCTAATCGCGCACATCCCACAACGTTTCCGGCGAGCACTCGAACGGCGAGGGATGGAAAGGAGCCGGGAAATGGACATTAATGCTAAAAGTTTCAAGTTTATTCCATTCCCCTACTGAATATCCCTCCCTCAATTGAGGTGCCTCGTACATGTCGGAGGCGTGGGTCCTTCAAACAAAAAGACGATTGCGCGACCTCGGAACGGGTTGCTGGCCGCCGTCTTTGAATGGATCGGCGCCGCCGCCTCTTCGCCGTGTAGCGCATCTTTCAAGGAGAAACGACGCCGGCCGGGGCGAATGGACAGCAGCCAGGGGGAAGGACGGGAAGAGGGGACTGGTTGACCAAACGAGGATGTTACTGTGAGCTGCAGGAAAACCGGTGAAACGTGTTAAACACTTAAAAACGGTAGGACATTAATTGGCGAAACAAGTAAAACTGCAAACCCTTGTCCTCCCGAAGCAGGCGATCCTCAAAGTCAGCAAGGGTGTAAATGGTGAAGTTACTAAGCATGGGTCGGAGATACCTTTGAGCTTGGTGAGGAGAGGGGTAATTGAAAAAGGGGGTAGAAATTCCAATGGGTAAACCGTTCCCTCCATAAAGAAGAAGAAGTAAGGGTGTTCAAAGTTTATCTTTGCCAAGTTTGACTTTTTGCCAGATACAAACTGAGTGCTACATTTTTACTTTTCAATTCATCTTGATTGTTAACTCTTTTAAATTTCCTACTTTCAGAACCAAAATGAAGTTCCCGATTGTCCGCTATCAATGGAGACAACAGACGAAGAGTCATCTGAAGCCCAACTCAATCTGGAAGAAGTCCTTTCTGTTCTTCTGAAGAACAATTCAGATACAGCCGATGAACCACAGGTTAGAACTTTCTATGGTCAATGTAACCTCACTGTTTTTTAGAAAGCTTGTGCAATCTCAAGGAAGAGAAGTTCCAATTTTGCGATCGAAACACCTGCAAAGAAAAGTTGGAAAGACAATGCGGAGAATTTGATAAACGAGGTTAGTTTTTAAAAAGCAATGGGGAAAACCACTACAACAACCTTAAACTCTGATAATCTCCTTTTCCAGAATGAAAGTGAACGACAATCTCCAATCACCATAAGCCACCCGAATGGTCTGGTTGATAGCAAAGCGAAGAATAAGGTTATGTGTCAGGTACGTCAGATTCTTACCGTAACCCCAAAATGAACTTTAGATCTGCCGGATAGAAGTTTGTAATACTGCACGACAGAGGCATGTGTTTATGGTGCATGTGAAGCAGGAGGATATGTACAAGTACGTTAATAATGTTTTCAATGTAACGGTAGTTTTCAGATGTCCCCATTGTGATTACATCAACAGTAATAGTATTTGGGAGGCCAAGAAACACACGGCGCAACATGGAAAAGGAGTTGATCCGATTAGCAATGAGGACAAATATAAGAGTTCGATTATGGTAGGTATCTCTGTCTCTTTCTCTGTCTCTCTGTCTCTCTCTCATCTTTCCCTATTTTATCTCACACCTTTTCTCTTTATTTTGTCTGTCTTCCTATCCCCTCTCCGTCAGAATCCTTTTTAGACGTGGAACCGAAAATGTTTCCCCGAGTGGAAACAGAAAAGACCCTCCTGGTGGACAGAAACCGAAGAAGACGTTACCGTAGACACAGACGATTGTACAGAACTCATCCGCGCCCAGATCATCCGCAGTTCTCCACCCCCTCCACCTACTCCCAAGGTATAAAATTAATTAGCATACGTAATATCTCTTTTAGAACGACTTGGAAACCCTGCTTTTACAATTGGGAGCTTCGACAGACGAAGATTTGTCGATTGTGAAGGACGAGGATCGATATGACATGCCTCCAAAGCCAATGCCCGAAGGACTTGTGGTCGACGAGAGGACGTGCAACTTGTGCTGGGAAGAGAGCAGGTGAGGCTGTCAGCAACAGCTGTCAATGCAGATGACAAGAATTGGATAGCAAAGCATTCTTTACAGGTATCCTGGCCGTCACATTGCCCAGAAGCATCTGAAGCGTCCTCTTTACGAATGTCCTGTGTGCAGGAACTTCGGAAGCTATGAGAGTTGCACCGTTACGAAGCACATTCATAAGATGCATCCTGAGGAAACAGAGGCTCAGCCGATCAACAACTTGGATCTATTCGCCCATGAGATCAGGGATCTTCAGAATAGGTAAGGTTTTTAAGGCAGATGTCCTATCAGAGGGGCGGGCCGAAGGGGCGGAACCTGCCGACCGCGAAGCGACCGCGCCGCGGGTCCCAAGAGCTGTTTTAATCGATCTAAGCGCTTAAAATTGTCGAAAAGGACGCCCTAACTGATATTTGTTATTCAGATGCTTCCCTAATCGACCGATGAAGCTGGTTCGATCCCGTGACAGCACCCGACCCAGAGAAAGACACAATTGCATGACTTGTGGAGCCCAGGTACCGTTCCTCTGAGAATTCCAGGTACACTGCAGTTCAGGTGGCTCAATCTGACCGTCAAAGGCACGTGTATCACAAACATCTCCAGGCGACGAGGATCTTCGAGTGTCCTTTGTGCAACTTTGCATCAAACTACGATGTACACCGAGTGAAGTGGCATATAAAGTGGATGCACAAGGATGACAGCAATCTGGAGCCAATTTCTCATGAGAACAGTTTCCGCAAGGAAATTGACGCTTTGAATGAAAAGTGCTTCCCTGGGTGGCAGCACAGAAGGAGGCCTTTCTGGTGGTTGGACAACAATGAGAAGGCACAGGAGAAGACGGAAGAGGGAGAGAGTACGAACGATGGAACGGAAGTAGCGGAGTCTCCGGAGATGAAGATTAAGGAGGAGGTGGAAGAGGCGGAGGAGGTGAAGAAGATCACTGCGCAGGTCAAGAGACTCAGTGAATGGACTTGCAGGGTGAGTACTTCTCTCTCTCTCTCTCTCTCTCTCTCTCTCTCTCTCTCTCTCTCTGTATCTCTCTCTGCCCTTCTGTCTCTCTCTATGTGTATGCACTCTCTCCATTCGACATTTTCATATCTATATTTTCAGCTCTGTCTCAAAGAATTCAAACCCACCTCCAACTTCCTCCGCCACGTGGCTAAAGACCACTTGGATATGCCCCTCTTCGCCTGTCCTCTCTGTGACGAAGGCGGCTTTTCAGAAGCCTTTGAAGTCAAAGCCCATCTGGTCAAGGTAACTTTCTTCAGAAGCCTATTTCCATAAAAAACATGATTCAGGTTCACGACTCAGCTCATCTGGATCCAATCTCTAACCTGGAACTCCATCCAGAACACGTTCAACAACGGTTCCAGGAGTGCTTCCCCAACAGGAAAATGAAGCCAGGTCTCTTTGACAAAAAGAAAGACTGTGCTTCTGGAGATGACTGCAAAGTGACTTGTCAAGAGTGCTTCCAGGAGATGAAGACTGAAGATAGACAGGTCAGAAGACTCAGTTTCATCTAGAAGAGGGAATTTAGATCCACGTGTATCGCCATCATCTGAAGGAGCCCAGGCTTTACGAGTGCCCTCTTTGTGACTTTGCCCATCACGCCTGTTCAAGTGACGTCCGTGCACACATCAAGTAATCCTGCTTCATGGCCAAACTAAAGTAATCTTGTTTAGGTACACTCATCGGGAACAGCCGGATCTCCTGCCAAGGGCGAATCTCCTTCAGCACAGTCAGGCCATCACCGAATGGAATGAGAGATGTTTCCCAGGATGGATTAACCGGAAACTGCCGGCTAGTGTCATGGAAGACTTCAATAGGTACAAAATACAAAAGGATGCGCACAATTGGAATGATTAAGGTGTCGTTTGTGTGATGAGGAAGTTCGACAGACTTCAAGGCACATTGCGGAGAATCATCTGAAGATTCAGCTGCACGTCTGTCCTTTGTGCGATTATGGGGCACCGGAGTCTAGGCTTGTCAAGAGACACATCAAGAATCATCATGACGATGGGGTGAGTTGGACAGAAAGGGGGGGGGGGAGAAAGAGAAAGAGAAAGAAAGAGAGAGAGAGAGAGAGAGAGAGAGAGAGAGAAAATCGGTAAGAAAGGTATGTTTCCAGGACCTCGAGCCAATCGCAAACGTTGTGGCTCGTCGATCCGACTTCTCCGCCCTTCATGACAAATGCTTTCCCGGACGCCCGAAGCGTCTTTCCAACATTACCATCTCAGGTAGATCAAACTCTTTGGTACAAATTAGCGTTCCTTTTCAGATGAAGGTCGCCGCACAAAGTGCAAACTGTGCTCTGCGGCTGTCAGTAGGAAGAAGCGACTGGCACACACTCTTGAGAAGCATCTGAGTCGTACTGGCTATGGTTGCTCCAGTTGTGACTTCACCCACGATTATGATGAAACGGTGGTTCTGAATCACACGAAGACCGCCCATGACGCAGGAGACAAGGCTAAGGTGAGAAAAGAGACTGGAAAAGAGACAGAGAGTGAGCAAGTGAGAGAGTGAGAAAGAGTGGGAATGTATCTAAAGAATCCCATGTTGCAGGTGCTGTGTCTAGTCACTGATTTCTTCAGCGAAGTCCAAGAAATGGGTCTAGCCTGCTTCCCAGACTGGGTCTTTGAACTCAGCCACTTCCTATAACACGGGTTTATGAATCGATCTGTTTTCTGTTTCCCTCAGGTTTTCTTTCTTTCACTTGCCCATTGTTCATTCCCCACGGTGCGTTGTCATGTGATGTGTCATCTATTCAAATCTCACAGTTTCATAAAGATTCATTGTTGTCTTTATTACGAGTCCTTTGGACTTTCATCTAATACTGGACCTTGTCCTGTTTGTTGTTCCACTTGTTAAATGGCCTCAGGTAGTCATCGACTGGCATGTGCTCCAGTTTTCTGAAATTTGTTTGCTATTTCAATCACTATCTTTCTATCAATCACTCTCTCTCTCTCTCTCTCTCTCTCTCTCTCTCTCTCTCTCTCGTTCACAGTTATTATCATTCTCAAAGTACCTAAACTCATCGGTCTGGGGGTTCTTCAAGAAATCGTGAAAGGCCTTATCGTCGAAGCCGATGGCAGCTGCTTGTTCGGCAGTGGCTCCATAGTAGATGGCGTCCAATCGAGCCCAGAGAGAGGCACCCATGCACATGGGGCAGGGGTAGCAAGAAGTATAGAGGGTGCATCCGGAGAGGTCGAAGGAACCTAAGAGACACCATGTGCAAATGTGGGAGAGTGTATGTATATGAGTTTGAATGTGAGTGAGTGTGCGTGTGTGTGAATGTGATAGTGTGTGTATGTGGTAGGTAGGAGAGTGAGCATGTGTGTATAGGTGTATGTATGTCTGTGTGTATATGTGAATGTGTGTTTAACTTGGTAAGACAATCACTTACCAAGTTTCTTGCATGCGTTGCGAATTGCGGTGACCTCGGCGTGCATAGTAGGGTCGTTCGTGGCAAGAACCTGAAATGATTTGATTAGCTTTTCTTTGAATGCTTTCGAAAAGTTGATTTTGCGTATTGAAAGGTGACCTTACCATGTTGTGTCCCGTAGCTATGACTTTTCCATCCCTGACTACCACAGCTCCAAAAGGACCACCGTCGTTGGCTTCTACTCCAGTGCAGGCCTCATCAACAGCCAGGCGCATGTGCTCATCATCTGAAAAGTGAGAATGAAGTCATTGTCTTTATTTCAGTTTTTAAAATGTTTTTATCGTTTGAATTTTCATGAGAGGGAGAGTGTGAAATAGAATGAAAACATGAGAGAAGGAGAGAGTAAGAGTAAGAGAGAGAGGACAAGAGAGAGAGAGAGAGAGAGAGAGAGAGAGAGATCAGTCAAACTCTCCTCCCTTTCTTTTTCTTTGTTTCCCTCTCTCTTTAAAACCAATCTTAAAGATCACCACGTGGTCCCAGAAAGTGCAAGTGATCAGTCTATCCTCCTTCAGCAAACACAGGCGCCTAAGCGTGTTTCAAAAACAAACGTTATATGATGCCATTTGTACTCTAAACGTAATTCTGCATAATAAAAACAGAATTTGTTTGTTTTTCCCTTTAGAAGTCACTTTGTTTGGAATTCAGTCGTCACCTGAGACGACCTTCAATGAACCACGGCGCCCGTTGAACTTTGACTTCACAAAGGGCGTAATCACGTGTCTTTGTGTGATAGGAAGTTGAGAAGAAGGGGAAGTGGCAGATAAAAAACGAAGGATTAGGTGACTTGGCGGTTGAGTGTGTGGCTTCGTTTCCAGAAGCTTCCCTGGTGAATGAGATAACGATAGGCTACTAGGAGATCACTCGGTTTGGGAAGAAAACGAGCGGTGTCTCAACTTCATAAATCCGATCACTGCAGTTTAAAAAAGTAATAAATTGTTTTTCTCTGCGTTCAATTGATTGATAAAACTTTGAAATTAACATTAAATTAGGATAACTTATTCTGTTCAATTGTTGAGAAGTAGAAGCATTCACCATAACTATTAATATGGACTATTTCAGGTTTAATCGGCTACATTTCATTTGTTGTAAGTTTTCTACATCGCGATCACGGCGGGACCCAATTTGTAGAGGAGGCCGCTCGGGTCAGCATTTTCCCCGCGGTTTATCTGATCCATTAAATTTGAGCTATTCTTATTTATTTTTTTGTATTAAAAAGGATACTCTTAAAAGGGCAAATGGAGGCCAGATTAGGCAATTATGCCGTGGTCTTGAAAAGTGATCTACGATTTTTTGTTCGCCTTATGGGGAAGAAATAATTACAAAGTACCCCAGAAAAACAGGTATTTTGTGTGTAAAAACATTTGTCTTAAAAATAATGAAAGAAAAAAGTAGTTTAAGGGAAGCGAATTAAACACAAAATCAAAGTGGGTTCTCAAGAGTTGCCTCTCCTCTGCGGGTAGCATGAACATTTTCTCGGTTTTATATTTCCGAGTAGACGATATTTGAAGTTCGGTTGCCCAAGAACTGAAGGTCTATTTGAGGATTACCAGGGCAAGAAGCAAACAAACGGTGATTTTTGGGCAAACTTTTGAGACTGTGATTTCAAATTTCTATTTCCACGTTAATGGAAATGTCAAAGTTTCATTGTATTTTCCTCTTTTTTCATTTAAGTTTACTGAAAATGAGTTTTTAACCCACCGATCTCTTGAACGCGTGTAGGGGCGGGCATTCTCTCAGAACTAAAAGACCAGGGGGCGTGGCTTCTCTTCACCCCATTCTCTGACTTCTCTGCTCCCTCTCACTATCTCCTTCCGCGCATCTTTTACTTTGATAAGGCCTTTGTTATCAGTTAAACACAAAGCATCCCGAGAAAGCGCAAATCATGTGAAAAGGAGGCAGGGGCATCCCAAAGGGGAGATTGCAACGTCCTTTTATAAGAACTGGGTCAATTTCCAATGTTCTTTGAAATTCTCAGTAAGCCGCAGTTTCTCAGAAGCTAATATATATACCCCTCGCCCATCGAGCTTGGCAAATGAAATGGACATGGTTATGCTAATGCACCCTGCGTCTCCTCATGTTGTGTGCTCTCTTGCAAGTTAGATGTGCAGGTTGTTTTAATAAGGCCGTTTTTATAGGCGTGGTCAGCGGGCAGCGACTATATGTAGTGGTCACAGCGTTTTTGCTGAAGCCCAATATCTTGCTGGTTCGGGTGCCCTTCCATTTCTGATGAACATTTACGAAAGTTCAACTGAAAAAGGACATTCCTTTATTTCGTCACATGGGCACATGTGATTGCCAGACAAACAAGATCAAACGATGTGAAACACGATGGGAACGACAAACGCGCAAATTTTATTCCAAAAATATGGCGTCGACGGATTAGTAAAAACGATAGAATGGAAAACAGAGACATGACTCGAAGGCGATAATAGCCGTTTGATCGATTCCTACTGGATAATGGCAAAGGAACCCACAGACAGGAAACGGACAAGGGTTGCACGAGGATGTGTGTATGTGTGTGGCGTGTGAGTGTATATGTATGTGTCGGTGTGTGTATGTGAGTACTTTTTACGTGAATGTTTTGCCTGTTCGTGGGTGTACGCGTGAGCCCTCTGCCTTTCTATGGGTCGGATGGAGCAGAAGGTCATTTGACCCACCCAATTATCGATCCTCCGAAGCTACTGCTTAGTCGTCCCTTGTTGTCCATAGCTATTCTCTTCTGAAATGTTAAGACACATTTTCAACCATTTGCATCGACTAAGGATCGGAATGGTTAGTTGATTTTTCCGTGTGAAAACAATAAATTACATAATGAGCAGAATACCAGCAAAACATCGAATTTTTTTCTTCAGAAAAATGGAAAATTGGAAAATGCCTCTACAGACTTTAGTGACCAAACTACCAACTGCTCCAAAACGATTATTTCACTGAAAGAGCTTCCGCAACATCTTCTTCTTGACATTTTGAAAAGGGTGACTATATGAAACAGGCCCTGTTACTTTCTTTACTTTTTATATCTCTAGCTCACTCTCCCTCTCTCAAACACAATCTTCAGATGAATCCAGAAGCTTGGTTTCGCCTGTGCCAAACATGTCGCCTTATTTTTCAACTTGTTCTGGAAAATCTCTCTGTTTTCAGTTTTCCAGCCAAACATAATGTTCTATATATTGTCTTGCATCGTCCGCATTATTCGGTCGCCTTTTTACTGGAATCCGTGGAAAGTGTTGCTACTGTTGTCATTGAAAAAAGCGATGATTGCTTTGAGGTATAATTCAAAAATGACTCGATATGATATTTCCTTTTGAAGGTAAAAATGTATATGGAGATTCGGCCTTTGTTCGACGCAGAGGCAATAACTCAGTTTGTGACTCAAACGATCTTTGAAGATTTTCCTGCGGACGCCTCGGTGCTTTTTGAAAAAGCGAGGTCCAGGCTTTGGGAAGAATTCTCAGAAATCGTTGAAAAGCTAAGGAAACTGGCAGAAAATCAGTAGCATTGTCTTTTCCAATGAAGGGTTTATTCTAGCCTTGTTTGTTGGGTCGAGGTAGAAGAAACAGGCTAAGAGAGAGAGAGAGAGAGAAAGAGAGAAAGAGAGAGAGAGAGAGAGAGAGAGATATGTTGTCCAATTAAAACCTTCAAAATGCTATAAATTTGCATAAGACGCAAGTGCGGTCTAATTATCCTACAACCCTGCGTCGATCTCCGCCTCCTCCGTTTCTCCGATCTCATTTCATCTGCTTCCTTCGTCCGAAGAGGTCGCCCTCTTCATGGCTCTTCGCTCCGAAGATGTAAGCCCTCCTTCTACTTTGACATAACTGCCTGTTTTCAGTATGCCGCCATTCCGAGTGACACAAAGAGTGCGGCGCAGTTCTCGCAAAGAACTGTGAAGAAGCCTGGGACGAAGAAGAGCGCAACGAACATGCTCTCCGTGAGGAACGTGAAGAAGGACGCCCTTCAGAAGTCGGGAACGAACGAGATGTCGCAGAGGACGTTGAAGAAGAAGGACGTTCAGAAGATGAAGAAGGCTCCCAAGAAGCCATTGAAGCGAGAGTTGATGAAGCCCTCGGATGTGATCAAGAGCGAAGCGTTCACGTGAGACTCCCTCTGAGCTGGTTTCACTTCTTTGTTCAGGTGGAACATTGTGAAGCTGCTGGGTTCTGGTGGCTTTGGAGACGTCTACAAAGTCTTCAAGAAGGACAACGAGGACAAGCGAGAGTTCGCCATGAAGACCGAGATGGCCGAGGGAGACAAGCGCATGCTCCGTCTGAAGATCGAAGTGACCGTCCTCAAGGCCTGCCACGACATCCCCGATCCCGAGAAGAAGAAGCACTTTGTGGAGTTCGTCGATAGAGGAAAGACCGACAAGTTCAAGTTCCTCGTGATGGGACTGGTCGGACCCAGTCTGGAGGACATCAGAAAGGCCTACCTTCTGAAGAACTACAGCAAGGCCACCGCCATGAATGCGTCGATCCAGACGCTGAGGGCCATGAGGGACCTCCACCAGCTGGGTTGGCTGCACAGGGACATCAAACCGGCCAATTATGCCGTCGGGCTGGGAGACAAGGAGGACGTCATCTACATGTTGGACTTTGGAATCGCCAGGAAGATCTTCAAAGGAGACTCAACTGTGGTGAAGCAGGCCAGGGCCAAGGTCAAGTTCCTGGGGACGCTGCGCTTTGCCTCCAGGGCATGCCATAACTGCATCGAACAGGGACGCAAGGACGATTTAGAGACCTGGTTGTATATGGTGAGTTAAAAGAAAGAGAATGGAATATAGACTACTTCTATGAAGGCATTCGACCTTCTGGACGAGGAGAATGGTCTCCCGTGGAAGCGAGCCGCCGACAGGGCTGCGATCATCGGCTACAAGGAAAAGTTCTTCCACCACGGCTTCCCGAAGGCCTACAAAATAGTCCCGAAGGAGTTCAAGAAGATCGTGGACTACCTGAACAACATGGGCTACGATCAGGAGCCAGACTACAAGTTCCTCGACGACGCCCTGACGGCCATTTGCAAGGACCACGGGATCAACCCAACCAAGAAGTTGGACTGGATTGGGAAGCTGAATAAGAAGGCGGGAGGAGACGAATCGGGAGAGACCTCTTCCGACAACAAACAGAGCGGATCGGCCACCGATAGTGAGGGGGAAAAGTGGGTTAGAGGGAGGAGCGAGAGTGATTGGGGGTTTAGGAATAAGGCAAAGGCAAAGGGACAGGCAAAGGGACAGATGTCTATGAGGAAGCGGAAGTAGCTGAGCAACTGTCTCGTATTCTATCAAGAAGCAGATCTCGCCTCTATAAAGACTTTGTCTGCAAATACAGCACAATTAGCGTCTCATATTCCCCGTATACTTGTTCATTGACAATAAATGTACGGAAATTTGTTTTTGATTGTTCTTTTTCTTCATATTATCTTCACTAGGTGCTACTTTCTTTTATAGCTCCTATTAGGATAACATTCGTTTGTCAATTTCGTTAATTTATTTGACCTTAGCATTACCCTGAAATTTTATTTTGCGTACCTAATATGACGAGCTTTTGCTTATTTTGAAGTATAATTCAAATTCCTACTTCTCAAATTCTAGGTTTGTAAAAAAGCACGTGAATGTACTCAACCATGCAAACCGAAACACGCATGATTCGGACGCACATGTAAAACGCAACGCAGACACAGAGACACCCACTTGCGAGCACATGGACACGTGCACATACTCAGCGCCGGCACACACCAAAGACAAGAATCACATTGACGCACAAGCACGCGGAAAAGCAGAACACACACAACATGTCGCGACCAAATCGACATGCTGCCGAAACAAACACAGAACAAATGGGCCGCAGGAAGGATCCCAACACCGGATATTTTAGATGATGGGCATAAAAAAGGATATCCTCTTTTTAAAAAAGCCGACAGGCGAGGCGAATTAGATCATTCGGTGGGCATTGTCGACTGGGATGGAAGTGGCAGCATGCACAGAAATCTGAAAAATCAGGATACATCATAGAAACTATTATTTCACACGTAAAAATCAATTTGCACGCGGTTAGCAATTCTAAAAGGACCCAAAGAAATTTGAAACGACAGGCGAACAAACGATGGCTACTACCGAAGGATGGACCACTGCCGGAGGATTTGAGACCACAACAGAACAGTCGCTGGCCACAACCGAACAAACCATTGCCACAGCGGAGCAATCCACGGCCACAGCCTGACAATCCATTGCCACAGCGGAGCAAGGCATTCACACAGCCGAACAATACATGGCCACAGCCAAACAATCCACTGCCACAGCCAAACAATCTATTGTCACAGCAGAACAATCCATAGACACCAGAGCTGGTCGCGGGCCGGGCCCGCTCGGCCCGAAATCTCCAAAAATTCTAAATTGGATAACTTTTTTATGTGTGGATTAATTAATCTACTTTCTTTTAAAGTTATCACGCGCGGCGCGAAGCGCTGCGTGTGATTTGGGTTGACTTTTTCCAAAAACCTAAAATCACCCGCGATTCAGTTATTTTTTGATATTTCTTTTTAAAATATCTTTCAATAGCATAAAATACATAATCAGGCCAAATTTGAGGTCTTTCGGTTCAGTGCCGGCTCAAATAGAATTTTCCATATTTTTCAAAACAGTGTCCGTACGCCGTCCGTCCATTTGGTGTGAGCTTCCCAATGAATGGATTTGGATCAAATTTGGGATGCTTGTGAAGCCTATAAATATAACATAGCGCGCCAAATTTGACAGAAAAATACCAATGTTCAAGAAAGTTACGGCCTTAAATCCTTGAAAAAGGTAGACTTTTGGACATTTAGGGGCAAAATGAAGAGAAAGTCTTGCTTTTTCATGGATTTATCCAACAAATCTATATAGTCTTGATTATTCTTTATTCTGAAATAAACCACGACCAGAATGTCTTAAGTATTTGGTAAATTTCGCGAATGCGGCGCAGCTGGTCTAATGGTTAGGACATTTGTCTGTCGCCCACATGACCACAGGTTCAATCTACCGTCCGTCTACTGTTTTGAACCAAACATTTATCATTTCAGCTTTTTTAGTTAATACTTGTTTGTTTTCCTTTTAAAACTACAAAACATCTTTTTTTTAAACTATAAAACATCAAAGATTTTTCATTGGTGGAATCGGGGTTTAGATTAAACGCAAATCACGTCCGCTTACTTTGATGTTTTGAACAATTAAACTTTTGTAAAAGTGTATCCGCTAACTTCATAATGTTTTAGTTCACATTGTTGATTTCATTTCTTCTAAATTTCCAGTAAGATACTGTTTGATTGGATTATCTCGAAAATTTATTTAATACTGCTGACTTGTCTAAAATCGCCGAAAAACGAACAGACGCAGACGAAATAAACAACTCCAACGCGGTAAGATTATACCAAATCATGATTGTTAAATGCAAAATACCACTTTTAATTAACAGAAAGTTAACAGAAATTTGTTCTGCGTATAAAAGACCAAAACAAATAATTTCTTTGTGAACGGGCGTGATTTGCGTTTAATCTAAACCCCGATTCCACCAATGAAAAATCTTTATTGTTCATTTTTTGTTGTGTCCTGAAAACCCCATGTTGTTCAGTTTTTGTAGAAACGGAAAAGCTTTCAAGTCAAACCAAATAACCCCTATTTTTGTTTATCATTTTTTCGGATAAGAATATTCGGTTATATTCAGTTAATGTTAAAAACTAAAAGAAATGTTCGTAAATGGATATAAACAAAAGTAATTGAATTTTAAAAAAAAAAGTGCCTTTTCAAAATCTTCGGCCTGGGCCGAACAATACATGGCCACATCCGAGTAATCGATTGCCACAGCAGCCAATGGATTGCCACAACCGAATGATCTGAGACCACAGCAGAACAGTCAATGGTTGATGACGAAATTAATCATGGAAGAACTAAACTCCAGTAAGAGACAACTTCGTCCCAAAAACGGTTTTTTGGGGGCTGCAAGTGAAATAAAATGAGGTCGCATTACGAATATTGTAGACTCATTCAGCGACAGCTTAAATAATTGCCATAGCTGGACATTTTTGAACAATCTCAATGTGAGACTGTTCGAAAACAAAATCTGACAAAATGCAAATCATAGGCTTATTAAAATCCTTGACGCAATTTGATGTCCACCTATGAGAAGTGGGGATCTGCGCTGAGTTAAAATAAAACTACAGCAAATTAAAAAGCTCAAACGCTATAAAGCGTCCAAAAGAGGACCATGGCGTTTGAAACATTTCCATCACCCAAGACCGCTGATATCCCGCCAACTGAAAAGCGCAAAACGTACAAATGGCGAAATATACTACAGCCAAAGTAGAACCCCTTGAAAGTTGATTTTCTGATCGACACCCAGGTCGGCGACTAACTACCGCGACGCAAGACGATTTGAAGGACCTTCAGGTCTTCGGAGCTCCTGGTGTCAACCTGGTGGTCCAAGGTATGCAACAGCCGAATGGTTAGAGGCCACAGCAGTTCTGCTGTCGTTGACGTTGACCACAGCAGAAGAGTTCAAGGCCATAGCCGAATAATCGATGACCACAGCAGAAGAGTTCCAAGCCACAGGAGTGCCCACAGATGTGTTCAGTTAGACTTGAATTAGAAATTTGGGTAATTCTCCAGATTTACGAAGACGAAAATACCAACCGTTTCGGAGATCCTGAAAGAAGATATTAGTATTGGAAAATACACAAATCACCTGGTCAAACTGTGGTTTAGCCGCTTTGTCCTGTTTCCCTCGGCAGAAGTGCCGCTCGCAGCGAATCGTCAAAGTGGGAGCCGGTGTTAGTTTCGTCTGGAAAGAGTTTATTATATAAATAAAACGCAAAATACGGCAATTTAACCAATATGCAAAAATAACCAACATTTATTCCAGATTCAACATTTCTTCTCCTAGTCCATACGGGTGCCAGTGCCTTCCCATCGTTGTCTCGCTCATCCACGGTGATTCCAGGCTCGTGTTTCTTCCGTTGGAGCTGTCCGGCTTGTTTATGCAGTCGACCTGTCCGTTGGCCATGGAAACGAAGGCTAAAAATGCAAAATGCTAGCTAATTTTAATTTTTAAGACAAAAAAATTTAAAATTTCAAAAAATTAAAATTAAAAAAAACTTGTCCTTTGCTTTGTAGAATCCTTTAGGTCCGCCGCTGAGCTCAGGCTGCCTCGTACACGATTTTGCAACTCCGAAGAGTGACGTCTAACAAGCGCATTTAGAGCTTTTATGCCATGTACACGCGGGTGCGTCGCCCGAAGGCTTCGTCACCCCTTTTCTTCCCGAAGGCTTCGTTTACAGGAGGCATGGGGGCCAATACGATAGGATCTAGGCCATCCTTTCATAACCCACCAGGGGTATCGCTGCACAGAGGCAATTGGCATTTTGCTTTGGAGACGACGGGGCTAGAGGCCTCCCCTTTTAAACCTTCAAGAGGTGACGCCTTCGTCAAAAGCAAAATAAGCGGTGAGGCTGCAATATGGGCACTCTGGTTATAACCCCGAAGGGCGGCGTCCAACAGAGCAGATCGCTTTTCATCAGGGCGGACCACAGCATCAGGACGGACCACAGCTACAGGAGACATCAGAGGGAGAAGGGCAGCAGGACGTCTGGCTGGAAGCGGCGACTGAAATAAATGAAGATTTTGAAGTTTTTAATAAAAGTAAAAAAGAAAGGAGAAGAGCAATTAAAAGAAATTAAATGAACGATAAACGATGTTGAAATAAATTAGAATGACCTAGGGATTCCAGCGGATTTTCATGATATATTTATTATGAAGTGATGTTTTAAAGTTAGCCAAACGATTTAACTTGAAAAATTCAGAAATTCCAACATTTTAAACGTTTTTAAATTTCCGTTACATCGTTTTCGCGAGAAAAAGTACAAAATTTAGATTAATCTAGGAATAAAATCGTCACTTTTAGACTGTTTTTAATTTTATTTACATTTTAGCCATAAAATAATTTATTTCAATTACAAAAACAAAATATTTTTAATACAGAATAAAGAGCAAAGTAAGGAACAGAAACAACCGACCGAGTGCGGGAGGGCAAGGCCTAGAGTGAAAAATTGAGGGCGCCACGCGATGGAAAACCAAATTGCTGTGATAATTAGGCAAATTCGAAAAAAAATATAATTAAATCCAAATTAGAATATCGATGGAAGTTGGAAGAACGAAAAAATGCTAGTGGTAAAAACAGCTGGAAGTCTAGAATCCTTCAATTCGAACAATTTTGAACGGAAACTAGTATTTTTGACTAGTATTATTTCAATCAAATCATTACTTAATCGATGAAAATTAATATGTTCATGCAGAAACAAGAATTTAGCCACAAAAATTGGTGAAAATTGACATTTACGCGATTAAAGCACATGATTTCCAATAATTACACGCATAAATAGGGATTTACCACTATAATTTCATTATATTTACATTTCAAATATGAAAACTACTTGAAATTGAATAAAAATAACTGAAATTGGTAAAAATCGTCGATTTGAGGCCGGGAAAAGGGGAACTCTCGAATGACCTGCGGAGGGCAGAGACATGGTCGTTTCCCGCCAAGATTAAACTACAAATTTGAAACTACAATTATCAATTTTAAAAAAATGTTTTAATGAAGTTTTCTCGCCTAAAACTGTGAAATAAATGGCATTAAAACAAAAAAGACCAAATAACACGCAGAAAACGAAATTCTCCACTCGGCCACTGAAATTATCGGCATAGTTGGCAACAGCAATTTTCTATTGGGCCACATAATCAACTAATTTCCTGGAATGGGCCACAGGAATCAACTACTTTCCGCACTAGTGGCCACAGGAATCAACTACTTTTTTCAAATGGGCCACAGGAACAACTACTTTTTTTCAAATGGACCACAGGAATCAACTACTTTCCTGGAATGGGCCACCGGAATCAACTACTTTCCGTACTAGTGGCCACAGGAATCAACTACTTTCCGCACTAGTGGCCACAGGAATCAACTACCTTTTTCAAATGGGCCACAGAAAGAACTACTTTTTTTTTCAAATGGACCACAGGAATCAACTACTTTCCGCACTAGTGGCCACAGGAATCAACTACTTTTTCCAACTAGGCCACAGGAATCAACTACTTTCCGCACTAGTGGCCACAGGAATCAACTACTTTTTCCAACTAGGCCACAGGAATCAACTACTTTTTCCAACTAGGCCACAGGAACAACTACTTTTTTTCAAATGGACCACAGTAATCAACTACTTTCCTGGAATGGGCCACAGGAATCAACTACTTTCCGCACTAGTGGCCACATGAATCAACTACTTTTGCCAACTAGGCCACAGGAATCAACTACTTTCCGCACTAGTGGCCACAGGAATCAACTACTTTTTCCAACTAGGCCACAGTAATCAACTACTTTCCGCACTAGTGGCCACAGGAATCAACTACTTTTTCCAACTAGGCCACAGGAATCAACTACTTTCCGCACTAGTGGCCACAGGAATCAACGACTTTCCTGGAATAGACCACGGGCGCAACAGCTAGCTGGCAACGGCTGAGAAATCACTTCAGGGTCCAAAACCAGGGTTTGTTGACGGATTTTCGAAAACTCTAAAATAAGACTACCCCTAAAATTTAACGGGGAATCTGGCAGTCATGTTTGTTTTTGGGTATAATTAAATCGAAGGCTCGAAAGGCGCATTAACAGCTTTAACGTTTAGATTTTACGAATTAAACTGCACCGATGGATTGAACATAAAAAATTAGCCGTAGTTTGTTATTACGGATTTTTCCTATTTCTTAAAATGAGCCTTAGAAATGGAATGCGCAGTAAAAATATTATGGGCCACAGGAATCAAATACTTCTCGCACTAGTGGCCACAGGAATCAACTACCTTTTTCAAATGGGCCACAGGAATCAACTGCCTTTTTCAAATGGGCCACAGGAATCAACTACTTTCCGCACTAGTGGCCCCAGGAATCAACTACTTTTTCCAACTAGGCCACAGGAATCAACTACTTGCCGCACTAGTGGCCACAGGAATCAACTACTTTTTTCAAATGGGCCACAGGAACAACTACTTTTTTCAAATGGACCACAGTAATGAACTACTTTCCGCACTAGTGGCCACAGGAATCAACTACTTTTTCCAACTAGGCCACAGGAATCAACTACTTTCCGCACTAGTGGCCACAGGAATCAACGACTTTCCTGGAATAGACCACGGGCGCAACAGCTAGCTGGCAACGGCTGAGAAATCACTTCAGGGTCCAAAACCAGGGTTTGTTGACGGATTTTCGAAAAACTATAAAATAACACTACCCCTAAAATTCAACGGGGAATCCGAAGGTGATGTTTGTTTTTGGGTATAATTTAATCGAAGGCTCGAAAGGCGCATTAACAGCTTTAACGTTTAGATTTTACGAATTAAACTGCACCGATGGACTGAACATAAAAAATTAGCCGTAGTTTGTTATTACGGATTTTTCCCATTTTTTAAAATGAGCCTTGGAAATGGAATGCGCAGTAAAAATATTATGGGCCACAGGAATCAAATTCTTCTCGCACTTTTTTTTCAAATGGGCCACAGGAATCAACTACCTTTTTCAAATTGGCCACAGGTATCAACTGCCTTTTTCAAATAGGCCACAGGAATCAACTACTTTCCGCACTAGTGGCCACTGGAATCAACTACTTTTTTCAAATGGGCCACAGGAACAACTACTTTTTTCAAATGGACCACAGGAATCAACTACTTTCCTGGAATGGGCCACAGGAATCAACTACTTTCCTCACTAGTGGCCACACGAATCAACTTCTTTCCGCACTAGGGGCCACAGGAATCACCTACTTTACGCACTAGTAGCCACAGGAATCAACGACTTTCCTAGAATAGGCCACAGGAATCAACAACTTTCCGCACAAGTGGCCACAGGAATCAACTACTTTCCTGGAATAGGCCACGGGCGCGACAGCTAGCTGGCAACGGCTGAGAAATCACTTCGGAGTCCAAAACCAGGGTTTGTTGACGGATTTTCGAAAAACTCTAAAATAAGACTACCCCTAAAATTTAACGGGGAATCTGACGGTAATGTTTGTTTTTGGGTATAATTAAATCGAAGGCTCGAAAGGCGCATTAACAGCTTTAACGTTCAGATTTTACGAATTAAACTGAACCGATGGATTGAACATAAAAAATTAGCCTAGTTTGTTATTACGGATATTTCCCATCCTTATATAACAAAACGCTATGGTGTGTGTGTGTGTGTGTGTGTGTGTGTGTGTGTGTGTGTGTGTGTGTGTGTGTGTGTGTGTGTGTGTGTGGTGGATCACCTCCACGGTCATTTCTCACGGGAAGAAGGGTGGGTGCGGTCGCAGGCCGTGCTCATGCAATAAGCGTAAATTCATGCTCATTTCTAAATAAAGAACGACCGAATGCGGTTAGAAAGAAGTGAAAATTTGCATACATTCGCGGCCGAAGGCCGCCCAGTTCAGAGGCCGAAGGCCGTCCGATGAAGCGGCCGAAGGCCGCCCAGTTAAGAGGCCGAAGGCCGTCCGATGAAGCGGCCGAAGGCCGCCCAGTTCAGAGGCCGAAGTCAAATTTATTAGCATACTTTCGGGTGCGAGACCAACCCATCCAGGAGGTAACGCGCCGTAGGCGCGTTTACCGACTGGTTTCTTAAAATGAGCCTTGGAAATGGAATGCGCAGTAAAAATATTATGGGCCACAGGAATCAAATACTTCTCGCACTAGTGGCCACATGAATCACCGACTTTTTTTCAAATGGTCCACAGGAATCAACTACTTTTTCCAACTATGTGTTTTTCCTGTGGCCCATTTGAAAAAAGTAGTTGTTCATGTGGCCCGTTTGAAAAAAAATAGTTGTTCCTGTCTTTCCTCACCGCTTTCCTTCTATCTCACTCTCTGTATCCTCAAAAGTGTCTCAAATCATATTCGAAAGTTATGTTGCTCACTCTGCTTCCTGATACACTATTCTTATCTCCTCATTCCAAAGAAACCAAAGAAAGACTATAGCGTAAATCATTTACACAATACGAAAGGCAGTGTTCCTTCGACCGAAACACATTGGCGGTGCTTGCGCGATTTGGATTCCATAAAAAGGGAATGCACTCCTTTCCATCGAATCCCCACCGCTGCAAAGTTCCATCGTCGTGATCGAAAATCGGATGTGTGCAGGTGGCAGCTGAAATAACACAGATACAAAAGAGAAATCCATTTTACCTCTGTTTGGACAACAAACGCCATCTTTTCCTGGTAAAGGGGAGATTCCAATCCCTTGGATGCATTCATAATCCAAGGGACAGTCGTCTTTCTTTGAGGAACAGAATACTGGAGATCCACCGGTTCTGAGAGCCAGTTGATAGCCAGCGCCTTGTGGCAGAGGACAGGTCAATGGGGGCCCGAGTTCTCCAGTTGCTGAAAACACTCTGGGTAACGTTTGCCGTTTGCGAGTTTAAAAAAAAGAAAGAAACCTGCATCCATTAGGGAGAGACAGACAAATTCGCGACTGGAACTCTTCTTCCGTACGGTGTCCTTAGGACAACGGCATTTCGACCGAGAACATGTGGCATTTGGCCAAATCATGTCGCAATCGGAATCTGTGGAGCATTTCTGGGAGAGGACGACTGTAGGCAGGAGGAATAAAGAGATCATCAGCTGGGGGAGCATTATTAGGTACTGAAATGGGTGATTAAAGGTAGAGAGAGAAAGAGAGAGAGAGAGAGAGAGAGAGAGAGAGAGAGAATCTGTGGGTCTACATGTGTATCTGTGAACGTGTGTGCATGAAGAGGAACAGAAGATTGAATACCACACACTCAACATCATGGTGCGTGCGACGGCAATCTCAGATAAATGATCACTGTCCTGACAAATTAAGGCAGCGGCACCGCCTTATTTACGTATGTACCAGACGCTGAACTGATGACCTTTTTCACAATTTCGTTTAATATAAACATTGTAACGAATAAAATGAAAAAAAATAAGTTCAGACGAACCCGAACGAGTGCAAACAACAACAGACCGAAAGCGAAGGAAGTGAACGGCAGTCGATGGCCGGCGCTCAAACTGGATCAGCCGCTGGATGGACAGGTCCTCTCGGGAGGGACAGAAGGTCAAGGGAGACAAACCGCACAAACACAGCACTTGGAGGGAGAGAGAGAGAGAGAGAGAGAGAGAGAGAGAGAGAGAGAGAGAGAGAGAGATAGATAGATAGATAGAGATAGGTAGAGAGAGGCATGGATAAAGACAGCAGGCCAAACAAAGTTTATTACAACAAATACTGTACAGTGGTAGGAGGTAGTCTACGGAGTCTCGTCCTTGATGCCGAACATGAGCTGTTTGGCGAAAGTGCTGAACCTGACTTGTTCAAAGAAGTCCGCAACCAAAACGGCTTCTTTCATTTCCACAGCCATCGTCGCCAGGACTGTTCCCAGCAAAAGAAGACGGCCGAATCTCAAATCCCCTCTTTGAAAATGTTTCCAAAATGGAAATTTACCTATCTCCAGCTTCTTCGGGGCCCTTCTTCCTGACCATGTAGCGGTAGAGTGCATTTGTGATGTTGTTCCTTCCTTCACTCAGCGGCCCCTTTGCCATGGCGTCGACGTCATCTGCATCTGAAGAGGAAATTACAGTATTTCTTTCTATCGTTTCCCTCCTAACCTGGATTCAAGAAGAAAATTGCCTTGAATGCCGCAAACTCAGTGACATCGATGTGCATCTGCCTCATTGGCTTCAACAACTGATCCAGCATCTGATACTTCTTCTTATTGAATCCCAAAGGCCTGAATCACTACTTTGTTCCAATCTCTCAAAACTTATCTCACCTGCTCGGATCAGGAGTCCTGTCGAAATAGGCTCCTGAAGGGAAAACCAGGGTGTCTAGGCCGTGGTCGGGGCTCCAGAAGGTATGGATGAGGGAGGGGTAGGTAATGGCCGAGTGCCTCAGAAGAGCCAATTTGTCGTTGATCTCCAGTCTCTGGTAGGCAGGGATTGTCTTTGCCCATTCGATCATCATCATCCAATCCCTGATAAAAGAGTATTGATTGAAAGTTGAGGTTACGGTACCTCTCATGCCAATAGGTGAAATCGGCGTTGGTGGCGTAGTGCAGAGTGGTTATTGTGTGATGAGGGGCCTAGAAGCTTGCATTTTATAAACTTTTTAGAGTTTTCAATGAAATTAAGATATTGAAAAACCACGCTTCCCTGCAAGACACTTTTTACTCTGTTTCACTTTTTACTGTGGTTTACAGCCACTGACTCACTTTACAAATTGATTTCTGTTGTCTTAAAGAGCGCTCAAAGAAGGTGACTAAAATTTCCAAAAGTTCTTTGTGCCCCAGGAAGAAAGAATGAAAAGTGTCGTCATTTGAGGTGATTAGCCAAAGTTATCAGTTCAAAAAAGAACCAGCAATCTCAAACTAAACCATCTAACATGCATTTCTTTAAGACCAAAGGACCCAGAGAGCGAGAAAGAGAGAGTGCGTGAAAGTGTATGTGTGTTTGTACGTGTGTGCGTGTGAGAGAAACAGAAATAAAAGACAGACAACTAACCGGCTCAATAATGGAGTTCATGAACTGTTCTTCCGTCAGAAGGCAAGGGGCACAGACTCTCTCCAGAAGCGTCTTCTGAGAGGTGAAGGCAGACAACCTCAGACGAGTGGCCGATGACTCCATGGCTGTCAGGTAGACTAGGAAGTTATCCTCCTGCTCTTCTGCACCAGTTGGCTGAAACCAAGACGAATCCTTTAATTGGAATCAAAAATTTAAAATCAAGAATTCATCATTCCATTTCGAATGCTTTGTAGTTGTACTAGCTGGCACGCTTGACCTGACAGAATTGTATTCAATCTTGTGACATACACAGGCCGTGCAAAATAAGATTTGATTGTACGATTTTAATTAGGCCAGGAATCTTTTTCTATAAATGTCTTTCTCCTCTTTTCCTCTTATCAAAGTATCACTTTCCCATGACGATTCTATGTCGGCTTATAAAACAACCCGTGGTTTCATCCGATTTCGGGCACCGATTGAATAAATTTTAGAGGCTCAATCATAAAAAGTATGAAAATGTGATGTGTCAAGTATGAAAGTACAAATCTTACCGGTAGAACAGGTTTAGGGGAGCATTCTTCAGAACTCTCCAGTTTACGAATGGGAGGGTAGCGTCTTGTCCTTTTAGTGTAGCCGATGGGGTCTCGGTTTTGTTGAATAGCTAAAAATAGTATCTTTCTCTCTTTTCTCTTTCTATCACACACACACATACACACACACACACACACACACACACACCATTTCGATCCATCCCAACTTGGAGACATTTCTCAAAGCGACAATGACGACAAGCGCATCGAATGCCTAAACCACGGTTTTGGCCTGAAAAAAGAAAGACTCACTTTTGTCCACATCGCATTTCCCATCATATTGACAAGTAAACTTTTGATTTTTCATAATCGTCCGTCGGAAGAACGTTTTACTAAAGATATCTCTTTCAACAGCAAAATATTGGAACGTTACCATCCGTTGCAAGAAGGAATCCCATAATGGTAGCCGGTTGAGATGTCATTGCAGACAAGACAAAGCTCTTCCGGCTGAGACGCCGATGAGGCGGATGCCATTGGGACTGAAAGGGAGAGTTAGAATGAGAGAGAGAGAGAGAGAGAGAGAGAGAGAACAGGAAGCAAGGGTCAGTGTGCCGGTGGGAGTAACGGCAACCTTCGGCCTATCTGTGGCAGATAAGAAAGATGTTTGGGCATCACACCATAGGCAATAGATCAGGAAGCAAAAGAGGAATATTTTCGTAAAAAATTTTTCTTGAAAATGTCAACAACAAATTAGTTTCAACAACAAGTGGTTTTCCTTTATCCATTTCTTGGGAATGTCGTGTAATTTACAATATAAATAGTTAGTCAATATTTCGCGTCCCACCGAAAACATTGCTCGTTTTCAAAACATCGCGTGTTCTAATATATAAGAAGTATTTTGGGGAGATCATTAGCAATAATGTCGTGTGTGTTAGGATACGCTCTATTGCGTACAGAAGTCGAAATATTCTCATTCTGTTCTCCTAAAAGAGACGCAGACAAACGGCGTTAGACTGCAAATGTCGTGCGTGAAAGTGCAATTTACTTGAAATTTAGGTATTTTAGCTCAGTTTTTTTTATAAACAAAAGGTAATGAAATTAATCTTAAAAGAATATTGACGTCATGCTGGAGCGACCGCGTCGCGTGGGCGATGCGTCGCGGCTTATCAATGAAATCGCGTTGTTTTTGAATGAATAAAGTGTGTAAACAAATTAAAAATAAACAAGGGATGCGTAAAAATATAATTAATTATGGGAATGCATGCTATAAGCAGTATTATTGGGTCAAATTGCCACAAAATGGCAATTAAATGCCCAATTCTTCAAATAATTCCATGTGTCTTTGCCAGAATCGGACAAATCCAGGAACAGAAGGCTGGGCCTTTGAGCAAACAAGCGGATCGATGGGACCGCCGACTGTCGCGTGGAGTTCATGTGACAACCGGTTGTTGCCAGCTATGCTAATAGAGGAGTTTTGTCGGAGAGTGATTTTTGACGACGGAAGTTTTCGAGAGAACGCAAAAGGACAACGGTTGTTTACAGGACAAACGAGAGTTTCTGGAAGGGTACTGTAGTTGGATTGGAAAACAAGGAATTAAGGTGTTTTTGAAGGTGTGGAATATGAGAGAAAACGGAGAATGAACCAAGGCTTTGAAAGGTCAGGGCGGATAATCGAATTAGGGCGAATGGATATGATTTTTAAACGAAGGCTTGATTTGATGAACCATGAAAAGAAAAGAGAGAGAAAGATAAACCGTCTCTCTCTTTCTCTCTCTCTCTCTCTCTCTCTCTCTCTCGCTCTCTCTCTCTCTCTCAGAGAGTAAGTGTGTGCGTGTGTGTTTGTATGAGTGCATGCGAGTACAATGTGTGCACATTGTACACAATGATTGAGATACAAATGCAGATATAGAAAAAGAGAAAAATATAATTTAGAGGCCTTTTATTTTAAGGAATGAGGGAGAAAAGAAAAAAATCAATCGAAAAGCCTTTTCTTTTAAAAATCGCTAAACAAACTTTTTTTTTTAATGTTGCAAAATACAGAAGAGGGCGTAGTTCTTTCAAGCGACCATATCTGCGATTATCAGCAAAAAGTACAGACTGGCAATAAGGAAGAAGAGGCTGCTGCCAGCCGACTGCCAGGTTGCGATGGGTCGCGCCAGATAGCAAAGTGACGTGTTTGTGTGTTAGATCGATAGAACAGGTTGCAGTGACGGCCAAGTACAGCAGTGAATCTGGCGAAAGTGAAAGTGAAAGTGACCCCCTCTGCGTGTCTCCTCCGTGTTTCACTCTCGTCGTCTGACTCTCGCTGTGATAATCGTCTGATAACGGGGAGAGCCGGAGGAAAGACGTAGATTTCCCACAGAGACGCATTACTCCATTTCCCACGGAAGTAAGGGGCGGAGGCCCGTTTCCATAGAGACACTGGCAGCCGCAACTTTTTGGACTGGGAATAAGGGGAGGTTGGGTGGGAAAATAGGTGCAAAGTACGTCAGACGGGAGGTGTAATATAGGTGGCTAGACATAGAAGAGTCGGAGAGCATATGTTCAGGGGGATATCGAGAAGAGAAGATTAATGATAGGGTATTACAAGATAGGAATGGGGAAACACTATTCTACTTATTTCGGTGGTGGTTTCCAAAAGAACATATGTCCGCAAACGGTAATCGAACCAGGAACTATTCGCAGATACTAACCTGTTCATAATGACAGTGAGGCTTGTTTGTATAGGGACCCCACAAAACAATCCCTAGTTGTAACAAAGTGAGAAAGTGAGGATAGAAAGGATTGTGTGTGTTTGCGTGAGTAGATACACAGAGTGAGATGGAAAGAGACGCCAGAGGTTAAGAGAGAGAAAGAGAGAGAGAGAGAGAGAGAGAGAGAGAGAGAGATACGGTATATAGTCAATGTCCTACACATTAATTTGCAGAAACCACGCTGTTACGTCAAATACGATTCCACTCCCAGGGGTCACTACAAACTACAAAACTGTGAAATTGCAATTAGAAACATTTGACTCTTGGCAATCGTAAGTTTGACGTCAGCAATTCGGGGAAATATAAGGTGAGTGAAGATAAATACCTTGGGGGAAGAGTGAGATATAGAAAGAGAGAGACATCTAATCGGTATGTGTGTCTTCTGATTTGTTCACTTCCGTGGTTTTTGCAGCCTTTTTGTTCGTTCTTTGGAGTCATCAGCGCTGAAGATTTTCCGATATCACCACGACCGACAGTCTACTAACAAATCAAAGATGAGTGAATGTATTTTGGATCCATTTTCTCAAAAAAAAAATGCAAAATTAATGGAGATGGAAACTAGTGGAAGACGGAGATCACAATGAGTCATTTGGTCAAGTCATTGGGCGGGGCGAGAAACATATGTAGGTCAAATTGAGTTTAAAGTTCAAAGGGAGAAGATTTAGGTAAATAATCCTATAACCCTCTTTCTTTCTTTCTCTCTTTTTGTTATCAATCAAATTATTAGATTTGGTTTTTATTTACATGTGTTCAATCAGTTAGCATTGAAGCGGCTCCTTTGCATCTGTGTTCTGGACAGGTACAGCTGCTGATATTCTCCAAAGCATACACTCTATGCGTAGACGAGCCATGAACTTCTCGAAGGGAATCCAAACGGAAGAGGAGGGAATGAGGACTATCCTCCCCTCCAGCACATCTTGGACGCCGATGGGCTTCTGAGAGACATTCCAGGACTAACGTCCATCTAGAAAGGGGAAAAGAATGAGTAGAAGAGAGACAACATACACGTCTAAGGGGCAGCTGGCTGGGCAGCAGAGGCCACGGTCAGGGAGACGGAGGCATCTGAAGGACTTTTATTTCATCTCCGTCTCTTTCTCTCCCTCTCTCTCTCTCTCTCTCTCTCTCTCACCCTCACTATTTTTCTCTCTTTCTATCTCTTTCTCTGCTAACCTCTGGATATCCTCCGTCGACCTCTGATAATGCGGCGTAGCTCCCAAAGTCAAACACTCCCACATAAAAACTCCATACATCCTGAAACTTGAGACTACTTTGTTAAAATATCTACCAAACCAAATATCTCCTTCTGAAGTATGTTTCGTAGAAGTATGATGAGCACAGATGATCTCCGGGGGTAGCCAAGCTAGGGGCCTGGCTCCTTCAGGCAAACCAAAGTCCCCTAACTTTACATTCACTCTTAAATGAGTTTGAGTTATCCTTGTAAAAGTTTAAATTACCCTCTGAGATCAAAGCGATCTAGAAGTACATTCCTAGCCGCGATGTCTCCGTGGACCATTTCTCTTCCGTTGGTATCTACTGTTTCATGAATATGCCCTAAGGCAGATGCCACTTGACGGAGAATGGCAAGGATGTCTCGGAGGAGGACGACGGGACGGTCGCATTCGTCTTCGCTTGCCTAAGGAGGCGTTTAGAGAGAGAGAGAGAGAGAGAGAGAGAGAGAGAGAGAGAGAGAAAGAGAGAGAGAGAGAGAGAGAGAGAGAGAAAGAGAGAGAGAGACCCACCCTTATATAAGTTCTGAAGTAATGTTGAAGTGATCCCCCTGCCAGCCATTCCAAAGCAACCAACGGCCGAAGTCCGGCTGTCACAGCCAGAATTCTGACAATGTGTGGGTGGTCCAACCGTGACAGCCGACTGGCCTCCTCCAACAACTGTAAGGCACTAGCTGGCACTGGAAGGGACAACTGAACTGTTTAAAGGTCTAGCATTAAAAGGCCCTACCTTGATGGCTGCCGGCTCTCTGTGTTTGAAGCGACCTACAGTATTAGGAAAGGCGTACCCTTTGAAAACGAAGCCGTTGGCTCCTCGGCCGAGGGGTTCATCTGTTGTCTCGATGCTTAATTCGTCCACCAACAAGTGGGAGACGTCTGGAAGTAACCTTTTCTTTCTCTCATGCGGGAGGTGTAGGTCCTCTAGCAATAATAGAATTTGGCGAACTAACCCACCTCTGGTCAGTTCGCTAAATCGTTTTTGATGGACAAAGAGGGAATCCGGAACTGGTGCACATAATCGACGATTTCCTAAATACAACTATTTTTCATTTTTCGTGCATCTTTTTTAACTGGATTTTGAAAACGGAGATTACTCGTCAAAATATATTCAAAGTAAAAACCAAATAAACTGTAGTTTTTATTGGCATTGAAAGATACGGTGTTTTTACATTTTCAATAAGGAAAATCACAAACTAATTGATTTGAATACCCACTGGTGAAAAGAAACAGAAGAATGAAGTAAATGACAGTTAGGAGTAGGAATGTGAACCAGAGTGAAGGCGGCAGAGGAAACGGCGCCTGGACGGCCATAGCCAAGACTGGTTTCAAGGGAAGGGCGCGATCTCTTTTCACCAAACATACCAACAACAGGTACGAATTCAAATAGCAGTTGGGAAACGTGTGTGTGTGTGTGTGTGTGAAGGAGAAAAGGACGAAGGATGTGTATGTGTGTGAGTGAGAGAGAAGGAGAGAGCCAGAAGTTAGAACCATCCTAGGAAGATCCGAAGTTGCCGACTAAAGCCCCTCCCCAAATACAGTTGACCAACAGGTAACAATTTATTCACATGAGAATCATAGTAAGACTGAGACAATACAACAGAGTACTGCCAAGCAGTACAAATCGTAAGATTACAAGAGACAGCGGTCGCTGTCGCGGGCGGAATCTATATATGGCCGTGTGAAGTGTGATGTTATGGCCTCTCCAGAGGAGAGGGCCCCACCCGAGAGTGAGATAATGGCGGCGGATGTAAATATACCATGTAAATAAATATATACGGATGGGGCGAAGGTGGAAACTGCTAGAAGCCTGTGACGGGCCGGCCGTATGGAAATGGGGAATGTACAATTGGCTAGAGCAGTTGGAGGCCCAAGTTTAGCACGGGGTGGGCTGCGGCTGGGGAGACGCCATATCGGCGGGCGAGTGCTGCACCACCGAGGGAGTGCTGAAGGAGTAGAGCTGCGGAGTGTCCATAACCATCGGCTCGTCCTCCTCGTCGTTCAGAAGTCCAAAGGTGGAGAAACTGGGCACGAGGGAGTGGTCCCACAGCGTCGCGATGTTCTCCCTACAGCGAACCAACTCAGTGATATCGATCTGAAATTCAAAATAAGCCAAGAAGTAGAATCACACTCACGTCAAGAGACTTCAGAAGATGGTGGCTGGACTGGACCCAGTGGCGACGACTTCCCTCCAGGAGCAGGGAGACGATCGAAATAGCGATGGTGGAGGAGCGGTAGACCGAGGTCAGCCGCCAGCTGCAGACGACCACTTCCAGGTGCGATCTGAAAGAAACCAGTTTAATCCATTTTCAGCAGAAGAATTATGGAACTTCGAAGTTAAGACAAAAGAATGGTTGCGATATCAAAAGCTTACCTAATCGGAGCGATAAGATAAGTAGCACCCAAAGGAGAGAGAATGGCATCGAGGAAGCGAGAGATGGTGGGCAGCTGAACATCCCATTGCAGGAGGGCTGAAATCAAAAATTGTTGAAAACGGGATAAAATGAAAAGAAATGCGGCAAGACTCACTGAGTATGCGGGTCTCCATGCGCTTCAGCTCTGCGTTGGAGTATTCCAGCCGCAGACGACGGAGGAAGTTGGTGGTGCTCTCCTCATGGTCCTCCCACAGCTTTTTGGCGATGTGGAGACAGGCGGCCGCGACGCAGTTGATGTACCTGAAGTAGGGTTTATTGGAATTCAATCTACAGTACTCCGTTTGATAACGGTAGGTTTCAGTGGCTAGGTTCAAAAACTCACTTGGCGGGGACCCTGGTGGAGCAGACGACCTTGTCCATAATGGCAATGGCGGAGGTGACGCTGTCCATGTCGAGGCCCAGGCGTCGCGCAGCGGAACAGATCCAGGCCGCTTGGCGGTCTCGGTCTTCCCAACCGATCACGCCCTCTCCCTAAATGCAGAAATTAGATAAAATCCGAACGTGTTATTTTTATTCGAATTTCGGTGGCTGGGTCAAAATTTACACCAAAGTTACAAAAAAAGACACATGTTGACAACCTGTTGGCACGATAGTTCAATTGAAAACCAAACGAATCGATCAAAATTTCACGAAAAATGACAAGTAAGTCCGTGTCTATCCTAGGGCTAGCCCGAATTAAAAGCAAAAATTAACCAACCTGAGCGAGTCGGGCCGGTAAAGTGCAGACGGCCTCCTCCCTCCGGAGCAGCAGCTTCGCGAATTCTGCTGAAGAGGAGCCATCGTGCATCTGACCGGCGCTGCAGCACACCGCGAACCCTGCAGAGAGAAAACGATGCATGTCGAAGGGAAGGAGAGAAATGAATGCAACTGATGCAAGCGACGGCTGTTATAACAATGGTTTCGCAAGAGGAACGCAGACATTTTCGTAACTCGGCGTCGTTGACGCAAAAAAGCACAGCTGCGGGATTCAGCGGCCGGCGCTGATAAAAACGACGCGGGAAGCGGCGGCGAGCGGGAAAGGCGATGAGACAGCCTCACGGAGGCAACAGGCGGATCAATGTACGATTATGCACAAGGGGATAAGACAAAGGCCACTCCCACGGGAGGCCGGGATATTTGATAATCTTAAGGAAGACGTCAGGATTCCTTAGGATACATTGTTGCCAATCAATTAGGTATTTACTTCTGTGAACATCCATTATGGGAACTGAAAGGCACAGCTAAGGAAAGAAACAAGGCGGTCTGTCGATGGCTGATTCACGCGATAAAACGCTTCTGTAGATCAAAGATTTTCTGTGCGGGACGTGTGATAGCAAAACCTTTGACCAGTCAATTATTAACTTAAAAACGGAGCGCAGTAGTCAAATCGATCCTTCCGGAAAAATCTGGCCTTCCGAGGGCAGTGATTTTGTAGTAGCGATTTCCATTCGCGGCGGGACCAGTGTTCACATGTTTATATCCATTGATTGTTATTCCAATTTATTCCTCCAACTCACGTGAGCAGGAGCATCGCCAAATTGGGTGGAACTGGGTGCGCACATATGTTTCCCAGTAAACAGTCCTGTGTGAAAACAACAAAGCGACACTGGATTCAGCTGATAAGCACGCGTAGTCAGCGATTCTCTGTCGAACCACGATTTCTGCTTAGTTTATACAACATGAGGTGATATTAGCATTGTTTTGAATTCATTGACAAGTGGCCTTCGAGAATTCCTCTGACAACTAGTGGGCAAACTACCAGGGCTCGGTCCGAATTTCAGGATTCTCAGGCTACCACTATAGTTTTTCTAAAGTTATTGGAGTAAAACTACCTACAGTAACCCTACGAAACTCCGGATAGTCTTCAAAACTGACCTTCTCTCAGAGTCGCATGAATAAAGCGCTGACTAGTCAGTTCCAATCCATGCATTTGTCTAGCAGGCGACTGAGTTCTACAGTAGGCGAGAGGGAGTAAATAGGCTTCTGTTGAGGAAGTATTTAAAATTCCATCCTCTGTTTTCTCCACTGAAGGCGTCATAATTCGCGTGATTGATCCCGCGCCCGATCACATGTTCGCCGAGTCACCGCAGCCTCCCCAAACAGTCAAAAAGGACAGAGACTGTGGGAAATTGAGGGTTTTTAATGTTATTCGGGGCTTCAGGGGCAGAAACAAAGAAAAATTTAATTAAAATACGAACCGGGTCGCTCGGTGACCAAGAATGACTTTGGCCCAATTGCTCCTTACAAAAAAAATCGTTAAATTTCATTTTTATGCAAAATGAAGGGAACTTCAGTTAGTTTTCAAACTACGAGGTTCTCATTGCTCAAACGCTTAGAATTCCCTAAATCCCTTAAATTTATTCGTTGAATTTAGTAAACGGAACTCAGATATGAGAAATCGTTAGAGTTAAACTAGTGCCTAACTAAGCCCTAACTCTAAGGCCTTAGGGCACTTACGAGTGTGAGTAGTTGGCTGTTGCAAGAGGCGAAGGCGAGTCAACCGAGAGAGGGTCACCCGATAATCCGTATGCCGGTCTGTCCCCCGGTCTCTCGGGGGTCGCACGTGACATATACGACCAGCCACGCGGGGAAAACATTGTCTGGGCGCATTTTGAAGAGGGTCACAAGGGAGATTCTGTAGCTGCGATGGCTATTACAGCGTTATCTCAGAGAAAAAGAAGGCGTTCAATATCAGAAGAAGGGCGGGCAGAAGGCAGACGCGGGATATAACCGATCGATCCGGCGCCGTAGGCGGTCGAGGGAGTCCGACTTGGCAGCAAACGTGACGGTCGATGGAAAGACGAGGGGAAGAAGCGGCGTAAGGGAAGCGGAAGTGGCCAGGATACGGTAGAGGGATCAAGGTACGGTAGACTACCAGAGAGACAAACAACATTGTTTTCTCTCTCTACGAGGAAGTAGCGTGCACAAGGCCAGGGGTTCGATCCCCATCGGCGCAATTTACTTTTGCTTTAATCCCAAGATGCATTTTACATATGGTATTCGTGATTTCTTTTAAACAATTTATATTTCCTGAATCGGATTAGGTCGCGTTGAAAGACTTTCGGGCCGGGAAGTGGAAGGATAAAGAAATTTCTGACCCAAGACATGGTTACAAGGTACTCTGTGAGCTGCAATGGACATGTGTAACCAAGGGAATGGGCAATCGAACTGACAAAGGGCGTGCGGTAATCCCGGTTGTCAGGAAACGAAGTGCGTATCCAGGGAAATTGAAGCCCAGATCGACTATAGTCAATGATTGGACCGCCTCTCCGTCAATCACGTAAAGTAACCACGATTTATCAACAAAAATAAACGACCTATGCTTTGAAAACAACTTTAGAACTCGACGGCCGACGACCGGAAGGCCTTCTTCTGGGAGAGGCGCTGCTTCTCGGCCAGCCTCCTCTGAGCCGCGTACTCTGCCTTCTGAAACCCTCATTTTGTTTATAAGGGGGGGTCACCTTTTTCAGGACAGCCAGGTCCTCCTCGGTTTCGCCACGGGCGTTCATCTTCCTCTCGACGTCGTAGATGGTGGAGCGGAGTTTGTCGAAACAGTCGGCTAGGTTCAGATTCCTCTCCCTTGTCCTGTCGCTGTCGATAATCAGCTGAAAAGCATCAAATACCGTAAAAGGGTGTATTTCTACCTCTCCCTGCTGATTCATGCGATTCGCCAGGCGTTGTTTTAACGGCTCCTTCAGGTTTTCAGGAATCCACGGAGCTGAGTCGATGTTGAAGCGAATTTCAGCCTAGAACAATTTTTTCCTCTTTTTAGGGTTTCTAATTTTTAATTTGAGAACCTCCCACTTACCTTGGTGGCGTTTTTCTGAACATTCTGTCCCCCGGGGCCGCTGCTCAAGGAGAACTTCTTCTCCACCGCGTCGACGGGGATCACTCCGTTAAATGAGGACGAACACGCCTTGGAGAAGTTCTGAAATAGGATTTAAACCAATTAAATACTAATTAAATACTAAATTATGACCTATTAAAGCAAGGATTAATAACCAACCACAACAGAGCGAACAGTCGAAGATGTCAACGATCGTCCCAACATGCGTAATCTGAAAAATAAGTAATAAATTATAACATCCATACAATAAAATATAACATTAAAGTGTTTTTAAATTGACTGAAAACACAAAAAAATTAAATTTTAAAACTATTTTTTTAGTTTTCTTTTGCCGCACAGGTCATTTTCACCCGCAGCGATAATCGCTGTAGGACCACACGTCTTGCAAACACCCCAATAATTGCAAGTTTATAAAGATCTTTTGGGTTTGTGTGCACGTGTCTTTGTGTGTGTCCTTGTAAGCGTTTGCCTGTGATTGTGTGTGTCTGTGTCTGTGTGCATGTGAGTATTTTATCTCCCCTAGAACTTTCTGAACCCTTCCCGTCTCCTCAGATGGCTTTCTCAAACAAACATGCTTGTTGTAGAGGAGCAGGAGTTCGTGCCGCTAATTACGTGTCTCCACTCAAAAGGGGCCGGCGGAAAACACGCGAATCCATTACCCCTTCTGATTGTACTTTACACCATCCCTGATTTCTTTCCACCACGGTTTTCCGCTTTGAGGAACTTTTATTTGACATGTTTGATCTTCGAACACGAAAAGCCTTTTTCAACTGTCGCCTGGCTGCCTCTCATCGGAACACATCCATTTCCAACCGGAATATTAAAATAGGTACAACGAATGGGCGCGACGTGAAGAGAGACTACGACCAGCATGGAATCTCTCTCTCTCTCTCTCTCTCTCTCTCTCTCTATCTCTATCTCTCTCTCTCTCTCTCTCTCGTCTGTTTCTCGTTTGAGGCATTGCAGTAGAAAAGTAGGGATTGCACTTTATTTCTGTTGACTCGTTTCATTTTCAGTCAATGCCAGACGAATGTTTTGGAAGGGTTCCTATTGAAGACTAAACATCCACAGTTTGATCATAAATTAGCCAACCCACGTGACTCGCTTTCAAATTCTATCACTCACTTACTCACTCACTCACTGTCCCTTCATCGAATCACTTTACTTCGCTGTTTATTAGTCGCCATCACTAAGGTCCGACGGTAGCACTGACAGAGGTAGTTTCATTGTTCTCCTTCTGGCTGCTCTTTTCCCTTTCCTCCTGGCTACACGATTTGCTGCTCCTTCCATACTTCTGCTCCTTGTTCACCAAGCTGCGGATCTTCTGTTTCCTACAGCTCTTCCTCTGCTGCCTCTTCTTCCAACTCTGGGTAAGCTCAGGCCTGGGCTTACTCAGCGGGAGAGTTGTCTCCTGAGGCAATCCACAGCGAGGAAGGCGACGGTCAAAGTGCTCCTGGCTGTGGCAGAGGCGGTTGACGTTGGGGCTCTCGAGCATCAAACGGAGCATGCGAGTCACGGGCTCTGGGAAGTTCAGGGCTTCCGTTCTCTCAACGATCGACTCCTTTTCCGCCTTGCTCAGATAAGAGGAACGGATCTAAACAAGAGGTGAAAAGGACGATGATGAGAAGGACAAACCCGGATAAAGACGGCAGGAGCCAGGACGTCAATCTTCTTTTGACCCGAGAGCCACAGGAGGGCGGCGTCGACAGATGACAGCTCGTTGGGGACGTTTAGCTCACAGCTAAAGGGAAGTATAAAGAGAAAGGAAGAGAGAGAGAGAGAGAGAGAGAGAGAGAGAGAGAGAGAGAGAACTCACCTCCCCATGATATGCAAGAACTGATTGAAGGGGATCATTTTGAACTCCTCAAGCTTCGTCATTTCCATAAACTTCCAAGCAGCCAGATAATGGAGAGACTTTTGAGCCCCGGAAGAAATATTCAAACTCTCAGCCACCATGAGGGCCAGAATCGCATCAGCCGCAGACTTGGCCGCCGCGGCTACCAACATCTGCTCCACCGCCCTCCACAACTTCTTCATTCCAAAGTCCTTGCTCAACTTCAGAAGCTCCGCCATCGTGTAGAAAGAAACGGGGGCATTTAGGGTGTCCTTCTGGATGAAATCGGCCAGAAGACACACACAGTCCGGGGTGAACTCCCTCAGGTCGATTTTATCCGCCAATTGGCCATTCGATTGGCGATGCTGCATCAAAGAGGAGGCGGCGGTGAGCTTGGCTATCTTGACCTTCCTTCTGCCGTTTGAGAAGACTAACTTCACAATGTCCTAAAAGAGTTTGAACGTCGATTCTTTGGGAAAATACCTTAGATTCCGATTTTTCGACCTTCGAAGTTGTGGATTTCTCAGGTTCGTCTAACTCAACCTTCTGGAGATGGAAAGTCTTTGCAGTCTTTGTTGAGGCATTGGAACGGGTTGACTTCTGAGATCGGACGGAGATTGGCTTGTCCTCCTCTGTCTTTTGCAAAGTACTGAAAGGTGGTAAGGATTAGAGAAGGAGAGAGAGATAGATAGAGAGAGAGAGAAAGAGAGAGAGAGAGAAAGAGAGAAAGAGAGAGAGAGAGAGAGAGAGAGAGAGAGAGAACTTACGTCACTTGACTTCCCATGACAGCCGGCTGGTAGAAAGTGAGGGGAAGAAATGAAGAAATGACGCCATGAGGAAGGAAGAACTTCACGTACGCAGCGTGATGACGTTTGTCTAAGAAATGCAAAGGGTGCGTTTTGGTGTCTCCAGGTGTGATTGTTTCTTTCTTTTGTAAATCTGCAGCTTTCCTCCCTCTGACAAATCTCTCTGATGACTCGTTTTATTTTGCACGAGAGATAGAAAAGAAAAAAAAAGAGCCCTGCCGCGTGACCCACGAAAACAAGGCGTGTTGTATAAAAGTCCCTTCAAAATGGATTCCAGCAAGAGAAAGGCATTCATTTCCAGCCCATCACAGCTTCTTCTCTCGAAAAACCTCGCAGAGCGTTTTTCGCGGTTTCCTGTCGCCCCAGCTCATTAACTTTTTCCCTCGCCCCTCCCTCATTAGCCCTTTGATTGGCATCGTTCCAGAGATTATCTGAAGAGAGGAGAGAGGTCGCCTGTCGTCCATCACCATGTGCGATGACCACATCGAGTACGACCTCATCTCTGGGCTTCTGCAGTACCAGAGACACGTCCTTCTTCTTCTCGCGTCGGTCGCAGCTGTCGGTTCGTCTCAATCTCTCTCTCTTTCTCTGTCTCTCTCCTTCTATTTCTCTATCTCTGTTTCTCTGTTTCTCTCTCCCTCTCTGCCTCTCTGCCTCTCTCCTCCTCTCACTCTCTCCCTACCGCACACAGAGGCTAATCTGATTCCCCGCCAGATTACGCGCATAATTAGAAATCGGAGCTCATCCCAGACCAGGAAACGCCTTTATAAAAAAAAGGGCTAAGCGGTCAACGAAAAACTTTCTGACACTAAAGATTTTGGAAAATATGGAATCTTTCAGTGAATGCCTGTTTTCTGGTGTTTGTCGTTCGAGGCTGTCAATCTGAAGAGATGCCAACTAAGAGATTCCTGTTTGTGCTTAATCGGTCAGCGGCTGATATGATTACGGCTGTCGTGACCTTGGTTTACCTGACGATTAGTATATCCACTCCTTGTTTGGATGACCTGCATCTGGGTTGTACGGCTCAGGAGACCATCGCTCATCCACTTCCACTGCAGGTAGGAGAGATCATCAGAAGGTAGACAATGAAAGAGACTTTTAGGTAGCTATTTCCCTCGATTTCTGGAATGTAGCCGTCAGCTACAGTGGAGTAGCATTACTCATTGTCTACGCCGTGAGGAATCCAATCGTCTACAAGACGAGGCTTACTGTAATGCATGTTTACGCCAGCATCGCCTGCTCCTGGGTGCTGCTTCTTTTGGCCCTCAGTGCCATTTACATGCAGCATGGGTTTGTTTAAGAGAGAGAGAGAGAGAGAGAGAGAGAGAGAGAACAAGAAAGAGAGGGAGAGGGAGAAGTAGGGAGAGCGCGCGAGGCGCAGGAAGTGAGAGAAAAAGGGAGACATACAAAAAGAGAACACTTATTTCAGCTGGGGATCATCATTCGACTCAAATGGAATGATCTACATTATGCTTCACGGCTATTTTCCTACGGAGGCCTCTTATTGGCTCTCTGACCTCTGCAGCAACATTGGAAGACAGCAGCCAGTGCTCATGGCTACACTGTCCCTAGCGATTCCTATTTTTCTTCTGATGCTAGCAGCTGCCTCATACGTCATGGTAGCTTATTTCGCTTTAGCTCACATACTCTCTTGATCCTCTCATAAACATACTTTAAGGTTGCTCGGGCTCTGTGTTCCCGTCGTGGATCAGCTGCCCTTCACCAAAATGCTCTCCTCCGCCTGGGCATGCATTTAGCTCTTTTCGCTGTCACGGTTGCTCTAATGGCAGTCACATACGTTGTGTCGATTCCGGTGCCCAAGCACTGTAGAGGGGAGGTTGGTTAAGCACGAGAGAGAGAGAGAGAGAGAGAGAGAGAGAGATAGAGAGATAGAGAGATGAGAGGAGAGGAGAGGAGAGGAGAGGAGAGGAGAGGAGAGGAGAGGAGAGGAGAGGAGAGGAGAGGAGAGGAGAGGAGAGGAGAGGAGAGGAGAGGAGAGGAGAGGAGAGGAGAGGAGAGGAGAGGAGAGGAGAGGAGAGGAGAGGAGAGGAGAGGAGAGGAGAGGAGAGGAGAGGAGAGGAGAGGAGAGGAGAGGAGAGGAGAGGAGGAGGAGGAGAGAGAGAGACAGAGAGAGAGGAGTGATGAATTTATGACTCAAAACTTCAGGGTGACTGTGGCTTCAATCCCTTCTGGTCCTATTCCTTCCTCAGTGCTCTTTCCAGCGTTGGCTGGTATCTTCGCATGAGCCTCGACCCAATTATCGACGTTGTAAGTCTTCCAAGTCTTTTCATAAGGCCAATCATTTCAGGCGGTCGATGCCACTCTTCGACGTTCGCTCTTTCCTCGTCAGAGACATCGACTCTCCACCTTTACTTTATCCACCGAGGTTGGGTTTTCTAAAAACCCAAAACTTTTCACTTTTGTATTCAGAATCATCGCTTTTCTGTTACAACGAGGACTTCAGTTCCTGTGGATGCGATTCTTGTGGCGACGAGGGTTTGACGGGATTTAACGGGAAGAGTCAAGACGAGCTTTTTGTGCAGTGACTTTTTAATAAACGGCTATGAAATAGTTTATATCCCCTTCCTCTCTCTTTCTCTTTCTCACTCTCTGTCTTACTCTCTATCTTCCCTCCCCCTCCCCACACGCACACTCTGCCATCCCCTCTCTCTTCCTTCAAATCACCTGACTGGGTGGATCTCTCTCCCAATGATAAGAACAGGATGCAAATGCGGTCACTCTCCCTCGATCTCCAGCCGTCGTCTCTCTCGTTTCCCTTTCATACTGAACCAAGTCGGACAAATGCCGTTCGTCACGCCATTGTCCTTCGATTGGAAATAGAGAAAACAGCCTATGCATTTCAGAAGTTTTGAAATTACCAATAGTATTTCATAGAACAGTAGCCGTTTATTGACGTCTTTTTCAAATAGAACGCCTAGTCATTGTTTTCTAAAATGGCTTTTGAATAAAATACAACTTTACGCAGGCTGAGTGGGTGTTTACGCTTTTTGGAATGTCTTTGGAAAGAGTGAGACTTCAAAAATTTCTACAAAATAGGAGGGTGATTTTTGCTGTTACATGCTTATCTTGCTCTCTCTCTCTCTTTTCACTTTCTCTGTTCCATTTTGCATCTTTTCCCTCCCCACTCCTTCTCCCAAACAACATGTTTATGCTTTATAAAGAAGAGCCAACAAAGGGGACTCCGACTGTCTCTTTGCACATAAATAACATGAATATCTAATTGTGTTGTCGTTTATGCTGTTGATTTTCCTTTTGGCACAACATTCAAATATACTTTGATATTAGAGAGAAAGAGAAAGAGAGAGAGAGAGAGAAAATTCCTGGAAGTACCTGAAACAACAACCCTTTGATGTTAGTTCCGTTGTGAATGTCTCTTTTCCGATTGTTATGCACATTACGTATACCTCCATCCAACCCACACATATTCAAAAGTCATATCTCTTCCTGCGTCATTCTTTGTAAACATTCCAAATCAATTGAAACATGGCATTTTCAGCCATGCTAATAGCAATATTTATTCTGCCACTGTCTGCGGTCGCTTATAGCGGATATGGGTACAACCGCTTTGGAGACTACTTCATTCCTCGTCGACCGGAATACTGTAAGAAAGAGAGAGAGAGAGAGAGAGAGAGAGAGAAATAGAGAAACAGACTGAGAAATCTTCATTCAGATTCCCCTTCCTCCTTTGGCGGTGCTCCAATTGATGTCCTCTCTCCAGGCTACAATCCAGGCTACAGTCGCTACCCATACACAAGTAAGGACCTGTTGGTTTTACCTACAGTACTCTTAAGCTCCGTCTGTGGTTGTTGCCAATACTGGTCTTGATCCCTACTACCATGGTCCTGGAAATGGCTATCCTTCTTACGGAGCATCTGATGGTCGTCTAATTGCAGGAGGGTACCCGGTTCGCCCAACTTATGGCTCTTACCCTTCAATTGGAGGAGAATATGGCGGATTTCCTGTAGATAGACAGTTCAATTTTAGATTTGGGCCCTACAATAAGCAATAAATTGTAAAGAAGTGAATAATATACAAACACGCTCTCTCTCGCTCTTTCTCTCCTCTTGACTTCTGATCCCTAGGCCATCCTACGGTACGAGAATACTTCCCTCGATTACACGCATATCGTATCCGTGTTGTGGCGCTCCCGACGACGTTCCTCCCCATGCATCCCAGATGACACCGCATTCCACTGACAACGCCCGCCTGGCCACCCTCATGAGGTTCGTTCTTCAGAGACACAAATAGCCTTTCTTTCGTAATCTGTAAAACATTTGATAGAATTATTTAATCAGTTAATCAACAATCAGCCAGAAATACATGAAAGGAAAAAGTTAAACTGTCTTTATACTTGAAAACACAGAGACAGAGTGAATAAGAAGAAAGGCATAGAAAAGGAGAGTCCGATGAGTAGACAAGTGTGAGTGAATGAGTGAGTCAGTGAGTCAGTGACTGAGTGACTGAGTGAGTCAGTGAGGGGAGAAGTCTCCCAACCAACTTTTGAAACTCCACCCGAATTTGACCCATTTAAAGTGATAGTTTATGCTTGATATGTCTCTCTCATTCCAATTCAGGCGATTTTTTCAAGGGATGAATGGGGGCCGACGAACGACTGGGAAAAACAGTCGCTCTCGGCAGAAGAGCCTGCTTTCTGTTCCTTATACATTCATACCCGTTTGTCTGCATTCACAACAAAAGTGCTCTCTGCTCATTCTAAGAAGCGAAAGTTCGGTGAACGAGACGGAAAGTACTAGGAAAGGAGAGACGTGGGCGAGAGAGGAAAGATAGTGGGAGAGAGGGAGAGAAAGAAAGAAATATAAGAAAAATAGAAAGAGAGAGATCTCTCTTCCCTATCTCTCTGTCCCTAATAATATCCCTCCCTTTTGCAACTTTGCCCGTCTCAACCAGGACGTCATTGGTTTGAATGGCGCTCTGACGTTTATTAGCCATCAAAGAGGCTTGTTTGCCGTAAAAACTATGCCCTCCACACAGTTACCATCCTAAAATTACTGCTAAATCTCAATTTTTCACGAAGATTCCAATTTCAGTCACCAAGCCGTCCGAATCAACTCGCCTCGGCGGCAGAGGAACCAGAACAGGGTACACTGGCAGTCCAGAACGCCGCAGAAGTTCATCTACCGGCACAAAATGTGAGTCTCAGTGTGCGTGAATGGGAGTGTTAGTGTGAAGGCGTGTTTATGTGTACATTCTGAGCAAACCTAACACAACACATTCTAACACCCATTCTAACACATACCACCCATTCTGAGCAGACCTCCACCGGTGAATATGTGTGTGAGTGAGTGAGTGAGTGAGTGAGTGAGTGAGTGAGTGAGTGAGTGAGTGTGTCTGTGTCTGTGTCTGTGTCTGTGTCTGTGTCTGTGTCTGTGTCTGTGTCTGTGTCTGTGTCTGTGTCTGTGTCTGTGTCTGTGTCTGTGTGTGTGCTTGTGTGTATGTGTGCGTGTGAGTGTGTGTAAGTGAGACACCTGAAATCCCCTTGTTTCATTGTTTTCCTGGCTCCCGCGGGAATCTCTTGCTTTCTCCGTTCCATTAATAGGTTGTTGCTATGGAAATTTAAAAATAACAACGCCGTCTCCCTTGGCGCCTCTTTTCCCCTGGCTGAACCCCCTTCCACCTGGTCCTTCCACCTGCCTCCCTGATTGACTCTCTGGTTCTCCCAGCTGTCCGTGCTCTCTCTGAGATTATCTCTCGTAATCACGTGATCCGAATTAGCGGTAGTAGTCGTCTATTCTCCCGCTGCTTGCACTGCCGACGCCCTTCCATCCCATCGTCATGCCAACCTCCGTTTGCAAATTACACACTCTCCACGTTGCATCCTCTGGGCTTCTCTTTTCAATATACTAGTCTGAACAAGACTAGCCCCAATGGCGTATCTAAAAAGTGTACCTAAAAACTATCCAACTATCTAAAAGCCTATTGTAACCAAAAAGCAAAAAGTTAAAGCTCTGTAGATTCGAACCCTTGCCCTCACAAGTGGTAGCCCGCTGCCTTAACCATTCGGCTATTGCCACAGGCATTCCCATAACCACCCGCCGCAATATTCACAGTTCAAATTATAAGTAGCCCTTGTCATTATGATGATGATTAGCTTTATTTGCTAAAATTCTTTTAAAAAATGTGTACTTTCCAATTAATTTTGTTGCGTCTCTTATTAATTTATTTTGTTTAATTAATTTTGAACTTCTCACGGGCCGGGCTTGGAAAAAAGTCACAACTGTCAAACAAGCGACCAGGGTTCGATTCCGACCGGTGCACGTCAGTTTTTATCAATTGAAAATTTATTAGCTAGACATAGAAGTACTACAATGCCTTTTGTTGAGTGCATAAAAATTAACCTGCTCTGAAAAATCGATGTTAAACTTAAGTTAAGTAACCGGGCTGAACAATTTCTGATCGCGGCCCTTTTGGCCCAGCTTGGCCCGGTTCGGTCGGCGGGCCCTCCCGGATTTTGAGAAGTATGGTTGCAAATCATGGCATTCGATCAAACATCTCCAAAAGCGTCAATAGATAATTGTAATTTCCGTTTAGATGTTTGATTTTCAGACGCCCGGGACTAATAAAATCATGTCTGGAGGCTGTAAATTACAGCATCTGAGGAAATGACGTACAGGCGGAAGATCTAACCAATATTGGCTCTTCTGCCAATAATTCTATAATTTAAAGTGGAATTCAATCATTTAAAAGGACTGGGTGGTCTGATTCTGAAACGCACGGGAAAGCGATCACGCGGAGCTGTGCCTGTGGGAAAGCGGCTCAAAACTCTTGGAAATCCAATTAAACTTCTTCTTTTCGTTATTTTATTGTTTTCAATTTAAAATGACCCAATTTAATCAATTATGACATTCAATCCCTTGTTGTCGCTCTATTTCAGCCCTCTCCTTTCCAATATGCCGCCATTTCCTGTCGAAATGCCTCCCCTCCGTCGTTTTTCGTAGCGTTTTTCGTAATTTTCGGGAAGATCATAGATTTCCTGCCACATTTTTATAGTTTTTATGAAATTTCACAATTCTGAAGGATAATGACAGAATATTGAATGCGCAAACACTCGAAGCTGACGAATATCCGCCGCCAAAGCTGCTGGCCGATTCATCCGCTCATTTATCCCCAGATTTGCCTTGAGAGGCTTGAAATTATCAATATTCTGCAAAACACAGTTTTTAATTAAAAATAATGTATTTTATCATTTAACAATCTGGGTGGTCCGACAACACCATGGGTGGCTCAGGTAGGTGGCGGTCCTCTTACCAGACAAACATCGAGGGTTCGGTACCACCTGGGCGAACGTTTTTGCTTTCTATATAAATACTTGAAAACAAATTAAAATATGTTTCTATTATTTGAAAAAAATATTCCAAGTGTTTATAATGCGCGAAAAAACAGGGCTAAAAAATTGCGGTCAGGCCCCCGCTCGTGGAACTCCTCATATTCTCTTTTCCTCTCTCTTTTGACATCATTTTGACCTACTCTGGTTTTGGTTTTGCTCTTTTTTTGATCCAACAACTGCCAGGATCTAATTGGGTTTTGTTTGATTAACATTAGATATTCAGCTTCCTATGCTCAACAACTAGTAGGCCCAGGGCTAAAATTACATCCGCATTGTTATCTCTCTCTTCCTATTAATATCTCTTTCTCTCTCTCTCTCTCTCTCTCTCTCTCTCTCTCTCTCTCTTTCTCTCTTTCAGTCGCTCTTCTTCAGACCAATTGACATGTATTTTGCTTCCATTTGTTCCTGGAACCCATATCCGCCGTGAAGTGGTCGGGTTGACCACTCGGCGCTGGGTGTTGACAGGACGGAACATATGCGACATCAAAGAAACAGATGTCAGCAAAGACACTTTCTCTTCCATGTCCACTCTCTTTCTACTGCTCTCTCTTTCTCCTTGACTCCTATGTTTTCCAATATTTCCAAGTGCAGGACTTACGACAAGTTCTCTCGGATAAACTAGGATTGCCAGCAGAAGTGGCGTCCGTCGTGGCTACTTCCTCAGGCGGTGATGAACACTGCGGTCCTCCAGGGATCTATTCTAGCCACCTCTCATGGGATATCCAGATTGAACAGACACAAACAGCCCAGGCTCTTTCGGATTGCGGCGGAGAACAGATTGGCCAATGTTCTCAAGACACAGATAAGGCAAGAGAGAGAGAGAGAGAGAGAGAGAGAGAGAGAGAGTACTTAGCACGACGGCACCCAATTCTTTCCCAATCCCTTACAATCCCTATTTCAGGGCTCGAACGGACCAATCGCCCCTCCTCTCTGGCCTAACAGACGAAGAGCCAAAGGAAGACGATGGCCAGCTGCCATCGACGGCCGAAGACGAATTTATGCGTCTGAATGTAGGAGGACAACGCTTTGTTCTAAGGAAGAATACGGTATTTGGATTGGAGCACACTTACACAGGGTTTTTGCAGATACGGAAAAGACGGGTAGGACGACTTGTGAAGTTGGCCAATGGAGGAGGAGACCCGGAAGCGCAGATGGGAAAGAACGAAGAATATTTCTACGAACGGGCTCCGGCCCTCTTTCATGTTGTTTATCAGTTCTACCTCAACGGTATGTTTTGAGAAAGAAAGAAAGAAAGAGAGAGAGAGAGAGAGAGAGAGAGAGAGAGAGAGAACACTCCTTCATCCCAATTTCAGGCCAAATCCACCAGCCAGGCCACCTGTGTCCCCAAGACATCGTGGAAGAGTTCCGTTTCTGGCAGATCCCAATCGAGCCCTTCCTGGCCCCCTGTTGTTGCTATGAACCAGCCGTAGAAGAAGAAGCCTCTGCCTCCACCTCAGCCATGGAGAAACCCAACCTCTTCAAGAACCTCTGCTGTGGAAGGCAAAGAAGAGCAGTTTGGGATCTACTAGAAGAACCAACGAGGTCTGCCAGCTTTGCTTTTTGACATTGCTTTTTGACATGGATTTTTCAGTTCCGTCTGTGCAAGAACTTTTGCCTTCATGTCGGTCTTCTTTGTGATCGTCTCAATCTCAGGTCTCGTCCTTGGCTCCTTGCCAGAACTCCAGGCGCCCGTACATAAAAATGGTGGTGACGGTAAGTGAAGTTCTATTTTTCTTTGAATGGACATATTTTCAGGATCAGTGGTCGAGATGGAGCCATTGCCGATCTTCGGAACGGTGGAGTACGTGTGCATTGTGTGGTTTGCAGTCGAGTACGGACTGAAGATGTTGGTCTCTCCTCATCGGAAACACACCATGTTCCAACTGCTCAACATCATAGATCTCCTCTCAATCGTCCCTTTCGTCATCGAGATGCTCCTCTTTGCCGCAGGAATCAGCACCGATCAATTGAGGGACCTCAAGGTGAGACCTCCTAGAACGGGTTAGCCCAAATCATAAACCGCTGGATGCTTGAGGTTCATGTGACCCGTCCGTACAAAGGGTTCGCACTGTTTCCCATCTCTCATGGAGATGAAAAATGAGGCTCAGTTGACTTCCGTAAATCTTAATCATGGACAAAGAAAGAGACCGCGCCACACAAGTAAGAAAGCCAGCCGCGCGCGCCGCGACACTCCAATGTGTGGACTGGGATAAACTTTTGAGCCGCGATCTCGGCGGTTCTTTCACAAAAGACCGGGTGGTTTTTAAGCAAATCTAGTAAAATGCACAATGGCACCCGGAAGGCGCGCTCTTTGATCGGAAGCCTATTCGCGGAAGACGGGTGCTATTTTCTGCACAAATAGGTCTTTGTGGCGGAAGGATGATATCAGAGTTCAGCTGCAGAAGAACTCTCAAATGCATTGCACAACCGCTGAGAATTCCATTTCCGGCTTTGACAAATGGAAATTTCGAAGGAAAGGGGTGGTCTTTCGACTGAAGCTCCTGAGAATGGCAGAAAAGTAGTCTTGGGCGATTTAGAACCAGGCATCTTCACCAATCACACCTTCGTCTTTCAGGGCGCCTTTCTGGTGATCCGAATCCTCCGAGTGCTGAGAGTCATCCGAGTGCTGAAACTCGGTCGCTACAGTTCGGGACTTCAGATGTTTGGCAAGACACTGAAGGCCTCCTTCAGACAACTGGGTATGATGGCTATGGTTGTGGCCACGGGAGTCATCTTCTTCTCAACTCTCGTCTACTTCCTGGAGAAGGACGAGCCTTCTTCTCAATTCTACTCTATCCCAGCGGCATGTTGGTGGTGCATCGTCACTATGACCACCGTCGGTTTGTCAACTTCTGAGAGCCATTGCAATTCTGATTTAGGGTATGGGGACCTGACTCCTGTCACAGTCCGTAAGTTTAGGGTGTGTGTGTGTGTGTGTGTGTGTGTGTGTGTGTGTGTGTGTGCCTGCGTACGTGTGCTCCCGTGCGTGTGTGAGAGATAGTGAGTGAGAGCGAGTCCATTTGCCTCCATTTTCAGCCGGTAAACTCGTCGCAACGGGAGCCATCGCCTGTGGTGTCCTTGTGCTGGCCCTTCCAATCACAATCATTGTGAGTGCCTTCTCCTCTCAAAGCTACCGTACCCACTCAGGCACAAGTTGCTTTTACGCTGAAAGACCGCGACAAACGTAAGAGAGTGTCGCTTCGGTCCATGCACAGCGGCACTTTTTATTAGGAATTTTTCATTTTCTTGCTTCCGCCATTTTGCATTTGGCTCTCACGCGTTTAGATCGTTGGAAACACAAACAATTTCAGGTAGACAACTTCATGAAGGTTGCCGAAGGGGAAAGATCACAAGGTCGCCGGTATGGACCAAGAGGATTCGGGTGGGTGCTCTTATCAATCTCTCTTTCTCTCTGACTCTCTCCTTCTCTCCTCTTTTCCTACTCTCTTCATATCCTCTTCTGAAACCTTGCTCTTCCAGGTCCCCACCCTCTCCGAAGATGTCTCTGGCAGGACAGAGCGCATCGAAGCAGGAGGACACGGTGTGCTGAGTGTGGAATAAAGCCTCCTCCCCGTGTGTCACTCCCTCAGTCAACCGGTCCCCTCTCGATCGGCTGTCAATCGACGCCCAATTTGTTTGTCGCCGCCCAACGCTGGTCATCCTAGCACAATTCCGCCCACTCTTCGTTTTTTCGCACTTCCGCAGCTCCGGAATTCCGGTCGAAATGTGTTTGTTGGATCTACTTGAAACTCGGACGATCGTCTGGTCTACTTCCTGACGCTCCTGAAATCTCTCTCTCTCTCTCTCTCTCTCCTTCTCTCTCTCTCTCTCTCTCTCTCTCTCTCTCTCTCTCCCTCTGCACGTGTCTCTTTTTCTCATTCTTAATTAGCATATTCCCTATACAAGGCACTCAATTGCCTAGGCTTATGTTTGCCAAATACTCAAGCGCCCTTTACGAGGCAAAGCCAAGGCGTCGTTTACATGCATTACGATGACCCACACTTACATAATTTTTATTCTAAATATAACTATTTTCATGTGTTTTTTTATACACGTTTTGACTTAATATTGTATAGAGAATTACCCCAAATACCTGGCTAAGAGTAAGTATGGAAAGCATCAAACCTGTTGAAATCGAAACTTGCATTGCAACAATGGAGTGATGTGCTAAAAGCGCACCATGTAAAATTGACAACGACTGTAGCTTATTTAGTTATGTCGATAAAGTTCCATTACAAGTGTGACGGATGGAGAGCAAACCACTTGCAATTTTATGTCTTTGATTTTTTTTGAATTAGCTGAAAACAGATTGAGCTTTATATAAATTTATATTTTTAATGAAAATTTAAATGAATATTATCAAAATGTTTTCCCGTTATTAAACTTTCTGGGTTCTTGCCGTTTGCCACTTCCTTCCTTTCGTTGCGCAGTCAGCTTGGATCGTGACGGGACCAGGCATGTGAGTCCTTGACGCAGCGTGGTCGCGTCACGGTTACCACACATATAACATTTGTTTGCTTATTCCTTCAAGCTGAAAATCACTTGTTCATAGATATCAATTCTACAAGAGAAGAGTAATCGAACGGGTCTAATTTATTAATTCGCTCAAAAAGAGATATCGAAAACGAACTGCGTTGAAAGCGGAAATCCTTCTTTTCTTTAATCCCGATTATGCCTTCTCTTCTTGTTGAAAGTTCTAAAATCGATATATAAAAGGAAAATTCAGATAAAGTTCTATTTCCCCTCGCCAGCTCGCAATGAGCTGGCTCTTCGGTTCCCATCGCATAGCCAAATCACATTTCTATGTATGGTACCTCGGATCGAAAGAAGCAGATGGAGTCCGTGGTTCAGCGGTTAGAAATGCTGTTTTTTCTTCTTTAATCCAATAGAATTCAGGTGGTTCTCCCAGCGATGAGACAATTATTAAAAGACAGTTTTAAGAAGACTCCCAGCAAAGCGACAGTTCAGGCAATTTTCATTTTCAACTTTAACTAAAAGATTTTTCAGATTTCATCAAAAGGATTGAAATTAATACAATCGGTTCCTGCAATGTCGAGAAGTGGGAAAGTTAAAATGCAAATGGTTAAATTTCATATTGCGGCGAATTGTATTACGTACAGGTAGGAGAGAGAGAGATAGAAAAGAGAGAGAGAGAGAGAGAGAGAGAGAGAGAGAGAGATAGGAGAGACAGACATACAAAATGTTTGCAGTATAACCGGCAAAGCCCCCTTTGATGACGTGGTTGGAGTGGTAATGCTGGTTCTCAACCCAGAAATGCACTGTCCAATGCATGTTCATTGTTACCGGTACAATAATCCTTAAATCCTACCGTAGCCCAATAAAATTTTAGTTGCGACAGTCCAGAAACCGCCCAAATCATGCACGCAAACTTACAGGTAATCTAAATCCTACAGTACACCTAGGGAATGAATTTCAGCTTCTACTGTCTCGTCCGGAAGTTCAGCAATCGATAATGGATTTGGAGCATCGACTTTTCTTGTCAGGTCTTTTGACACCGAGAGCGTAAGAGGGCTACGGTACTTTTGAATTTGGCTTCTAGACCGAGTACGTCCAGTAGCAGACCACAACATAGAGTTAGGGCAAGTTCAGCCACAAGGGCAAATAGGGAGAGGGAGGGGAGAGAGGAGAGGAGGAGGAGGATGCCAGAGGGAGTGGTGGAGGAACTGAAGAATAGACTGGAACATACGGATCTGAGGACGGATAGGAGCATGGTAAGAGAGAGAGAGAGAGAGAGAGAGAGAGAGAGTGAGAGAGAGAGAGAGAGAGAGAGAGAGAGAGGGAGGGAGGGAGGGAGGGAGGGAGGGAGGGAGGGAGGGAGAGAGACACAGACAGACGATCCTTTAAAGGATCATTTCCTTCCAGGAACATATCGATCGCCGTCCGATGCGAGTCTTCGGCGACACAATCGTCCGCAAAGGCCGCAGTCGAAGCCTGGACGACTTAGCCAGTGAAGTGGTTTCAACGTAACGATTGAGAAGTTCATAGATCACTGTAACCTTCAGAGACATTCGTGGTGGGCCCTCTGTTTTCCCGCAGATGACGGATCCATTTGGTCAATCTTACGAGAGACTGAATAGTCTCGATGGATTCTGGAGAAGAAGGCGACCTAGCAGTTCATTTGCTCGGTGAAAATGAAAATAAAGTATTTTTAAAGTTGTTTTAACATTCCATTTTTTTATTTCAGTGAAGTTGCTGGTTAAATTCAATTGTCGTTGTTTGTCCTTCCTTCTTACAGCTCGATTTCCACCTCGTCTTCAGCGTCCTTTTTGGGTGCGACCGGCTGAAAAGGGGATTTTTCTTTATATTTCAGCTATTTCTCTCTCTCTCTCTCTCTCTCTCTCTTTTCTCTCTCTCTCTCTCTCTCTCTCTCTCTCTCTCTCTTTTCTGTCTCTTTCTCCGTCTCTCACCGGAGGCAGAATCTTCGGCAAGTCCTTGTCGTATTCGGGGCGCGGATAATCCTCCTCCTTCTTGATATTCTTCTCGAATTTCGGTGCGGGACCCACAGGTTTTTTCTTACACGTCGCGACAGCTACAGTAAGCGTGTGGAGAGAGAGGATCAGCCACAGAAGACACTCCCAAGAGAGCATCGGGGAGTCGACCAGCCGAGAAAACGGGAAGTGGGATAAGTATGATTTCGCGTAAAATGAAGTATAGTCACACTCTAATTATGTGTCTATTATTTCTACAGTAGCCCGTGAAATTCGCAGGTTACTGTATATTGCCTACTGTACATTTACGGTAAATACGCATTATCGCGTGTTAGAGAATATAGGTACGTAACCAATAAATTTTCGAAAACGAAAGCGGCATTTAAATGCGTTCGTTGCTTTTTCATTTTAGTTGTATTTTTATTTATATTTTTGTTGTATTTTTAGTTGTAAAACATTGCCAACATATTTATTTTGTTTCCAAGGTATATAACACTACGACTTTTAACCCAGAATTTTCTTGAAAATAGGCCCAAAGATTTCTCAAGGCTACAGCCGTCGCTAAAATATTTTTCGCCATTTAAATATTATTTATTTTATTTCAAACATAAAGTTCTCTAAAATCATTTGGAGTTCCTTATTTTTGCCGAGTATTCGTCTTGAATTGCAATATTGGAAAATGTGGGTATGCGTCATCCTAAAGCACCCAGGCTTTTCGATCGTTATTAGAACCAATTATTCAAATAAATGGACCTGTTTCAAACTACATTTTTCCTTACCTTTAGATGATCATTTTCGCGTCACCCCAGGTCATCTTGGCCTTGCCCTCGTTGCCTGGAAACCAATATTGGCAAGCAATTTTCATTTCGAGCGTGAAAGCTAGAATATAGACAATATAAACACTAATGTTTCTCCTCTCTGTCTTTCTAAATTACTGTCATAATTTCCATTTACACAATTTATTGCAGGTGTAATCATGTCGACCCGCAAGATGCAGAAAGTGATGGTTCAGCCCATCAACCTCATCTTCAGATACCTGCAGCAGAGGACACGCATCCAGATCTGGCTCTACGAGGACGTCACCCACCGCATCGAGGGATACATTATCGGTTCGTTTTCCTCAAATCGCACATTTTCTAATTGATCAATTCAGGATTCGACGAGTACATGAACGTCGTTCTGGACGAAGCCGAGGAGCTCAACATGAAGTCGAAGAACCGCAGCAAGCTCGGCCGCATCCTGCTCAAAGGCGACAACATCACCATGATCCACACGGTTTGCGTTAATTCGTTTTCCTCATAAAACCGTGATTTTCCAGGCTCCCAGCACCTAAGCGCACAATCCCTGTTACAACCGGCACTTTTGTGAAGTTTTCATCGTTGTTACGTCGTTGGTTCCAGGATCTCTTCCCCTCTTATGTATTGTCCGTTTCACATACCGAGTAAACTTTCCTGGATACGCCTTTTCTGTTACTTCCAATGGGACTCCATAACTATACCACTAACCATCACAAAACTTTGGTACAATCACTGCTCAGATGCGTTGGTGGTGGTGTGTATTGCTAGCCGTTCCGGTGGCTAGCATCCTGAACACGGGGATGCAGCTGCGGATTGAGGAGTTGTTCGACACGCCCGGACACACGAATAACTGGGCTGTTTTGGTCTGCACATCCAGGTTCGCCGATAAAAGAAGACGTGAAAATGAATGGATTTGAGGTTTTGGTTCAACTACCGCCACGTTTCCAACGTGCTCGCACTTTACCACACCGTGAAACGGTTGGGCATTCCGGACAGGTGAGTTTTTAATATAGGAAAATAATCTAAGGCAATAAAACGAAACAACATTGGATGTAACCTATGAGATGAGAGGAAAAGTTATTGAAAGTGAAAATGTCGATGTAATAAACAAAAATAACAATTATCCACTAAGCTGCAGATATTTCTATCAAAAAAGTCTATTTTCAGTAACATCATCATGATGTTGGCAGAGGACGTGCCGTGCAACTCCCGCAACCCCCGCCCAGGTCAGTTTATTTACAACACGCTTCATTTAATTCTATTCGCATTTAAATCTAGTGACGACGGCCGTACTCGCTGACGATGGTTGAAGTGGCCCTATGTGCACTGACCACGGTCACCGCTCCGTTTCCTGAAACCCGTATTTGTCTTCTTTGGTTGGAGATGGCCTACCCCTGGTCCCCTCTCCCACGTAGCGGTTGTTCTGATCCACTCGCACAACCCTCACCAACTGGGGGTCTTCCTTCTCCACCGTGCTCAACTTCAACTGGTGCATCTGCACCGCCCTTTCAACCACAACCGGCTGAATTCCAAGAGTTTTTGAGGTTCCGAAGGTCAAACTACCTCCTTCTTCGTCTTGCGGTAGAGCACTGCCGAATTGACAGCTTTGATCGTGTGCTTCTCTGCCTTGTAGAAGCGCACTTTGCGCACGGGGACCTGGGAGATACTGTACTCGACGGCCACGTGTTTTCCAAATGAGACGGTGAAGGTGACAGAGTCCCACAGGGGCTGGAGGACCTCTGCCTGGGCAGGGCCTTCCGGAGGCAGCAGAAGACGGGGGGTCGTCGTCTTACGCGGCAACACTCCTTTCTGAAAGAGAACTCTGGTTTAAAGGACTGGCAGTTATTGTAGTTTAATTATTTTCGTTGCGAGACCCTATCCAAAGGAGGATCACCTTGATTTGCTGTTTCGGTGGCATGACGAGTGCTTTGACCGACTCCTCCTTTCCCTTGATGATGAATTGCAAACTGGCCCTTGTGGAGAGGAAGGAAGGCACTGTCTCGTAGCAGAACCGAGGGCATTCCACAGAAGGCACCAACTGCATCAGCCCACTGTGCTTCTGAAGACATATTCCCTTCTTCCCCAATTACAAAGGGAACCTTGGCCTGGACCAGTTGGCAGACTTGCACTGGAGTGGACACCCGGACTCCCGTGAGCTTCACGAGGCGTCCCTTCTGAAGGGGAGCCACACGCAACAGCAGAGGGGAGAACTCGGGGCTTCTGTTGAGCAGACTGACCTAGAAGGATTCTCCATCGGTATTTCTGAAGATGAAAGACCTTCTGCAGTCTGGCGGTCAGTTTCAGGTATTCCCTGACATCTGAGAGGTCGGTCTCGCAGCGAGAAGTGTCCTTCTCCGAAACGAGGTAGCTCCTGCGGCTGCAGCTGCTCCCGGTACTCTGGGTCCCAGTTCTTTGCGACGATCTGGGAAATCTCTGTTTGGGCGATTGGGCTTCTGGAGCTACCTCTCCGTGGACACGTTGTCCTCGGTCGTGCTCAGGTACTCATCGTCGGAACTGGATTCCTCCGCTATGGTAATCTGCTGGGAGGAAATGGTCTGAGGGGGTTCTATAGGAGAGAGAAAGAGACCCACCGTTTTGCCGTTTTCGCTATTAACAGAAGATTTTGAGGTTGAGAAGAAAGATTTGCTTCTGGACATCTTGGAATCACCTTCCTCTATTAGACATTGGTAGAAAATGACCAATCCCAGATCGCGGAGGACGCAGTTTGGCGGAATTTGGGTATTCTAATCACATCGAGGGGATCCTCCTTATAACATTTGAGCAACGGTGTGTGTGTGGCAAGGTTTGTAGGAATTAGCATGCCTGCGCTCTCTCATTTCCCCTTATTTCTCGCCCGTCTCTCGCCATCTCTCGATGGTTGTCTTGAAATTAGCCTATTTTTGTGGCCGACCATTTCCTCGCGGTTAGCCGGCAAACGCGGCTGGCGGTGCCGCAGGCACCCCTTTGCGGCCGTAGGCCGCCTACTAAGCGGCCGAAGGCCGCCTGTTTAAAATTATTTAGTTTCCAGCAAGTTTACTATCAAACAGAAGCTACTGATGTGCTGATACCACACACGCCAGGAGTGTAGGACCGCCGAAGGCGGGCCGTAACTCCTGGTTCTAATTACACACCAAAAGAATTTCCCTCATTCATAAACCTCATAAATCCCTATTCATTGATTTCAGGCACTGTTTACGCCGCTCGCTCCGGAAGCAATCTCTATGGTGTGAATGCTCAAGTGGACTACCGAGGGGAAGAGGTTACGGTAGGTTAGAACCACAGCCCTCTTTTAAAATTAGCGTTCAAGGTGGAGAACTTCATCCGTCTTCTGACTGGCCGCCACGTAGAAGGCACTCCCCGCTCGAAGCGCCTCCTCACCGACCACCAGAGCAACGTCTTGGTCAGTTTCTCGTCGATTTCTAACTTTTACATGTCTTTTAAAGAAAATAAAGGAGTTATTCCAGATTTACTTAACCGGCCACGGGGGAGACAGTTTCCTCAAATTCCAGGACGCCGAAGAATTGACGAATACGGAACTCGCCTACGCCATTGAGACCATGTACGAGTTGAACAGGTATAAATGAGGTATATTGAAGGGAAAATGTGATTTTCAGGTACCACGAGATGGTGCTCATAGCGGACACGTGTCGCAGTGCGTCGATGTACGAGTGGGTGGCCAGTCCGAACGTCCTTTCGACCAGCAGCAGTCTTACGCACCAGGAGAGCTACTCTTACGATGTGGACAACGACATTGGAGTATATGTCATTGACAGGTCAGAGAGAGAGAGGGAGGACGGAAAACGAGCTGTTTAGATACACCCATTTCACAATTTCCTTCATGAACAAGGAGGTTAAGGCCCTTAATTCATCGGCGACTATGCAGGATTACCTCGACTCGTGTCCCCATCACAAATGCATGAGCACCGTAGGTAAGCAGTCATCTTTATTTTAACGGTCAGCAGAATTCGCAGAAAGCTGCCAGTTCCATGTTTTTTACATGACCCATTCCAGTCCTTTAAAAATGCGTTCCAGTCACCAATCTTCCATTTCAGGAGTTCGTACGGACACCTACCCGAAAGACCCTAAACGAGTGCGAGTGACCGACTTCTTCGGATCTGCCCGTATGGTCCGCCACATCACAGAAGACATCGTCCTGGATGGCGAATGGGCTGAGGAAGGGGCCACCGACGCCTAGACCCCACACCAGTTTTAAATCCAACGCGGGTTCTTTTTCTATTTAATGTACCATATCATGTGCAGTTTTATTCAGTAATAAATTACGTAATAATTGCCGGAGGTGGACCCATAGTGGAGATTGTGTGGAATGGAGGAATGGGGCTTAGTTGAGGTCCATGGAATCGTCGTTCATCTGCTCTCGCTTCTTCAGCTTCTCCCTCGTCTGATTCAGATGGGCCATTGCGTTGTCCAGGAGCTTCTGCGTCTAAAAATGGAAATTTCTTTAGAAAAAAGGGGAAACAAACGGTGGAGGTGGATTCGATGTAAGATTCGATGGCGTTCATGCCCTGTGTGGCGTCTCTGTGCATTTCCTTGTCGAAGATCTTCTCGAACTTCTGCACGTGCTTCGTCGTCTCAACCACAAGGCTCTGAAATAGAAAGATTGCCACAAAGCCCTTGTAAAGCGGCCTTAAGGCTGTCAGAAAACCAACCAAATTGGCCTCAATTTGATCGCAAACGGCCAAAAAGTCGTCCATGGTCTTCAGCTGCTCCTCCTGGATGTCCTCCAACTGTTTGCCACTGGAGCCCGCCTGCTTCCGCTCCTTCAGCGAATCTCCGGCGTTGATGTTCATCCTCTGAAACACCCGATTTGCAAGATTCTCTTTTGGCGGCCTTTGGTTGCCAAACAGCGGCCCAATCTAATGTTGAAGCCAAAATCATTGTGGCTGCCATTGAATGGAACAAAACTGACCACAATGGTGTGGCGGAGATCCTTTAGAATGAGGTTTTTAACAAAGGCCGCCGGGTCGGTGACCATGGCCGGCAGAGGCTCAGGAGACGTCGATTCCTTGGGCAACTGAAGGGGTACGGTAACTGAGAGAAATGGAAGGGCTTACGTCAGTGGTGACGGACCAGTTGGAGGCCGATTGGACCACCTGGGCGGGGGTGGAGGGAGCGAGGTTTTGCTGGGTGGAGAGGGGGTTAGGAGTGGATGGGTTGACGGACATGGGCTGTTGGTTGACGGACATAGGGCCTGAAATGATCTCTAAAGTCAGGAATGAGTAGCCTCATTCTTCTGTGATCTCTTTCTGGCACAATGCCAGAGAAAGAGATGGAGAGAGAGAGAGAGAGAGAGAGAGAGAGAGAGAGAGCACTAACCGACAGACTGCGGTCCTCCTGTGGCCTGCGGGACGGACAGAGGTTGCTGCGCCAGATTCACCGAATTGGGTCCTGGAAGATATTCTTAATTCCCAGTTGAGCAAAGTCCTTTCTATCAGTTATTCCCTGGCCCCGTGTCAGTTTTGTTGTTTGCCCCCGTACAAAAAGTCTTCTCTAAAACTGACCAACGTAATCGTTGCTGGCCGACTGCGGTCCTCCAATGGGCTGGACGGAGAGAGGTCCTTGCACGGAGCCAGGGCCCATGTTGTGCTGAGAAAGGGCGCCAACGGACAGGGGATTGCCAACGGCCATGGGAGATTGACCCATATTCATCGCCTGAAATATGGATTTAAATGGCTAAAAAGGGGAGCTACCGGCTGCATTCCCTGCTGAACCATCGGACTCCTCGGCTGAGACTGCTGCTGCTGATTCATCTGAGGTCCCGGCTGGCCCATCATCTAAATAAGGAAATTTTTAGGAATTTTAAAAGGAAATAGAGGATATTTTTAAATAAACACAATCGATTTTAGCAAGTAAAATAACTTTGGAGGCCTCGAAAAGCGAAAATTTGGCGCGAACGCCGGGTAATTAAGATTGGTGCCGTTCCCACGGCCCAGACCAAAGGTCCGAGTGGTTCGATTGGCAAACCCAGCCTTTCCCATAAATTGGCAAATGCCAAAAATGGCAATACAACTAGCCTGTTGCTGCATGTTGTGTTGCTGTTGCTGTTGCTGCTGTTGGTACTGCTGCATTCCTCCTTGCATTCCATAGCCCTGAGGTTGATAGGTAAGGGGGTCCGAGGGGACGGACTCGTCCTCGCTGCTGCTCATCCTCAACTAACCTGCTGCATTCCCTGTTGTTGCTGTTGTTGTTGCATTTGGGCGCGCATCATCTGCTGCTGGTAGAGCATCTAAAATTCAGACTACAGGCTACAAAATAGGGAAAATCACCTGTTGCTGGGGATTCTGTCCTCCTTGGCCTTGGGGGTAGCCTCCGCTTCCTTGTCCCGACATTTCTCTGAAGAAGAAAATATTATTTTCCGCTTTTGAATGTGGCTTTAAAATTCGAACAAAGCAAACAACAGCCAATTAATTGGACAAAGGAATCCTCAAAAAATAATAAATTAAATGGCTGCAACAAGGGAATCAATAATGGTCCTTGCACGGAGCATGGGAATCCACTGTCCTAGTAGTTTTTCGATCGATACGAATTTTCCATATATGTTGGAATTCAAGTTATGAAACTGAGGCCAATCGGATTTTTGCGATCTCGCCGTGGTGGGATCTTTCAGGAATAGAAAGTGTAATATGGAGAAAAGCAACCAATAAACAAGGATTCAACAAATATTGCACGATTTATTACACAATGTCATCATATTTGCATATAGTAACGATTAAAAGCTCTCTTACTCTCAGGGTAAATGAACTAGCAACCCAACTATGCAATGATTTAAGGCCAAAAAACGATGAGCGGGTATTCTCGATGCTAAGAAAGAGACACGAATATGGCAGCACAAGTGAATGCGGATCGAAAGAGGGAAAGCGAGTGAAGGAGAAACTTCGAAGAGAAGACGGTCAGATGGAGTTCATCGAACGAGACGGCCGAATCCGCTGAGCCACCGAGTCCAAAGCGCCGAAGAGTGACTCAGTCCAGCCCTGAAATGAGACGTTTAAAGGGGAAAAGGGGCAGATTGTTGACTTTTGCAAAGAACAACAATCACTGCCAGTTGATGTTTTAGTAACAAATGAGGGCTTCTGAGAGGTCTCGTCTCCAAAGGATGAATCTTTGTGAAAACTCTCGCTCTGGCCCTCAGAAGTCTCCCATTGATTACCGGCCACAGTCGGCCCTTGTGTTAGTCCCCCGTCCCCAGAAATGTTAGTGAGAAGCAAGGGAAAAGAAGAAAACCTTGCCGAGTAGCGCCGGCGGCTGCGCACTGCGTCCAGAATGCGCGTCGAGCACCTTCTGGTATCGCAGTTTGCAGGCCGCCTCGATGGTCTTCGCCATGGCAGCCGCAGAAGGCTCCACGTGGAAGACGTAGCACATGTAATTCTCAGAAGAAGTGTGCATTATGAAGGCGCAGTGTCTGAAATCAATTAGAATTTAAGATGCAAAAGAGGGCGATACTTGATGTCTCGGCCGATGCCGAGGAAGGAGAGGTAGCGGACACGGCACTGGGCGATCTGGTTGCCGTTCACTTCGTTGATTGTGATGGTCGAAGGGGCGATGGCCACATCCGATAGGATCCACCGCTCCGGACGAACCTGCAATAACCAAATCAGTTATGGACTATCATTAGCATCATGCGCTTCCCGTGGCCAAACTAACCTGTGAGACCAATCTGTCGACAGCTTCGTTGAGAATCTCAATTCCGGTGGCTTTGGGCACCTGGGTGACTCCCAGGAAGTGGCATCTGATCACTTTCTTCGGTTCCTCAATCGGCGTAGAGAGATTTTCCGAGGCTGAAAACAGAATTCCATAATTTACAATGGAAATTGAAGAAGAAGCCTGCAACTCACTTCTGACGAGGCGGCGTTCGGGGGCGTCGATGGCAGCCAAACTGCTGGGACGCCTGTGGACCATCAACCGACGGCAGATGTCTCTGAAATGGATCAGTTAGGCTCATACCAAGACATCGGCTACCAGCAGATACCGCTTTTGGTAACCAAAGGCCGCTTGGACCGCTTTTTATACCAAAAGAGAAGAAAAAGAGACTGTACCTGAGGGTGTTGGCGATGGTTTTGGCTGGGGTATCACAGCGGAAGACGTGGCACATGAAGCGTCTGGAGCCACGGTCCCTAGCCACGTAGGCAAAGTCTCTGGAAAGAGCAGATTAGCCTCGCAATATCTATAATTAGACTGAACCAAATCACAACCACTTCACAACGGGATCTCACCTGTCTCTGAAGAGAATTTCACAAATAGATAGTTAACCTTATAATTCCACCCAACCAACCTTCCGTTGTCCCTTCCCACTCCCCATACTCGGATCTGCTGGATCTTCTCCGCGTGGATGACCGTCATTGAGTCCGGGTCGAGGAGCGTCAGTTCGTTGTCGTCGAGTTCCATTATGAGCTCCCTTCCATCTCCCCATTTGCTTACGTTATCCATCACGTCATGACGACCGGTGGAAAGATCTACGATGGCGCTGAATACGGTAGTTAATTAGAATTTAGGAAGGGAAGGGTACCGGTTGACGGCACGGGAACTGCGCTCGGCGGTCAGTTCCTCCTCGGCGATTTCAGTCCATCCAAGTGAGCGGACCAAGAAGCGGAAAGGCTGGAAACAATATGTTATTGTAGTCTACAGAATCTACAGTAATCTATCCTAAGGGAATTGAAACTACCGTACCTTTCCGAATTCCTGTTCCCCATCGCTCTCCTCCTCATTCTCAATCCTCCTCCTGGTCGTCGTCTGCTTGAATGCGTGTTCCTCAATCACCGGTTGTTGAGGCGGCAGTTGAATCACCTGCGGCGGTGGCTCCGGTGCATCCGCCTGAGTTCCTATGCTCTGAAAACAACGTTCTAGATGCTGATGAGGAGGGTGGGTCTATGTGGTTACAGACACTCACGTAGCCTGTTTTAGTGTACACGGGTGCGGGTGGAGGGGAGGGCCTTCTCGGAGGGGTTAGGGCTCGCTAAACAACACAAGGTTATGGGTGCTATATGCAAATCACAAAGGGTTCTAAGGGAAATGAGGGGAAACGTACCGGGGGCTCTCTTTGGATGGTGCCGCTGTCAACGTGCCAATAGTAGGAGAAACCAGAGGGATCTGAAGAGAATACGGTAAGATCTCTCTCACTCTCTCTCTCTCTCTCTCCCTCTCTAACCTTGATGTTTCTCCCAGCCTTCAGGCAGCGGTTCATCGAAAATCTCCGGTGGCGGTGGTGGCGGGAGAGGTTGTCTCTGTGGGCGACTGTATTGGCTCTCAAAAGCCACCCCAGAATCCCCTGATTCCGGGGAAAGCACTGTCTCAACCACCTGAATTACAAAAGTGAGTGCTTTATTCAAAATACCCTACCTCTTCTTCGTCGATGACGTAGTCAGTGGGTGGGGGTCTGCGTGGAGGAGATTCGGCCTCTCTCCGCTGCTGAAAAGAGATATCTCCAGGAGAAAAGAGACAAGCCGGTACCTGATCTAGTTGCCAGTAGAATGAGTATGGGTCCCTGTGCTCCGTCATGATGGTCGTGTCTCCCTGCTGCCGTACGCGTACATTGTCCATTCGGGATGCGCCATCGCGCGAGGCCGCGTCGATGGCCGCCAACGACTGGCGGAAGTCCTTCGAGGAATAGTCTACAGCCATTCGGTTACGCTCGTAGTCTAAAACACAGGAATTGTGGGGGAAGGATCATGTTGACCTGCTAATAGCCAAATCGTCGATGTTACTTTGGCAGCGAGTATAATATGCGATTAAATACATTTTTTGTGGCATTTTGTTTTTGAATGAATTTCAATATAGATTTCAGTGACAATTTGGGGGTAATTGTCTAGGTAACTGCATAACAGCCTAATTTCCCATATCGTTTCTATTTTGGGCGTAATTAGGACAAAAGATGGGTCATTTGTGTCGTGGCCTCTAAAATACGCGTACCATAAACGTTGGGGTCATAGGTGACGCGTCGCTGCTCGCGATGTCCCCGGTGGTCGACGTATTCCTCCTCTTCCTCTTCGAAGAGTTCCTCCGAGCGGTGAAGCGCGTATTCACGGCCTCCTTCCTGAAAACCTCTTTAGTCCTTTAAATTCTTTGTAAAATGATGGCATTATATTCATAATTTAGGGAAGAAGAGGAAGCGTTGAATGGCAGAGGACGGCCGCTTGTCGACTAATTCAACAAAGAATGCGGCGCGCGGATAAGAGGCTCGGAACCAGCCCGCGCGCGCCGTAAGACGCGATGGCAACCACACGCAATCTTCCGGAAAACCAGGGATTGATTGTTGGGGAAGGGGATAGAATGGTCACTTCTTGGTCCTGATACGGTGATCCATTCACATCTTCAAAGTCTTCGGATCGTTATGAAAGATGAAAAAAGACGCCCCAAATGACAGATTGAACCACTTTTTTTCCTAGCGTGAAGACCAGTTGAAGGATTAGTCAGTATTTTTCTCGGGTAACAACAGAAACCACGAATCAGCACGTATATCAAAGGATGGCAATTGACCTACATCAAGCATGGCAAAATTGGGGGTGGGGACAAGAGAATTGAAAGGCGGGCCAGCTCTCGGTCGTCCTTACAACAGGACTCTAAGGACTCGTCGGGCCTGTCCGAGACACCTGGTGGATCGGGCCCTGGGCCATACTTGACTTTTTTTTTATGGATCGGCCAAAAATGCTTTACACCGTTAATATCAAAGGTCTCCGCAGGAGACGCCCGCGTGCTTTTCAAAACGTATTTATAGACAGGGAGAAAGAGAGAGAGAGAGAGAAAGAGAGAGAGAGAGAGAGAGAGAGAGAGAGAGAAAGAGAGAGAGAGAGATTAGGATAGAAAAAACCACATGAAAGTTCAACTTTTTTTCCAATTATCAATATTTGAAGGCAATATTTGAGGTATTTTCGTGCCTTTTCGAGGCTGAATTAAAATTAAAATTCGAATACTGTGAATAAGCAAAATTCGCAGAGGAAGTGACCTGAATTGGATTTGCGGGATTTCGGCGGAGTTTCCCTGGTAGAATATCGATTTCCCCTCGGCCAGGGAACAAACACGGCAGCCTCGCGGCATTGGAGTCAATTAGGGAGTTCACCCCGTAATCTCCTTTCTAAGACCCATGTCTTCTGAGTTTCAGAAGGATTCTCCTGGGTCAGAAGGCTTCTGAAGCCCTTTGAGCCCAGGCGATCGATGTATGTGTCGATCCATCGCACACATGATATGTTGACATTTGCGCTAATTCCACCGCCTTCAGGCACTCACCGCCACTTTGTGTGTTTGGAGGAAAGAGAGCTGAAAAGGAGAGTTGTCGAATAGGGGCGCAGGGAGACTGATGACTCTTCTGGCAGCCACGGCGATGAATAAGCGAGCCAAGTTAAATGAACACCGTCATTCGTTCATTTCGCTGCAGGGAAAGGGACGGCTGCACAAATAGGGCAATGGACAAATGACTTTAAACGGGGTATTTAAAGGAATGGGCAAACCAGCCCATCAGGTGTTAGCGGGACTTTGGCTTTTAAATGCGGGTATCCTTTTTTTGGCAAGAAAAGGTCCCTATGGGAATGGGTACTTGCGATCAAACAAAGATCTCTCGAAAAACGACTGAAATGGCTCTTAGCCCAAAAAACTTATTTGGGAACCCAACTACCGTCAAAATGCCACAATAAGGGCCAAAACACAGCGACCATAAGGTCACAGGGTAATAGCAACAAGGAGTTAAACAGTAGTTATAGCTATTTAGAAGGGCCACGGCGGGTACAAAAGAAAGTTTTAATAATAAATTAGATGGAAAATAGAAAAGTGGAAGAGACATCAGGTGGAGGGAATGAGTGAGAGAGAGAGAGAGAGAGAGAGAGAGAGAGAGAGAGAGAGAGAGAGAGAGAGAGAAAGATCCCACCTGAATCCTGTCATCAGTGACAAAGTTGATGGATGCTTCGTCGGATCCTTGGCTAATGTCTCTGGCGAGGTGTCGTGCGTGGAATTCGCTCCTTCCGGCCCTCTGGCCGGCGAACGTCTCGGCGACCCGTACGCGGCCGCCCTCTCCCATCATATGTCGCCTTTCACCGCCCGCCCCACAGGCAAACAATCCCAGTTTCTCTGCGACACCGCCGGCGGTAATCGCAATCCGTGAACTTCGCGTTGCTCAGCCGCGAGAGAGGCACGCGGTTGGCAAACAGTATCTACGGGACTGGAACTCTTCCGGGCTACAAACACGGCGCTTAACACGGGCGCTAAACAACCGCTGCCGAAGAGACGCCGGTTCGTCAGGGGAAAGGAATGGTGTTTGGCAGGGAGTTAGAGACAGAGAGGGGGATGGAGAGAGAGAGAGAGAGAGAGAGATACTAAGCCTTCAGAGTCTTCTCTCCACATGATGTGATAACATATGGCCAGCCATATTCCTGCCGTGGCCGTCTTTGAACACGAAAAGCTGTCTCATGTCGCTCAATCAACCATAGCAACGGTCCGGGTCAGAAATTTTGAAAACGGCCGGCCCGAGCCAGCCCGTGCTATACACTTCGACTGTGATTGTAATTAGTGAACTGCAATGATAGTTTGGCGTGGCGGTCCAAGAATTCAAGCCAACCGGCTGCCCCTCGATTGAAACCATTCAGCTGTTCGAACTTTCTCTGTTAAAGAACGTTCTCTGTGGAACTAAGTTGTTTAAATGTAAAACACAGTCTTTCAAAACTGAAACACAGTCCTTTATAACCCCTTTTTAGTCATTTGTCAAATAAAACCTCACATTTTCTCCGAAGACAGCGGTTCCGCAGAGATCATCGCCGGTCGCTAGATGACGCCCTTTTCTGAGAAAACTGAAATTAAAAATATTAAAAATATATTAAACGATTGGCGAATAAATAAAAATCGATATCTGAAAGAAGAATTTTTTTAAAAATTTAAACCGAAATTCAAAAAGTGAACTGGAGCGCGATTACTGCAGCCTCTATAAAGTTGGGTTTATAACACGTGTAGTTCTTATCTAAGCCTTATCTTTACTTAATTCCTACCGTTTCTTTCTTTTTTTATATTGCATTTACTTAAATACATCAATTTCCTTTAGATGTATCACATCGACTTGGTGGTAAATTGCCTGATTAGCGCCTTAGGCGGCTATGTCTGCTTCAACCTGATCAGCTCCTACATTCCTATCTTCATTCAGAGGCAAATGGCCGGTAGGGATCTTTGTAAGGTTAGTTATTGCTGATTTTCGCAAAATTCGACATTTATTCTTGTTGGATTGACCGAAATGTCGGGTGAATTAGTGCCAGCCGGCTGGTACTTAAACTTCTTGGTAAAAGTTTAATTTTGTAATTAAAGGTGAGCAGAGCTCCGGTTCCCGAGCCGATGGGGGTGATATGTGCCGCCGTTTACCTCATTGTGATGTTCGTCTTCATTCCAATCCCGTTTCTACCCTGGATTCTTGGATCCGAGTATGCTTTTATTTCTTGTTTTTACAATGTTGGGTGGGTTCTGACGGCCTTAAGCTGCTCCATTCAATTTAATAACTTTTTTTTTCTTTTAGAGAAACATTCCCGTATGCAAAATTCCTGGAGCTGCTCTCCGGCCTCCTCTCCATCTGCACTGCCATCCTCCTAGGCTTCGCCGACGACGTGTTGGACCTCAAATGGCGTCATAAACTCCTCTTCCCCACCCTCTCCTCCCTCCCCCTCCTCATGGTCTACTACGTCTCAGGTTCGTTGTCTTAATGGACTAAATAATACCTACCGTAGGCAGTTCCACTACCGTAGTCGTCCCCGGAATCGCGCGTTCCCTCTTCGCCCAGGTGGTTCCTCCCTCCCTCTTCATCCTCCCATCAGCCATCAACATCTCCTACCTTTACTACGTCTTCATGGGCATGGTGGTCATCTTCTGCACCAATGCTATTAACATTGTAGCAGGTTTACTTCACTCTTTCCTTGTTTATATGCAAATGTTCTAGGAATCAACGGCATTGAGAGTGGACAATCGATCGTAGTGGCTTTGAGCATCGCAGTTTTCAATGTGGTGCAGCTGTGGCGACTGGAGGCTTGGGAACACTGCATTTCACTCTATTTCCTCATTCCTTTCATTGTCTGCTCATCCGTTCTTTTCTATTACAACAAGGTAAAAAAGGGAATCCGGACAACCTCAGGCCGCCTTCAACCGCCCAATTTCCCTCTTTTTTCAGTACCCCGCCCGTGTGTTCGTCGGGGACACCTACTGCTACTGGGCTGGTATGACGCTGGCCGTGGTCTCCATCCTCGGCCACTTCAGCAAGACCCTCATCATCTTCCTCATCCCACAAGTCGTCAATTTCGTATATTCTATCCCTCAGCTCTTCCACTGGGTGCCCTGTCCCCGCCACAGACTCCCGAAATTCGACCCCGAATCGGATACGGTACTTTTCCTTCTCCATTCGGTCTTTTAAAGTTTAATTTCAGCTTGGAATGAGCATGGCCGAGTTCAAGGCCTCCGAACTGCGGCCGCTGGGTAAACTGGCGCTGGCCGTCTTCCGAGCGGTGGGATTCCTCCACAGGAGAGACTTTGAAAAGGACGGAGAACAGTGAGTTATACAAGAATCCAAATGTCAATCGCCTATTTCAGATGGGTGGAGATCAACAACCTGACGATTCTCAACCTGGCTCTGTTGTGGAGGGGAAGGATGCACGAGAAGACATTGACCAACACCCTTCTGACGGCGCAATTCGCCTTCTCCGCCCTCGCCTTCTTCATCAGATTCTATCTGGCGGGGCTGGTCTACGATGTAGTACAGTAACCCGTTCTGCAGCTGATATTGAAGATGTTCCACAGCATTTACGTGTAAAATAAGCTTTCGAATTTAGATGTTATTGTTGTAATTAAATGTTTCGGGTTTAATTGTCTCTGTTTGTCAGGAATCCACACGTACACACAACATAAGTGAAGATGTTTATTGACGCCACAAGTCTAATTGTTCGTGTGTAACTCAAATCGATGCCTCTGCGTCGCTGTCGTCGTTGTAGTTTACGTAAACGGCAGGCAGGCCTCTCATCGCATTTCTCACGTCCAGGACACGAGTTGCCTCGGATTCCAGAGAAGCAGCCTTAATTACAAATCTAATGCATACAAATGAAGAGAATTACCTGTTGGCTGAGGTTGCGTAGGTTGTTAACTGTGGCGTATTGCATGGTGCAGAGGTCAGCGATGTAGGATTCATGGGTCATGTTGCGTTTTTCCAGTTCACGAGAGAGATTGGCGAACTGAAGTATTTTGTCTCTCTCTCTCCTCTCTCTCTCCCTATCTCTCCCTCTCTCTCCCTCTGTCTCTTTCTCTGCCTACCTCCTCCGCCCTAATCTTGTTGATGTGTTGCTGTGCCCCCAGTTGTCCATTGGCCTCCTCCATCTGCTGTCTTATGGCATCCAAATCCTCCTGCAGTTCCCTCCTCATCCGATCGCTCTTCGCCCGTCCCTTCCTCTCATTCTCCAATTCCTCCTCCAATTCCCCAATTCTATCGATCAGTCTCCTCAGATTGTGCTGCAGTTTGGCTATCAGATTGGCATCGTGGGCTGCACGCAGCTTCAACTCTCCAATGTCCTCCTCTCGTCTGAATCAATTTAGCGTCCTTAATGCCTTAAGAAAACAAACCTCTTGCAGTCCAGATCAGTGGTATGCTTGTCTCTTGTGATTAGTTCTAGCTGATTTCTCACAGTCTTCAACTGCTGCTCCAGCTTCTTGTTCACCTTGATCAGATCGTCTTTGGCACGAACTTCAGCTATTAGTTTGTCTTCAACCGCTTCAAGGTCATCTCTCATTTGGACGCGCTGCTCTTCAGCTCTTAAATTGCATTCTTTCTGTGTGTATGTGTGTGTAAGTGAGTGAATGTAAGAGAGAGAGTGTGTGTGTTTGTGTTTCAATGTCTGACCTGTCAAACTTGTCCTGCAGAATGTCCAGTCGATCCATGAGTTCCGCATTGGCCAACTCCTAAACCACATCACTCCATTTTCCCTTCTCTTCCCAACCTGTGTCTTCCTGGTGTGGATCAACTTCTCATTCTCCGCCCTGAACTTGTCCAACTCAATGCTGAGCTTGGCCATCTCCGTCTCCGTCCGCTTCCTCTCAGCCTCGGCTTCCATCTCAAGGCGTTTCTCCTGCAATCAGTCACATAACTATATCACTCTTACAGTAATCTGATAGTTGAATTTAAAATTCAAGTCTGAACCTCCATAGCTGGGGAAAGTTGGATAGCAGAGGCGGACATCGATCGCTGCTGGCTTGGGAGAGATGTGTTTGATCAGAGCCCTCGATGCCTGCTCGAGAAAAAGCGAGAACACTGCGCAGAGCAGTCGGCAGATCACTTGGATGCCACCCACCACTCAGGTTACTGATTTTCAAAGTTACGATTAGAAGAATAGTCGAGGTTGGTCCTTACACACATCTCTTTGAATATTAAAGCGAACTATATTATAAAAACCGTATAAAACGTTTATTTTGCATTTTTCAAACGATTTTCCTATTCACTTCATTTTGCTGTAAATTAGTAATGGCGCGCGGCTACATATCATCGATTAATCGCCGGCCAGTTGTAATAATTTAATTTAATGCCTATTTCATTGTTTTTTGTTGTTGTTTATTTAGGGAAATTTTTTATTTAACCACCAATTGCAATTTATTCACAAACGAAATAGTTTGGCAAAGTTTGGATCAGCGGCGAACGGTCGCGTGTGCCGCACCCTTTAAAGGGACCATCAGCCTCCTTTTTGAAATGAGAATGATCCATATGCTAATTCACTCTTTTCAATTGAAATAATTTTTTCCAACACCGCTCCAAGCAACGTTTTTTCACAAATAGGCTGATTAGCATAGGATTAGCTTTGCTTTTGGAAAGGAGGCTGATGGTCCCTTTAAATTTCGCGTTAACCGCTTCTTTACTTCAAATATCACGATTTCAAACTCAGCATTTTAACGGAAGAATTGCTTGTTTCTCACCTTTTCACTCCATTCCTTCCTCTCCTTGCCCATCTCCTTCTCCAACTCCCTGAGAGCCTTGGAGGCCTCGTCTCCCTTGTCTCCCTCGCTCTTCAGCTGCTTGTTCAGCTCCTCTATCTCCTCATTCCTCTTCTTCATCAACATCCTCTCTCGATCTAAAGCGGCCTTGGCCTCGTCCAATTCGTCCTCCCTCTTCCTCAATTCATCCGCCACTCTCTTTCTTTCCTTTTCTTCTTCCTCCGAGATTTTCTGCAGTTCTTTGAGACGTTTCTCCATTGCTTCGACTTCTGCGTTGGATTTCATTCCTTTGAGCATTGGCTTCAGACGACTGAAGAGTCTGAACCACGGCCAACTGCGAAGTCTCAGCCACTGGCGGATGTTCTCGTGGAGGAGGACTAGGGCGTCGTCTTGCTGAAGACGACGTTGGTAGTCACACTAAAAAGAGGATGCTTTTTGATTGGATTACTGATTTACAATGGCTAGATGCTGGCGACAGGCACATTGGAGTTTGATGACCATCTTGGCAATGGCTTCGTCACGAAGCTCCTCCATCTTGGCTAGGATTCCAGCGCGGAAGAAGACCTGGAAATAGAAGTGACTCACTCATCACTGACTCACTGACTCACTCACTCACTCACTCATTCACTCTCTCACTCTCACTTCACTATCTTACCTTAGTGGCTCCCAACTTGTAGTTATCCTCCTTCAACTTTCCATCGCCCGTCAACTTCTCCAAAACCTTCTTGGAAGCCTCTCCAGGATCTCCTCCACTCGCCTCATCCGCAGCCAGAATGGCATATCGGAATCGGAAGTCGCCGTGAGTCATTCTGTTGGGGAATCCCTTCCTGCAGATGCGGATTCCCTCCAACACTCCATTGCAGGTGAGCTGATTCAGAACCAGCGGAGCATTCACCAATCCACTCTGTTTCTTCTCATTTGGAATGATGCAGCGGATGAAGTGGGGATGTGTGGAGTGGAGCATAGTCATCAGACTACTCAGCGATTCCCTGTACATGGTTGAGACTGTGAGGAAGGAGGCCGATTTTCCCTTCTTCTTTCCTCCAGCTCCTCCCTTTCCTAAACAAGCAATCTCCATTTTGTTTCTTCTACTTTGGCCCTGCAGCGAAAATTCCAAGAAATCCTACCTCTGGCGTTCTGTTCCTCCCTGTCCAATTCAGTCTGGTAATCCTCCCAAATTTTGAAGAGCATACTTTCCTTATCCGTCGTTTTCAACACAGCCACTGCCGAATCATTCAATGGATCCTAAATTCAAATCAACTTTTCAAAGATTTCAAAGTTTCAAACTTTATTTTTGTCCAACCATTGCTCGGCATTGTAACGGACAGTTCCAGCGTAATGCACAATTGCGAAATGGGCCTCTGCCTGTTTTCCCTTGGGAGGTCTGGCCTGAAGACGAACAGTGTTTTATTTATGTGGGGAAATAACATACCTTCTGGAAGTTGGGATGTTTTCCGAGATGTTGGTTGGTCAATTTGTCAACGAAGGTCATATCGGAGGCTTTGGGGACAATGCATTCTTCATCCAGCATTGATATTATTCCAAGAGGCTGAAATAGCAGTAGAGATGAACAGTGAGTGAGCCAGAGAGAAACAAAGTGAGCTAGAGAGAGAGAGAGAGAGAGAGAGAGAGCGAGAGAGCGAGAGAGAGAGAGAGAGAGAGAGAGAGAGAGCGAGCGAGAGCGAGTGTGAACGGGAAAGAGTGGAGAGAAAGAGAGAGGCAGAATATCTCACTTTCTCAATCAGTTCGATGCAGGACTGTAGATCTAGACCAAAATCGATGAAAGTCCACTGAATTCCCTCCCTGGCATATTCCTCAAATTTTCAGATTTTGAATGTTCCCTTTTGAAAGTACCTCCTGTTCCAAAACAAACATGTGATGGTTGAAAAACTGTTGCAGCTTCTCGTTGACGAAGTTGATCCACAGTTGTTCAAAGGAGTTTCTCTGAGATTGCATTTCATCTCTCTCTCTCTCTCTCTCTCTCTCTCTCTCTCTCTCTCTCTCTCTCCGACTCACATCGAAGATCTCAAACCCAGCAATATCCAAGACTCCAATGTAATGCGCCGAGTCTTTGATATTGGCCCTGAGGGTCTCATTGACCCTAGAAATCAGCCAAGTGAAGACACGGGCATAAACTGCCTTCGCCAGTGCTCCCACCGCCCAGTCGACCTAAACTTCTTCTCTTGAGAAGTCATCGGCTTCATAACCTACCTGTTGGAGATTCTGGCCCTTGACCACCCACTCCGTTCCAACTTTGATCTTTGGGTGAGTGAGGGCTTGGAGGAAAGCATCGGCCGACACTCCAACCAATTTGGCGGCCTTTTCCGGATCTAAATCTATGATGAACATGAGAATTCTGGAAACTACCGATCATTCCATCGACCTCCGCCTGTTCCTCCCTGGGCTTCTGCTTGAAGCGGAAGTTTCCCATGTGCATTATGGCTGCACAGGCCTTGTACAGATCGTTTTTCTCTCTTTCTGAGAATGACATCACGTCGAAAGCATTCTGAAAATTCAAAACTACAATATGTTTAAGCATAAAGAGACAATAAAAGCTGCATTTAGGAGAAATAAATCTTACGTCGGTGATCCTCCACTCCTCTCGGTCGTCCATTCCAGGTACTGTAATCTCCGCCTGAGAAACGAAATTGTACTTGTGGATGTCTTCCTCCAACTGATAGCGGTCTGAAAATCCAATTTCTCTTTTTATTGACTGCCTAACCTCTGAGCTTCTTCTGAGTCATGATTTGGTAGAAGATGTGGTAAGACCGTTCTCCAGGAGCCTGCTTGATCACACGAGACTTTTCCAGAAGATCTAAGCGTTTGGGGTAACAAACAGTCGTTACAACACTCACAGTGCTCAATATCTCCTCCAACCAGCTTTCCCTTCTTATCAAAATGAATTCTGATGAACTTTCCATAGCGAGAAGAGTTGTAATTCCTGACAGTCGCTCCATTTCCAAAGGCCTCAATGGCCGGATTGGCTTGAACCACCTGATCCTCCAGAGAATTACCCTGAAACACCCAAACTAAGTGAGAAACCAAATCAAGGGAAAAGAAGGGAATGGGTTGTTTGTTAGAAATAGAAGAGTCAGAAAGTCAAGGATAAATCGCACTCCGAGGCCTTCGAAGCGTACAGCCTTCTTCTTCTCCTTGTTTCCACTTCCTCCGATTGTGGCAAAGTAGGCGATGACCTTCTTCGTGTTTTCTGTCTTGCCAGCACCCGACTCTCCGGTGATGAGCATTGATTGGTTTTCATGGTCTGAAAGAGGGAAATTAGAGAGAGAGAGAGAGAGAGAGAGAGAGAGAGAGAGAGAGAGAGAAAGAGAAAGAGAAAGAGAAAGAGAAAGAGAAAGAGAGAGAGAAAGAGAAAGAGAAAGAGAAAGAGAAAGAGAAAGAGAAAGAGAAAGAGAAAGAGAAAGAGAAAGAGAAAGAGAAAGAGAAAGAGAAAGAGAAAGAGAAAGAGAAAGAGAAAGAGAAAGAGAAAGAGAAAGAGAAAGAAAAAGAAAAAGAAAAAGAGAAAGAGAAAGAGAAAGAGAAAGAGAAAGAGAAAGAGAGAGAAAGAGAGAGAGAAAGAGAGAGAAAGAGAGAGAGAGAGAGAGAGAGAGAAAGAAAGAAAGAAAGAAAGAAAGAGAGAGAGAGAGAGAGAGAGAGAGAGAGAGCACCGACCATTCATCATGTTCCTGAAGGCCTCATCCGACACAGCGAACAAGTGAGGAGGCATTTCAGATCTCCTCTTTCCTACGTACATGGCAGCTACCGTATCCGTATAAATCGGAAGCATCTTGTAAGGATTGATGAATACACAGAAAAGTCCAGAATATGTCTAAACAATGGCATTCGGCTGCTTAGCTGAGTATCATACGTAGATCATCATGGAGTAGTACCGCTGGCGCAGATTATGCAAAACGGAAGCCTCATTCAAGAATGTGAGATTCGACATATCCTCCGTCTTCTCAAACTTAGCTGGGTTGATCTCCTGGCATTCCTCTTTTGTGAGCTTCTTCTGAAAATCTACAGTATGCCTTTCTTTGATTACAGTGTACCATAGTGCCATCTGGCATAGACAGAGAATAGTTGTTGCCCTCCTGCACGGCAATTGGAGCCGCGACAAACCCTTCCTAAAGCCAAAACAGTTTAATGTTTAAAGTGTGGCCACCTGGGGATCTGGAACCCATGCGTGTGTTTTGTTGTCGAATTTACGGGCGGCTTGCTCCTGAAAATGTATGTTAGAATTCATTCAGAGAAGGGAAATGAATTTCCCAGTTGTGGCTTTGATAAATCGATCGATTGAAGCAAGAGTGTTATCAATCGATTGAACATGTGCGTTCAATCGATACTGACGTGAAGTTTTTGGTACCGGACCGTTGCAAAATTATCTCTGCCTTCCCCTTCTTCAACTCTCTGTCAGATGTAAAAATAGAGAGATATCGAGAGAGAGAGAGAGAGAGAGAGTGAGAGAGTGCAGTATATGGGCGTCTCTCTTTAGATTTTGACTGGTGCAATTGAGAGGCATTTCCCCTTTCCTCTAAGCGACCTGTAGTTGTTCATCCGGTGGCAGTCGTAGGAATCGCCACCCAGGGTCCATCATATAGTCGACGAGGGAGGCCATGGCGCTGGTTGAGCACTGGATCCGCCGCCTCCGGATCCGCACTGTTTACACAAATCGCGTGCCACCGTCTTGTAGATACTTGAAATGCCGACTTACAGCCACCGACGCTTTAGGAACAAGGCGGGGCTTCAGGAGAAGGAGAAACGGGAGAGGCTTCTGAAGAGATGGAGGGACCATTCCCTGGCAAGAAGTTTTCAACTCCCTCTGATTGTTGATTGAATCAACGTTTCAGGAGACGTTTCTATTTTGATCCCGATTATTACTGATGTATGTTACTAGAAATGTTAAATGTAGGATTGTTTTGGAGTTTTCTCCTCTTTTTCTCCGAATCCAACATGCGAGCAAATAAATGTAGAGAGCAGCGCAAAGTTGCTACGGTCACCCTTGCCGCCCTGGCGCACGGCCAAAGGGCGGGGAATTGGGGGAAAATAATGGGAAAAGTAGAATTTGATGATAATAATAATAATAGAGAGAGAGAAAGAGAAAAAGAGAAAAAGAGAAAAAGAGAAAAAGAGAAAAAGAGAAAAAGAAAAAGAGAAAAAGAGAAAAAGAGAAAGAGAAAGTGAAAGAAAAAGGGAAAGTGAAAGAAAAAGTGAAAGAGAAAGAAAAAGAGAAAGAGAAAAAGAAAGAGAAAGAGAAAGAGAAAGAGAAAGAGAAAGAGAAAGAGAAAGAGAAAGAGAAAGAGAAAGAGAAAGAGAAAGAGAAAGAGAAAGAGAAAGAGAAAGAGAAAGAGAAAGAGAAAGAGAAAGAGAAAGAGAAAGAGAAAGAGAAAGAGAAAGAGAAAGAGAATGAGAAAGAGAAAGAGAAAGAGAAAGAGAAAGAGAATGAGAAAGAGAAAGTGGAGAGGGAGAGAGAGATGGAGGTTGAGAGATGAAGAGAGACAGATACAAATAAATTTTGAGGGAAAGAGGAGACAGACAGAAAGAGGGATAGAGCTCTATTTGGCTTCTTAGTTTTGTTCCCAAATCTAAAACTTTAGAACTTGGGACCCTGGTCGAATGTAAAAGAGAAGATCCGCCTAAGAAAACCGCCCGATCGGGCAACACACAAGATGCTATTTTCTAATAATCCTACAATCTATTTTGAGGCATTTATTCTCCAGACCCAGTTTATTAATCCTTAAAAAGATGAATTTCCATAAATTCACGAATTTCCATCATTATGCCTTATCAACCACATTTTTAATTTGGCGCGCAACTGCGTACTTTTGCAGTTTGTTGTTTCATCTTGCAGACTTGTTTATTGATCTTGTTTGTCGAACAAAGTGTGTTTTTATTTATAGGAGTTCACCTATGAATAAAACAAAAAACATACGGCCACATTTCATATGTAAACTGTAAATTTAAGCTCTCTTTTAACCTTATTTACAAATAACTGCGTTTCCTTATAAGATTCGGGTTTTAGAGTCAAACTTACGAGATACAATTCTGAACATGGAGGGAGATAGTCCGGCTGCCACCACAAGGGTTAGAATGCCTAATTTTAGTTATTAACGGTAGTTTAGGTCTTTATCGGAAATCTGCCCATGGACTGTACCGCCGCCGACATCGAAGCCATCATGAAAACCAGGAACTGGTCTGACGAAGTGGTATGCCCTTAATTTTTCATCGTGTATAATAATGTATTTTAAGATCAAAAGGTGCGAAGTCCATCTGGTCCGCGATCGCGAGTCGGACAAATTCAAGGGATTCTGCTACGCTGACGTAGGAACCCCTGAGAGGGCCAAGGAGATGCTGGAACTGAACGGAGCTGTGAGCATTTCCTTTTTTAATCGAGTATAATCTCATTTTGTTAGGATTTCGGCGGTCGTCGTCTGAAGATCGACCTAGCAACGCCCAAGGACGGTGGTCACCGTGGAGGACGCGGTTAGTGGTGTTTAACTGCTGTGCTTGTTTCGAAACAAAAGCTGTTAATATTGATTTCAGGAGGACGCGGAGGTCGTGGAGGATTCCGTGGTGGCAGGGGAGGCGAGGGAAGTGGCCGTGGATTCGAAGGAAATGGCCGTGGATTCGAAGGTGGCCGTGGAGGCGGTCGCGGTGGCCATCGCGACAGGAAAGAGAGTGACCGTCGAGGACCTCCCCCGACGCGCACGAGCGAAGGAGATTCTCACAACGATAACAGTGAGTAGAGTGTCAATGTGGTGTCCGTCGCTTTAATTTAAAAGCCCCACGATGATCATTGCTTTCCAGATAACGTCACCGACGCTCCGAAGCCAGCCGGCCGTCCTCGTCTGCAGCTGAAGCCGCGCACTACGGACCCTGCCGAACTGGAGGCTAAGAAGCAGCGCGAGGCCGAAGAAGAGGCCGCCAGGAAGGCCAAGCTCTTCCAGGCCTAGATTGTTGTGCTTTGGGCCTTAGTGCCTTTAAACTGATCGTTATAGCTGTTGTTTCACTCCTCTGCCTCGTTTTCGTTGATTTGTGTACAAATTCTATTGCTCACCGAGCCTGCTCTGAGCAGTTTTGTCGTTAACCACCGTTGTTGCCTTTCTCATTTGATAAACAGCTTTTCTGATGCTTTTAATTGGGTCAGTGTTTGTTTTAATATACTGAAGTACTTTAATACAATGTAAGTTGCACCGATCGTGATAGAATCATTGATTTTCGGTATAAATTTTCAGAAATGCCGTCAGAAGCGGAAGTAAGCGACCATCTCCAGAAGCTCAATCCTATCCACCTCGTTCGTGTCTCTGATTTCTTGCAATTTCTGTTTTTCAGGAGGTTGTGGACGAGTCCGACGGTTGTGGAGCCAAGTTCAAGATCCTGGTGGTGTCCGACGCCTTCAACGGGAAGAGGGTCATCGAATGCCATAGGTAAGGGGTTAGAGCGGCCTGAGGTTTCCTAAAAGCGGCCTGAGGCTGCCCTGAATCCTCCCTCATTCCTTCCCTTCAGACTGGTCCAAGAAGCGATTTCCGAGCTGATGCCGTCCATCCACGCAGTGACTATCCAAGCCCTCACCCAGGCCAAGTGGGACGCCCAGAAGGCCTAAATTGATCTTTGTTATGTTTTTATGAATTATTTTTATTGAAACATTTGTTTGCTTTCTTATTTCGGTTGCATTCCCTTAATTCTTCGGAAATTCTCTGGGCTAAGAAATTGGAGCAAGCGCGAGCGTGAAGCAATTTTTTTAAAACTAATTAAAACTTTAATTTGAAGTGAATAATGCCGACGGTATGGTCCTCGGATATTGAGGAAGATGACCTGAAACGGATGGCTGAAGAAGATGCCATCAGGGCGAAGAGGGCGCCTCGTGAGTTTTCTTCAAAATATCAGTTTTTAAATTAATTTACTGTATTAATTTATTATTATTAGTCACTGTAACCGACGACCTTCTGAGGGCTCGTCTGGAGCAGCTCGAACACACCCATATCGTTGGTGTTTACTCTGTTTTTCTTCTCTTTTTGCCTTTTCTAATAAAAAGGATTTTAGGAGATTATCGACGAGTCGGACGAGGAAGGGATCAAGTTCAACGTCAGCGTTGTGTCGAAAACCTTCGAGGAAAAGAAGCTTATCCAGCGTCATATGTAAGTTAGAACTGCTAAGGCGGGATCAGGCTGCCTGGAGTGTTCCAGAAGAAATCTCTCTTTTCAGGATGGTTAACGGGGTGATCATCGATCTGTTGGAGTACCTGCACGGCGTGACTGTGAACACCTTCACCCCCGCGGAATGGGAAATCGAGCAGGCTGAGAGGGCGGAAAAGGCGGAGAAAGAGGCAGAGAGGAAGAAGAAGGAGAAGCTGGAGGGAGAGATGCCCATTCCGCCGGAGATCATGGAGGCCATCGAGGCCAAGATCGCTTTGAAGGGACAGAAGGAGACATTGTTCGATGATGAGGATATGGCGGATTTCTTGGAGCCTCGCGGACGAATGGAAGAGAGGGACGAGGACGCCCCCTGCTCTTCGAAATCCTTGTTCTAATTGGAATACTGGAGGATTGGGTCATTCTGGTCTCAAATGTCATCTCAATTTGTATATCTTGCCCTGTTTATATAAACTATTTTTACCTGAACGCTTTTTTTTCTGTCAGCTTTGATTGTTGCCCCCTCAATTCCTACCTTTAGACTTTTTGAACCTAGATTATCGATTGCCTTCAGACATGTTTGTCGTGTATTTATCCCAACGGTTTAACAAAACGGCGCCGAAAAAGGAGGAATTGCCCAAAGAACGGGAATTGGACGAGTTTGGAGACCCAATCGATGACGTGGATTTGGTAGGCTGCGGTGGGATTACGGTAGTTAAAGGACTGGTTTAGACCCCTGAACAAAGGGAAATTGTGGATAAATTCAATGAGGCTGTAAATGGAATGCGGGCGGTCGCTGGTGTACTTCAGGAGGACATTCTGCTGCGATTCTACGCCCTCTTCAAGCAGGCAACAGTCGGTTCTGCAGGTTAGAGTGAAGTACATACATTCACACATGAGATGGTTGACAGAGTTAGTTGGCATTTTAGCTTCCCATCCCCGGCCGTCCATGTTCGACATCAAGCAGAGAACGAAGTACGACGCGTGGAATGCGCTGGGCGAAATGGACAAGTACGAAGCCATGCAGAAGTACGCAGAGTTGATGGCCACCGTAATCCCAGATGCTCTTGGCTCAGATTCTAAGAAGTCGGGCCAGGGCTTCGGATTGCGACCCAGTACCATGCAAATGATAGAGGTAGGTGGCAGTGGGCAAATTAGGCGAAGCTCCGCCTACTTATCTTTTGGTAGAAATCTGAATGTTCAGGATGAGAACGCTCCGGACCCTTCGGAGGACCCAAATGCCGCGTGGTTCTCAGCCGCTTCCTCGGGCGACGTTGAGGAAATGGCGAAGCAGCTGAGTCAGGCGAGGGACCTCCTGGAGACCAAGGATGCAGCCATGGCGGTTGGTTTCATACTTCATCTAAGCGTCGGAATTGTCCTTTTATCCCATATGTACGTTTATCAGTATTCAGATGAGCGCCTTGCTCTGGGCTACCGACGCCGGTCAGAAGGAGGCAGTGGAGTGGCTTCTGGAACAAGGAGCCGATGTTTCAGCCAGCGACAATGAGGGAAACACCGCCCTCCACCTAGGTCCCGAAACATTGGGCTACAGTAATCCTCCCCATTTCCAGCCGCTATCTGCGACTACAAGGAGCTGTCGGATGTGTTGCGGCAGCATGGGGCGGATGCGGACCTCCCGAACCACGACGGGCAAACGGCGAAGGATCTCATGTGATATACAGTATCTTTTAAACGGTTTTATTAAAATAAATAAGTAAACAAGAATAAATTATTACAGAAACAACGTTTATGTGGACCCATAAATCAAACTAGAGACAACGAGAGATATTTGTGTGGAAAGCGGGGAGGGGGGGGGCTGACTTAGCTGAAGAGGAAGCTGTAGGGGTATCCGCGGTACTTGCTACGGAAGATGGAGAGCAGCAGGGAGAAGAAGATGACCACGATTCCAAGACCGGCCCAGGCAAGAGCTGGAAATGTACCATTTAGCAGGAGAGTGTAACATTTGACGCACCATTTCCACTGACGCCAAGGATAGATTTGCTCTTCTTCTTATCGCCGGACTTTACTTCCTCAGCAGCATCGTTCATGACGATGAAGCCGAAAGTGACGAGGGCGTACATGAATCCAACGATGTAGGTCTCAGAGACGAGCTGAAAACACATTTTCTTCACTTTCGTTGAAACTCCACACCTGGTACTGGGTGGATCCGTGGATGAAACTAGTCTCCTTGGTGTTGGGGTTGGTCATGACGAAGGGAGGTCCACGGATGTGGTTCCACATCTGCCCTGAGAGGAAGATAAAGGTGAAGAACTGAAATTGGCCATTTCTTGTGAATTTGATCGAACTGACCAGGCAGATGGATCCCCAGGTGGTCTTGTTGTACAGGAACTCCAGGCTGTTTCTCTTCATGTAGAGCAGACCCAGAACGAGGGAGGCTACGAGGATGATGATCACGGGGGCGGCGTAGTTGGGAGGACGCAGCACGCGGATCTTAACCACCATTTAGGTCTTTAAATAGAGGAATTGTACCTGAACTTCGGTCTGGTCAGCAATGAAGCGGGCAATGGCGTCAGCGTCAAAACCATGACGCTGGAAGTCCATCTGATCGGGCTTCTTCTTTCCCTGAGTTTTGGGTCCGAAGTGGTAGAGCACGGGGGCGGTGTTGAGGTTCATCTGCTGGAAGATCTGAGGAGCCTCCTCGTAATCCACAACTCCGAAATAGAGGGACTTCAATTCGGCGTTCTGATAACGGTGAGAGTTGGCCGTGATGATGAATTCATCATAGGCAGGCCTGAAATAAGAATAACACGGGGATGATGGTAGTTAACTCACTTGCAAATGGGGCAGTTGACACTGGAGGAAAGGGCGGTGAAGAGGACAATCATACTGTAGTTCCTAGGCTGTTGGCGAACGAAAGTCCTCCATCTATCCATGTTCATCTTGACAACCGGCTGGCGGTAGAGCATGTCTTGGAGGGCTCCGACCTAAAAAGAAAGGTTAACACAGAAAGAAAGAAAAGCTCACCTTCTCATCAAGGGTCTGGGGCTGAGCTCCATTCGATATATTGAAAAGGCAGAGAGCGCCGATCACCAAACAAAGAAGGCGATTCATGGTTAAACCCTAAATACAGAATAAAACACAATAAATAAAACACATTTCAGATACAAACGGGAGAGAACCCGACATTGGACAGAACGAGAAAAAATTGGGAGATCTTTATTCATGAGAATCGAGCTTATTTCTTGGAGGAACCGAATCCACCAAATCCCATCATGTTCTGGATGTCCTCGTCGAGATCTGCCGCTTCGGTGGGCTCCGCCTTTCTCTTGCGATTCTCCGGCTTTTTGTCCTGAAAATCATAATTAGACCCATGTTTAAGATGGCGGAGGTTAAATCCATGCACTAAGAATAATAAACCAACTTTAGACAAGACCCTTATAGAAATGAGAATTCCGATAAAGAGGGAAATTAGCTTAGAGAATAAATAGGCTAGCCAACCCTAAAATTGACACTTTTATTTGTAGGAACTAATAGTCATCGCTTAAATGTCCCCAGGTGGCTACAAAGGATAAAGGATACCTTCTTGGAGTCCTTAATCCTGGCCTCCTCCTGTTGGACGTCCTCTAGCATGGCCTCCACGCGTTCCTCCTTTTTCAGACGCTCTCCTAAAATCAAAAAATTATGTTTGAATTTAAATATCACCTACTTTCGAGTTTCTTGAAGGCGAAGCGTGCCCGGACGTCGTCGACGCTGCTTTTCTTGACCTTCATGGACATTCCCATATTCCTAAGCTATTTTTATTCCAAAAATTGGTGCAAACATACCTCTGGTGATTCTTTCCATTGACGTGATCGAGGAAGTTGATGGAGTCCTTCATCACACAGTCGCACACATCGCAGTAGAAGCCTCCGGTTTCAGAAGACGGCGTGGCCTTGTTTATGACCACCGACTTTCCAACCTTCGATTCGAGATCCAACTGAAGTCACAAACTACGATATTTAAATTTGAGTGCAAAGCACCTTATATTCACGTGCTTGAAGCATCTCCCTCTTGATTTTAGCATCGGGCTTCTTCTTCCTGCCCTCCTTAATATCCTCCTCCTCCTGTTCTTTCTTCATACGCTCATTCGCCCTCTCTTCGTACTCATCCTAAAAAAACATTTAGACATTAAGCTGGTAAGACGTTTAAATATTAAGCTGGTAAACCTACATTGTCCCAAGTCTTCCTCTGAGGTCCACTAGCCGAGGAGCTGGATTCTTGCGAGTCGTAGAAAGACATCTGCAAATTGCAAATTAAAAACGAAAAACAGACAAAACATTATTTAAAAACCTTTGTATAAAATGTGTATCATTAGTTTGCGTTTGCACACACATAAACAATCAATTTTAGCGTACAAAGATCACTTCTAGAAGAAAAAATTACGAAAACAACCAAAATCGAGAAGTCATACACAAGCAAAGATAGTGTCCCGAGATCTTTCGAATAACAGGATCATTCCAAAATCAATATCGGCCATTTTCGAAAATGCATTCGAAACCCCGCCTTCGGAAGAAGTCAAAAAATACTCATTTATTGTTGAAAGCCAATAACAAAACTTACGAAACACTTAATTATGTATTGTTTTTCACATGGTGGCCTTGAAATACACAAAATGTTAATAAACAAACTCGTAAAGTACCAAAGCAACGTGGCTGTTCCCAAGCCCATGATACGCAAACGTAAAATCACGTAGCAATCTTACCGTAGTAAATAAACACATGTAGCAGGTCCTGCAGGGAAAGTTTTTTCCTCTGCGAAAAGTGTGCGGCGTTTGGCATTTCTTAACCGTTTTTTGTTCCCCTTTTGTTATTTGTTTTTTTTAAACGTCTGCAAAATGGCCTTTTGTAGAAACTAGCGTTTGAAGCGTAGGAAAGATACTGTAGTTGTATTTGTTTAAAGGACTGGAGGGTATAGAATTACGTATTTACACTCTTGAACAAAGAATGATTGTTTGTGTGATTGATTGACCCGCAAACCCACCTATTTTCAGTAGTATGCGGAACACGCGATGCTGAAACGATTCGGAGGATCTTCAAATTCGCTGTGGAAACCGAAAAATCCCCACTCGCTCGAGTACTTGAAGTGAGGAATATGAGTGTTTGCCCTGGATTCTTTTGGTTTCAGGTATCTCCACGGGGTTCTAGTCAAGAATGAGAAGGTAACGGACAGTAATAAGAAGATTCTGGTGGAGGCTCTGCGTGCCATCGCGGAGATTCTGATATGGGGCGATCAGAACGACAGCACCGTGTTCGAGTGGGTTTTGAGGTTGCAAAATTCAAACTTGTTTTGTTTTAGTTTCTTTCTGGAGCGGCAAATGCTGACCTTCTTCCTGCAGATTATGAAGCAGGACAGTGGTTCTCTGAATCTACAGCTCCTGCAGACGCTGAACATTCTTTTTGAGAATATTCGCCACGAGACCTCTCTTTGTAAGGTGCACAGTGGTTGAAAACCCCGGTATTTCAGACTTCCTCCTGAGCAACAACCAAGTAAACTCCATAATCTCGCATAACTTTGACTTCTCGAACGAAGAGATCATGGCCTACTACATCTCCTTCCTCAAGACCCTCTCCTTTAAGCTCAACGCCTGCACAATCCACTTCTTCTTCAGCGAGGTTTCAGTCATTCTTGAAAATGGATAAATTTTCCCCTTTTCAGTCCTCGACGAGTGAATTCCCTATGCTTACGGAAGCCCTGAAACTCTACAATTCGCCGGAGAGCATGGTTCGCATCGCCGTCCGCAACATTGTCCTCAATATCGTCCGGGTCAACGATCCACCTATGCTGGATTACGTCAAAATCGCCATAAAAGTGGGTTTTCCCTCATTGTTAAAGTCTAAAATGTCATCTTTTAGAGTTATCTCTGTGATCTCATTGACGGTCTGGTTGTACAGGCCATCGATTTGGATACCTTCATCCGTTCTGCAGAAAATGTGCTCGCCAACAGGGAAAGGCTTAGGGATAAGGTATTTTAAACCATTTCTGTGGGTAAATTGTATTTTGAGGTGGACGATCTCATCGACGTGTTACATTACATCGGGGAGCTGCTGGACGTCGCCCCGATGGCGGAAAAGTTATCTGATCTGGTTATTAACAGGTCAGTTGGCGACGTTCTTAAAGGACTGGGTGGTAAAGTCTCGGCACGATTGGCTTTGCGCGCTGTATACGAACCACCCATCTTCCAGGTTCCTGGTGCCATTGCTCCTCAATAGCCTGGCTCCTCGTCGCCACAACTCGTCCGTCCTGCTGACACCCGTTTCTAGTCTCTTCTTTTTCTCCGAGTTTCTTATGGTATCTTCGTTAATTTCCCTATTTAACGGTCTTTTCAGGTCGTGTCTCACCACGAAACAGTGCAGTCTTTCCTCTCTGCGTTCATATTCGAAAACGGTGCTATTTCTAAAACTCACTGGGTCCGGGACCAGGATCACTACACTCTTTGCGTCTTGGAAACCACCGATGAACACCCAAGGTAGTCTTGGATCTTTGCGCGGGGCCTGAGATTGCCAGGCGCCCTGAGGCTGCCTAGGCGGCTTGAGGAAACGCCGCTTACCACTGGGTTCCAGAATGTTCTTCGATGCCCTGCTGGGTGCCTTTGACTCTTCGAACAACGACGACTATCTGTCCTTCTACGGTCTGATGCTAATCTACGCCATGTTCCAGAACAAAGGTTGGTGTCCCAGAGTGCAAATTCCTAATCAATTTTTATGCCACCTCTTCAGCCAGTGAGTTTTGTCGTTGTATTGTGGTTTTGTGTTGTGGTGTGGTGTGATTAAATTCTACCGAGTCGTAGGTCTTCATGGGTTCGGGTTGGAATAGAAAAAAAAGATCGTTGGCTATAGTCCTTTACAACAACCGTTTCAGCCGAGGTCAGCGAGCTGTTGGGAGCGGCGAAGATTCCGTTTATGCCATCTGGACGACCGAAAAGGAGCAATACGCAGGGCGTGGAATTTGGAGAGGAGGTGAATATTCGTTCTCCGTTTTACGCCCTAATGATGTCAAAAGCGGCTGATATCAAGTTTCTGAAATCCATGTTTCAGGCCCTTCCCGCCACTCCTGCCACTCCCCTGGCCACGTGTGATCAGCGCATTCTGGACGCCCTGTTGTCTGTAATCTCAGCCGCTGGGAAGGAGGACAGCCATCTGCGTCCCATCACCCTCGAACTCTGCTGTCTGGTGCTCCGTCAGCTGCTTCTCATAATGGACGCAGATCAGGTCCTTTTTTATTTTATCAATTAGATGGGCTGCATTCAGATGCACAACACAATGCAGTCCACCGTCAGTCGCGTCAGAGCCCATCTATGCGATCGACTTGGCCACTTTGTGTACACCGAGAATCTCTTCCTCGAGTGGTTCGAAGACGAATACGCCGAATTTGAGGTACGGTATTTTGGGAATAGATGGTAGCCTCAAGCCGCTTATCAGTCTTTCTATCTACCTTATCACGTAACTCCAGGTCAATCACATCAAGTTGGACATCATCGGCTATGAGATGTTGCTCCCGCCGTGTGCCACAGCGCTGTCTGGATTGCCACTACACAAGCGGCTTCCTTCTGGATTCGAGGAGAAAATACGCAGTGTTAGTTTTTTTTGTGTCCCAATGAAAACGTACACTATCTCCCGTTTCCAGATGGTTCAGTTGTATTTGCACGCGAGGAAGCTGGAAAAAGACCTAATTGGCGAATCTGACACGGAACTACCCCTCTCTGTCACCAATGACGAGGCTGTGAGCGTAGGAGATTGCATAAATCTGAGTAAATGCCTCCTTTCACTGAAACTCCATTGTTTAGACAACTCCGATCTTCTGTCCTGCTCCGTTGTCTCCACAAAAGGGGACCGTCATTCCCGTTTCCTTGTGACGGACAGACTGCAGCTGATCCTGGTGGAGCCGGATTCGAAGAAGGCCGGATGGGCCATCGTTCGATTCGTCGGATTATTGCAAGACACCCAGATTAGTGGAGATCCGTCGGATTCGAGGGCTCTTCATGTGGTGGTTGAGGGACAGCCGTCAAGGTTGAAGGTAGGAGATTCTTCCGCGTAACCTTCAAAACATTATTTCTTCTTAATATTCGAGCCAGCCGGCTGGTTGGCACAGCCGCCGAATTAATTCTTGTATTCAGAAGAGACAAGCCATCCTCACCGCCCGCTTCATCTTCGACGACCACATCCGCTGCATGGCTGCCAAGCAACGTCTAACCAAGGTTAGCTATTTCTAACGGATTCTGCAGTAAAAGGTATTTTTCGACAGACATGGTCGATTTCAGGGTAGACAAACTGCGCGTGGTTTGAAACTGCAGGCCATCGCTGACGTTTTGGGAGTTCAAGCCAATGAGGCGGCTTCCCCGCGGGCGAATCCTTTCCGAATCGTCAGAGGATGTGCCCCCGGAAGTGTCCGGAAACAGGTACACTCTATTCAAAGCGTCCCTTGACTGCCTAATCCATTTAAAGTTAATTTATTTGTCTATTTCAGTTAGCCCCGACGTCGGATCCAGTGTCGAATTCCCGCATTTCCCTGAATTCGATCCCCGACGACCCCGACCACAGCAAGGGCGGAATCAAACACATCTAAGACATCGATCCCTTTTTCCTCGCAGGAACCTCTCTCAGCAATACCCTAGTCCGTGGTGTACATAGAAAGCCCCCAGGTTGTGATCACCAGTCTTTGTATTATTTTGTGTAGCATGAGATACTAAAAGATTCTTTTATCTATTGTTCTGTTTTATTAATGTTTTATCATTTTCTACCTTTATTCTGTGTATCTCTTTGTTTAAATTGGTTAGTTCAGAATGGCGGCCTCTTCGTCTTCACAAATGCCACCCACTTCGTCCGCCGAGGGCCAGACTGGACCCAATCCGGACCTACCGCCGGCCGTTCTGGTACTGGGAATGGCTGGATCTGGGAAAACGTCCTTTGTCCAGGTGGGACTCCATCTTCCTTCATCTAATGGATATTTCAGAGGTTGACAGCCCATCTCCACGCGAAGAAGACCCCGCCCTACGTGATTAACCTCGACCCCGCCGTTCAGAAGGTATACTGTAGTTTTCCCTCCCCAGAAGACCGTCCCTTCAGGTACCGTACCCCGCAAACGTGGATATCCGGGATACTGTAAAGTACAAGGAGGTCATGAAGGAGTACGGACTGGGACCCAACGGAGCCATCATCACCTGCCTCAATCTCATGTGTACTCGCTTCGATCAAGTAATCATTCATCTCTGTAATTTACAACCTATTTTAGGTACTGTCCCTGGTTCGTCAGCGTGCGTCCCAGTACTCCTACTGTCTTCTGGACACTCCCGGTCAGATCGAAGCCTTCACTTGGAGTGCCAGTGGCTCCATCATCACCGACTCCTTGGCCAGCAGCCAACCGACTGTCAGTTACATACCTGGACAAGATCGGGAGGGGATTTCAAAAGTATTGGCTCCACAGTGGAGCCAACACCAAAGAAACGAGGCATTGCAGATGGTCAAGCCTATGGATCCCAAAAAGCTACTTTTATTTATATTATATATTTATTCAAACGGAATCGCGGTTGTGTCTACAAAAATGACGGTCTCATATCCGCGCCGGTCTCATGGTGAGCTTCCAGTCTTCTCTGTCGCTTCGTGCCAGTCTTGCCCACGTCGGTCCCGGATGTCCACTCTCTCTCATCCTCTCCTCCAGCTCGTCGTCCCATCTTGCCCACGGTCTTCCTCTCCTTACCTTTCTATCTAGTGGAGTCCATTCCGTGATCATCTTTGGCCAGCGTCCCTCTTCCATCCGAGCCAACCGAAATGCCCATTTGGTCTTCCTCCTCCAGATCACTTCTTTCACGTCCGTTAGTCCAGTCCATCCTCTGATTTGCGCAGCCGGTATTCTGTCCACCAGAGTCACTCCCACCATCGCTCTTTCCATTCTCCTTTGCACAGACGTCAGCTTCTTTTGGGCAATGGCGTTTAAGCTCCAGATCTCGCATCCGTATGTCAGGCTGGGGACAACGCACGTATGGAATACCTTCCTCTTCATCTTCATAGGGACATTTCGTCTCGTGAGGAAGGTTCGATGGCGATTGAACGAAGCCCATCCAGCAGCTATTCTCCGGGCGAGTTCCTTGCTCTCTCCTGTGCACGTGACAAAGCTGCCGAGATACACGAAGTGTTCGACAAACTGGACTTGCTGTCCGCGCAACAGGAGGTTGCCTTGCCGCATGTTACCCATCGCCACGGTCTTCTGGCGAGAAATCTCGAGGCCGACTTTTAGGCTGGCCCTGTCTAGATCATCGATCATCCGCTGCATTGTCTGGATACTCTTCCCGATCAGAACAACATCGTCGGCGTAACGCAGGTGGTTAAGCCTGCGTCCGTTGATGTTAATATCGATGTCATCCCAATCGAGAGAGCGGAAAATGTCCTCCAGAACGGCGTTGAAGAGCAGCGGAGACAGAACACAGCCTTGTCTGACACCTCGATTAATGCTGACATCTACCATCTCGTTGTTGACTTTAATGCGAGACTGAGCGTCCTTATAGATATTGCACAGCACCTCGATGTATCGTGACTCCACGCCGTGGCGAGTGAGGGAGTTCCACACTGCTTGCCACTCGATGGTATCGTAGGCCTTACGGAAGTCAACGAAGACGAGAAACAACTGGGAGTTGTACTCGTAGGACTTATCGATTAGCTGGCGTATCGTATGAAGGTGCTCGATGGTAGAGTACCCACGGCGGAAGCCGGCCTGTTCAGGCGGCTGGTTTCGCTCCAAATTCCCTTGCGACCTCCCAAGCACCACACGCGTAAACAACTTGCATGGTGAAGGAATTACAGAGATCGGTCGGAAATTAGCCACGTCAGTCAGATCGCCCTTTTTCGGGATAAGAGTGGTTATCGAATCCGCGAATTGGGGTGGGATCGACTTTTCCCGAAGGATGTCGGTGAAGAGACTCGCCAATACGGGGATCAGCTCATCTTCCACGGAACGCAGCATCATGGTGGTGATACTGTCGTGGCCAGGAGCGGTGCGCTTCTTCATGTGGCGTAGGTGTTTTCGGACCTCATCCTCCATCACTGGTGGAACCTCTTCAGAAGGATTTGGCCCGATTGGGTCAACATTGACTGTCTTCCCATATAATTGCTCAAAGAACGACTTCACCCTGTCAAGCGTCTCCTGGAGACACCCGGTCAGGCTTCCATCATCCCTCTGCAATCGCCACATGGCAGGAGAAGAGATTTTCTCGAACAGCTTCCTAGACGCAAGCGTCTTGTGGTACCGCTGAACAAGTCGTCTCTCGATGTCCGCAGCAAGGTTTACCCGAATAGCCTTGCTAACTTGGATTAGACTGATCCTCGAGAGAGGGTCGTCTTTGGCTATGAGCTTATGCCTTTCGGCAAAGAGGTTCCTGGTGGTATCGGAAAGCCTCTGCTCGGGTGGGTGGGCTACAGTAGCGACAGTCTTAGCAAGGTTCAGAACCTGGGTCAACTGAGCATACTGTTGCGCCATACCTTGTGCATCTTCCATCGCCACCTTATTCTCCTGTACCGTCAGCGCAAACAGGGGCCAATTCATCTCGGTTCTCACTGCTTTCTGCTTTCCTCGTGGCCTTGGAGAACATAGTTCAAGCTCGAGTCGGCATAGGCGGTGGTCTGAACCAAAGTCAAACTGGTTGATTGCACTAACGGAGCGCACTCCGCGGGTCCGTCGGATCATGAACAAGTCGTACTCCCTTCTGTATTTACCTCCAGGAGCCCGCCAAGTCCACTTACGCCCTTCTCTCTGCTTGCTGTAGGAGTTTCCAATCAGCCATCCGTTTGCAGAGCAGAAATCGACCAGTTGTTGTCCCCTTGCGTTCCGGTCACCATATCCAAAGGGTTCAACGGTCTTTTCCTGGTCGTGGGCGCGTTTTCCGACGGCAGCATTGAAGTCACCGCAGAGGATAGTGCACCTAGCCACGGGAGGAGCTGGGACCTCTCGGCGCAGTTTCGGCCCCACGGGATTACCGGACCGCGGCTTACCCCGTGAGTTGCATTCCTTCTGAACGGCGCTGAGGAAGGTTTCGTACACGTCGTCATCTGCTTCGGCCGTTGGGGCATAGACTTGAACGATCCGCAGACTCATCCGACGCACACGGAGGTCGAGGGTGCAGCAGCGGTCACTGATCGGTCGGAACCTCTCAACGAACGGCATTACTTGTTTTGCAACCACGAAGCCAGTACCACGCCTTGGGTCTCGCCCTCCACTGTAGAACAGCGTATGGCCAGACCTGTTGAACGTTTCCTGACCCGACCCCACCTTCCATGTCTCGCTTAGTCCAACGATGTCGAACCGGATCTTCTCCAAAGCCTCCTCCAGAACGAGCATTCGTCGAGACGTCCGCAGAGACTGGCAGTTCAGCTGGCAGATGTTGAAGAGCTGATTGCGCACCATGGTGTTGACTTTTAACTGCCAAGCTATTTCTTTAAATTTCAGGTGGTGATCTACGTTGTGGATTCTGCCCGTGCCACCAGTCCCACCACCTTCATGTCGAATATGCTCTACGCCTGCTCCATCCTCTACCGCACTAAACTCCCTTTTATCGTCGTTTTCAACAAGGTAGATTTGTATTTATTTGATTAAAAGAATTTTGCATTCAGGCAGATATCGTGAAACCTACGTTTGCCAAGAAGTGGATGACGGATTTCGAAAAGTTCGACGAGGCGTTGGAGGAGTCGCGTAGTTCCTACATGAACGACCTCAGTCGCTCCCTCTCCCTCGTCCTCGACGAATTCTACAGCGATCTCAAATCTGGTAATATCTCGGGTTAACCCAAAATCCTCACAAACTCATTTTCAGTTGCTGTTTCTGCAGCCACAGGCGAAGGTTTCGACGACGTCATCACCGCCATCGACGAGTGTGCCGAAAAGTACAAGAAGGAGTACATTCCCATGTACAAGAAGGTGCTGGAGGAGAAACAGAAGATCGACGATCAGGAGGAGAAAATCAAGAGAGAGGTATCTTTTTGTTGTAAAATGACTGTTATTGTAAAAGAATAGCTTTAAATATATACTTAGGCGGCGAAGGGAAAGGAGCTCTTCCCGGCCACTGATGATGATGACATCCCGTTGGAGAGGATCCACATCGGCGGAGTGGACGAGGAGAACCTCGAGGACGCAGACACCCTCCGCGGCTGATTTCTTACTTTGTTCACGTTGTTACCTCATTGTTACTCGCCCGATGAATATTTGGCACTTTTGTTCATTTTCGTCTGAAGACTCGGTTTTCACCTGATGTATCTCTGATCGCTAATTAGTTTCTAGTGCATTTAATGGTGAATCCATTTAGCCATTGGATGGGAGGCGGTAAGACCTTCCACAAGGCGTCCGTCCTTCTGGGCAAAACGGAGTCGGCGCCTTCGCTGGTGGAGGCCGTGCAGTTCCACGGCGTCAATTTCACCAAGCAGGATGCCCTCGTCAAGGAGGTGAGGCTTTCCAACCAACCAGCTGGTTGATTTGAGTATCGGAGCTATCAGATGCTTTGAGGGTCTCTCTCTCTCTCTCTCTCTCTCTCTCTCTCTCTCTCTCTCTCTCTCTCTCTCTCTCTCTCTCTCTCTCTCTCTCTCTCTCTCTCTAAATTCCCTAATTCCAGGTCTCTGAGCTGTACACATCGGCCACCCTGCATGAGTTGGTGGAGAAGTCACACCTCGCCGCCCGCCATTTACAGGTACCTCCTCTCTTTTCCCCTATAAAATGGTTACTCAGGAAGTAGGATTGATGGAAAATGCGGTGGCGTTGATCGACACCGCCCCCACCAAGGACGGCTATATTGTCAACTTTGTGGTAAAGGAGCCGAAGGTACTGTAGAAATGAAGGGATTCAAAATAGATGTTTAGCCTTATACGTTGGGAGTGAAGGCGGGGATGAGTACGAATGGAGATGCGGATGTTTCGTTGAATGGAGGAGTGCAGAGCATCGGAGGAAGGGGAGAGTCCGTCAACAGCAGCTACACCTACACTGTCAAGGTAGGCAGGGCTGTATGCTTATTTAAGCCTTTCCAGGGAGACCACAACTTTAACGTCTCCTACAATAAGCCCTACCTCGGCTGGCAGAAATACTCCAACGCCGGCATTTCCGCCTACAGGCTAGTCATCTTTTCGTTTACCTTTATTCTTACGTTCAGGTCATTGGCCTATTTGCCCTGGAACCAGTCGAATTTGGACGAGAATGCGTTGGTGGTTCATTACAATGGACAGTTGTGGGCCAGAAGACTTCTGCACTCGATTCGCCTCAACGCGGTCAGTCGGCAGAAGTGCCGTGGAAGAGAGAATTTTCAGATTTGGAGGACATTGCGGGCGACGGATGACTCGGCCTTTGCCGTGAGGGAACACGCCGGCCACACGATGAAGATTTCTATGGAGAATGCACTGGCATTGGACACCAGGGACAGGCCCATTCTGGCCACCAAGGGACTTTTGGGTAGGTGGAGGGGCCGATTTTGCTTTTGCGTACTCTGGCGACCGACCTCTTTCTGCGGCTTCCTGTGAGTAACCTTAGGCCGCTCTAATACCGCTTGGGAGCACATCATCGTTTACAAACCACACGAATTCCCTCGTTTTCAGTTCGCCTCTCGCAGGAATTGGCCGGAGCCTTCGGAGATTCAGCCTTCGTCCGGCATCAGTTCGACTTCCAGGTCTCCTTTCCCCATTCCCTTCATCAAACTCCTTTAGGCCGCCGCCCGTCTCCCCCTGAGTTTCATCCTCGCCGCCTCCTTCCAAGCAAAGCAAGTGAATGCCTTGGGCGACCGGGAGGTCCATCTGCTGGACCGGGTCTACCTCGGCGGACAACACGACGTCCGCGGCTTCGGCCTCAATTCCCTAGGCGTTGGTTTCTTTCTGTCCCTCTTAAGCAATTGGAATCTTCAGTCGAGAGCCGATGGTAGCTGTCTGGGAGGAGGAACGGCGATGGCCGGTGTGGTCCATCTCTACCGCCCTCTCTTCCCGCCCAATATGCTCTACGCCCATGCCTTCGTCGCCGCCGGGGGCGTGGCTGCCCTTAGGTCACGGAATCCCATCGCCGATCTGCAGGACACACAGCGCGTCTCCGCCGGTCTAGGTAAGGTTCTAGTGATATCCCTCTTAATTTGCATTATAGGACTGACGTTTGTCTTCAAGAACATCTTCCGTCTGGAGCTGAACTACGTGCAGCCGCTGAAGTTCGTTCCGAATGATTTGATGACGAGGGGCTTTCACATAGGCGCCGGAGTCAACTTCCTCTAATTGGCTCCCCCTAGTCTAGGACAGATTGTATAGTCCGAGTTTAGATCATCCCCGTGGTTGCTATTGTTTACAGGAATATGAAGAATTATTATTTACACCTCTACGCATTTATGTATCTGTTGTATTATCAAAATCTACCGTAATTTCCAGACGTTTCATAGATTTGGCAGATGAGTCGCGTCATCACCTTCGTTACGGGTAACGCCGGCAAGCTGCGCGAATCGAAGGCCATTCTCAGTTCTTACGAGGTAATTCAGGCATGTCCTCTTCCGCTGTGGCTACCGTACCCTCAAATGCCCCTGTCGCCCTCACTTCCGGCCTTCTTATTTGTTGTCCCGAGCAAATGGTTCGTTCCTATCTGATTTTTGTTACTGAACTGTGCCAGAAGTTGATCTAATACTCTAATAATTTCAATGAAATGAAATAATTTTTGGAAATCCTTTCGTTAAATAAGAATTTCTGGCACTTTCAGTGGTAAAAAAGTAGTCGCTTACCCATCTGTGTCCTTCCTCAGATCCCCTTGGCCAAGAAGCGCTATGGAGTGGATAGCACTCTGCTGCGGGACGGACGGCTGCGCATCGCCTGCTCGCCCACCAAAGCCTTCGTGATTCCGACGGCCGCCTACTGCAGAAAGATGAAGAAACAGGCCGCCAAGCGGTCCTACAAGGCCTTCCTCGAATCGCTTCGTTCCGAGGAGGAAACCCAGTGCCAGCAGAAGGCAGCAGCTGCGAAGGAGAGTCTTCAGAAGAAGACCTCCACTCGGCCGAGCGAAGACGTTAAGATGACCCAGCCGTTCCTCACCCAGTTCATGTACCAGCGCATCTCCTACGCCAAGAAGAAGTAAAGACAGAGGTCCATGTCCCTTTTTATCCTCTACCTTGTGATTTGTGTGAAGCTACGTGTAATCTTATAAAGATCTCGGTTCTATGCACTTGCACTACAAAGTCCTTGCACGGAATTTATCCTTCTTTCCCTTTTTACTGACTATAATTGAATTTTAGGTTGTGAACGTCGACGTGGATCTCAATGAGTACCAGGGAGAACCCGAGTACATTGCAGAGAAGAAGTGCCGCGAGGCCGTCGATCACGTCGATTCCCCCGTTCTCGTGAGTTTTTGTTTGTGTAAATCAATACTATAGATTTCTTAAAGGTCTGGATATCATCGATTCCATATCGATCGGTTTAAGCCTATATTTTTCAGGTCGAAGACACGAGCCTCTGCTTCAACGCGTTGGGCGGAATGCCGGGCCCCTACATCAAATGGTTCCTGAAGAAACTGGGTCCCTCTGGTCTTCATCAACTACTCGGTAATCCTACGGTATCCCAATGCTACCCTGTGTTTAGCCGGTTTCGAAGACAAAACGGCCTACGCCCAGTGCGTTTTCGCCTACACCGAGGGCAAGGGAAAGCCCGTCCATGTGTTCAGCGGAAAGTGCCCGGGGAAGATTGTGGAGCCGCGAGGACCGCAGAACTTCGGATGGGACCCCTGCTTCCAGGTGGGTCTCTCTCTCTCTCTCTCTCTCTCTCTCTCTCTCTCTCTCTCTCTCTCTCTCTCTCTAAAAATAAAAACCTCTCCTTTAAGCCCGACGGCTTCAACGAGACGTTTGCCGAGATGGACAGCGTGGTGAAGAACAAGATCAGCCACCGGTCGAAGTCGCTCACTCTGCTGAAAGAGTTCCTAGAGGGACAGGATGCTCAGTCTTAACCAATCCACTGATTCCACGTTGTTATGTTGTTGACTATGAATATATTTGAAGAAAATGTACTCTACTTATCTACCTGGAGTGACCACAATGCTTCATTTGATCCTTAGATGATCGATAGAAAGGAATTGTAGGGGTGTATGCTCCGGGCGATTACCCGTCTCCTCAGGATGACTAAGAGTACTCGGAATGATCCGGTAAGGGCGCTGAATGCAGATGAAACAGTGGAGTGCAGGTTGTGTTTGTGACTGGCTGCACTGGTACGGGTAAGAGTGACCTGGGCATCGCGATTGCTGAAAAGTACGGAGGAGAGGTGATCAGTGCGGATTCGATGCAGATCTACAAAGGACTGGACATAGTGACGAACAAAGTGACGGAGGAGGAGACGAAGGGGGTGCCCCACCACCTGATGAGCTTCCTCGATCCAGGCGTCTCGGGCTACAATGTACAGGATTTCCAACAGAGCGCCCTTCGTCTGGTGGAGGTATCTCTCTCTCTCTCTCTCTCTCTCTCTCTCTCTCTCTCATCTAGCTGTTATCATTTCTCTCCTTCCAGGACATTCGTTCCCGCGGCAAGATCCCCATAATCGTCGGAGGCACGGCCTACTACGTAGAGGGTGTCTTATTCGAAGACAACATGATCAAAACAGACCGTTTGTTCTCTTTCTTTTTCGAATTCCTCATTTCTCAGGCCGAAGTGACCTCTCCCAGTTGGAAGACCGCTCGAACGAGGAGCTCCACGCCCTCCTGAAGGAAGTGGACCCAGTCTCTGCGAACCTCGTCCATCCAAACAATCGCGCCCGCGTGCGACGAGCCCTCGACATTTATTACTTGACTGGTAGCAATTTATATTAAAATGGAAATGAGCAATGTTTAGGAAGGCCGAAGAGTGAATTGGTAAGGGAGCAGCACGAGAGAAATGGCTCACAGGGCCGGCCGCGTTTCGAGAACATTCTGGTTCTGACGATGGATGCGTCGACGGAGGTTTTGGACAAACGACTGGACTCTCGAGTGGGCAAGATGGTAGCCCGGGGGCTGCGAAAGGAACTGGAGGAGTTCTACGATCAGGTATTTAATTACCCTCGACATGCAAAGAGAAATTCAGCACAGAGAAGATGTCGAGACAATCAGCCACGGAGTGCTGCAGTGCATCGGACCGAAGGAGTTTCTACCGTACCTCAGACTACCGAAGGAACTGAGGAACACGGAGGAATCTGAGGGATTGTGGCAGACAGGGTGAGTTGGAGAAGCGGCCATAGCCTACCGCCCCGGGGTCTCTGAAATAACCATCTCTTTTGCAGTTGTTCTGACCTGGAACTGCACACCCGACAATACGCCAGAAAGCAGAGGAAATGGGTCAAGTCGCGTTTCTACGGCCGCTATCTGGGAGAACAGGTGCTTGAGGGATGCGTTGCTGCTGAAACCAACGATTGCAGGTGACGATTCGCACCGTGGACTCATCAGATAAAGGCACTTTCATCGACAGCGGCCTCGCCGTATTCGAAGCTTGGCTTTCTGGAGATAAACTACCCGATGAGGTTACTTCAGAAGATATCTAATGCAATCAACGTTTTCAGGAGAACAAAGGAACGTTCATCCACAGTCGGCTGGATGGGAATCTGGTATTCGAGTGCCTGGACTGCGAGAGGAAAATCAGCGGAAAGGCTTGCTGGGAAGAGCATCTGAAGGGAAGGAGTCATCGGAAGACAGTAGCGGCGAAGAAACGGCGGCAGAATAAGGAGGCGGCAAAGTGATTGCTATTTTTGTTGTTTACTGTTAGTTGTTTTCTCTTGAAAGAGTTTTGGAATGAATTTGAAAGACTTCAGTTATCAACAAAAACAGAAGGGAATGAGTGAGGTCTTGCGGGATTCAAGGGCGTGAGGGAAGAGATTAAGAAGTCGAGACGGAGCTAGTTGGACGAACGAGAATAGAGCACAAGTCAACAACCTAGGTGAACTGAATGAAACAACGAGTGAATGGGCTAGCCATGAAATAGTGACACATTTTTATGCCATGTCTTTATGATGTTGTCTACTTAGGAGCGAAGTAAGCAGACGTGGCTCCTCCGGCGCCTCCAGCACCTCCACCGACAGCCATGTAGGTCGACTGTCCAGGGATTCCAGCAGGGGCCGCGGCCTTGGGGACTCCTCCAGCGGTGCCTCCTCCAGGGGCTCCGAAGTAGCACGAGGTAGCTCCGCCACCAGCACCTCCAGCACTGACGCCGAAGTAGGCAGAAGTGGCACCGCCGCCACCACCGCTGGGAGCAACAGGCACTGAAAAGAGGGTTCACGAGAGATGGAGAGGAGGGGATACCGGGGGCTCCAGCAGAGATCGGTCCTCCGGCAGCGCCTCCAACGGCAGTCATGGTCGAGGCACCTCCGACGGCAGGGACTCCTCCGACGGCGGTCATGGTGGAAGCTCCTCCGGGAGCACCACCAACAGCGGTCATGGTCGAACGGCCGCCGGGAGCAGCTCCAACGGCGGTCATGGTCGAGGCTCCCATGGGAGCACCGACGGCGGTCATCGTGGAAGCGCCACCTCCCATCGGGGCACCAACGGCGGTCATGGTGGAAGCTGAAGAAAGGGCTTAGAAAGAGGAGAGTTCCATACCTCCCATCGGAGCGCCGACAGCCGTCATGGTAGAGGCACCGCCTCCCATCGGGGCTCCAACGGCAGTCATGGTGGAGGCACCCATCGGGGCGCCGACAGCAGTCATGGTAGAGGCACCTCCCGGAGCACCACCGACGGCGGTCATCGTAGAGCGGCCACCAGGAGCGGCTCCAACAGCGGTCATGGTCGAGGCTGAAAGCAGACGTTCAGTTCCACCTTCAGAAGACTGGCATACCTCCCATGGGGGCGCCGACAGCGGTCATAGTGGAGGCACCCATCGGGGCACCGACGGCAGTCATCGTAGACGCGCCACCTCCCATCGGGGCACCAACTGCGGTCATGGTGGAAGCACCCATGGGGGCTCCAACGGCAGTCATGGTCGAGGCTCCTCCAGGAGCTCCTCCGACGGCAGTCATGGTAGATCTTCCTCCAGGAGCGGCACCTACGGCGGTCATGGTCGAGGCACCACCGGCGGGGGCTCCAACAGCGGTCATCGTAGAGGCGCCCATGGGGGCACCGACGGCGGTCATCGTAGAGGCACCTCCAGCAGCAGGCACTCCTCCAACGGCGGTCATTGTGGAGGCTCCTCCGGGAGCACCACCGACGGCGGTCATCGTAGAGCGGCCACCAGCAGGAGCACCGACCGCAGTCATCGTCGAGACTCCGCCAGCAGCAGGGATGCGAGCAGCGGCAATGGGGGCAGCAGCTGAAGAAGAAGATAAGTAGAGTTGGAGGAATTAGTACCTCCTCCAGCAGCAGGGGCTCCGCCGACAGCAAAGTAGGCCGACTGGGCTCCACCACCGCCTCCAGCACCGCCGACGCCGAAGTAGCAGGACTGGCCGGGGACGGATCCTCCGCCAGCGTTGAGAGGCTGGCCAGCAGGCTTGGGAGCTCCTCCACCGACGCCGAAGTAAGCCGATTGGGCACCGCCACCAGAAGAGCCGTTGACACCGAAGTAAGCGGACGTCATCGTAGAGCGAGGAAGAATGAGGGAACGACCGGCCGGAGGGTTTATATAGAGGAAAATGACGTAACGTGGCGGAGGTCTTCACGTATGTGGATGGTTCACGGGGAGTTCTAGAAACGTCTAATGGTTGATGGAAATTAGAATAAGCCTGAATCCTTCATTTCGAGCCTCATTTCAACCTTCTATTAAGGACGATGCGGTCTCCCTCCCCTTCCCCCGTCTCCCCTCTCCATCCTTCTCTTTGCTCTCTCTCTCTCTCTCTCTCTCTCTCTCTCACACACACACTTTCTCTCTCTATTTCTCTCTCTCTTGTCTGAGGTGTTGTGGGAGCTTCGTCGATGTACAACAGCTTCAATAGCCGGCCGAGAACCTGCGAACAATCCATCTAGAGGATCCGTCCGTAGCGTTCTTTTTTATTAATAAACCTTTTTGCCCCCAACCACAGTTGTTTCAAATGAGGACTAAGATTAACGTTGTTTCCCTAACGCTCTCCCTCTTTCTCTAACAAACCTTCTCCCACAATACATTCATTGACTCTGTTAAAGCGGCTAGATCACACGACGACGACGAGTTCAACGGCTTAAAGATTAGTGTTATGTGCAAAGATCTCTTTGATTGCTCAATAGGCGTGGTTGGCGACGAAGAGCGACTGCGAGGCAGCGGCGTCGGCGTTCGGGTCTCCGGTGTACTTTCCGACGGAGGCCAGGGAGTTGACCTGGGCGCGGTGGAGGAGAACGGCCTAAACAGCTCAATAACTCTTGTGTCGGTCTCTCTAACCTGAGCACCCTTGATGTTCTCATCCTTTCCAGCCCATTTGGCCAGGCAGGAAGCCTGAAGGGCACGTCCGTAGGAGAAGGTCAGAGCCCAGGGCTTCTTCCCCTGGACCTGGTTGATGGCATTCAGGTTCTTGGTGGCCTCCTCCTCGCTCTGACCTCCGGAAAGGAAGACCACTCCGGGAACGGCGGCAGGGACAGCCCTCTGCAGGGCGGTCACGGTGGCCAGACCAATTTCTTCGTTGGTGGGCTTCTGACCAGTGAAAGACTGACCTAAACGAGGAATCTTCTGGATCTTCAATTAGGACTACCGGCGGTGACCATGTTGGGCTTAAGAAGAGTTCCCTCGAGGAAGACGTGGTGGTCATTCAGGGCACTGAAAAGGGATTCTGAAGTTGGAAGGGTAAAAGTACCGGTAGCAATAGGAGAGGACAGTCTCGGTGATCTTCTGACCACGGGCAAGGTCATGGTCTCCGTCAGGAAGAATCTCAGGCTCCACGATGGGGACGAGGCCATGCTGCTGGCAGATGGAAGCGTAACGGGCGAGAACCTAAAACATTCCATCTTTAATGTGCATTCCTTTTTCCAAAAACCACATTTACTTCCTTTTCTCATCAAGCAAAAAAAGTAGGGGGCACCCGGAGTTGAACCGGGGACCTCTCGATCTGCAGTCGAATGCTCTGCCACTGAGCTATACCGCCGCGTTTTCCACGGACAGCGGGATTGTTGACCAACCTGGGCGATTTCGACAAGCGCTGTGTGGGAAGGGGTGGTGGAGGAGATTTTGTGGACACAGCGCCACTTGGCGAACTGAGCTCCGTCCTGAAATAAGAATCTATTGATTTGAAGGAAGTTATCGATTGATTTTTCATTATTGATTGATTGTCCGGTCCATCTCTCGGATAACCCTTGTTTTCTCATAATTCCGCAGCTGTCCCGAGGCGGTTTAAACAGCGAAGAGCGCAAAAGCACAAACTCCGCCAAGTCGATTGAGGCACACGGCTGGCACATTCAATCAGAGGCTAAGTTGCCGACTGCACGTAGTCCACTGAGTGCCTGGGGATAGGCTTTGAGAGGACGGAAATCGGACGGAAAGGGCTTTTCAGAACGGATTAGGAGAAAGGGCAATGCTCTCTCTCTCTCTCTCTCTCTCTCTCTCTCTCTCTCTCTCTCTCTCTCTCTCTCTCTCTCTCTCTCTCTCTCTGTCTACCTTCTTGTACTGAGCGCAACGAGCGTTCAGGTCATCCAATCCCTGGGTAGTTCCCTCGGAGATGGTTCCAGCCAAAGGGACCACACCCTTGTCGACCTGAAAGTTCTCATTTTCCATTATTCCTTTGTAGTTTGTACCTTGATTCCGGGAATGATTCCCTGGGCCTTGAGAACCTCAACGAAGGGGGTGCCATCGTCGGTCTTCTGGTAGAAGGTCTCGTGGAACATGATCACTCCGGAGATGTGCTTGCCAAGGTCAGGGTTGCCGGTGAAGAGGAGCTGAAACTCTCTTGTTTCTCTACTTCTCTCTTCTTTTCTCTATCTCTTTTCCCGTCCTCTCTGTTTCTCTCTTCCCTATTTTTGTTTCTCTCTCTCTCTATCTCTCTCTCTCTCTCACCTGACGGTACTTGCGACGGTTCTCCTCGTTGTTCTCAAGTCCGATGGAGGAAAGACGCTTCTCCATGGATCCAGTGGACTCATCAGCGGCTAAAATAAATTGATGACTTTGAAAATCTTATTTCTCTTAAGAAATTCTCTTTTCAACATTTCCTATCAGTTTCGCCCTCTTCACTGAACTGAGTGGGTGGACTGGTGGGAAACCCCCGCACTCTGTGAGAAAAGGCAGTCAAACGTACTGTTAAGTATCACATGCCCTAATTAAAACTATATGTGCCACCTGATAGTGATAACTTCACATCTTTGGCAAATTTGTAAGGGCGTAAAAAAAGTTCCCATTCTAATCACTCTGGTGTAGTGGTTATATGAACTCTCTCATAGAAAAATGATCCAGGGATCGATCCCTGCAGATGATAATTGCTGCAGAACTATGTTTCCCTGATCGATTATGATGTACTTTGTGTTTTGCGGCTTTGGGCAGATGCAATCCACGTGAAAATTGATAGAATGTCGAAATCGCTGCAGCAGTAATTGCATCAGCGGCGAGGGATGCTCTTCCGCTCTCTCTCTCTCTCTCTCTCTCTCTCTCTCTCTCTCTCTCTCTCTCTCTCTCTCTCTCTCTCTCCATCTCTCTCATTCCCTTACCAAGGATTCCCTTTCCAGAGGAGACGATGGCATTGGCAATGGAGCGGAGCTCATCCTCCTTCTCCTTGGTCAAGAACTGAGAGTAAGAAGCCATTCTGAAATCGCTTTTCCATGAATTTTTTTGGAACCCGGACATGTTTACGCGAGAAAAGGTTAGAAATCGATGGAAACAGCTGTTGTGCGAACACTGAGCACACAAGAAAGAGCAAGATTTGCAGGAGAGACAGCAGTGGAGAGAGCTTGAGATTGAGAGAGAAAGAGAGGGAGGAAGTAAGAGATGCTGTCCTAATCCCGTTGGGGAGACGAGAGCGATTCGGCACGCGTTTCGAGAGTCGCCCGATGGCGAGTGAGGATCGATGGGGGCGTGCCTCACGCGCAACTGGGCAGCTCATGCCAGCACAAAGAACAACTGTCTAGGGAATAGGACGACGGGGCATCGGATCTACTTCGTGGAGAGGTTGTTTTCATACAAAAACACACGAGAAGAGAGCGGTGTTATGTTAGAGTGAGAGTCACCTGTGAAATCGCTTACATTTGGCATATCTGTCATTGTCACTGGGTTAGACTCCTCCGGCGGTCTTCTCTCTTCTTCGGATGGATATCGTCTTCGAAAACTGGTCTTCCGACGGAGGTTCCCGTCAGGTCCATGGAAAAGTGTCCCTGCTGCCCCGGCGATAACACCCTCCTTCTCCCCAATTGGAAGAAATGCCGAATGAGCTGGACGAGGCGGAGCAGGCTCTCGAGGAGAAGAATGCAGAGAACATTAGGCTCAAGTGGGTGTTTGTTTAACTTTAATGGAGTCTTAAACGTAGCTAGAAAACTATACACTTTCTCTTTAGGGATCTGGTTGTGACCTTGGCCGAGAAGCTGCACCTTGGCGAGAAGAAGAATGAGGGCGACTGAGACTTCGAAATATCCTCACAGACTGGTTTCAAGACAAAGAATAAATATCACAGTGTGTTTCAGTTGATTCTTTGTTTTCCTTTTCTCATGAAATAGATTGCCATTACGATTAGATGATTGCCATTACGATGCTTATGACCAATGGACTTGTCTAAAATTTATAATGTTGTTCCACCTTAAGCAAAGTGATTTTCATGGGTTCTGTTAATCCGCAAATATTTACACTTTTCACTGACCAGCTGACATGGCTGAACAGCGTCTCTTTTTTCACTCCATTGTTTTTCCGTTAAAAGAGACATTGTTTTGGCCTTTTTGTTAATTGAAACTGGGATTCGCGATATTTCCTTTTAAAATTCCAATTTATCTTCAATGCTTCACCTTAAACGTAGTGAAGCGCCGTAACAAGCAGGGTGTGTTCTGCACTGAATGTATGTATTTCATTAGATAAAGGGGCTGCTTTTAAAAGGGTTTTATGCATAAAAGGGGTTTTCACATTGCGAAAACTCGAAAAAAAAACTTGTAAAAAAGAACACTGTTTCTACGTCAGTTAGCCCCATTAGATATGGAAAGGGTGTTTCTAGCCGTGATTGGCCAATCGGTTGCTATCTACCCTAAATGGTGCAGAGGGCACCCCGCGAGAGGTCGGTGACCCAGGCGGAGGTCGCTATCGCGGGGATGCGGGGTCGTCGCGGCAGGGGCCTCAACCCCTTCTTTCCTTCTGCATAAATCATAACTCTCTCCTTTGGATTCATCTCTTTTCAGAAACTTTCGATGTTAAGCCGTAGTGAGGGTAATCATCGGCAACCTCAAAGGCAGCCTCAGAGGTAAAATTTCCTCCTTTCCATGTTTTCAATTCTCAGGGCTCTAATGCCACAAAATAGTGATTTCCACGGTGGCCCTCTACAACCAGCAGACCGTAACATCACCCCAGCCGTCGTAGTAGGAAATACGCCTTCTGGAATAGCTATCGTACAGGTTTTTGATCCTCTCTAGAGTAGTCATCTCAAGGGTTACTGTATTTAGACACTGCCTGGGTTGGAAAAAGCCGATGAGAGCATTTTACTCGTCCTCGACAGAAAAAGTAGCCGCATCGCCTCAAGAACGGATGTTCGATGGGAGGGGTATACTCCAAGAATTCATACTTTCCTACAAGTTGTTTTGCAACGTTTAAATCGACGGAGATTTCTTTTCAGATTCATAGCTACACGAAGAGAGTAATCGAGGATAATTTGGGCAGTATTCTGTTCCACGTAACCACATTCTCATCGACAACAGATGAGCAGGCAATTAAGATGTGATTCTGAGATAGTTGATTGTTTAGTACATTCCTCACACATTCTCTAATGTCGATCCTATCAAGGAGGTCATCTGCGTCGCTGAGGTTGGTCCAAGCATTTGTATTGAGTGGGAAAGTTTGTAGAGGGGTTGTCAAACCAATGAGAGATAAAATGGGAGAGAGAGAGAGAGAGAGAGAGAGAGAGAGAGAGAGGAGACTTTTCAGGTCAAAGAAGATGTCTTCCTTGTGGTGGGACCCTCTTTTCGCATCGCATCCCCATGCCTCAAGTATGGAACGAAAGCGATTTCTGAAGATATTTTGATGTGCGACAAACTGCAAGGATCCCCCTTCTTCAAACTACAGGAGAAATTCGGCACTGTCTGTTTAATCATGGTACTGGTTAGAGTGATTTCTTCAATTAATGTGCCTAGGATTATGAGGAAGAGAGGCTTTACAATGAGAAGAAGAGAACCAAGGAGGAATTCATCAACGTCAAGAGAAGTAGTGAATACCGAGAGCCGGGGACTGGGGATGGGCTGGTCCTTTTCAATGGATATCGGGAGGCTAGACAGATCTTCCCTCCACGGAATGGACGTCGAGAGCAGCTCCCTCGGGGAGATGCCTTCGTTCTTGGTCTGAGAGTCCTTTCGGATGAGGAAAAGGACCACATTCGGGAGCTTTGTAGACAAAGGGAGAACCTCAAGTACATAGACGTCAGTTAGCCCCGTTGGATATGGAATGGGTTGGTTTAGGCAGTTCTGTACATTCGGGATCCGATGGTTGCGATTCTGAGGATGGAGGAGGCGATGAAAAAAACGAGAGGCAGTTCAGCATACGGCGGAGGTGGACGGCGGGTTCTATGAAGCGGAGGACCACGGGAAACCAACTCTTCTGTTCTCCGTTCTCCTGGATAGGCAGCACACAGAGCGATGTATTCGGTGAGTTTGACTACTTACAGAAATTACCTCGGAACATCGAAAAGAAAAGGTGGTTGTAAAAATTGCCAAGAAAGACAACGAGAAACAAAGATTTCTGTTTCAGATCGCCGGCCCCAAGTGCCTGGAAAGTAGGAGATTTCCTCGTTGTCCGACACGACGACCTCTCCCGACGGTACTGCAACTCCTATGGAAATCTCCAGAAGCGCCAGGACTTTGGTATGATGGTCACCTGGATCAAAGTTAGTTACCTTTTGAGGCATTAAAAACCTTAAAAAACGAAAAAGTTTAGCACCACAACGACAGAGGATGCTCTGTTACTCTGAAGGCGGCCAACAACACTCAAAAACACTTTGAGTTTCTGCAGAAGGAATCTCCTAGATTGAAGCTGGCTGGGTGTAAGATTGGACCCTCCGATGTCTCTTTCGGATTGGACCAGCACATAAGGTAATTTGTTGTAAGAAAAAGAAACTAAGGATTCGTCTGTCTGACGGGGCCTCCTGGCTGTGGGAAGACTCGTCTTGCGATTGACGTCGTTATGAGAAAGTGGGGTTTTTTTCATCCGGTTTAAGTTGATTTTAGGTACGAGACTCGATCACCAAGCGACCATCTAATAGTCACATCGGTGTCCAATGACGCTGTGAACAATGTGGTTCAGTCGATTCACAAGAAGATGATCGAGAAGTATGGGAGACACCAGGTTATGAGGGAATTCGCCATGCAGAGCTGCGGCGGAATGTCAAAGGTCAGCTCAAATGACTATCCTTCGTTAAGGTAATGAGAACCTTAAACATACCAAAAATGGGCTCTCTGAGCATAAACTAAAGGTTTTTCAGTAGTTTGTATCTTGATCTCTTCCAGGAAGACGAGGAGCTCTCTCTACAGTACCAAACAGACCACCTCATAGAGAACTTCCGAGTAGACCATCACGAAGACGTCGTTAGATTGCTGGAGCAAAGAGATAAGAATGAAAAGAGAGTCAAAGAGGTTTTCTCTGCAAAACCTTTTTCTACCGTATCATTTAGACAAGATCCATTCGTGTGGGACTGGCTTCTGTTGATGAAGGTCGCGACCTAAACAGACAATTGAAGAAATCAACGCTTGCAGTGGCTAGCAATTATGTATTTCGAAATTGGAGAAGTTAACTTTGTCATCTTTGAGGTTATGGGCTCTTCTGTCGCTCTTGTGATAAGACACGCCCACCAATATCGTGTGAAAGCAAACGGTCGCCGGAATCCTTGTCCTCAGGGAACTCAGAGATCCTCTTTGACCTTTGGAGGTCGCCAGTCCAGACCTCTGGCTTTGACTATGGGAGGTGAACAAGGGAATCTCCCCAGACTGCAAGTCCTATCTATTTCTCTCTTTCTTTTATGACATTTCTTTCTCTTCATTTCTCTCGTAGACTCTATGTCTATATGCCTCTCTTATAGCATCTATCTTTCCTCTCGCCTTGTCCATTCCATCATTTCCCTGTTTTTAGTCCAACCGACACCTCTCCCGGAACTTTCTTCGATGAGGTCACCGACGTAATCGTGGACGAGGCCTCCCAACTTTCCACCTGCTGGGCCCTTGCCCTTTACATGAGCTCACCCGGATTACAGAATGTGATTCTTATAGGTTTGCTTTTTATTTTCATCGTAATTTTCATTCTTAGGGGATACGAAAAAATTGGAACCTGGCTGCTCATTCAGGAAAGGAACGCTTCTCTACGAAATTGCCAGTAGGAGTGAGCTTGGACGAGTGATGGGTCTGGAGAATGGCAGAACTCTCTCTCTGAAGAACAACCATCGGTAAATTGGACTTTGTAACTAGTGGATTTCTTTTCAGAAGCCATCTGAAGATAGTGGATGTTCTTCTGAAGCCAATCTATGGAGATGCGGTGACCGCTGCATCACCGATGGACAAACACAGCCTAGCCAAAGAGGTTATGAATATCGTAAATGTAAGCTTCTCTACAAAAGATTTTTGTTCCCTTTGAGTTAACGAATCAAACAACACACACATACACACATACACATTTTATACCCTATTTCTAGAAGCCAATGGATATCTGTCCCGTCCTATTTGTCGACTATGGCTACGTTCCCAGCAGCAACGGCATCAATGAGAAGGAGATCGAGATGGTCACTCAACGGGTGAAGATAATGACCGAGGTAGTCAACCATTGGCAAAAAGTCGAGGGCAAATTTAGGCCTGGAAAATCCCTGGAAATGACATTGCAATAGTTTGTCACAGTCGACAGCAGCTGGCAAGATTGAAACAAGCATTGGAAGGCAAGTTCATCGGGGATAATTTCAATCCGGGGCTTTTCAGGACAGGGCATCATTGGTCACTTCAGGACCTCTGTCCGTGTGTATACGGTGGATGCCTTTACGGTAAGTATGATTCTCAAGAGATAGAGATAGAGAGAAAGAGAGGGAGAGGGAGAGAGAGAGAGAGAGAGAGAGAGAGAGAGAGTTACTTCTTATTTAGGGAGGAGAAGCCCGCATTGTTATGGTTCTTCTCTCAAAAACGTGCCACGACAATGTGGTATTTATCAAATTTTATCGATGTAATTGCCCGTTCAGAATGTAAAACATGCCTTGAAGTCCGTGTCTGATTCCCAGCGAGAGACCGTTGCCGTCAGTCGTGCTAGTGACGTCATCTACTTATTCGGTCAATGGAAGATGCTGGTGAAGACCGATTTCTGGGGGAAATTCGTAGATAACATCGTCCAGGAGCATTGTCTGGTGCAATCTCCACCAGAATCCATTAATCTTGGGGTTTCAGGTAGATGCCGATTGGAATCCCGCGAGCGAGTGGCATTACAAACAACTGCTGGACGCCAAGTTTAGAAAATAGCTCTAACAGGTTTCTTTTAATTGATTTTCAATTTCTTAATCCAAATTCCATGTAAATAAAGTTGTTTAATAAGGCTCGTTGCTTCTGATGCCCCTACTTTGAGGTCAAGAATGTAAATAGAGAGTGACAGAGAGAGAGTGGCAGAGAGAGAGAGAGAGAGAGAGAGAGAGAGAGAGAGAGAAGTTGACGCTCTAATTAGGTAGGTCACGTAACAAAACGTCTCCGCTCGGTTATGCCAACTTTCCGCCTCTCCTTTGGCTCATTTCCTCTCCTGTTCTCCCCAAAGTCGGCTGTCATGGCTGAAGAAAAGGTCTCCTTCAGCGAAACGGTGGTCTCTGTCGTGAAAGAGGTAACTTCAACTATAGCCTTGTCCACATTTCGCTAAGGCTAGGGACATAACGAATGAGATTTCCAATGAAGAGTTGCTGGAAAATATGCAAACCCAAGACGATGCGCCAGATGATGACATTGACGAGGCTGCCTGTTTCATCTTCTGCGCGTGGACCTGGCAAAGATGCCAGGATTTGTGAAGATCAGTCCGGGATACTTCCTGCCTGTTCTTCTCGATTGCCACCTCACGGTGAAGAATGAACTCGAGGTCGCTCCCTGTGGAGGAAGGAGGAGAGATGGAGCTTCCCCTGAGCCGCCCGAAGTTGGAAGCACAGCCGAATAAAGGAAGCTGATGAGACGAAGAAGAACGAGACGCCGGCGAAGGGCCGCATGAAGAAGCCGGAGGAAGCCCCTCAGAAGCGTCAGGATATCCCCGAGGGGGCTCAGCAGATTCCGGACGCACCGGAGAAGAAGCCCTTACAGGGCCGCAAGAAGAATCCCGAGCTCCGAAGCAGAAGAATGTCAAGCGAAAGACCCCTGAATCCGAAGAAGAACGAGACGCCATCGAAGAGCAGCAAGATGAACCCGCCGCAGGAGGCCCCCGAGAAGGCTACCCAGGAGAAGGCCCAGCCGAAGAAGAGGGTTCCTCATCAGCCGAAGCATCACAACTGAGGAAACTACAGAAATCAGTCCGCATAAATGTACTCGAAACCGTGTTGTTCTGTTATATATCCTAATATGATCCGGGGGTGTGGCCGAGTGTTGATGTAGGAAATGCGTGGCTTAGGATGGCGAGTTGAAAGGCGTAGTTTTGATGAATAAGTTATTTTAGAATTTAATCTTATTTATTTACATGAATTACACCGGAAAAAGGTACAGTACTGGAATGCGGGGGATAATTCTCTTCCCTCCCTATCCCTGTCGCTTTCCGTCGGGGAACCAGCTGGGGCTGTGGTCGTTTGCCATGGCCTCATCCAGCAGCTGATCAGCCTTCGGATCGACGGCCGACAGGGCACGGAATCCCTCGTCTCCCACAAAGCAGATCTCATGGCCATCCTGAAACCATTGTCTTCGAAGAAAGGGAGAAACCGTACAGGATCGGCGAGGATGACGACCTGGACGTCGGCTTTTCCGGGAGTCTCGAGGGTGACGAGCTCCTTGATCACAGTCAGCTTCTTCTCCTTGATCTTGGCCTCCAGATGGGCCAGTTTGGCGCCAGGGTAGGCGAAGGCGACGCGTCCGAAGGCGGTCCCGCGGTCGATCTCTCCACTGGACAGCTGGCGCATCTCCCATTGACACTGCAAGGGGAGGTCAGAAGCATCGTCAGCCCTCACCTGCTTCTCTCCGTAGGCTAGCCTCGCGTGCACCTTCTGTTCGTTCTTCTCCAGAAGGGCCATTCCGAGCACGTCCTTCCAGTAGGCTAAACAACAGTCTTCCAAGAATCCCCCCAATTGCCTTACAGATGCTTCTGTCGAGGTCCTTGACCTGGGTGGCCGCCCTCACGACGCTCTTTCCCTCTCCTCCCCAGATCATGAAGCGGTGGCCATCGGGATCAGTCACCTGAGCATATCAATTTGTCCTGAAGAAGAAGAGAGCTACCTGCAGTCGGCCGCAGGGACGCACTTCGAATCCTCCGAGCTTCTTCACATTCTCGAAGACGACGTCGGAATCAATGAAGATTCCCTGAAAAGTGGTGGTAAATATACAACTCGGGGAGAGGGGTTGCTAAAATGAAAAGAAAGCCCACAAAGTAGTCATTTCCCAGGCGGTAGGAGCCGATTTCGTAGTTGTAAGTCAGTTCGATGACGAAGTTCTCGTCCTCGCTGCCGTAGCCAATCATCGTCTTACTCCATTTTCCATTGTAGGGTCTGAAATGCGAATATTGCCAATAAGTTTGATATATTGGTATAGGTTTAAAGACAGCCAGCTCACCCGTTGCAAGTGGCCTTGCAGCCCTCCTCGAATTCCTCGTGGCGGAGCACTTTCATCAGCAGCACATTCCGGTAGAAATCGATGGTTTTCTTGCGGTCGCCGACTTTGAAGACGTAGTGCAGGGCCCGCGCCGGCATCACTCCTGAAGCATTGTCATAATAGAGATAGAGGGAGATAGATAGATAGATATATAGACGGAGAGAGAGAGAGAGAATATTTGAATTACCAGTCCAGTCGACGTTGTAATTCGATCGCTGCAGCCCGCACTCGGCCATCACTGCAATTACAAAATAAGCGCCGGCCGTGAAAAGAGCGGGATTAATCGCACCGGTTTCCAAGGTGATAAGCAAGGGAACGACGATTATAGGGGGGGGGGGGGGTTGAGGCGGGGTAATTGAAAAGAGCATATTAAGCAGCACAAACAACAGAATTACAGTATAGCAATTTAAGCACAAAGCTCCACGAACTTTAGACGGTGATCCAGTTATTCGCCACAAAAGTAGTTTTCTGAACCAGCAGATTGTGAGATGTTAGACATTTAAAATACAAATAATCTATGATAGTACAGGCAATGACTTAATTACGGTCTTTTGAACCGGATTTTCAGGATTCCTCTCTCTCTGAATTGACGCATTCCCTATTAAAATCTAGGAGTTACGACTTGAAAGTCCCAAAAATAAGAAGTTAGGTAGAACCTGGCTGGCTGGGAGGCGCGTTTCGGTCGATTTTGCTTCGGAACCAGGTGAATGCGTTCCACACAAATGCCATCGCGGCTGAAAAAGACAGCGGCGCACGGCTATCAACCAGTCGGCTGGCGCCTTCGCGACGAGACCAAGTATCGGTGGTTGGCTAACCAAACATTAAACGGAAAAAACTAACCAGGAAACAACTTTATTCGCGTGCAACATCAACCACCAAAATGAACATTGGTTGAAACGAGCTATTTACAATAGCCAATGGCGCCGATATCGAGGGAAATCACATCAAAGAAATGAAGTTTAAGCGGGTAGATTCAAACAATGTCTTCATACTCAACTAGGTACTTTCCAGCCTTGGCGTCCACCAAATATTGGTACTGGTGGTCTCTCGCGGGCCTCCAGCCGTCGTCAACCTGCAAAAACAGGATTTCTGGAATTGGTGATTTATGTACCAGACATCTCTCCTCCACGATCTTATCCACAAACTTCCCCCAGAATTCGGTCTGGACCAACATCTTCCACTGCCCGAAGAGGTAGACGGCGTCACTGGCTCGACTGACGGCGACGATGCCTCTGTGGGGATCGCTGACGGACTGCATCACCCTCTCCACGTCCTAAATAAATGAATATTGGAATATAAACAGGGTATTTACCGTCCAGCTCTGGCAGGTCTTCGAAATTAGCACCATCACAACACGGGCCTCTCCTCCCTGAATGTATAAATATATTTTATTGAAAGAAAACCATTTTAGCAGATCAGGCAGCCTCGGTCACTTTGAATAATGAGAATGGGCTGCTCGATAGGACTCACAATGAAAGAATCCACGGTGTGAATGTGGACAGAGGTCTTGAAAGTACCGATGGTTCCTTGTTCTAAAAACCACTCGATCACTTATATTTCAAGAAGCTTACTTGCAAATTTCTGTTGCATTCGAGCGAGCTGCTTTCGATTGTGGCATACAATCGCAATCTCCTTTCCCGGAATTTTATAAACCTGCATTGGTCATTAGGTTTCCCCATCGGGTGCTTACCTCGGTCATCACTTTGACACATTTAACGACCATTTCGACTTCCTTCTCATTGACGCCCTTCTCCGTGTTGACGTAACCATAGTCCACGAACAGGACGGGTGCGGGATCCACTGGCTTCTAAAAGATAGGAAACTCAGTGGATTTCATTCTGCAAGGTTTCAATGAAAAGATTTATGGAAAACCTACATCTGCGACTTCGATATTTCTATCGCTGGCTAGGTTGTGTTTCTCCTTCGGTGCAGCAGCCATGACCTCATCTCCATAGATCGGCTTGTAAAGTATGTCCACGATCTTCGGGTGGCATCTGAAGAAGGTACCTTAATGAATTACAAGAAATGTTCTTCAGAGTGACTGTTTTGACGTCCTTCAGACGGCTCACCCGGCTCAGCTCGCTCTGACTAGCAATCTGGTACAGAAAAGTGTCTTCCTTGAACCGGCAGAAGGGCTCCAACTGGTGTGGGTCCCCTAAAAGCGAAAATGATAACAAAAACGAAAGCCCAACCCATGAGAATCACATTCTTCACTTCGGGAGAAGTCATGTAGAGAGGGAGAGCCCAGCAAGTGGAGAGCTGGGAGGCTTCATCAATTATCACGTCGGTGACCTTGTCGAAGAACTTCTCCTCCTCCGGCTCATAGACTCCCGATTGCTCCCGATTGAGCCTATAACAGAAGAAAGTGGAAAATGAGACGGTTTCTATGCGCTGAATGATAAATGAAAAGCTAACCTTTGGCTTTGAGACGACGGATTACTGTAGCCAACGGCGAATGGCTTCTCTGCATTCCCTCCCATCTCTTTGGGTAGTCGGGGACCTCTGGCTCGTGGGCTGTACTGGTGAGCATGCCGGATGACCATAGCGACTGAAGAACCAATGGCCTTAAAGGATATGATTAATTAGAGGCTGCACGCCTTACGTAGCAGTTGGCTACTGCCAACGTTTTCTTCTTCAGCTGTCTGTTGATGTCATATCCGTCATCGACCGAAGCGAATCCTTTCTCAACCGACTTCAACTGAATTATACAGAAATTAAGGGAATTTTACAAAAAAAACCGAACCTGTCTGACCTTCTCTTCATTCATGTTCTTGAGACTCAGCAACTGGACGACATCACAGTGCTGATCTACACGGTTTTTGTACGCGAGACGGTCCGTCTGATACTGGAGGGAGAGCTTGTCGTCTTCCTAGAAAAAATCGATTTTCATAATTTTCTTCTGCGTCTTCAGCTCTAAAACGCCCACCTACCTGCGATATGCCTTCGCCACTTTGCATAGTATGTTCCCTCATAATCTGGTTAGCTGCTCCGATCCGTGTCAGATTCTTGTCAGCCAGCTGAACGACCCTGTTCACTGCGTCATTCGACATCGATGTAAGGATCAAGTGTTCCGCTGAATCCCTTTTCTCAAATCTAAAAACTGATTGCGGCCGGATGTCCTCTGAGCTCACTTCTTCTTCACAATCTCTGCTGCAAGTCGCGTTTTCCCGGAGCCAGGAGGTCCTTGGAGGCAGACGAATCCTTGGGTTCCCATGATTGTCTCCAGAGCAGCGGCTTCCTCACTCAGAGTGGAGGAAGGGCGGACGTCTCCATCTAAAGTCACATTTTCAAAGGGTAACTATTTGGCCTACTCGATGGCGCAATGCGACCGGTGACCATGCCGAAGATGTTTCTTCCAAAGAACTCATCGAATTTCGTCATGTAGGTGCTGAAAAGGAAACACTTTCGGCTTTCAGTTGGATACCTGATGTGCTGATCGAGGCCGAAGCAGTGGTCAGACGGGCCAATCTTGCAGCCAGTGAGGCGCATCATTGAATGCTCCTTGAACAAGAATTTGAAATGATTCGTGGAATTGTTCGCAGCCTTCAGCTGCACCTCGCATGTTCCGTCGTGAACCTAAACTAACGTAGATTAGTCAAGGAGCTAAATAAAAGGATTATCTGAACTTTCGTGTCCGAAACTCACACTGATCCAAGTGATCAGCATTCCCAGGTGCTTGCGTTTTTTGAGGTTCCCGTACCAATCGGAGGTCTTTCTGAAGAGATCGTCGTGGTTCACGCTCAGGAAATCTCCGACTTTCCAAGCAGATGGGGAAGTCGACCTGAACACACTTATAATTTTAATATCAAAGTGAAGAAAACTTTGATTAAAACATACAGAACGCAGCGATCAGCATCTTCTTTGCCCAAGTGAACCCTGAACATGAGAGTGATCTTCCCGTCCTCGTTTGAACGGGGCTCCTTGAATTTTTTGACACATCAGCAGGTCCTGGGCCTCTGCGTTCTTCACGGAGTGCTTGAAGGTGGGAGAAGGAAGACGGAATGAGGGACCAACGACGTAAAAGAACTCATCTGTGACCTGAAAATCAATTAAAGACTAGCTTTTAATTCATGACTAGGTTACTCATGAAAACACACCTTAGATACACAGATGATCTAATGCATGGGATCGGCAAACGTCCACTTATCACGTGGGTGCTGAAAAGTTGTAATTAGCCACATCCTAAAGTAAAGTATAGACTACCTGTAGGAAGCTTGGCGCTGAGTACTTCTCCACGTAGAAGGGAATATCTGCTAGGGCACCGTCGAACACGACCTCCTTCTCGACAAGAATCTGAAAAGAAAAATATATTAAATCCAAATAAAAGAAACCTTAATGAAGGTGTGGATTCAAGGACAGCCTTTGAAATGAGCCTCTCCTTCGAGGACACTCTCCTCGTCCATGACGAGGAATTTGCTCTCGTCGGCCTCGCTTAGCTCCGGAAGGGTCTAAATAGAGTTGATGTAAGAATAATGAAACATGCGACGAACCTGTGCAATAACACGTTTCTGTGAGAAGCCAACAACCACTGCAAAAGTGGGCTTAGGCTCTCCGCGTTTATCATAGAGATATCTAAATCGTAAATTATAGAAAAAAAAGGTTAGAAGAAATACTTAGATGGCCACTCCTCATGGCGGTCCACGCAGCGAAACGTTGAAATATCCTCCTGGGTGTCGTCGGGGGGCCATGACTGAAGCATGACCTGAAAAACATAGAATAATAATTTAAGAACGGTAAGTTGGAGAACTGTAGAGGATACAGAAAGTGTATGGCTCGTAATAGCATGTTGTTACGTAATTACAAGTTGCGCGGGAAATATCTAAAGACAAAATTCCACGGAAAACAGCTATAGAATCAAACGTTTAAAGCGAAATAAACGGTTAACGAGACATAACTTAACGTGTCAGCCTTAAAGGACTGTCGAATTGTGAAATGAGTCCCACCAGGAATCACTTTTGCGCAAAATTCGAACTTTGAACATTTTTTAAATTTCAAATTGTGAGAAGCAATTATTTAATTAAATTTAATTAAACTGATCATAGCTATATCCACTTTATTCATTGTACGCAATAATCATTCGTTTTCAGTCAATGGGCACCGACAGCCCGATGTCCCCCATTTCCGACAAGGTTTCGTTTCTTGTTTCTTCCGCAAATAAATCATTTAGGGCTCCCGTGCCGCCCTAGGAAGTGCCAGAAGAACCCCGTCTTTCCACAATATAGTAAGTAGCAGCTTTTTAATATGTAATTCGTTAATTTTAAAGATACCAGCCGCTACTTCGGTAACCCCCGCGAGTGCGAACCGCGATGAACCACACGGAGCAGTCGACATGGAGTCGACGGGAAATGGCCGCAGCTTCGGCGCCATTTCATCGATTGAGGTATGCTTTTTAGTGAATTATAAACAACATTCAATATTTTTATTTGAATGCATAAACTTGAAAAGTTTGAATTCTCTAACTTGGTAATTTCAGCACAATTCGCCTTTCGCTGTGGTCACCATGGGTGTGATGAACCAGGCGCACATGGAATTGATGAGGGCTTGTATGGAAGGAACTTCCGCCCGTTCCATCATCACCGGAAGCGGGGGAGGCCACAGTGACCCCGAACAGTCGGAGATTCTGCGCGAAATGAGAAGGAACCTAGCCGAGTTGAAGAAGAGCAAGAAGGAGGCCGTCGAGGAGATCAGAAGGATGCGAATTGCCCAAGAGAACACTAACGGAGTTTTGGAGTCTGCGGAGAGGACCATGCGCCATTTGGAGGCCTCCGTCCTCACTCTGAACTCTCTCCCGGCTGCCATCACAGCCAGTTTGGCTCAGATCCAAACTACCGTCGACAGGGCTGCCAAGGACAACGCGGATTCGGTAGCCTCGGCCGCCGAGTTGAAGTTGAGTCTGGAGATGAGCCAGGTTACACAGGCGCAGCAGTTCGAGACGTTGAAGGAGGAGAACAAGAAGCTGTGTCTGGCGAGCCTGGCCGTTTTCCAAGACGCCAAGGATGAAACGATTGAGGAGATAAAGAAGAGCAAGGAGGAGATGGGAGGGAGGAAGAGGAAGGCGGTGATGACGAAGGAGGAGGTCGAGGAGAGCGAGTTCAGAGGTCCCAGCCGCTTCCCCGCCGTTGCCAATAGCCTTAAGGTTACATCTATTGCTTTCTATTTAAATTCAATTTTAGGATTCCGTCTCCGAAGGTACCGGTGACTCCCCTCCCCGTCGCCGCGATTCTCATGCGGTAAGATTTCCCTCCTTTTCTATTGAACTGTGTTTCAGAAATTGAGGAAGTTCCAGTGGTGCCCTTACTGCAGTTCCAACAGCCATCAGCCCACCGATTGCTGGTAATTTTGCGGATGTCTTCCCAAAATCGTGAATTTTTCAGGAGAATGCCCAGCCTCTCCGATCGCAAGTCCTTCCTTGAGAAGGACGGTCGATGCCTCTGCTGTCTCAAGCGCCACTATGGAATGTGCCGATTTCTCGAGTGAGTTTTTCCCTTGTCACATTAGGCTCCGCCCGTCACTTGCAGGGAGTGCATCTACTGTGAGAAGAGTAACCACCACTCCAGCCTTTGCGAGAAGTTGCGCCACCTCGACCACCTGGAGAGCCTGAAGTAGAAGGAGGCTGCGAAACACACTGGATGACAAGTTGCTAATATTGTATACCGCACTAATGTTGTTTTCGAACGGTGTCACCGAAAAGGTGACGTAATGAAAGTTGCCTTGTATTGTCCTTGTTTTTAATGCGAAATCTAATCAAGTTGCATTCATGGAAAGCCGGCATCTGATTGTGAGAGTTATAGGTGCCGGCCGGTGGGAACGCCCTCTAATTGACTAAATCACGGTCTACAACCTTAGAAGACAAATCGAAGCACATGGTTTTTGCAAAAAGACTGAGAAACCACGCCTTAGAGAAAAAAGATAAGTCCACCCCAAACAAAACACAAAGAATATATTTATTTAAATTTCTTTTTAGATATCATAGGAATTCAAGTGCGGAAGAGGATTTCCGGGCAATCTGCAGTGGCACAGAAACTGAAGACCACTTCGTACCAGTCCTCGTCGATGTGGACGTGCTCGACGTGGACAACTCTTCCATCCTCTCTCAGCAGGTGGAAGCTGATGTCATGACCACCGACTCCCTGGTGGACCACGCGAGGCTTGACATCGGGGAGCGGTCCGGTGTGGTCCACGTGGTACAAGGGGATGTTGTTGAAGATGGAGAATAAGTCCGACATATTCATTCTATGTGCCAACTTCCAACAGACGAGGGTGTTGGTAGTCAGAAACTTCTGAAAAGATTGATGAAAACTCTGACAGAAAGAAAGTCACACCTTAAGGACTACGTTGAGGATGGCGGTGTTGGCAGAAGGGCGCTCAATGCTCAGACGAGGAATCTCGACGTCGAAGAGCCAGGCAGGAGAGGTGATGAGGTAAGTGTGAACGGAACGCAATGATTCCAACTGCAAACCGGTTTACTGCACAGGGACTTGAATTCCACCGCCTTGTATTTCCATTCATCATTCCCAAAGTCGACCTTCTTAATGGAATAGTCCTAAAGAATTCATTTTGCTCGAACATAGAGAGCAGGGAGAGCGAGAGAGAGAGAGAGAGAAGGGAGAGAGACATCACTCACATCAATGAGTTTCTCGAGATCCTTGTAATCCAACGTCTCATGCAAAATCTCGAAGATTGTTCCAACATTCATCCTATGCAGAAGATCCCTCGCCAGATGTACCTCTCGATACTAAAGGATATCCTTGTGTATGTTTTCAATTAAACCTACATCTATATTCAGTTTCTGGATGTGGACCACAAAAGGCCACTGCCTCAATCCATCGACGTAGTTCTCCAAATCCATGTCTTCCAACGGCCGGGAACCCCTTTCGGAATGGGCGATGAAGTGGCGATTGATTTGGATCAACTGCTCCACCACCAACGGGATCCGCACTCCATTAATGTTGCTCGGCTGGCGGAAGAAGTTGTAAAACTTCTGGCAGGAGGAGGCCAGAGCCATGCAGGACTTCGCGTCGAGCTAAAATTACAGAAAGTTTAATAGTCAAGGAACGTAAAAAATTCTATGAAAAGTGAAAACTCACACCGTTTCCAATCTTGGACAAGATGAGGTCCGGCAGCTCCGGAAGAAGCCAGTTCTCCTTGATGGCCTTGGGAAGCTCGGTCACGTACTCTGAAAAAGTCTCAGTTATTAAGGGCAAGGAAGATTATCGTCGAGAGGGAGAGAGATAGATAAAGAGAGAGAGAGAGAGAGAGAGAGAGAGAGAGAGAGAGAAAGAGAAAGAGAGAGTTAGAGATAGAGAGACTTACGAGGAGCGCTTTCTTTCCATCGCAGACACGCTGTGAAGAAAGAGAAGATATTCGACTTCTTTCCTTTCCTGGCAGATGGACGTCCAGAAGGCGAGGCGAGGTCGGTGGTCGAATCAGCTGCTTTCTTCACGATGGCTCCGGTCTCGGCATTGCTGTCGGTGAAGACTCCACTGCTGCCATAGGAAGATTGGGCTCCAGCCGGCATCGGGACGGCTGATCCGCGCGACGACGACGGTCAAAATGATCTTCCGAAGAGAAGGAGAGGCCACGTGGACACGGTGGATATGCTAAATAGGGCATGCTATTTTTGAGCAGAAGCGAATGCATCGATATGCTAATATTATCAGGAATGATCGATAAGTTAATGTGACTAACTTTTCTCCTATTATCTGTACCCGCCCTTTTTCGTCCCTAATCCTCCTCTATTTGTGAATTAGAATGAAGGACGGGAGATGGTATAAGGCCACCACAGACGCGGGCACTGGAGGGAATTTGGGGTTTAATCTTATTCATCATTTACCTTCCTAAGATTGGTGGATTTGTTTAAGGCAAATCCACCAATCTTAGGAAGATAAATGATGAATAAAACTATGGATTGAATCAGGCAGTTTTACGCAACATAAAAGGAGGAACCCAAGTAGAAGGAGACTTCGAAACACGGTCGATGACTGATTTTGTATACCGAATGTTGTTTTCGAACGGAGACACCGAAAAGGAGACGAAATGAAAGGTTGCCATATGTTCTTAATGCGAAATGTGATCAAGTTGAAGCCAACAAAAGTTGAGATATGACGAGTCAAAATTGGAAGCAGTGGATTGATCATCTATGAGATGAGCGAACAAAAAAGTCTCTCTTTTTCCAGCTCTCGCCTTTTGTTTGATTCCAGCTGTTGTTTTACCGCCGCCTGTCGCCTAGGCCATAATCATCATTAGTTTCGGACCCTTTTGGCCGCAACAGTTGTCGTGGATTAGGCGCTATGGCGACAGATTCGAGAGCGCAACCCAACATTCCCCCGAATACTCTCGAGTACTCTGCTCCTACGGCGAAGAAGGCGTGCCCTTTCAGCCTCACTTTCTCGGCGGCTGGCGCTCGGCCAGTCGGCTGTCTTCTGACCTCTTCAGCTTCTTTGTCCGCGATCGATTATATAAGAGATCACGTGCGCTAGAGACAGTTTACAATACCCTGACTCTCATCCCCTCTCCTTTCTTCCCCTTCTCTCCCTCCCTCTCTTTCTCTCTCATTCTCTCTCTCTTTCTCTCCTGAACCAATGCATTCCAGAGTCGAAATGTCATCTGACTCTACGGACGAGGGGGATTCAGATTCTCCACCCGCTACTTGGTATCATGGGAATATCCTCTCACGATATGGTCGCCCTCCTTCCCCAGAACCAAAAGAGCCATTCATCCAACCAACTGATGGGGACATCTACGCCGTAGTAGTTGGAACTAAAGATACTATAAAATGCATCGTTCAGGTCAGTTAATTTCACTTAAAATTTAATAAAAAGTTTAAGTTGTAATTTACGGTTTAATTTTTTAATCTAATGTAAGAGGGAAGTATTAGTGGTTGTTCCGGGGTCAAGCCACATCGAGAATAGTTACAGTGACCTAAAAGTTAACTTAAATTACAGCTATTTTCAAATTTCCGATAGTTTCCTTCAGACCCTCCCTGGTTACAAAAACGGCCATCTACACTCTTTCCTCCTCCTAGATGTGAGATCTTCCTTAATTGGCCCAAAGGTTTGGGGGAAAGGCCTTCCCCCAGTTCAGACCTTCATATGGGTAAGTGTTTCTCTCTTTCTGATTACTTTCACTTGGTGAATTTGAGAATTAAAAATATGACAGTTATTTCCAGATTCGAAAAACTGAGATTCCGTATTTTGGAATTAACGGAATGAATATTCAAAGGAGGGTGAAGGAGTATTTCGTAGGAGAACAGGTATCAAAGTTGCAAAAATGTAAATTTTAGTTTAGAAAAAGAATAGTTGCGAAGATGTTTTGGAAGAAAAAAGAGACTCCAAAGAAGAAATAGTTGTGGTGGAATCGGTGGGACTTGCCTCTTTTAATAACACACACACACACACACACACACACACACACACACACACACACACACACACACACACACACACACACACACACACACACACACACACACGCACACACACACATCTCTCTATCTCTCTCACACATACACACACTCACACATACACACACACTATGGACTGTGTTCAGGTTCACAGTGGTTACATCAAGCTATTGGGACCTTCATTTCGAGTGCCTTCTCCTGCTGTCTGGGATGCTAATGAGTTATCATTAGAGCCGGAAGAGCTCGTCAAGGTTGAGAAGATCCATTCAAAGCCCTTCTTTCGTTTGGTACTTAAGTTTGGGGCCGTTTGTCTTATAAAGGTGAGAGAGAGAAAGAGAGAGAGAGAGAGAGAGAGAGAGAGAGAGAATATGAGAAATTTAGAGTGATTCTAAAACCCCACTTTTTAGAACTACGATGAGGAAAAAGAATTCAGGACAAAAAAGAAAAACGACGGAATGACATCCAAAGAGAGAGCAATTGGATATGAAGAAAATGGCATCATATTTCCAATCCATAGAATGACAAGCAAAGTAAGAAGTTTCCACTTTTCTGGCTTTGTTCCCGATGTTTTACTTGTGTGATTCTCAAGTATTTTTAAAGACTGTTAAACGTAGGGCATCCAAGATTATCAATCTCCCTCTGAATTTCCATGTTTAGGATAAGGAAGGGATCTGCAGAGTCTTTAGAAACGGCAACAAACAAGGCCTTCTGCTAGCGCCTAAAGGCGACAAATACGTCACAAAAATAACAAAAGTGACTAAGGCAGATCAAGAGAATATGCTGACCTACTGTCGAAATGTGAAGGATTTGACTTTTTCTGAGGTTTGATTGTTGTTGTACCACTTGAATTTGATTTAAGGCCCTTAAGTTCATTAGAGACCCTAGCGTTTCAATGTTACGGTTATCCGCTCATCTGAAGACGACTGAGGCTGTTAAGCACACTGTCACCATCCCAGGACGAGTAGAAATTGACTATTACAACTCTAAGCATACATTGAAAGTTCAGCTTAATGAAGAAGAAACTGAGAGATGTATTATGTAAGTATTGTTACGAAACTTAGGAGCAAGCGATAATTTTCAGATCAAGAACCCAGTCGGCATGGGAGATAGGATCGGATATCACAATCCATCATCCAGCTTTGAAGCGAACGATCATGACGTCTTTTAATGTAGAAGAAGACCGAGATGACTTGGGAATGGTGGTCGATGATATTCAGGTGAGAGAGGGAGAGAGAGAGAGAGAGAGAGAGAGAGAGAGAGAGCGAGAGAGAGAGAGAGCGAGAGAGAGAGAACATCCATTTCAGTACCATTCAAAAGGAAGTACAGTAACCCTGCGTCCTGCTGCTCGTTCTGCTGCTCATTTCTCGCAGATTTCTGAAACAAACTCGGCTCATCTTCTCCATGGAAAGTTCAAAGTCGGCCCAAATGATGAAGATACTTCTATATGCCAATCTATTAGGTAAAAAAGCATTTTTTAACAGAAAATTACTTTTCAGGTCCTATTTGAACAATTTTGGTTCTTTTTTCCGCAGACGACTTTTCAATAACACTTTTGGAATTGCCAAATTGGTCGAGATTGTTGAAGATGATGAGGTTAAGGATAAGGAGGAAGTTGAGGAAAGCGAAAAGGAAATGGAGGAATGCAATTTTATTGTTGAGAGTGAGTTTATAAAGCATATAAAGTTTAAAAACACAAAATGTAGACATGGAGTTGGACAGTTCACAAGCAGAAGCCTTGATTGCGGTCCTCAATCATAGGGGATTCACATCAGTCCAGGCCCCACCAGGTTCTGGAAAAACACTAATGATTGTCAGACTTATCTATGAAAAGTGAGATTATCACGAATTCGAAAACTTAAACGAATACTTTAGGTATATCAGTCGTCTACTAGACGATCACTTGATGTTGACGGCTGCGACGAACATTGCAGTTGACCATGCGACCGACAGGGTTAAGGAGTACTTTCCGGAAGTCAGCATCACAAGAGAACACTCGAAACATAGCCAGGACACTATTTCAAAGGTGAAGAAACAAGTCACGTGCACACGTGTACATTTGCTTTTTGCGTGACTTTGGCCCGGGCTGGCGCTGTCCTAGAGTCAGCCTTCCTTGCTCACTCAGTCTCCAATTACAGACGTCTCTTAAAAATGCACTACACGAGCACGCCAGAAAAGTCGCAACAAGATACAACCTAGATGAGTTTCCGACAATGAGATCAATTATTTATGAGGAAAAGTGGCTGGAGAAGAAGTTGAAAAGAGTACGTTTTGGCAAAGTGACTTTGCACATTTCTTAGGTAACAAAATTGGGAGAAGCTTTGAAGCTGATGGATGAAAAGTACGACACCGAACGGAGGAAGAAAACGGAGATGTTGGCCATTGGAGGTTACTTTGTAAGCTTTCTGTTTCAGATTCACTTTCTTTCTCTTTCTCTCTCTTTCACAATGATAAATTCTATTGTTTCAGGCAATCTCATCCACAACATCCATGGGTACGCGGCATGCAAAGCAGTACGTTAACAAGGCTACTCCGAAGAGAGTCAAGCCGAAAAAAGAAGAAGAAGAAGAAGAAGAAGAAGAGGAAGAAGAGGAAGACGAGAAAGGCGAAGTAGAAGAACAAGCGGATTCGGCTTCCTCTGATGACCATTCTGAATCTGACAGAGAGAGTCGCTGCATTTCTGATGACGAATACAGACCATCGAGGTGCCAGGAAGAGAAGAAACAACGCGGATTTGCCAGCACTCTGGTCATAGACGAGGCTTCTATGCTGCCATCTTATGCTGCCTTTGCCCTCTATATGGTAGTACCTGGGTTAGAGAATGTGGTTGTAATTGGTGAGAGTCAACTAAGAAATCAAAAAGTATGTCACTTTTCAGGAGATGAGAAACAACTGAAACCTCATTGTGACTTCAAGGAGGGTAGCTTCATCCAACAGTTGGCGACGATTAGTGAATTGAAGAGAGTGCAGAAATTGAAGAAGGCTCAACATGCAGTGTTAAATCACATTTATAGGTAAGCTGAAAGAGAGACATAGGCACAGAGAGGTAGAGAAAAAAGAGAGAGGGGAACATTGAATAGGAGTTACTTTCAGATGCCATCCTCGCATCGTCGATATCCTTCTGCGGCCAATCTACGGCCCCGAAATCGTGGCAGCCACCCCTCCAGAATCTAGAAGCCTTGCTATTGAAAGCAATCTTCCCTTAGCCCAAGTAAGAAAAGTTTCATGCTTACGGTATTTTTTGTTTAAGGACGGCTCTCCCGTCTTATTCATCGACTACGGTTACGCGGATTGCACTGGAAATAGAAACGATGTTGAAAGAGACATTGTCATCAGATTCCTTGAATCGTTGGTAAATAAGGGAATCCCTGGAGAGGATGTTTCTGTCATTTGCTACCACAAGAAACAAAAGGCGAACATTAAGTCTGCCTATAGAAGTAAGTCAAGCAGTTTTAAGAACATCTTTGGAAATGCTTTAGACAGCTGGAAGTTGGGGCGTTTGGAGAAACCTGTTCAGGTCAATACTGTGGATTCGTATCAGGTAACCACTACCTCTCATCGCCTCTCTCTCTCTCTCTCTTTCTCTCTCTTTCTCTCAATTTTCTTTTCTTTCTCTGAGTCTGTCTTTTTCCAACTTTATCCCTAAGATAGCCCATTCGATCAACCTGTCTCTTTCAGGGCAAGGAGGCTAAAGTGGTTCTAGTCCTAACTACTAAAACAAGCCCCATTTTGGTAATTTCCCAACCTGACATCAAAAAATCATCTTCTTAAGAACGCCCAGAAAGTCCTGAGTTTCGTCTCCAACAAGAACCGATCGACTGTGGCCATCAGCAGAGCCCAACACGCCGTGTACATCTTCGGTCAGATGGAGGCCCTGGTGCAAACCCAGTTTTGGCGGCAGTATGTACCTATGATTCAGAAGTCTCGTTGTTTGGTAAGTTCTCCCAACCTTGAAATTTTTTTTGGATATAAACTTGATAGTATTTAGGTGAATGAAAATTGGGAGCCGGCCACTCACGAAGACTACCTCAAACTGAACAGATCTCCGATGTCACTCTCGAAGCCGAAATGGTTGCGGTTTTATTGATCTTCTGTGAATGTTTTTATGCCGGTGCTGACAAAATTGAATGATTAATGAATGTGGTTACTGAATTGGTACGGGTATTAGTGGATTGAGAAGAGGCTGCCGACTTTTCACTCTGACACACAACATAGACTTCTTAGCGAAGTACCAGTACTTCTAAACTTCCAACACCCCTTACTTATAATACAAATTCCTGTTTTGATTCCAGCTGTCGTTTTACCGCCGCCTGTCGCCTAGGCCATAATCATCATTAGTTTCGGACCCTTTTGGCGGCAACAGTTGTCGTGGATTAGGCGCAATGTGATAGAATTCGAGAGCGCAACCCTACGTTTCCTCCTAAAACTCTCTACTTCTTTGCTCCTACGGCAAAGGAGGCGTTCCCTTTGAACCCCATTTTCTCATTGAGTAATCCCGGTTACATCATCGACGGTAGGCTCTGCCAGCCGCCGACGAGCAAGGTCATTGGGCGGCTGGCGCTCGGCCAGTCGGCTGTCTTCTGACCTCTTCAGCTTCTTTGTCCGCGATCGATTATATAAGAGAGATCACGTGCGCTAGAGACGGTTTACAATCCTCTCTCATCTCTGCTCATCTCTCACTGTTATATCGCTTCCAGAGTAGAAATGCCTTCTGACTCTGAGAATGATGGAGCCTCTGAACCAGATCCTCCGGATGTGTTTTCGTCCTGGGATATCTCATCCCTACCAGAATGTCGTCCTTCTCCTTTACCAGAACCAGAAGCCCCTCTCATTAAACCTACTGATGGAGATATTCGTGCCGTCGTGGTTGGAATTCCAGATCCTAAAATTCGAATTGTTCAGGTCAGTTGATATTGTTGAACTGTAGGCCTTGAACCAGGACCAATGGACATTTACCAAAAATTTGTACCCTTTTCAGACCCTTCCCAGTTACGAAAACACAGATGAGCACCTCTTCCTCACCTTGGATGTAAGATCTTCATTGATTGGCCCAAATGAATGGGAAGAACACCTCCCGCCAGTGCACACCTTCATTTGGGTACATCTTGACATTAACACAGAAAATTGATCGATTTTTAGATTCGAAAATGCGACCCGTTGTTTTGGAACCGAAAAATGGATATTCCGAAAAGGGTTGTTCAATATTTCGCTGGAGAACAGGTAACGAAACAGAGGAAATTGAAGGTTTCCTGTTTAGAAGAAGAAAATGAGCCAAAGGGAATTGGAAGAAATGGGAGATCAGAAGGAAGAGATTGTGGTTGTCGCATCGGTGAGTTCTTGTTAGGGTCCCGCAACGAAAACGGATGTTTCATCCCTTTACTTTTGCCTTTGAAAAACATTAAGAAAGAGTAAATTTTCGAAGTTAGAAACGAATTTAGGTTTACAATGGTTACATAGAAGTGTTGGGATCCAACTATCGAGAGCCATCGCCCGCTGTCTGCAATCTCTGGGGAATAGAGCCTCATGATCTCGTACGAGTGGAAAAGATTCACTCAGAGCCTTTCTTTCGACTGAAGCATCGTTTTGGGACTGTTTGTCTTCTGAAGGTCAGGAGATAAGGAAAATGAAAGAGAGAGAGAGAGAGAGAGAGAGAGAGAGAGAGAGAGAGAGAGAGAGAGAGCGATGATTTTCAAATCCTCAATCTTCAGGACTTTGAGGAAGAAAAGGAGTTCAAAACGGAGAGAAAAAACAAAGGCATGAGGGAGAGAAACATTGGATGGGAAGAGGACGGCATTGATTTTCCTATATTTTCAGTTGATAAGGAGGTACGTCAAAGTCTAAACGATTTATTTGGATACCGTCCGACTCAGTGCAGCGGTCATTCCCAGTTATTTGAGTTGCAGTTAAACTTAAGATCTACCATGCGTAAAAATAAACGTTAATTGAGTTTTCTTAATGTTTTCAGGATATGGAAGGGAAAGTCTGCAGAATCATAGGGATGGGAAAAAAGCAGGGACTCCTCTTTGCTGCCAGAGGAGACCGATTCATCACGAAAGTTTCAAAACTCACTGAAGAAGACGAAGAAAAGATGTTGACTCATTGTCGAAATATGAAGGATCTCACTCTTTCTGAGGTTTGGACTTTAAATTTCAACTTTAAATTGTTATTTTTCAGGCATTGCTTTTCCTTAGAGATCCTGGCGTGTTGTTGCTAAGAATGACCGCTCACCTACATACGATTGAAGCTAGGGAGAACACTGTGAAAACAAATGGACGTATTTTCTACTCTCGTGGCTCTAAGAAGAAGCCAATGCTGGAAATTCATCTGACCAAGGAAGAAACGAAGAGATGCATAAAGTAAGTTACTTCAAAGTCGAGGATTATAATCTTACCTATTAAGATCTAAAGCTCGGAAGGCGTGGGAGATTGGATCTGACCTCACAATTCATCACCCAGCATTGGAGAGGACGATGACGACGTCATTCAACGTATTGGAAAAGAGAGATTACTTGGGAATGGTGGTCGACAATATTGAGGTAAAAATGAGAGCGTTAGTGAGTGAGTTAGTTAGTTAGTCGCTGCGCGTGACTGCGTGTGCAGATGTGAATTATTCACTTTCAGCATAATCCAAACGGAAGTACAGTAATCCTCCGCCCTGCCGCTCGTTCTGCAGATCATTTCGCGACGATTCAAAAAATGAAGGCTACCAAAAGTCTCCACGGCCAATTTACAGTCGGACCTCACGACGAAGACACCAGTTCCAGCCAAGCTATAAGGTAAACTTAAAACTGCACATCAAACATTCTTTTCAGGGTTTATTTGAGAGAATTTGTCAAGTTTTTCCATGTTCCTCTTTTCAAAGACGTCTTCGGATTCGTGGTGGAAAATTCACCTTATGGGGAGAGAATTGTGGAGAACGAGGAAAAGGATATCGAGGAGGTCAAAAAGTTCATAATAGACAGTTAGTTTACTTCACTGCGTTTTTATTGTAAAATTAAGGTATGGAATTGGATAGTTCTCAATCAGAAGCTTTGAATACAATTCTGGGTCACAGTGGACTAACATCCGTTCAGGCACCGCCTGGTTCTGGGAAAACATTGATGATTATTATGCTGATTCTTCAAAAGTAGATATTTAGAAATCAGAATTCAAATTCAAATTTAAGGTTCCTATGGAGGAAGGAAGGTGAACATCTTGTTTTGACAGCTGCGACGAACATTGCGGTGGACCACGCCACTGATAGGACGAAGGCGTACTTCCCGGAAGTGAGCATAATCAGAGAACACTCGAAACACAACCAGGATGCCATAGCGAAGGTGAGGGACACACGCACACACATGTGCTTGTACACACGCATACTATTCGGCCATTTGCAGAAGTCTCTTAAAAACGCCCTCCACGAGCAAGCTAGAAGAGTCGAAGAGAGTTTCGACTTGGAGCAGTATCCTTCAATGAAAGAAGCTATTGAAGATGAAAAGTGGCTGGAAAAGGCAATGAAAAAGGTTAGCTTTTGACATTTTCCTTTGACTAATTTAACTTAAAGATTACAAATTTGGGAGAAGCCATGAAGGCGATGGATCAACGGTACGACATCGAACGGAGGAAGAAGACGGAGATGTTGGCAATCGGCAACTACTTTGTGGGTCTTTGGAAACTTTATGCTGCGGTTTGCATATGCTAACCAATTGCATGCAACACACCCTTAGTTTTTTACGCAAACCGCTTTCGACACAATCCTGAAGCCTTTAAATACTGTTTCAGGCAATTTCATCTACCGTATTCATGGTTATTCGACATATAATACAGTACATACAGAAGAGAAATCCAAAACCCAAAAAAGAAACCAAAGAAGGAGACGATGCAGGGGACGAGAAGGAAAAACCAAACAATGGACACCCAACTCATTTGGAACTGGAAAAGGGCCAGGAAGGAACAGAAGACGCAGATGAGAATTCTGAGGAAGAAAATGAGGAGAATGGGGGAGAAGATGAGGAGGAGAATGAGGACAACGAAGAGACATCTTCTGAGGACGTTTCTGATTCTTCTGAAGAGAATACCTATGAATATGAAGACGATGGCAGACCCTGTGATGAAGAGGAGAAGAAAGACCAGGGACACGTAGATATGATGATAGTCGATGAGGCTTCTATGCTTCCGTCTTACATTGCGTTCCCCCTCTATATGGCCCCTCCCGGACTGAGAAACGTCGTTGTAATTGGTGAGGTTTCATTGGTGCTGAGGATTGTGTTTTTTAGGAGATGAAAAGCAATTGGGACCGTTTTGTAACTTTAGAGAGGGCAGTTTCATTCAAAAGTTGGCGACGATTAGTGAATTGGAGAGGGTTCAACAGCTGAAGACGGCTAAACATGCGGAGTTGAACCATATCTATAGGTGAGAAAAGAAAGGGATAGAGAGAGAGAGAGAGAGAGAGAGAGATACACAGATATAATTTCCAGATGTCATCCTCGCATTTTCGACATCCTTCTGAAACCAATCTACGGACCCCACATAGTCGCCGCCACTCCTGCGGAATCCAGAAATCTTGCGATAACTCACGATCTTCCCCTGGCAAAAGTAAGATCCTTCTGATTTCCTCGAAAATGCTTTTATATAGGATGGATCTCCTGTTTTGTTCATTGACTACGGCCATGTGGATTGCAGAGACAACAAAAACAATGTGGAGCGAGACAGTGTAATCAACTTCATTGAATCGTTGAAGGTATTCTAGAAAACTTTATCAAGAAGAAAAGTAATTTTCAGGAAAAGGGAATTACTGGAGAAGACGTTTCTGTCATTTGCTACCACAAAAGGCAGATGGCTAATGTGCAACATGCACTGAGAGGTGAAATGGCTTTTGAAATCTTAAGGTGGAGTTATTTAGGTCAAGGCACTTTGGGACCGTTTAAAACGCCTGTTCTTGTGAACACAGTGGATTCATATCAGGTAGAAAGTGTTATCACTCACTCACTCACTCACTAATACACACTCACAAACCCACTCACATGTTTTCAGGGCAAGGAGGCTAAAGTTGTTCTAGTTCTGACTACAAAAACCAGCCCAATCTGGGTAATTTCCTCTCCTTTCTCATTATTTGAATTTGATTCAGAAAGCCAGTGACAAAATGAGCTTCGTGTCAAACCCGAACCGATCTACTATGGCCATCAGCAGAGCCCAACACGCCGTGTACATCTTCGGTCAGATGGAGGCCCTGGTGCAAACCCAGTTTTGGCGGCAGTTTGTGCCTGGAATTGATTTGGTAAGTGTTTTGTTGTTGTACAATTAGAACTTATTTGCCTCAATACCTATTAATTGCTACATTTTATTGTAGGTCGACGGGCACTGAGACCGGTGACTGATGAAGGTTACCGGAAACTGAAGAGATCTCACCTGCCGTTCGGAATGCCGGGAAGATACCGTCGTTACTGAAAAGATGTTGTTTCTGTTGATGAAATCACATGTTGAAGTACAATTCTACCGGGGGCAACGTCGTGGTGTGAAAGCCAGTTAAACAGAGAAAGCGGCTGCCTACCTTCACTCCACTTTCCTCAAATATTCTGCTTCATTGAAAGACAAATACTCACAACAGAGACTTTTTCATATACTGATGATCAATGGTAGAAATGCCCTTCGAAGGCGCCTTTCCAGCCATGGGAGGGGGTGGCGGAGGAGGGGGAGGCACTCCATTGGGAGTGGGAGAGGGAGAGGAGGAAATGGAGGGAACCCGGGGAGGAGGGACGAAGGAGAACTGCTCGAAAATGGGAAAGACGGAGGTTGCGGAGGTGGAGTGGAGGATGGGGGCACATTCTTCGTAGCCACAGCGACGGTAGAATTCGACTTTGTCTTCGGTTGAGAGGTAGGCCTGAAGGACAAACAAGTGCTTTACACACATACATACACCTACACACAACCACACATAAACAAGTTTTCTCTCTCACCTCAGAGAAGGAAAAAGCCCTGCAGGCGTCCTCCAGCAGATCCATGAGCAGTTTTCCCAGCCCCTTCCCGCGCTCCGAGCGGGAGACGATCACCGACTCGATCCAGCAGCCATTCGGCCTAAAGAGCTGAATGGTAGAGAGAGAAATAAAGAGACTGAGAGAAAGAGAGAGACCTATTCGGGAGGAGGCAGACTCTGGCGTGTCCAATCAGTTGGTCCTTGGTTGTGTCCAGCAAGAGGAAGGACAGCGGAGGCGATGACCGGCAGGACTTCTTCTGGGAGTTCTCGCGAGCTGCGTGACTCCGTGGCCATTCCTGAAATCACACGTGTGCGTGTGTGTATATATGGGCAAATATAATTTTTCAAACCAAACGGCTGGCAGGAACAGTCACACCCTGTACATCTGTAATATTCAAAATTAAAGTTGTAGGTTGTTTTCGCCCCTGGCACGCTTTGCATTATTTTTAAACAGTTGCAAAATATCAATTTCAGTCATTTTTGTGAGGTTTTAAATGCAAAAACTGATTTCCACCCACCTCATTTAGCAGTTCGATGCATTTCTCTCCGAGATCTTGTCGTTCTACCAAGGGAACTAGCTTATAACTATTGGTGCCCATTTTATACGGTCGAATTACTAAAAACGTAAGCAAGATTAAAAGTTATTAAGGATAAAGAGAACCAAATGCTCTCTTTGAAGAAAAAGAGATTGTCTAGTTTAAAGTAGGTCTCACCACGATTTCACTCAAATTATTGTGGGAGTTCGGCAATTTATTTCAGTCAATTTCAAAACGTTTTTAAATTTCGGGGTTTTATCGATTATCAGGTGTTTCTGTTCCTTTTTAATTACTTTAAATGTAAATTTGGCAACGAAACGGTATTTTATTACAGAAACAAGGGTATGCATTACGTCCCAGGACACGGCTTCGTTGGGGAACCCTCCCCGTTCCGAGGACTCTCAAACCAGGTAATTTTCCAGCTTTCTGAGGGATTTTTCTGTTTTGAATAAGGATATCTGTTATTTACGGCGAAAATCTTGATTTATGCTCTATAAATGCTTTTAAAACCACCTGTTTAAAGGTAATATTCACTGGAGTTATGCTAGGAGGGACTGTCGCAGCCGCAGCGGCCTACTTCTACGCCACCACCCCGAATTCTACATCAAAAGGTAGGTTTGGGGTTACTGTAGTTTCTATTTTGATTACAGAGTTGCTGGGGCCACAGTATTGTTCTTTTAATTTCAGCCAGCCGTCAAGTGGGAGTGCCCGGCCTGAAGAATCTAGGAAACACATGCTATGCCAACTCACTCCTTCAAGGATTAGCCAGGTTTTATTTTAACATTAAATTATAAATCCAATTTTCAGTGTTCCATCGGTAGTCAAATGGCTTCAGGCGATCGACACGAAGGAGGAGACGATAATTGGAGGATTCCTCGACGAATTGAAGGATATTGTCTTCAGTTAGTTGTTTTTAATCCCTGAAAATCGTGACAGCCGGTTGGGTTAAGTCATGGCTCAGGCCCCCTTGTTCCGCTTATTTTGAGACATTTGTCTTTTAGAACTGAACGAGGACACCCGTTGCTCCTACAGTGCAGGAGGCGTAGTCTCGGCTCTCACTCTGCACAAGTGGCAGATCGGAATCGGTGGGATTTTCTGATTTCTTAATGAGTTTTGTGTTTTAGGAGTAGAACACGATCTGCACGAATTGTTCAACGTCTTTCTGACGACCGGGGACGATGAGCTTCGGATGTTGAGGAGGAAAATGCTGGGATCCTCCATCATGGACATATTTGAGGTGAGTAAATCTACCATCACAGCTGGCATCTGGCTGTTATGTTTTAACAGGAGGACTGGCTCCGTCCTAATACCCGAAATAACTGCTAGACAAAAAGATTCAATCCAGTTACTCAATGCCAATTAATTACAAACAAATGTATAAGCAGTAAAACTACTTTTTTCAGGACTACAATCCTTCTACCCCGCCCTCTCCGACTACCTTGAAATCTCGCAAGGAGCTTGTCTTTTCAAGGTAATTTCATTTCTTCAAATAACGCGCAGTTATACCTCTGTTCCAGGTGCTCCGAGACCGTCCGCATCGACGCCCGTCTCCGTGCCCCCTTCTTCGGCCTAACCGCCACCCAACTACGCTGCTGTGACAATACCTGTGGCTTCAGGGTTGGAAAACGTTCAGTTTTCTCAAGTGCCTGGTTTTAGAAGGTTCGCTACGATTCGTGCAGTGTCATCTCGGTCCAGATTCCCAAGGTAGCCTCAGGGGTAAGTTCTCTCTCTCTCTCTCTCTCTCTCGTGCGTGTGTATAAAATCTATCTTCCAGAGAGTAACACTGGAGTGTCTTCTTCGCAAGTACTTCTGCATGGAAGTCATTCGCGGAGCCACATGTGACCAGTGCAAGGAAAAGAAGGGCAAGGTGGACAGTGGATTGTTCAAGAAACAAGGATTCAGTAAGGTAAGATCGATTAACCAATGTTTCGGCTTCAGATGACACTCTTTTTGGACAACAAACAATCGTAAAAGTAAAACACGTTCATTGAGCATTGACAATGTGAACTCCTATGTACACACATTGATTGGATCAGTCCAAAGCCTACTTCCTCCTGCAGCACTGTCCATTGCAGGGGGAGTAGTTGGCCTGGCACTGGCAGCCCTGGCTAGGATTGGCAGCCGGCTGGCAGGAAGTAACAGTCGGCTGGGCAGCAGCACAGGAGTTGGAGCAACTCTGCTGGCAGGCCGGCTGGCACTGGGCCTGGGACTGATTCTGCTGGACGCACTGCTGCTGGCAGGACTGCTGACACATCGGCTGGCACTGGGGGCTCTGGGCGACGGAGGAGGGCAGAGAGACCTGAATGGGAGGGAATGGGAGGTCTTCAGAGGGATTACCTGGACTACGGGGGCGGCGGAAGGAGAGGCACAGGCCGATTGGCACTGCTGGCAGGCCTGGACAGGCTGGGCAGGGGTGCAGGCCTGTTGGCACTGCTGGGCACAGGGATTCTGAGCATGAGGGGCGTAGGTCACGGGGTTCTGCAAGGAATAGGTCAAATCTAAGGTCTTCTCACCTGAACGGGGGCAAAGGTCACTGGGTTCTGAAGGCAGGAAGAGTCACAGCTGGGCATGCAAGCCGGCTGGCACTGAGGCTGCTGCTGCACCGGCTGGCAGCTCTGGGCGCACTGTTGCTGACAGACGGGCTGGCACTGGGCGGCTGGCTGCTGTTGCTGGGCACAGACGTTGTTGCACTGCTGCTGGCATTGGGGCATGCACTGGGAGTCCTGCTGGGACACGGGTACAGTAATCTGAGGGGAGTACTGTAGATGAAAGGATTACGGTAAGAGTACCTGGAGAGTGATGGTCTGTGTCTGCTGAGGCTGTTGTTGCTGGGTGCATTGGGGAGTGCAGGAAGGCTGGCAGGCAGGTTGGCACTGGACGGGGGCCTGGGTGGTGGCGGGAGCACACTGGACTGCGCACTGCTGTTGGCACTGTGGCTGGCACTGGGCCACCGGCTGGGAGCACTGTTGCTGGCAGGACTGCTCACACTGAGGCTGGCACTGGACGGGGGCATTGGTCACGGGGGCGTAGGTCACAGGCTGGTACTGGGGGTTGCAGGCCTGTTGGCACTGTTGGTTGCACTGAGGCTGGCACTGGGCCACAGGCACATTCTGCTGCTGACAGGACGTCTGGCACTGTTGCTGGCACTGCGGCATGCACTGCGGGGCAGGGGTGGTAGTGACAGGCGGCTGGTAGGAAGGAGTGCAGGAGGCCTGGCAGGACTGCTGGCACTGCGGCTGGCAGCTAGGGGCCGCCGAGGGGGAGTTGCACTGCTGCGCACAGGACTGTTGGCAGGCAGGCTGGCACTGGGTGGTTTGCACCTGAAGTATACTGTAACTGGGCAAGAGAGTACCGTATACCTGGATAGTCTGGGTCTGTTGGATTGGAGCGCAGTTACAGGAGGGGGCAGCAGCTACTGGCTGTTGCTGGCAGGAGCAGGTCGTTTGGGTCTGGGCGGGGGCGCAGTTGCATTGGGGCTGCGTCTGCTGCTGACACCCGCACTGTCTCTTTTCTCTAAGGACGCTTCCCTAAACACAGCCATTGGAATACAGAGAGTGAGATAATTGATGTGGTTCATTTGTCCTTCAACTGATGGGACTTTAATGGCTTCTCAGAGAGAATGAAAAGAAATCTCACCGAAGCAATGAGGAATAGGCAGGAGAACGCCAAGAAGACAGTGCTTGCTCGCATTTCGAATGGTTCGAAGTTCGAAGTGCCTCCTTTCGGTGGCACCGTCTTTTATACGGGCGGAAGAGGCGTGGTCGGGGCAGGACCGGTCGGCATGAGCACCCGGGGCTCTGCAAAAAGAAACCGCTCGTCTTGGCAATCAGATCGTTTGCGAAAGTATAAAAAGTGGGATGTTTGCCAAATAAACAAACAGATTCCAAGAGATTAAAGTGGTTGTAACTGGTTATTGTAACTTTTTCGCAACTGGATTACTAATGCGCAGCTAATTATCTGGCATAATTGAATACTGCAGCTACATTAGAGACTTAATTGAAAATGAGCTGAGAAAGAGTTTTCGTTATTGGTCTCGCTTGGAAAATGGATGTGAACAAATTATTCTTCTTCCATAAGTGACGATAAAATTTCCTGATTTGGCATAGAACATATGGAAAAGGGAGAATTTATTGATAGACTGCGAGACATCTTCATCAACAGGGAGGCTTATAATCGGGTTGGATTCGATCCCCTAACCGTTTGCACGCTCGCTAAGCAAACAAGCAACCGCGTGACCGCGACATATTCCACAGTGGTTGAACTCGGGGTTCTCAAGGGCCGGTCCCATTGGGGCATTTTGGTTGGCATGGGCTATTCCGGCTCATTCGGTGCCTCGATTCAGATTGGTCCCATAAATTACCAGCCGCACGACCAAGGTTCGATCCCGCTCGGTGCATTTCTTTTTTGTCTAACTTAAATTGATAAATATAATTAAAGACATATTTAAGGCCGTGATAGAAGGTGGTTTTCAAACCCTTTGCCTGTTTCCTCCGTTCTCACGGCTCCATCCGCATACCTAACCTGCTCCCTGCGTGTGACTGGCTCGTTGTTTGTAAACTCCAATGTTTACGTTCGGCAAACTTGGTCGCTCTGGGACATTTGCCGCTTTTCTACTCTTTCAAGCTACTTTCCCTTTGATGCTACTATTCACGGTTAAAATCAGTGATATACGCATCTAAGTGCAGGCTTCCCCTGTAAACAAATTGGGCAACTGTTTACTCTTCTCAACATATGTACACACAAGATCAATTCCCCTAAGGCGGGTGGTTACTTCCGGCGACAGCAGCCGCTTCCTCCCGCGCAAGGAGAGTAGTTCGGCTGGCAGACGCAGTTCTAAACAATTAGAATGGTGAGATCTTGAAGCAAATATTACGGTTCCTGAAGAACCTCCTGCAGACGGAGCACAGGCCACCATTGAGGAAGAAGGAGACATTGAGGGAGCGGCTGCCACACAAGAAGTACTACAACTCTGGGTACAGGCGGGGGAGCACTGGGTCATCGGCTGATTCTGCTGGACGCACTGTTGTTGGCAGGTCTGCTGGCACATTGGCTCGCATTGGGGGCTCTGAGCGACAGACATGGGCAGAGTCACCTGGGAATGGGGAGTATGGGTATCAATTGAGAGGAATACCTGAATTGTAGGCATTGTAGAGGCTCCTGAAGTCATGGGATTGGCTGCAGGGGAGGCAGCAACACAGGCGGCTTGGCAGTTTTGGCAAGCAGCCTGGGTGGATTGGGCTGGTGCACACATTGGGGCGCACTGGACAGAGCACTGCTGATTCATCTGGGCTGATGGTTGGTATATTGGGCTGCTCTGAAACTTCCTGTGTGAAAGAGGCCCGATAATGGGGTTCAGTTTGGCCTTATGTGCCGAAAGCTGTCCAAAATGCCTTTGATTGCCAAAAAGCGGTACGCGCAAGCACCTGTTATTGACTTACTTGTTGATATGTCGAACCTCCAGAAGCACAGTTCAATGCGCATTGGGCTGCACACTGGGCTGCACATTGTGCCGGTGTCATCTGGGCCTGAGTCTGGCTTACACAGGCTGGATTGCACTGTTGTTCACACTGTGGGGCACATAGGGCCTCGTTCTGAGCGGCGGATGGAAGGGTAATCTGTGAATTCTCAAGAATAACCTGTCCCTTCCTTACCTGGAGGGAAATTGTGTGTCCGGCAGCCTGTGGATTCTGCTGAGGATTCTGTTGAATGCACTCTGGATTACAAGCCGGCATACAGGCCTGGACGCATTGTGCGGCGTTGTTTTGGACATTCTGCACGGGGTTGTAGCCAACTGGGGCACTTGGGCTGTAGCCGGTAGCAGAAGGATTGCACATGGCTTGGCACTGAGCCTCGCATTGAGCCAACGCAGTGGAAGGATTCTGCTGCACGCAGGATGTTTGGCATTGGGGCATGCACATGGCAGAAGAGGGAGAATATTGGCTACTGGAGGCGGAATAAGACGGAGCGGGGGCGTAGGAGGCAGAGGCAGAGGAGGTGGTTGGAGTGCAGGAGGCAGTGCAGGAGACCTGGCAGTTGGGAGAGCAACTGGGGGAGGCATTGACGGTTGAGGCACACTGCTGGGCACAGGCCTGTTGGCACGCAGGGGCACATTGGGTGTTCGAGAACTGGAAGAAGGAATTATGGATGTTTTGGGTAGTTTTCAGTTTTGGACAAAGTGATCTTTTGCCTGTCCTCCCACGTTTGAAACCACTTTGTACAGAGGTACTTTCGGTGTCTGGAGAAGGCATTTTTGGTTTAAAGTCATAGAAAAGGCGACTTCAGGAAGTTTTCTTTTAGTCAACTGTTACGGAAACTATGTATCTACGTTGGTGTCTCTTTTAAGAGTCAAATATGTTTCATCGTTTGTGACAGCAGAGCCACTGTTCTTTCTCTCACCTGCATGTTGGTTGGATTGTTCTGCACCGTCGAAGCCCTCACAGTAACACAGTTGCATCCCCGAGAAGAAGATGAGGAAGGATTGGCCATGGCTTGGTTGGCCATAGTGGGTGCCTGCTGACAAGTGCAGCTCATGGAATTACTGTAGGAGGCTCCTTGTGTCGTAGGAGAACAGGCACATTGCGCCTGGGCTTGGCTGGGCGCACAGACGCATTGTCGCTTATCCCGCACCACGCTACCCTACAAATTGGATTTCCACCTTTTATAGGACCAAGACAATTAAAGGCTTCTTTTTAAGATCTTAGTCAATTCAAAGGCTTCTTACCGTGCTTAATAATACGGCAGTTGAGAGGAGGATAATTGTGAATAAGTGCATATTGGAGGTGGAAGTCGGAATGATAACTGGTCACTCGGATGCTCATTTTATATCCAGGGAGGGAGGGGGCGTGGCGTAGTTGGGGACCGGTCGAGGGGCCGTTTGAATGGCCCCGTTACCAGGAGGAAAACAGTTGGCAAGCAGAAATTACGCCCTGTATTTGTGTTTATCGCCAGGCGCCGCCGGCGCTTTTCTCCAACACTTTAGGCCGCTTTATTTAGACTACAGGACGTGTATTCTACAGTACAGCAGCTGGATGGCCACAGAAAGCGGCCTTAGGTTGCCATATTCTGTCTGCAGAAAGCGGCCTAAGGTAGCAATGTTCTGCAAAGCGGCTTCTATAATGACAAACCTATCCCCATTTGATATTTTCAAATCCCGTCCTTTCAGTTGCCCCAATGCCTGGTAATCCGCGTGGAGCGTGCCGCCGTGATGCCGTCCGGAAACATCTACAAGATCTCCGACCACGTGGAATTCGGAGAAACCCTCGACGTGCGAGACCTCTGCTTCTACCGAAACAAGGAGGTAATCATTCCAATTGATGTATTCAGAGGAAGAATCTTGGCTTATCTTTACTGCAAATAGCCCAGCTGACCAGTCCGCACGCATGTTTTGGCCGTGTATCTCTACGTGTGTTCTGTGTGTGCAGACGCCGACGACTGGACTGCGGCGGGAGACGACTTTGATTTGTCTCGGATTGCCCGCTATTTTTAGAATCCACGGAAGAGAATGTGACGGAGGGGATAGAACCAACGACCGTTTTGTTCTACATTTTGTTGCAATGATTCTACTAAAATGCACCGACTGGGATCGAACCCTGGTCGTTTGATTGGCATTTTTTGTGGGAAATAGCGTTATCCACCTAGTTTACATCTTTTGGATTACCACAACCACAGACCTGCAAACAGTTTATTTTTAGTTATCCCAAGCGGATTTTATCGTCATGCGAATTGCCCGAATCCATGTTTTCATTCCAAATCTACTATTTGTTAATCCCCTGTACAACAGACGAAAAAGTTTGTTTAAAAATAGAGGACAAATAGTTTTACCCATAGAAAAAACGGGATCGAACCCGGGACACTGCGCATGGCAAACATCGGCAGGAACCCTTGTAATTGGGGCAGAATAATTTTTGGGCTACTAAAATCCTTCTGTAATTCATTTGTTTTCAGGCCGAGTACGACATGATGATGAAGCGCCACCAGCCTCCCGTGGACTCCCGCATTCCTGAGATGACTTCCCGTATTGTGGGCGGGGCTGTGCACAAGGAACACGCCCTCGGAAGCCTCTCGCGTTCCGACGCAGGCCTGGCTGCGGGCAGTTTCGGCACAATAGAGTGGGTTCTCCTCTGTCACTTACCCCTCGGCGTTCCTCTGGCAGCGGCTTCCGGAAGCGCCGGTTCTGCCGCTGGCACTGTTTACCCGGGTTTCCTTCGACCGCCTACCGCTTCCTACAACCGCCGCCTGTTGACATTCGCACCTGCGTGAAACCGGAAGAACGCCCTCGGGCCAAGGGTTCAACGCTATTTTGGGGAACAAAGTACAAAATTTTGGGATCAAATGCCACGGTTCTCGCCGATTATTCAAAGGAGGCCACAGTGTCCATGTGATTTCGGGTTTTAAAGATTTTAGAAGGATCTCGAATGTGTATGTCCCAACCCGCTTTTTTCTGGCAACCTCAGGTCGCTTTCTACAATGTTCCGGTGGAATTCAAACGCCCATATATGACCGACTTGGAAATTTGGGTCTGCCCGGCACCGGATCGAGCCCTGGCCTTGTGGATAACAGATAAATGAAAGATCTAGGTGGACAAAGACAAATGTAGATTGGGCAAATCATTTGTTAAACTTTTTCTAATAATTTAAATTTCAGAGGAGGTTCGTTTGTGGCCGAGACGCGTGAAGCCGCCAAGTACCGCTATCAGTTGAGGGCCGTGTCCGAGCACCGCGGTGTCCCAGAAACAGGCCATTTTGTGACCTACAGAAGAGGGGTCCACGACCAGCACGCCTGGTACCTCACCAACGATGACAACGTAAGGGGTTGCTTCTTTTGAACCATCCGAGCAAACAACCGGAGTGATTTGGTAGATATACCGACCCGACGCTCCTTTTCGTTCCTAAAACCTCCATTTGCAGGTGACTCGTGTACCGTACACTCAGGTCCAACGGGCCGAGGCCTACATGCTCTACTACGAGCGGATCCAGCCCAGCCGATGGCACCGCACCCCCTCCTACTCCATCGTTTCTTCCGCAGCAGTCTAGAGCCCATCTTCAGATCCTACCGTAACCCAGTTCCTTTTAAATATCTTACGGGTTTCCTATGTTTTCAGTCCATAAATACCACTAACTTAGGTAGACATGTAGTTTGCTTGCAGAGGAGGTGTACTGTTCCTCTGAATTTAGCTGTTGACCCTCACGTTTTTGCCTTTTCTAGTCACTTTTCCTCCTAACCACAGGTGCTCCCCGACAGGTTCTTTTGTAAATATAGTTTTTTTGTTGGAATAAAAATAATTGGATTTCTGTGTAAATTCCATTTGAAAGGTCTAACCCAGGCTGTATTTCATTGGTTTCTGTGTAAAATATCGACGTGCCAAAGTGTCCGTGTTGTTATGGAGGAGTTGCCGAAGAAGGTGGATGTGGTCGTGTTGGGCACCGGACTTCCGGAGTCCATCCTGGCGGCCGCCTGCTCCCGTTCAGGCCTCTCCGTTCTTCATCTTGATAGGTAAGGGAAGCGGCCGGATGCTAATAGAATTGGGTCAAAAGCGGCCTAAGGCTGTCCAAATAATCAAAAAAGCGGCATAACCATATTAACATTGTTTCCAGGAACAAATACTACGGTGGCGCGTGGTCCTCCTTCAACCTGAAGACCGTTCACGAATGGATCGAATCCGTCGAGGTTCCTTCCCTTAGCCCCTATTTGACCTACCTTCCATTTAGGGTTCCTTGGCCGAATCGCCCGAGAGCAGTGTGGAATTGGGAGAGGGCGAGAGTCTGACGAAGCTAGGCGATCAGAAGATGTTCCGAGAAATTAGCCACTCTTGGCACGACGCCAGGTATCTATTTAGAAGATATTCAGTATTTGGTTGTTTTAAGCGATGAGAAGACGGTGGTGAAGAAACGAGGCGGCGGAGAGGAGGAGATGAGCCATCGACAGCATCTGGAGGAGGACTGGCGACGGTTCAGCCTCGATCTCACACCAAAGGTACCACCCTTCTGGGCACTTAAGGCCGCGTCAGACACCTTCAAATCTAATTTCCAGGTTGTCTTGGCTTGTGGAGAAATGGTGCGAATTCTTGTGGATTCGGATGTGGCGAAATACGCGGAATTCAAATGCGTGGATCGTTTTCTGTGCATGCAGAAGGAGGAGGAGGGACTGAAGTACTACCAAGTGCCCTGTTCCAAGAGCGAAATCTTCTCCTCCACCGACCTCGGGCCGATGGAAAAGCGCCGGCTGATGACGTTCTTCACCTTTTGTTTGAGGTGGAAAGCGGCTGGAGAGGGGGAGGCGGTGACACATGATGGGGTTTATGAAGGTAAGGAAGGGCGAAGTCTCAGGCTAATCTCTTTCCAGAATTCCGAGACAGGCCCTTCGAAGACCTCCTTGCCTCCAAGCACTTCGGAATCACCGGAAAGTTAAAGTACTTCGTCACCGATGCTATCGGAATCCTCCACCCAAATGCCAACACCTCCGAGGTAGTTGTGACCTTTTCCCTGACCTTCCACTGTTTCAGGGCCTGGCAGCCGTATGTCGCTTCATTGACTCTGTCGGAAAGTTCGGAAACTCTCCCTTCCTCACGCCCCTCTACGGCTGCGGAGAACTCCCCCAGTGCTTCTGCAGGCAAGATTCCTTTGCAATTTAATTGCTTTAATTTTAGGTTGTGCGCCGTTTTCGGAGGGACTTACTGTCTGGATAGGCCTATCGAGGCTCTGATTATAAAGGAGAACAAGTGAGACTCTTCTGAAGATCCTACAGTAATCTATCCTTCAGGGCAGTGGCTGTGGTTGTGGCTGGCCAGCGCATCGACTGCGACCACGTGGTCATGTCTCCCGAGTACCTGCCTGAAGAATACAAGGGAGAGGAGGGGGAATGGCTTACCCGATCCCTCCACGTCACCAATCAATCGATAGTAGTTGATGCCGAGAAAGAACGGGTATTTACACCCTAAAAATTCATTTTTCTTGAAATTTTCAGATTTCTTTGGTTAATCTCTGCCAGTTGGATCCTCAGGCCGCCCCGCGCCTCTTCGAAGCCGGCTTTGAGGCCTGCAGTGCTCCCAAGGGATACTGTAAGTCTCTCTTTCTTCTGAAATCAGTGTAATCCTTTTCAGACGTGCTGCAGTTCACCGGAAATGCGACTTCTTCCAAGAGCCCCCTCGAAACTGAAAGTACCGTATTCTCCCAGAATTCGGATGAAGGCAGGTCATCCTGTCTGGGCATCTAATCTTTCTTCGTTGCAGGAGTTCGCCCGTTGTGGTCTCTTCGCTTATCCGCCCTCTCCTCCCTCAAGGCTAGGAATCTTCCGGAAAACGTGGCTGTTGTCCCAGGGGCCGATGTCTCTTTGGACTACTCTTCCGTCATTGAGGCTGTCAGTCTCTCTCTCTCTCTCTCTCAAATACCCCTTTTCAGGCACGCGGCATTTTCAAATCCTTCTGGAGCGATACCGATTTCCTGCCGCCATCTCTGAAGCAGCCGGTGGAACAGGAGGAACCTCAGGAGGCTGAAGTCTAATCTCTTTCACTTTGTGATATCTTCCGTGGCTGTGCTTCCTTATCATGTGTAAATATATCATAAATTGTTTTACTTTATTAATATATGGATTTTTATTATTAAATTTACTATTTACAATCTGAAGCGACGTGCCCTCGCCACAGAATTCACAGCGATGCAAGCAGAAAGGGAATTTCCATCAGGACAGGAGAATCTGAAAATTTCAATAGTTCCAGTCATTTTCAGATGAACCTGTGGTAGAAGGCGGTGTTGTCCACTTGGTAGCATCTGTGGACGTAGCCATTCATCAGAAGGTCACGGCCTACTTCGAGGAAGAGTTGGTCATCGACACACCCTGGGGTACTGTAATTTGAGGAAGGGAGGGGTTACCGTACCGAGGACGGAGATGTGGCCGTCTGAGTGGCAACGGTAGCGGACATGGCCATCGGTCCAGACTTGGCCGAGGGAGAAACGCTGGCCGTTGTGCTGACAGCCGACAGCTGGAAGAGACGACGTATCTTTCTTTCTCTCTGTCTGCCTATCTATCTCTCATTCTCTCTCTCTCTCTCTCTCTCTCTCTCTCGCCTCTCTCTCTCTCTCTCTCTCTCTCTCTCTCTCTCTCTCTCTCTCTCTCTCTCTCTCTAAACTCACTCTCTACAACATATCGTAGTCTTCCATCGGGCAGTGATTGGCATTCGTGCTTCGCCTGCTCAATCACCCTAGACTCCCCTGCCAACAAAAGTTCATCAAATCGATCCTGCACATAACATCCTAAACTACCGTACACCAACAGTCCTTTAATCACTGACCATCGACATGGAATCCCTCCTTTCCACAACGAACATGGAATGAGCCATTGCGGAAACTCTCTCCAACCTCGTAGTTCTTTCCATTCGTGTGACACATTGCTTCTAGAAATATCAAGAGTTGCCGATGTGGTACAGGTGTGACGTACCTTGTTCATAGCTGACGGTGTCTCCTCTCACGTCACACCTGTGTCTCATTCCGTTTTTCACAAAGACTCGACCTAGCTGAACCACGGAACCGTCTTCGGCGATACAAGCTGAGATTGTAAGTTTTGTCTAGGCAGTTTTAACTGGGATCAGTTTGTTTTTAGTTGGGAAGTAGACAGTGGTGTAAAACGATGAGATAATGTCCTACTCACCTACAACTTGAGCTGTGCCATTGCTGCACTGGTAGTGGAAACTGTCCTTTGTGAAAGTGTCTCCATGTTCATGTCTCCCAGCGCCAGCCATCACACACGGCAAGGGTGGAATTCTTCCATTGTGTACTGGAACTCACTAATATTTTCTCTGTCTTTATCTCTCTCCCTCCCTCTCTCCCTCTCTCTCTCTCTCTCTCTCTCTCTCTCTCTTTCGCTGTCTTTATCTATTCCTCATTCTGTGTTTGTACCTGGGTGATGTGTTTGTTGTTCAAGCATGTGTGTGCATGTATGCATATGTCTCTATTATTCGTGTGTACCCGTGTGAATGTGACATATAGTCGAACCTGGAATAACCACCCTGCTGGGGTCATTCATGCCTATGCCGTGTGCAGTCAGAACAATCTCGCTGTCTTCATCGAATGTTGCGGCTAACAGAGGAAGCAGGAAAAGCAAGATCATCTGAAGATCGATAATTGAGGGAAGGTGTGGTGTTTTGATGATAAAAGTATAAATTAGGGCGGGGGAGAGAAGCCCGGACTTGGAACGGGCGACGAATCGCAGTAACTGGGTTACAGCGACCTTGGAACCGCCTTTGATGGACACATTAAGAACTATGATTGCCCCTTTCACACGGGAATACATGCAACATTCCGGAGTTTTTGGAAGATTTGAAGTGGTTTCTCATTTTAGGAAGAAAAAGAATTCAGCAGACGAACTCATTACAACTCGAGTCACAGTGGTGGGAGTGGTCTCCTGATGCCCGCCCCTCCTAAATGCCTTCTGAGTCATCGCGAAAAACATGTTCCATTCTTCTGAAACAAAAAAAAACCAACCCCAAATCGAGTCAATCGCTTTACAGAACATTGTAGAAGATTCATTTGATTGCACCAAGGACAACAACAAAGTAGATCAAAACTATAACGAGATCCTAAAAAGCATCTGGATTTGAACAAAAACAGGCTCGGATGTTATTCTTGCACTTTTGGTCTCTTCGCCTCATGCTCCGGGCGCTGTGCGGGACGTTTCTTCAGACAACGGGTGAACACGTATCTGAAAGAAGGCCTCATTAGCTTCTCTTTCCCTGTGACCCACTTGACCAGTTCCTTCTCCGTGATGGGATGCTGAATGCTCTCCCACACATTCATCGCCGTGTTGTAGGCGTTCGGCAGCGACTTGTCCGTCCTCTCCCTCATCACCTGCCACTCTTTCGTTTTCCACTGAAAAACTTTTATTTCAGAAAACAACAAAAATTACATTGAAATTGCACTCTACGATCTTGTCATCGTATTGTTGAAGCGTCTTCAGGGCCTTCAGCTTGGCCAGTGGTTCCGTCGAGTGCTGCACGTAGAGGAAAGCCCACCACTGGGGCAGTTCGCCCTGCCGCATCTCCCTGAAAATAACAATTTTTTACTTTTACCACATTCCACTAGGCTACCTGTAGTCAACGGTAACCCGGAAGTCATTTAAATCAGCCGGGTGGCTCCAAAATTTACAGTATTTTCGCAAACCCTCACTTTTTAATCTTCAGTTTGAAATCGACGGAATTATTGAGCGGATCCTTCCATTTGAGCACGGCGTCGCACCTTCCGACCGTGTATGGCTACAGTAATCCACATAAAGGGTGCGGTAGTTGGGTTACCGGATTCACAGGCTGGAAAATGAGACCGTCCATCTCGTGGCCCAGGTTCTTTCGGAATTTCGGCTCGAAGAACTTCGGTAGCTGAAAACTTTGTTATCGAAGAAATCAACACAGTACGGGCCAGCCCGTCGCCAAAACTGACCGCCTCCAGATCCCAGAAATCCTTGATCCTCACCCCGAAGAGCTGCTCTCTCATCTTCCCCTCCTAAATCTCCAGAATTCAACAAAACGGCAGAAAACAGACGGCCCTGGCCTTATTGCGTGGGTCGATGAGCTCCTTCTTGATGCATTGGCGCCTGATGTTGTAGTTCATTTTACCAACCGGTTGGCCCTAAATCTTCAGCTTTTTGGACAAAGAATTGTGACCTACCTCGTAGACAATAATGTCGTAGATCAGAAGACGAGGGGACTTTTTGCCAGTCTCTTTGTCCTTAAAATAGAGAATAGAGGTTTGGCGGCTTAGGCCGCTTTTTTCCAGACAGCTATCTTTCCCCTCGTAGAATTACCTCGTCGATGACCATTTCGGCGTCGACCAGCGTCTCCCTTATCGGCCTTTCTTCCTTCCTGTGGACGAAATCGAGTCTTTCGATGCGGAATACCTAAATCTTCCATTTTTCTCTTGAAACTTCAAAAGACAAACTGCATTGTCTCTGTCGAAGGCGAATACCTCGTCTTGGCCGGCGATCAGCACCATGTATCTGAAAGAATCAGTGTCAGGAGCGGCCTGAGGCTACCATGCCGGTGCCAATCTGCTGCGCTCCCTACCTCATTCCGTCGGCTTTCCAGGACACGAGGTATGGATTCTGCTCGAGGAGCTGCAGATTTCCCGGATTCGTCTCACTTCGCTTAACCATCGACACCGGCTGGAGCCCCGGGAAGCCGTCCCTCGTCGCCCCGCACATCCCTTTGATCTGAAGGATTCCTTCACCGAACAATGAATATCAAACAGACCTTTGCTTGTAACATTAGGGCCAGACTGACGTCGTCGACCAGCTCCACTCCAGGCACCAGTCCGTCCATGAACTTTTTGGATCCTTCCTGCAGTTCTGAAAAGGAAAACGTTTAGGGCGAAGGTAAGGATCAGACCAATTTCAGCTCTTTCAATTAGTAAAACCCACTGTTCGTGTTGTTTGAGGCCCGGGACTCACTCGTCGACGGTTCGAGGGAGACATCTTCTCCGAATTCCCACGACGGACGGGGAGGAGCCTAAAAATTTTGAAATTTTTCGTCTTTATTAATTTCATATGTTGACATTTCGTGACACGCATTGCGTGTTTATTCGTGGCCGAGGATTTACTACGTTTCTTACGATAAGCCCTTTACCATGGATGACTACATCGTTCAAAGGGGTTCTCATACACATTTGGTCCTACAAGCTTCTAAAAAGCTCCGAATTATCAAAATACAAGCTCAAAATGGCTGCTGACAACTGGGTAACCCCTCTGCACTGAAAATCACAAGCATTCATATTCGACAACTATGCCAATTAAGACATACAAGAACCTCAAATAACACAAATACAGAAAGCAATGAACAACAAAAGGCGCATCATGTTTATTGTGTGGTTTCTCAAGCTGCGGTGATGTTGAGAGTGACGTTTCCAGCCGGCGCGGCGGCGGCGAAGGCGGCCTGGGCATCGGCGGCGTCGGGGGCAGCGGGGGCGAAGTGGATGACCATCTTGTCGTTCTTGGCGGCTCCCGAGAGACGGGTGATCTCGAGGTTGGCGGTGGCTCCGGGCTCGACGAAGCCGAAGACGGGCTTCACGCGGTACTCGTTGTTGTTCGAAGACTTGACCTTGAAGGCCAGGCGCTCGGCTCCGGCGTTGGTCAGCGTGTGGGTGGAGTTGCCACCGGCGGCGGCGATGGAGGCGGCATCGGGGGCGATGGAGAGAGCCATGGCGGAGGGGAGCAGGCGAATGAGGGACCACGACAGGGAGAGGCCTTTATAGGAAGGGAGGCGCAACGCAGCGGAGGGCAGGGAAAGGTCTAGAACTGCCCTAGGCTAATGGGGGGCAGGGAAATAAAGGCAGGAGAGAGAATTAGCGTAAGTTTATGTGCTCTAGAACCTTCCACCGCTATGCTAATCCCGTAGCTGTGCATTACGTCATCTGCGTCTCCTCATTTTACTCTCTCCACCCTCTACGTCTCATTAGCCTATCTCCATTTCCCCTTAAAACCCCTCCTCCGCCGGTCCTCCCATCATTCATCGCAATGGCTCAATCCGTGCCTCCCGGAGACATCACCACGCAGCCCGGCTCGAAGATCGTCTTCAACGCGCCGTACGACGACAAGCACACGTACCACATCAAGATCATCAACGCCTCGGCCCGTCGCATCGGCTGGGCCATCAAGACGACGAACATGAAGAGGCTGGGAGTGGACCCCGGCTGCGGAGTGCTCGACCCCAAGGAGGCCATCCTGATGGCCGTCAGCTGCGATGCCTTCGCCTTCGGACAGGAGGACACCAACAACGACCGCATCACCGTCGAGTGGACCAACACCCCCGACGGCGCTGCCAAGCAGTTCAGGAGGGAGTGGTTCCAGGGAGACGGAATGGTCCGCAGGAAGAACCTCCCCATCGAGTACAACCCCTAGGGGAAGAATAAAGCGTGTCGACTTGTCCTCTTTTTTACTCGTTTCTTGTTTCATAGCCAATATTGATGTTAGAACTGTATCTGTTGCACAATTATCGCATGCGGAGATGGATAAAAGTAAAGAGAAGAAGCGGAAACGACAATACGCCGCTTTCGCCTGCTTCAACCCACAGCTTCCTCATATTTTCGAGCTTCGCCCACTTTTAAGCCGTTTAAACTGCAAAATTTGGTATCTGGCCGGTGGCTTTTGATTTGAGAACGTTTGGTCGCAAAATCCCACCTCGAGGCAGTCATCGGCGACGTCGAATCTCTCGAAAAGGTCGTTCAGATACTCCTGTTTGTAGATTCCACAGGGCCTATTGGCGGCGAACAACTGCACGGCGTAATCGACAGCGTAATCCTGAAAAAGCGGATTTTAATTCACTGAATTAACAAAGATCAATTAAAAAGATTACCTTTTTGGCGACAAGGTAGGAGGCAATGGCGAATCCGGTCCTATTGAAGCCGTGGGTGCAGTGGACGGCAATCAGCTGACCGGGGTTGCTCTGAAAAGTTAATTTTGGAACGCTCTTGTGGAAATAGAGATTACCTTGATAAAAGCGTCGACTTCTCTTATGAACTCGCCAATTTCGGCCAGTGACGGCGAGGACCCATGTCCAGCCATGCGAATTTTCTTGTATTTGCAACCTCGGCTCTCAATCTGAGACAATTAGTCTTGACTGCAAACAATTAGGAAAATTACGTCTCGGACGAAGTAGAATCGATCGGTTTTGGTGAGATCGATCCAGAGGCCGATTTTGCGTCCTTTCAGGAGGGGACTGGCGAACACGTCCTCCGGGTAGAAGCGGTGCTGCTTGTCTGCGATGTGGTCGTCGTAGAGACCACAGAGGGGCACTTTGAAGGGGAAGAAGAGGTTGTCCACGATCTGGAAGAGGCTGCTAAGGAGAGAGAGAAAGAGAGGAGAGAGAGAGAGAGAGAGAGAGAGAGAGAGAGAGAGAGAGAGAGAACGTACCGAGCCCGTCTTCGGGCAGAACATCCAACGATCCGGGACGCCGAGCACCGCTTTATCCGCAGTCGGCCCGCTCATCTTCTGAAACCCCACTTTAAAAAAGGCAAATTGTTCGACTTGTAAAATAAAGACTACGAAAAAGAGCAACAAAAACATTAAAATATCAACAAATTCTAAAACATCGGAAGGGAGGGCTTTTTGGGTCACGCGGAAGCCGGGTCCGTTAAAGTTCCCAACTAAATCTTAAATCTTCTACTGACGGCAGAGTTGGAAACGGGCTGCCACTTCCGGCCGGTTTTGCAAAATATTGACAGTTGAGCCACAAACTGAAGAGCTCCTCAGAAAAAAAAACGTTGCGCGTCATTTAATTCAACCAAAGACGGTTTACCATTTCAGCATAATTTCATTTTAAAATTAAAATATATTTGTTATGAAAATTAAGCAAACATCAAAATATCACCTTTCAAACTTTTATAACTTTTAGAAAGGTCCTGCAACGACGTCTTTCAAAATGCGGGAACTTTAAAATAAAAATTTCGGCTCCCACAATTATTTCTCCAAAATCAAGCGGTTGTTTTTATTGTAAGGAATACAGTTAAAAATAAATTAAGAAAAAGATCAAGTTTACCAGTAATCAATCATTATTTCTCATTTCCCCAAATCCAAGCTTATTCCGAAACGCGCGAGGGAGCCTCGCTCGCCCACACTTAAATACCGCCCGATGGCGCAATATTTCGCAATGAGCCTATAAACAACCGCGGGGGTTAAGCAGCCAGTCTCTTCTACACCCCTTCCGGCTCCATCGTTCTTTTTCAGGCTTCTTCCCTGTTGCTCGAATACTCATTTCCCCATACCACATCAAAATAGATAGCAATTCAGTGACAATCTCTTCATCTCAACATGCAAAATATATACACAGAGCTGCACCCGTAGCGAATTGGGCGGGGTCTTTCAGACCGTAACAATAATAGATGTAAAGCGGTTAACCGGGAGCAATATCACGCATCATTTACAGAGGTTAATAGGACGGGCGGAACGAGTTGCAAGCGAGATCAGACTTTTCCATTTTCGTGGGGCTGGTAGCCGGGCAGAGGAGCCACCGCGTGCTTCCCTCTCGTCTGCGACCGTTTCTGAAAATAGATGTAATGCCATTCCTAAGCGGTTTTTGAAGAAAAAGAAACAATAATTACCTTGTAGAGGCAGACTAGAATCACTCCGAGAATGCCGACCAATCCAAAAGCGAGCATTCCCTTGGCTGAGGTATAGGCCAGCCATTCTGTATTCACAAGTTCGCTCCTCAGAAGCTCCAGGGAGTCGGCGTCTATTTCGACGTCCTCGTAGACGCAAATCACAGGCATCAGGGTGGACTTCATCTTCCGCAGATTTATACTAAAATACCATTGAAACTAAAGAAAAAGGGCCTTTCTCACGGGAATTCGAGGCCTTTTCCCTTGCCGTGCCACATCTCCACATTCACCTGGGAACGTCTCTTCGCGCGGAGGACCACACCGGTGCGCTAAAATGATATATTAGAAGATTTTTGCATAACTAATATATAATTGAAATAATAACTGACTGGTTCGACATCGAGTGTGATAGCGTCTCTGTCGATGTTCGGTTCGTCGAGTCCCTTGACTGTGTGGCGCAGCTCCGCAGCTCCGAAGAGGAAGTTCGGCAGGGAAATCATCACGGGAGGCTGGCCTAAAAACTAATTGTGAGGTCATTGGAGTCACAATTCTACCTCTGAGGCACTGGGAGAGTTCAAGCACTCCGTTCGGCCAGCAACCGGTCTCGTTCTGAGAGTCGAAGAATTGCTGAAAACACGTTTCAATGGGTCCTGTGACGATTGTTTACTTTCTCGGTGGGGTTGCAGAATCCCTTGTTTTCCTCACGGCTGTAGTCGAGCACAGCGGCTGGCATTATGAAGCGGTAGGCCGGGATCCCTCCAACCGACGTCTCGCTGTGGAACTCCAGCCAAACGGACCTGAATGGGGAGGTTACACTTTAGGATTACATTGAAGCGGCCTACGCCTGCCAATTCCCCGTGAAAAGCGGCCAACCTGCATAGCTGTGTGACATAGACCCAAATCTTCTGATCCGTCTGGATGAACGGCGGGAGAAGGGATCCATCCGTTCCTCGGATGGCCCTGGCCTCCTTCGTCTGCCACCATCCCTCATCCAATTGGTGCTTCCCATCCCAGGACACGATCTGCCCCAGCTGCTGAGGGTCCGCCGTTCCGTCCAAAATCTCAAATGTTCCATCGGCCGTGTTGTTTTTCTGAAGTTTATTTTGTTTTTAATTTATAAAATAGTCAAAACCTCAAAGAAGAGGCCGATTCGGTCGGGCAGGTCCAGGATCGAATCACAGACGAAGTTCATGAAGGGAATTTCGCAGACCTGTAAAAAGCGGTTTAAATAGTATTAATCACTGCTAATCACCTTATCAAGGAAGGGGTCCTTATAGCCTTCGAAGAGCAGTTCCCCCACTTCCACTTCGAGGAAAGCCGTCTGGGAGAGGAGGGTGGTGACTGCAGCCCTCATGTTCGGCTGAGAGGAGGCTTCCACGAATTTCTCAAACATTTTGTTATTTGAAGAAAGAGATAAATCACCTGGTAGATCATATTGGGGGCCCAGACGCGGTTGCCTAGGATGCAGGTCTGGCAGGAGGCGCTTTCGTTGAAGAAGTACGTCTGGTAGCGGTTGTACTTCACCCGTCCGTTTTCTGCAGAAACCACCTGAAAATTAAGGTTTAAAGGGTCGAGCGTGGAAAGAAATACGGGAAATTCAATTTTTAAGTCAAAAACTGACCTTATGCTCGAGTTTCTTGTCAAAAGAGTAGGGTCCTGTGGAGGAGAGCTCTGGAACGGAACCAGACATGAATTCATCGGGATTCTTCACAGAGTACACGTGGATGTTAAAGGACTGTTTGTAGGCGGGGTGCATCCACTTGTCCATCAGGCGACTGCCCTGCGTCAACTGCGAATTCTGAAAAAGCTTATTTTCAAGAAAATAAAGAAATGTGTGTTATGTAGTTTTAGTGGTAGAATTATAAATTACCTGAATAATGCTGGACCGCACGACTTGTGGAATAATGAAGAAGTAGAGGGCGAGACCGAAGAAGAGGCAGGTGACGATGGAGAGGAGGGTGCAGACGATCAGAGGCAGCCGACAGGAGCTTGGCCGCTCCTTCTCCTTCGTCATCTGGAGAGAGGGAATTAGAGAAATAAAGAGAGAAAGAAATAGGGAGAAAGAGGCCAGGGACACATTACTTGAGACAGCGGCTTTTACCACTTAATTGATGCAATTAGTTGCTCAATTAACAACCAATCATTTAATTTCTCACACTGTTTAAAAAACTAGGATCTACGACGAAACTTCGAAATTTCGAAACTAAAAAAGGTTCTCAAATAATAATTTCAAAATAAAAGCTTCGCGCGCTATTTTTTAATTACAGTAATCTCGAAATTTGCGACTGGAGCACACATATAACGCATGATCATGTCAGGTTTTTAAAGTATTTTGAAGGGAACCACCAAAGAATCAAGAACGGGAAGGAAAAGACGAATTTGTCAATTAAGAATGTGGACCAAAGGTATTTAACGAAGAGATTACACAGGAATGGGAAGGAACAACAAGAAAGAGACGAAAGACCGGCTTCCACAAATGGAAAAGCTAATCGACGACAGTTGTTTGTCGAAACGATGTGTAAAGTTGAAGAAATAAGTGAAAAATGTGTTTTTAGCCAGGAAAGAAAGAGAAGAAAAGAGAAAGATGAGTTCAAAAGGCGTGTCAAATCGTGCGACACTTTCGCGCATGTAAAGATGAGCAAAGTACAACGGAAGGCAGCAGAAATGGGGATCCAAAGGTCAGAGGAACTGGAAACGGAGGAAACAACCAAAGAAACAACGCTGGCCTTCGTTTGTTGGGCGAAATTTGTGAATAACCCGAATATTCGCTACAGGCAGGGGTTTCCCAAGGAAAGATCAAGGTCAACTGTCAAAATAGATCCCAAAATATGTGGCGAACATGTAGTCTTCACTTAAAAAGCGATAATTTGAAAGAAGTTATGAAAACTAAGCAGAGTGACCATTTAACTCAATTGTTCAATCAAACTATGCTATCGTAGCAAACATTTCAGTGAAGCGCGAATACCGACAAAATTTAAAAAAAATATTTTATACGCTTTTGTAATTTTTACGTGATATTTTTGAAATTGTATACTTCGCCGTTTACTGTCCTCCGAGGTGAACTGCACTTACTTCATTCTGTTGTGTTACACTTTTGATCATCTAAAATCGCCGAAAAATCAATTTCTCTTCCGTGAACTACTTAGAAGTAAGTGAAACGGTTAAGAAAAATGAGAGATCGAAAGACAAGACAAACGGGGATGATTGAGACAACAAACGGTGGCCTTGGAGGGTGTGGGAGTGTAATCGTCGGTACAAGAATGGCGGTTCCGCTGAGGAAATGATTGTAACAAATGGCTCAGCGAACACAGGCAATGTAAACTAGAGGTCGTGGCGGAAGAAGGCAAATCGAAGCGACGAACAATGAAATCATCTCTTTTTTCAGAGAGGAACCGGGGTTGGGAAGAAAACAACCCAAATTCGATCGAAAATTAATGCGCACTTGACGTAAACGCGACGGGTTGCTACAAGACTGAACAGTCCTTTATCATTCATATGCTTCACAAAATGGATGGTTTGGTGGATGTTGTATGCAGAACATTTCTGAGATCACTTTCTCTGTCATGGTAGTCTCGAAATTCAGTGGGTTTCGGTATGAAAAATTAATATTACATTTGTTAACAAGAAAAAACAAAAACTTCAGAAAAAAACTTTTGTTTTGTGGGAAGAAGTTAAAAGAGGAATTCAACTGCGCGAAATGGTCGAGAGACGACGATTATCGACTTAGCCGTCGGCTGTGGCACCAAAGTCGCCCCCCCCCCCCCCCCCCACTGAACCCGTCCATAAATTGCGCTGTGTAAGACAGTGACTTCATCTGTCAGTCAGGGGAGAAAGGACAAGACGAGAGAAGTGATACTTTTATGATTAGGATGGAGGGATCAGACAAAAAGACGAATAGTCTCGATGACCTTGTATGCACTCTAACGACGGGTGCGGTCTAGATGGCATCTGCTTTAAAGTTCATTAAGATCTGTGGGGAGATTTGCAACTTTTGATGATTTTGAGTGAATGAATGACTGACTACTTGGGTGAGTCTGTGTATGTGTGTAAGTGAGTGAGTGAGTGAGGGAATGTGTGTGTTAGTGAGGATGTACATGTGTCTTTGAACCGGATATGACAAAGTGGCTTACAGAGACTTTAGAAGATCATATCCGCAATGGTCATACTATAACTAAATCTTTAATTCCTTCTTTTATCTTTTTCATCAACCAAATTACTGAAACCAACAACAAGAGTTGTTTGTGAACAAAACAAAAGGGCAGGTTAGTGAATGATAGAGTGTGAGAGAAATAAAGAGATGCAGAAAAAGAGATAAAGAGAAATGAGATTTTCGATCCCTACAACACCGGAAATACATTATAATAAAAATGACGACGAAGAAGGAGCCAAAGAGGTTAATCGAATAAGGAACAAGGGAACATTTTTTTCTTTCTTTTTCTCTCTCTCTCTCTCTATCTCTCAAAGAAGAAGAAGAAGAAAAGATGTAACAGTGAAAGAACCGAATGATCGACCAGACCGGTTGAATTCGAGTGTTTTCTACCACAGAATTAATCAAGAATCAAGAATTTCTCCCCTGCCCAAAAACAAGAGGGAACCCCAATGCTCGGAGGTCGAATGACGTTTGCATAAAGAAGGACATGCTATCAATCGAAAGGAATGTCAAGGGGCGAGAGTTTTCGCGACAAAATAGCGGACCGGTTTCGGCCCAACCGCAAAATGGGAGGTTTCGCCCAAGAAATGGCCACGAGACGGATGGTTCGTCAAGAATTACAACGGTTGTTATGATCATGGGTGATCATGATAGGTGGAACAAAGCATTAAAACAATTGAAGTGATAATTTAGCGGTGGATGAGTATTCAAGGGCAAAAGAAAGTAGGTCGTCTAGGCCTCAGCGAGTGATTGGGTCTCGCTCTAGTAACCCCGAGGTTGGGGATCGATTCCATGAGAGAGAGAGAGAGAGAGAGAGAGAGAGAGAGAGAGAGAGAGAGAGAGAAGTAGATAGAGAAAAATATGTGTGTATGTGTGTCTGTTTGTCTGTGGAAATGTACGTACTCTGAAAGTTTCTAGGAGAAAACCGGAGTAGTAAATCATGATTGGCAAGTGAGGGAAGATAAAAAGATGGTCATCTGAGATAAAAGAACAGGGAAGTTGCAAGCGTCTGTATTTTTTGGGTTAGAAGGCAATGGAATCGTTCCATAACAGGTAGACAACGAGAAAGTGTAATCATTTGTTTTGTGGCCCCGACGAAAGCAAGAATCGCGCGGACGATCCGACCGGAATGCGTTTTATGACTGCAACCTATTGAAATCGCTACATGTGGCAATGTGAATCACAAGCAATATTCCGTGCGGGCGGTTGACATGGCAGAGACAAAGACAGAGAGAGAGAGAGAGAGAGAGAGAGAGAGAGAGAGAGAGAGAGAGAGAGAGAGAGAGAGAGAGAGAAACAAGGGTAACTGAGGCTGATGTAGAAAGAGGCAAACACATGGAAGTGATGAATTGCACCACTGAAGGAGGGGAATTCAGGTTGAACCACTTCACTCAAAGGGAATAACCTTGCACCCTAAGTGAGCACATGTTTCTGTCAAGAATCAAGGCTAGAAGACTGTGTCCGTCGCCTTGTTTTTCGTATGAAACCATCTGCATCGCGGTTCTCAAGCTGGAATCCGCAACAGATGCGCAACGACGCGTGAGCAACTGGTTCCGCCGACGCAGGAGAACGAAAGAAGAGACTTGTACGATTAAAGTCATAAATGTTATTAAAATGACCAAAATAACTGAGGATATTTCAAAATAGGCGAAAAAGGATGGGTCAGAGGCGGCGGATCAGCTGGATGTGGGTTGCGACGGCGCTTTACGAGGACAATGCGCCGTTTTTGCGCCTCGCGATTGACTGCGCGGACTATTCTGGGGAGGGAGGGAAGATTCACACGTTAACACACTCACTCACATTCACACACATACACATACACTGAATCGATGGCCAATTTTGGCCAGACAAGGGGAACCAGGGAGAACATTTTACAATCACTGTTGTCGGTTCTGGGACTATCACAAAGAAACATCGAAGACCGATGGATGTCAGGAATGGACTAAATACCACCTTCTGACAACATTTGGAGAGCCGCAAAATTTGCATGATATGCTTGTCAGCATACAAATGTTGCTTCCTCTATGTTGCAGGAGAGAATAACTTGTTGTTCAGTTGAAGATGAATTTGTTCAATTGGTTCAGACAGTCAAGCATTTGCCTCAGAATATAAATGTATCTGGTTCGGTTTATCCTTCATATTGAACTCATTCATTTAATATTTTGCACATAACCTATTGAATTTGATTCGGGATTGACGAATCCACAAGCTAGAGTAACTAGTGAACAAGTGGCTCAGCAGGAAAGGGCGTCACAAAGTGTCCAGTTTGGTTCCTATGCGATTTTCAACGTAGTATTAAATCTTATCCGCGTATCACATCTGCTACGCCTCGAGGGAGTTGTACAATCCGTTCTCCATGGAAACCACTTTTGCCTCACTCATTGCCAAAAATCAACTCAGAGTTGGTTTCAGGGGCATGTTAGGCGAGTGCAAGTCAGAGATCATCATTTTGCCTAAGATTGCAAAACACTGAGAAAGCAAGCGCAACCCCGTGCCTATCTATTGTACATTGAATGTGCTGACTGAAAACCAGTCACACTAAAAAACCAATGAAGGAGATGACTGTAGATTTTGAGTGATCTCACGTTCTACACAGCTTTGCGACCTGACGCTGTGGCCCAGGAGAGAGGTAAAACAACGTTACTAGAAGGAGTACCAACTGGCCAGGTGGCTTTGCTGGATAGTATATCTTGTATAGTTGTAACCGCCTTAACAACTTAACAAACGTATTTTACTGCCCGCTGCTTTTGATACTGTGCGATCCAAAAATCTATGGATTCCAAGCATAGCGCAGCTTTCACATTTTATCGATATGGGCAGGGTTGGCCCGACTTCTTACAGTAGAATGTCCCTGTTATGCATCTGCGCTCCGCCTTGTAGGCGGAGCGCCTTTCAATTTTGATGACCCGAGCCTCCACCGCAATTTCACAAATGTTATGGATTTAAAAAAAATGCAACTTTCTCAAAGTTAACAATTTGGAATTGATGCAAAGTTTACAGCCACTCTCCTATGATATGGTGAAAACTGAAACTCCACACCTGAGCAACTACACATTTTAAAATGTCCAAAGGGAAAAGTAGAAGCTGAGGGAGATAAAAGGGGAAGTAACAGAGAGGGAGAATGAGATGAGATGAGGATTTCCAAATTGTGTGTTCTTCCCCTGATTTCCTTCAATCAATCACCCCTGTCGGAAGCCCTGTCGAGAAGGGTGTGAACGCCGTATTCGAGGATAATGATTTGATTATTCCCGCGACGAAGGTCAACCGCCGCCCCCGTCAACTGTACGGACCCCAGGGCTGCCAACGACTGACGACCGGTTGCCACACGACAGTAATTAGCCTATCACGTAGTGGGAAAAGCCCACCAAGAATCACGCGAAGGACATTTGCCCTTTTTCTTTTGGATTTCTCTCTCTCTCTTTCTTTCAATTTGTCCCTTGAGTGTTTGCCTGCGTCTCTCTCTCCCAACCTACCAGGTGAATACCCAATTCTAAATGCAAGTTTCGCTCACTTTGATCAACATAATGTTTGGTTTGACCAATAATTGGGTTAAAACTGGAAACTGGTGATCAATTAGTACCAGAAAACAGGAGAAGTTGGATATTTAACGGAAATGGGAACAGTTTAAACCAAGATTTACAGTTTTTGTGGGAACAGTTTAAACCAAATGGGAACAGTTTAAACCAAGATTTACAGTTTTTGTGAAGGTCGAGAATAGATAAACAACCTACGTCGATGTGATATCATTCCTTCTGACCGTCTCTCTCTCTCTCACTCTCTTTCTCTCTCTCTCTCACTCTCTCTCTCTCTCTCTCTCTCTCTCTTCTTCTTCTTCTTCTTCTCCTCTTTTCATCATCTCCTCTCCTCCTTGCCCTTTCGTCGAAACTTTCCCGCTCGTAAATTCTCCTCCGCGTCGTCGTCGATTTGCATGCCGACCTGTTCGTCGCCTCTTCCAAAAACTCCTTCTCCGTTCCTTTCCACTGGCTTTGCTTTGTCTATCCTTTGATAAGCCGCCTTCTTCCAGTCTTCTGCCCGTGGATTCCTTTTCGGTATCGCTAATTGCAACAACGCGTTGCGCAACATTTCAATTTCTGAACCAACGATAAGCAATCGTTTTCACTCACTCACTCACTCACTCACTCACTCACTCACTCACTCACTCACTCACTCACTCACTCACTCACTCACTCACTCCTCTCCTCTATCTCTCTCTTTTTTCCTCTTTTTCTCACTCTCTATTTCCTTCCCTCTCTTCATCATTGACATGTCGAACATGTCCTTCCCCTCTGCCCCATCCGCCATCTCCATCCGGCTGCGAAATCCCCGCAAAACCGAGTTGTCAGGCGTTTTCATCCGCGAAAAAGCGCATTATGCGAATAGACTCGTCCCCCATCTTTTTGCCCACCGTCGGGTCCCGTCGCGATCGCCTGTCACAGGAAATTCGATGGCATGTGTTGGAAAGAGAGCCACACCCTTGGCGCCCCGCCCCGAGGACATCTCCCCCGTGCTGCTGCTGCCAGCCAGTCAGCTGCCACTGCTGCCAGCCGCTTCCCCATATTAGGCAAAGACTGTTATGTGTAAAGGTCGTTTTATCGTTGATTCAACGACCTGTTCCTGACCACACCCTCTGACTCAACCCCCATACCTTGGGTTGAGAGATCTTCTCTATTTTCTACGCTCTACTGTACGTTTTATAAGGAACTGCCTGTTTTGACACTACTTTCCTGTTTCTTGCAAAGGAAACGGCTTCTCCGCCATATAGACTGCTTATTTCTACAGTTACTGCGTTTAAACCTGTTCTCAATGTAAGTTTTTACACTTTACTGCCTAAATTGGTTGTGAATATACTATTTGTAACCGATATTCTCAGGTAAGTCACAACGGAAAACTTCATGTTTAGCCAAGGAACAGCAAAAGAAGGTAGCCTAAACAAAATCTATTAATCTCTCTCATCCTTCCCTGATTCTCTCAATCTCTCCCTCCACATATCGTTCTCTCCTTTTCTCTCTCCCCTGTCTCTCATTCTCTCTAACTCTTCCCCTCTAGTTCATTTTTTCGGATAGCTGAGGAGAGAGAAAAGAAAAAGATGCCTTTCCCAAGATCTCTGAGAATCTTCTTCCCCATATACTTTTTCCTCTGGACTACACCCTCGTCCACATTTCCTTAAAGCCCTTTCCGCTATAAGTGGGCGTTTCCAACGTCGAGTGGTTTTGCCAAAAGTGGACGCCGCTGTACAACGCGAGTCCGCTATCACTTTCTACCGTAGACCGATGGCAAAATACTCTTTCCAAGACTTTTCTCGACCGAAACTACTTTTTACCCAATTGATTGTAGTTTTCGGACTGATTGAGTAGGAATTCGTCTTTTCAGAGTACACAGATTCACCTGCAGGATGAAAGTGCGCGCGTGTGTATGTGTGCCTGTGTGCATGTGTGCATGTGTGTGTTCTAAATTGTGAGGGAGAAAAAGGAGTAAAGACGCTGTATGAAACGAGACTCTCTGTGCTTTTCTCTGCAGGTGTCTCTGCCTCTCTTTCTGTATGTCTGTCCCTCTGTCCCTCTCTCTCTGTTTCTCTCTCGGTCTCTCTCGGTCTCTCTCTCTCTCTCCCTTCTAATTGGTCTCTGCCACCTCCTCTGACCACTGATCGCCGCCGCTTCTTCTTACTGCGTGCCTGTCTCGCCATCCCGTTCTCGGCAGAAGCGTGTGCCCGTATCATCTCCCCTGGATCTGGTCGTCGTACCAAAAACGCGTTCCGGCGACCGCAGTCAATTAGCTAGCAATCAGTTTTCCTGCTTCTATTGTTGTTGCGCAACCACTGCCAAGTGCAAGGCTAACCGAACGGCGGAAGGAGAGAACCTGAAGACGAACTGCGAACGATCGGCCAATTGAAGTGCCCCGGGCGGTCGTCGTTTAGTTCCAGCTGAGTGGCCTCCGCTAAATCAGATGGGGAATCACCCAATCAGTCTTAATCTTCGTTTATCTTCTCTTTTTGTTTTATTGCGATTAACATCTCATTAACATTTTATGTGAACAACCCATGTTCTCATCCAAATGGTTGAATAGTAGGGCATCTGCACTCCTCCCCTCTCTCTCCCTTTAAATCACTCGCTATATTCATTCTTCATACATACATACGTACACACATGTACACATACACACGCACACTCTTCGAGTCCCTTTCGTTATCACTTGCTGCCACCATCAATCCCATTAGTCGCAGCCGGTCGCGGCGACTGTCCTCCGCCCTTCGGCTATCAAGCGCCTTTCCCTCTCTACCCCGCCGGAAAACCCATATCCTCTCTCTCTCTCTCTCTCTATTTCATAGAGATCATTTCAGAGTATTCTCATGCCGCGGCCGGCACTGCTGCTGCTTCTAGCGGCCACTGCAGCAGCCCATTCCTACAGACCCACAACCTACGGTAAGTTTTGGATGTTTCAGTAGTTTCAAATTGAACACGGGGTAGTTTATTTCGATTTATGGAAAAACCTCTCATTTTATTGCATAATCTCTCAAAATTATAGCCCAACTGCCACAAAACAGAGTTTTCTCTCTGAAAGCCGTCCCATTCTTGTGGTTTTGTTTGTTTCTGTGTCCGTGCGCGTCCTTCGGCTTGACGAATGGCGAATCACGTCGGACGACTACAGGAGGGCGTGGCACGAAGGTGGAAGAAACCGGTTGCGCCTGATGGATGGCAGGGGGGACGACGCGGGGGACAAACCGTAATTGCCTCGGGGAAGGTGGCATGGGAACACCTGGGGAGTGGGCGGGAACGCTTGGTCAAACAGTGGTTTCAGGAAGGGACGAGGGATAAGCTGAAGGCATATAAATAGATAGAAAAATTGACAGAGACAAAGACAAAAACATACAGTTTCATTCCAGCCTTGCAATGCCGCGTTGATGACCCTCTCTCTTGTTCCCAAGAGCGCCACGAAGTCTGCGTCTTCACAAACGGTCGTTACAAGTGCGAGTGCCCCAATGGAGTCAACCGACTGTCTGATGGAAGGTAGGTATTCTTCCATCACCTCCATACCTCATTTACTTCAGATGTCTTCTGGTGAATGAATGCGCTCGTCCGTCGACCAATGGCTGCCACAAAGACGCAGACTGCATTGACCAGACTGTTGGCTACACCTGCCAGTGTAGGGCAGGATTCGCCGATGTTTCTGTGGACAGAGTGAACAAACCGGGAAGGATCTGTCAGAGGACGGCCAATGAATGCTCCCAGAAGGAGACGTAAGTTAGAGAGAGAGGGCAATCAAACGAGAGGGGCCCAGAGCAAAGCCTCTTTCAGCTACGGAGTCGACTGTGATCCCAACGCCGCCTGCGTCGACACACCCGAAGGATTCCAATGCGCCTGCCAGCCTGGCTTTGCCGATATCTCAGCCTCAATTAGCAAGCTCCCCGGAAGAAAGGTAATTAATTGGAACTGTTTAAACTAAATGGGAGTTTCAGTGCGTGGAAGTTGTCAACGAATGCGCCTCGGGCAAGGCGGACTGTTCCCAGAATGCGGATTGCTTTGACAGACCCGATGGGTATGAATGCAAGTGCAGGCCTGGCTTTGTGGATGCTTCACCTGATGTGGGACATTACCCCGGAAGGGTTTGCAACAGGCCTAAGGCTCCGGAGCACTATGGACAGCAGAGCAGACAGGTAAGCCAGAGAGAAAATAGATCTTACCCATTAATTTCCAGCCCCAGTGCAGTGGAGCCGAGCAGTGTGGTCCGAACGAAGAGTGCCGCTTCAACACCCGTGGTGAATCCGTCTGCCAATGCCGCCGTGGAGCGGTCCAACAATCCGACGGCCGCTGCAAGGGTAATTTCATTTCTTTTAATGTCTTTCAACCATTATTCAGTGTTCTCCCAGTGCGAACAGACCAACGAATGCGATCGCAATGCCATCTGCTCCAACACCTACGACGGCTACAAATGCCAGTGCAAGAGTGGCTTCCGCGACATCTCCCCCGACCCATTCCGGCTGCCTGGAAGGAAGTGCCTCCAACGTAAGCTTTCCATTAGACTGTGGTCGATTAGGAAGGCCGGTTGCGGTCGAAAAATGAAAGCGGACGGTGTAACGACACGAAACGTCGATTAGGGAGAAAGGCGACGGCTAATTGGGGAAAGCGGCTGGGGAGGAAGCCATGACGTTTTGAAGGTCATGGTGAACTCATTGGGGTTACATAAACAGGCAACATTTGTTTTCAGTGACGAACGAGTGCGCCGACGGAACGGCAGATTGCTCTCCGTTTGCTCTGTGCGAGGACACTCAGGCGAGTTTTCTGGAAAAGCCATATCAACTTGTCTTTCCAGGAATCGTATCTGTGCAAGTGCAAATCGGGATACACTGATGTTTCGTCGAGGTACAACCTCCAGCCAGGAAGAAGATGCTCCGAAGGTGGGATTCAATAGATCAATGAGATCTACATTAACCTTCTTTAGGAGCTCACCAATGCTCTGACACTTCTCTCAACTCTTGCGACAAGAATGCCGACTGTGTGCAGCTGCCAGACGGTTACACTTGCAAGTGCTTCGCTGGATATGTTGATGTATCTTCGAATGCGAATCTGCTGCCTGGAAGAGTCTGCACTCTAAGCACTGCTTGGTAAGACAGATAGAGAAAGAGAGATAGAAAGATAGAAGAAGAAAGAAAGAGAGAGAGAGAGAGAGAGAGAGAGAGAGTGGGAGAGAAAGAACGTCCTATTACAGCCCTGCTCAAAAGACCGACCTCGTCTTCCTTATTGACGGCTCCGGATCCATTGGTTCTTACATTTTCCAGACAGAGGTTGCACATTCCGACATCTAATTTTAACTTTCATTTAGGTTCTGAGATTCTTGTCCGAGTTCACCGAACTGTTTGACATTGCTCCTGAGAAGACCCGTGTCTCCGTTGTGCAGTACTCTGACCAGATAAGGTGAATTAGATCTCTCTTTATTGCTCTCTTCTTCTCTTTTTCTCTTTCTCTCTCCTTCTCAACCATCTCTTCCAGACACGAGTTCGGTCTCGGTGACTACAAGGACAGTCGCTCTCTCCACGAAGCCATCCGTGGAATCAACTACCTCACCGGCCTGACCAGAACCGGAGCCGCCATCGAGCACGTAGCCAATGAGGCCTTCTCCCAGAGGCGAGGAGCCCGGCCCCTGAACGAAGGAGTCAGCCGTGTGGCCATCGTCATCACCGACGGAAGAAGTCAAGACAATGTCACTCTTCCTGCCAACAACGCCAGACGCCAGGACATCCAAATCTTTGCTGTCGGAGTAACCAACCACGTGCTGGATTCTGAATTGGAGGAGATTTCCGGAGCCAAAGACCGAACTTTCCACGTGAATGGCTTTGAAGACTTGAACACTAGGCTCCGATCTGCTATCCAAAGAGTCGCCTGTCCTCAGACAGAAGGACCTCAGACCAATGTTGGAGGTAAGGTTACGGTAGCTTCTGGATTAAAGTTGTCGTTTCAGGACCTTGCGATCCTTCTAGCCACAGTGGCTGCGACCGTGCTTTGAACCAGGTCTGTGTTGTGAAGGACGGAAAGCCTACCTGTTCCTGCCCCGAGGGCTTTGACCTCCACCCAGTGTCAAAGGTCTGCGGAGGAGATGCCTGCAATCCGGAGATTTCTACCTCTTGCCCTGACCCCGAGATTTGTGAGAAGACGCCGTTTGGAAACTGGAGGTGCACCTGCCCTGCCGATTTGGGATGGAGGGATAAGGTCACTGGAGTCTGCAGTGAGTTGTCTATTTTTTACCTCTTTCTCTCCCAGCTTCAAAATGTTACTTCTTAGTCCTCTAAATTTCTTAGCTTATTATTTCTTTACTTTATGATCTCCTTCCTTCTATTTTAACACTTCATCATGTTATATCCGCCCTGGTCTCCCACTTCCGCATTAAGCTTTCTTCCTCATCTCTTCTGGTCACCACATTATCTCATCTACTCACACCCACACACGCTCACATGCTCACTTCTTACCTACTCATCACTGTTTCCTCCCCATTTCCCCTTTTCCAGAAATTGGAACCAAGCCCGAAGAAACCGGCGAATCCACCGATGAATGCAATCCCGGCTCGGCCGAAAGCTGCGGCGCCAACGCCCAATGCGTCAAGAGACCCGGCGGAGAATACCTCTGCGTCTGCCGGTAGTTCATTACCTTTTCAATGAAAATTTCTCTCTTTTTTTAGCGAGGGATTGGAGAGAAATGCGAAATCAGGCAAATGCCAGTCTCCCGGAACCTGCGACCCCTCACTCTCCACTGCCTGCGATGCCAGAAAACACGAGAAGTGCCTCCCCGACGCCAATGGACTCTTCACTTGCCAGTGTGGCAGAGGACAAAGGAGACACCCAATTACTGAGATTTGCTGTGAGGTTTCTTATTTAACAGCTGAATTCTGAGTTACAGTAACCGACGAGTGCTCAACTGGAAAACACGATTGCGACGTGAACGCCAACTGCGTAGACACAGATGAATCCTTCCTCTGCTCCTGCCGCCAAGGATTCCTCGACAAATCACCCAATCCCCAGACGAAACCCGGAAGGAAATGCGAAAGACGTAATGGATTTTGGTAATTTCAATTGGAATTTCGAATTTCAGAGAAGAACGAATGCGCCGACGGTTCTCACAACTGCTCTCGCGATGCTGAATGCATCGATCTTCCCGATGGATTCCTTTGCCGGTGGGATTTATGAGGGATATTTAAGGGAACTGAGGGTGTTTCAGTTGTAAGAATGACTTCGTGGATCTCTCGCCGAACCCTCACGTGACTCCGGGACTCAAGTGCCAGGCGCTGAAGGATGAATGCGCCAGGAAGGACACCAACACTTGCCATGAACATGCCATTTGCATTGGTAAGAAAGAGAGAGAAGTTGAAAAATGGATTAACTTTCAGATACGAGAGACTCGTACAAGTGCCAGTGCAAGGACGGCTTCGTGGATCACGATGAACTGCGCAACCCCGGGAGAGACTGCAGGAAGGGTTAGTCTTGTGCCACTGTGCTCACTAAAGTTGCAACTTTTAGTTAACCAGATCTGCGAGGGAGGAAAACACGATTGTGACCACAATGCCCGCTGCTTGGAGCGTGGAGCCAACGACTACGAATGTGTCTGCAAGGCTGGTTTCCTGGATAAGAGTCCTCTTCCCCATCGACCTGGTAAGAGAGAGAGAGAGAGAGAGAGAGAGAGAGAAAGAGAGAAGAGTGAATGAATGAATGAGTGAGATACTAAGTGAGATTGTGAAGAAAAAACAACATCCTTACTAAATCTCTTTTCCTCAGGTCGTCGTTGTGTCGAAAGGGTTTGCCTCGATGACACAAAACACGATTGCCACATCGCCGCCATCTGCAAGGAAGTCGATGGCCCTGAGAAGTACACCTGCCAGTGTCGCGATGGCTACGTCGACAAGATGACCAGCAAACCAGGTAATTCCTTGAAACGAAGCCTTCCATTTATAATTTAAGGACGGATGTGCACTGAGCAAGTGAACGAGTGCCTGGACGCTGCCCTGAATGACTGTGACCCTGCTGCCGTTTGCAAGGACGTCGATGACGGATTTACCTGCTCGTGCCCTGTCGGAACCAAGGATGTGTCTCCTGACCCGAAGAAGCCCGGAAGAAGCTGCTTCGCCATGGTCGATGAATGCAGAATCCCTCATTTGAACAACTGCTCTCGCTTTGCCGACTGCTTCGATAAGGAGGATGGGTACAGCTGTCGATGCAAGGCTGAGTACCACGACCAGGACCCCAGCCAACCAGGAACCAACTGCAAATTTAGTAAGTGTTACTTATCGATGTCAGTAAAGTCTTCCTTCAGTCATCGATGAGTGCCAGTCTGAGCATCTGAATGACTGCGACAAACACGCCATCTGCAAGGATACAATCGAAGGCTATGAGTGTGTGTGCAAGCCTCCATACAAGGATGAACAACCCGAGAATCCTGGAAGAGTTTGCAGGTTAACATCTACAGTAACCCATCGACAGTCCTTTAAGGTACAACGAATGCCTGAACCACAAGGAGAATGACTGCGACAAGAACGCAGATTGCATTGACACTGACGATGGCTACGTGTGCCAGTGCAAGAGCGGATTCTTCGATGAGAGCACCGATCCTCAGAAGACTGGAAGGGTTTGCATTGGTAAGACAAGGAGAAGAGATAACAAGAAAATTAGAATTAGGATTGATCATCGATCAGCCACAGCAGGCGGAGAAGACCACTCTCAGCCCCAACCTCATCCCCTGTGGCAATGGACATTGTAAGATCAATCTGGGAGAGGTGTGCATTGGAGGAGATAAGTGCGGATGCAGGCCTCACGAGGCACGCGCCGGACCTAATGACAAGTGCATTGCGGTTAAGGAGGTAAGGGAGAGAGAGAAATTAGGTGAGAGACAGACAGAAAAGAGAACAGGGTCATCAACATCGTTACTCTTTAGATCCCTCTCGTCGTCCACGTGATGGACTTTGACGATGAACCCCTTCACTACTCCACCGACTACAGTAAGCCAGGCAGCCCTGGCCACACCGAAGTCGTCGAATCCGCCAAGAAGGGTCTCGGAGACATTCTGAAACAGACAGACATCGGACCCCGTTACATCACAACCGACGTCAACTACATCACCAATCCTAAGGTTGAGAACAGGTCAGTCTAACCTTCGTAAGTAATCTGACCTTCTGTTTCAGCAACTGGGACCGTGGTCTCCTCATCAACTCCTCTGTCAAGGTCTCTGGTTCAGAAGACGTCGACCAATGCAAAGTATTCCGCGAATTCGCTGCCGAAGTCCAAGCCCGTGGAGGTCGCATCGACCGTCTGAAGGCCGCCGACGACCTAACTCTCCTCGACCCCTGTCGTCAGGAGACCCAGTTGGCCAAGGGAACCCCCTGTGGAAACTCTTACTGTAACGATGAACTTGGAGAAGAATGCATCGCTGATAAGGTCTGCGGCTGCCCCAAGGGACAGAAGAGAAGGGATGGAAACAGCCCCTGCAGGGCTGTGGAGTCATGGAATCTACCCCTCTATGTTATCCGAGATGGAGAGAAGAAGATCACTTATTCCCCCAATTTGGCTAACCCTCTGGATGAACATCATAAGGAATTGGTCTCTCGATTCGAGAGTGGAGTAGGAGAGAGTTATGACAAGACTCCTTTGAACAAGGGCTTTGTCTCCGTTGAAGTGAACGACATTGAAAAGCCTTCTGACAGGAATGCCAACTGGAAGGATGGCCTTCTCTACAACTTCACTTCCCACTTTGTCAGAGGATCAGTGGCTGAGCCAAAGAGTGTCTTCTCTGAGCTTTTCGAGTACATCGCAAAGAAGAACAACTTTGAAGTTGGAACATCGAAGCTCTTCATTTCGCCTGACCAGATGAACCCCTTCTCTAGCTGCTACAGAAGCGACTGCCACCCTTCGGCCGTCTGCAAAGAGAACGGCAAATCCTTCACTTGCCAATGTGCCGATGGATTCCGAGACCTCAATCCTGCGAAGCCTGGAAGACAGTGTCTGGCCTTCAGAGGAGTCAATGAGTGTGAGAAGCCGGAGCTCAATGAATGCTCACCCGACGCCAGATGCATCGATCTCGACTATTTGTACAAGTAAGTTTCAAAAGCTGTATTTGGATTGCAATTCTAAATCCTGCTATGTGGAAATTTCAGGTGCGAGTGTATTTCTCCTTACGTCAACGCTGCTCCCGAAGGCGCAGTTCCTGGCTCCGTCTGCTCAATTGACTATTGCTCGGATGTCAACTTCTGCCCCCTGAACTCTACTTGCCACAATGTCCATGAGGAAGCCAAGTGCGAGTGCAGATCAGGATTTGTGGATATTAGAAAGTCTGAGAGACTCTCGGAGGTAAAACTTCAAAAAGAATACGCTTAGAAGGCACTTTAGGCTGGTTTGGGTGATGCTATCTGTCTACGACACGCCGATGTCAACGAATGCGCCCTGGGGCTCCACAACTGCTCTGCGGCTGCCATTTGTACTGATAAGAAGAATGGATACGATTGCAAATGCCCTGAGGGGTTGGTTAGAAAGAAAGGAAACGAGAAGAGAGAGAGATAGTGAACGCAAAACAACTTTCCTCTTTTCAGTTACTCCGATGGAAACCCCTCAGAACCTGGTCGTATCTGCGCCGCTCTTCTGTGTGGTCTCTGTAACGGACATGGTGACTGCATCCACGACGCCCTGACCAACAACGTCACCTGCTCTTGCGTAGACGGATACAGTGGCCAGTTCTGTGAGGTCGTTCCCTCCAAACTGCCTCTCTACCTCCTCCTCCTTCTTGCCCTTCTCTTCCTCATTCTGGCCCTTCTCTGCTGCCTCTACTTCTGCGCTCGTTGCAAGTAAGTTTCCTCACTAATTGACTCACTGACTGACTCAATCACGCACTTATTTCCCTTTCTTCAGATGCTTCGGAGGCCGTGGAGTAAGCGAAGGCAGTGCTTCAGGCCGTGAGATCTTAGGATCCGACTACTACACCATCCCACGAGCTAAGCTGAAAAACGGCTACGGAGATGAAGGCATGATTGGTCACGACAACGCTGGAGCCTTGGCGGCCTACTTGGACGACGGAGCCTCCATTTCCTCTGATGGCTCTTTGGAAGAGATTGAGAGACGCGTGACTACTGACGTTACAACCAGGGAGGTCCGCACTACGACCGTCAGGGATGAGATGGGCAACGTCATCAGTCAATCGCAGTCTGTCCATCATGGAGATGGCTTGGGAGGAGGATTCGGAGGAGCCGCCGGACGATCTCTGGAGACTGAGGTCGATCAGTTTGCAGTCACCTCATCCGACCACTTCCGACATGCCGCAGCCCGTGCTGAAGGCAGAGCATCGGTCAGTTAGTCACTTGACTTTCAATAATTCTCTTTTAGAACATGAGCTACGACAGTGATTCTGAATCAGACGGAGGTCACGCGACATTCGACCGACGGACGAAGGTGACCGAGGCGCACGACTTCCAGCCGGGAGTGGACCCTCGCACAGGCGTCGAAAGACGAAGGAACGAGTTCGTGACGACGACAAAGGCAGAGGAAGTCAACTACTTCTGAGCCAATGTAAATAGCCGTTGAGGCCGAGAAATCTCCCGATAATATTACGAGTCCCGCTAGAGTTAAGTACGTATTTACACCTCGCTCTCAACTGCCACAGCCTTCTCCTTTCCACCGTTGCTCACAACCAATCAAAGTCATATCTGAATGGAATAAACTGATATTTATATTGAGAGTTTACTGGAAGAGAAAAAAAGAAAAGTATGTCCATGCGTGTAGTGTACATGTACATGTGTGTTGATGTGAGTGTGCGAATAGATGTGTGTGCGCATGTGTGGGCCTCTTTCTCTACCTCAGGCTATTTCAAGCTTCGATCGTGTTACTCGCTTAAATCAGCATAATCAAACTACTAAATGGGAATGCCTGGTATTAAATTAGCAAATCATCTTTACCCTATGAGAATATGTTGGTCCTCATTAGAATTCCTCCTTTCGCCTGCCTGCCACCCCCTCCTGTCCTCATTTATCCTCCAACCGCTCCCTTGGACGGTCGGTCATGGCTGTCGCCTCTCTTTCGCAGCTCTCCCAACTGGTCGGTCTACCGTATCCGACCGTTACCTTCCGTTCAGTCGGCTGATACTGCGCAGTCCTTTGAGGAATTCTCTCCTCCCTCGGTCAAGGTGCACTTCTCCCTCGACGACGTTCCCATTGCCAGTGGAGGCATCAGAGCCAGGCATGAGACCTTCGCCTACGAGAGACTGCGATTCGTCGTTCAATCGGAGGCTGTTATGGTACGCTCTCCTTTTTTTATCGCTCTCTCCCCTCTCTTTTCTCTCTCCTAACCCCTGTTCTTCAGAAGGTGACCAGACTTACGTTGACTGTGGGTTCCGCCGTGCCTGCCGAGTGGCACCTCCTCTACCAGCTGAGGGTCCACACTGGAGATGAGAGCGGGAAGCGGATGAAGGTCGTCGACAAAGCGGTTGTGGAATTCGTGCCCGGAGGAAAGCCCCTGACTGTCGATGTCACGGAGCAAGCTGTCCACCACGTCAAGTTCGAATTGAGGACTATCAATCAAGTAAGTTCTTGGTCCCATCTTGACCCTGCTCACACTGGCACTATCCTTCTAACCGGTCCACTTTCAGTTGTACCTGGAACACCCTGCCTTCTCCACCGGCGACATCACCGTCAAGTTCCGTGACGGCCGCACCATGCGTACCTGGAAGGGTCTCCTCGCCCTGGTCTCTCCCTACATGGCCGAACGTCTGGCCGATCCTTCCGTCGATTGCCTGGATGTGGGAGACTTCCCTATCAATCAGTTTGCGGAGCTCCTCATGCAGCTGCACCCCACGCGTCGGCCCCTCTACGCCGATTTCGAAGCCCTCTCCCGGGTGGCTGTCAGCTTCAGGGTGGACGCCTTGGTCCATCAGCTGAGCCAGCACTTGGTTGATTTCAATCATCGGCCTGTGGGTTACTGTAGTCACTTGTTATGATGTGTGCTTTCAGATGTCTTTTGAGAACAAGTGCCAGGCGGCGTTGAACTACCAGCTCCTCCCTGCCCTGGTCGAACTGGTGTCCAAGGCGGTGGAGAACGGCTACTGGGACCGTCTGATCCGCGATGGATTTGATCCTTCGAGCTTTTTCACGGCGGGCGTCTACAAAAAGATCATCTGTCCTACTGTGCTGGCCGGAAGGGGACTCCAGACGGAGAGGCCCATGGCGACCAGGGTTCCTTGGAGCCGGCCGGACTACTTCAACCCCGCTCCTCACTCGACCGCCCTGCTCTTTAGAGGAACCAAGTTCTTTGTGAACAGAGGAATCCTCGCTGTCCATGGAATGGAGAAATTCGCTGTGGGACCTGAGGGAGAGTTCGTGGCCAAGTTCTCGCTTGAGATGCAGTCGTGCTGTGCCGTGAGCGAGATCATCCCTGGAAAGGTGGGTTAGGGGAAAAGTGGCCAAATCAAATACTCCTTTCCAGGTCCTGGTCTCCCTGCTGGACTCCCTCTACCCCGGCGGATCCCCCGTGCAGTCCACCTACCTTTGTGCAGCCATCATCCTCTGCAGGGACTTTGGATGGTCAATCTCCAAGGAGAACTTGGAGCAGCACCTCCTTCTGGAACCCGCCACCTCGAAGCAGCACTTCCTACAGCAGATCCGCTTTGCCGAACGGTTCCATCTCGACAACATGGTCCGCAACTGCGTCTTCCGTGCAGAATCTAGGTACCCCTTCCCCTATTTTCTCAATTGCTATGTTTCAGCTGCCAAGAGTTCGCCTCCGAGTTGGCCAAGGAGGATTTCCCCGGAGTGTCCGACGACACCAAGTTCCAGCTGACGGCGAGGCTCTGTTCCGGATGGGCCCTCAAGCCAAAGATCGTCAACAATTTGGGCATCCGGTCAGTTGAGTTTCACAGAATTGCGTTTAAAGAGAATTTCAGTCGTGGTACCTCCTTCCGCGAGCGGGAGGTCCGTCTGAACAACGGAGGAGCTCTCGGCTTCCAGGATCACCTCCAGGAGGGCACTCTGGTCGGCCTCAACTCTGAGTACGCCTTCGGACCCGTTGCTGAACTTCAGGCCGTTTGAGATGGAAGAAGAGCGACTACATGAGATGGCTCTATAATATAGTATATTTGAGAACTCTGTTTGTGTTTGATTTTCTATTCATTCTTGGAATGTCATTGAGTGGGATTACATATTGTCTCTGCCTTTGTCTGCCTCTCTATCTCTTTCTCCTTCTTTTTCCCGGTTGTCCTTGCGTGCCCGATCGATAATCCTTTTCGAAACGTTGTGTGCGTAAAGGGGCGGTTCGGTGGGCGGAGCCCCGTCGGGCCCTATAAAAGCGGCTGGCTATCGCTCTTCGGCAGTCAGAGCGCACCGCTCTGGGTAGTGTAACCAGGGGAGGGAGTCCTACTAGGGAAAATAGGAATTTCACTATATGTTTTGTATTATTTAACTTTAGACCTTTAGTTGACGCATAGTCAGTCATATATTCGAATGTCTGCATTACGACGGGGGTAGTTTCGCATAGGCTGCGCAATTGATCGAGGCTATATAACTGGCGCGGGGGGATCAATGATCCGGCAAGGGAGGGCGTTGTAGGGAAATTCGAAATGTTTTCGAAATAGGAAAAGTTAATTCGAAAGTATAATTGAAGGCCTCTTTCGAAAATTGGCTGACCTTAAATAGGGCAGAGAGTAAGGCAAATAAGTAAGGAAGGTTTAAGTGAGTAGTAAGGCAACTGGTTCAATACCATATTGGCCTTGTTGTTATATGTATGTTCACTTAGTTCTTAGAAATCTTAGGAGTAAGAGGAATAAAAGGGTTTGTCGTTGACCATGTAGGGTGTAATCGTAATGATATCTCCGTTGCTTACTTGAGTGTTCTTAGTATTTGGGGGCTTAGATGTTTAAGTTTAAGGTTAAGACTAGTTTATGGTGAGAGGGTTTAGGCTTGCAGTTACAAATCTCTCTCTCTCTCTCTCTCTGTGAATCTCTCTCTCTCCAACGAACCCAACCCTTCTGGGCACTTGCAGTCGCCTACATTCTTCTTATCAGTACAAATGGCAGTCTCAGATACCCTTTCCATATCAATTCTATTCATTTATTTTATCCTTTTGTCTTATCCCTCTATCTATCCTTTTGCAGGTCTTTCTGTCCTCCACTCACCCCGTTTACTCATTCTTTCGTATTTTCGCTTTCTCTCCCTCTCCTTTAAAACCATAATACCTCCTATCTTCAGATGAACCGCTACACCAACCGTCCCTTCTCCCAGAAGTACTGCCAGATCCTGGAGAAGCGTCGTCAGCTCCCCGTCTGGGAGTACAAGGAAAAGTTCATGGAGACCCTCCACAATACCCAATGTGAGTCAATCCACTCTAATGTCCATATTACCCTTTCGCTTAGGTATGGTCCTGGTGGGAGAGACAGGTTCCGGAAAGACCACCCAGATCCCTCAATGGTGCGTAGAGTACGTCCAGGACAATATGGGTGGCAATGGAAAGAAGGCTCTCGTCGCCTGCACCCAACCGAGGAGGGTGGCAGCCATGTCAGTTGCCACCAGGGTGGCCGAAGAAATGGATGTTCAGGTTAGAAAATGAGTTTTGAAATTATAAAATGGTGTTTTCAGTTGGGAGACGAAGTTGGCTACGCGATTCGCTTTGAAAATCGTTTTTCTGACAAGACTCTGCTGAAGTACTGCACTGATGGAATGCTCCTACGAGAGGCCACGGCCTGTCCTCTTCTGGGAGACTACGGAGTGGTGATTCTGGACGAAGCTCATGAGAGGACCATTTCTACTGACATTCTGATGGGACTTCTGAAGGTAGGTCTAGAGAGAGTGAGGGAGGAGTCCGTTAATGAGTGAGACAGTGTGTGTGGATGTGGAAATCACCTGGAATTTGTTTTAGGAAATCGTGAAGCGTAGAAAAGACATCAAAGTCATCATCATGTCTGCTACACTGGAAGCTCAAAAGTTCCAAAACTACTTCGAAGGCTCCCCGTTGATGGAAATCCCCGGAAGAACCTTTCCTGTGGAAGTTTTCGTAAGTTTAACTTAATTTCTTAAATAAAAACTGAATTTTAGTTCACTCCGGAAGCAGAAAAGGATTATCTGGAGGCAGCAATTAGGACTGTCATTCAAATTCATCTACACGAAGGAGAGGGAGACATTCTGCTATTTTTGACAGGTCAAGAGGTGAGTACTGCAACTTTTCTCTTTCTCTCTCTCTTTCTCTATCTTCCTCTTTCTCTCTTCCTTTCTCTCTCTCTTTTGCTGTTAATCCACATTTCCAGGAAATTGAGACAGCCTGCAGGAAAATCAAAGCCCAAATCGACCGTCTCGGCCCTGATGCGGGATCTCTCAACTGCATTCCCCTGTATTCCACCCTTTCTCCCGACCTCCAACAGAAAATCTACGACCCTGCCCCTCCAACCAAGCAAAATGGAGCCATAGGTTAGTTTCCTCATCAATTCGCCTCATTAACCCCGATTTTAGGCCGAAAGTGTGTGGTCGCCACGAACATCGCCGAGACTTCTCTCACAATCGACGGGGTGGTTTTCGTGGTTGATTCTGGTTTTTCGAAGCAGAAGGTAGTTTTCAACAAAAATGAACATTAAGATGGATTTTCAGGTCTACGATCCCAAAACGCGAGTGGAATCACTCTTGGTCTGCCCAGTTTCGAAAGCATCGGCCATGCAGAGGACAGGACGCGCCGGAAGGACGAGGCCAGGCAAATGCTTCCGTCTCTACGCCGAAGCTGCCTTCAACAATGAGCTACAGGAGCAAACCTACCCTGAGATTCTGAGGTCCAACCTGGGTACGGTAGTCCTGCAGCTGAAGAAACTCGGAATTGACGATCTTGTCCACTTTGACTTCATGGACCCCCCGGCGCCTGAGACCCTCATGAGGGCTCTCGAACTTCTGCACTACTTGGAAGCCATAAATGATGAAGGAGAACTCACTGAACTTGGATCTCTGATGGCTGAATTCCCTCTGGACCCCCAGTTGTCGAAGATGTTGCTCGCATCAGTCGATCTCAACTGCTCCAATGAGATTCTATCACTCACAGCACTGCTATCAGGTAATTGTGCTGTTTCAATAAACTTTATTAGAGAAATTTCAGTACCCCAATGCTTCATGAGACCGAATGAGGCTAAGAAGGAGGCAGATGAGGCGAAGGCTAGGTTCGCCCACTTTGATGGAGATCATCTGACTCTGTTGAATGTCTACCACGCTTTTAAACAAAGTGAGTTTATTTAGAGAGAGAGAGAGAGAGAGAGAGAGAGAGAGAGAGAGAGGGAGAGAGAGAAAGAGAAGGAAATGACAGACATTGTTTTCAGACGAGACCCCCCAATGGTGCTACGAAAACTTCATCAACTACCGTACCATGAAGATGGCGGACACCGTGCGCACCCAACTGGCAAACATCATGGACAAGGTACGTTCTCCTTTTAATTTATTTATAACTTCTTAATTTCAGTTCAAGCTCAAACGTGTGTCGACGGATTTCACCTCCCAGAACTACTACATCAACATCAAGAAGGCCTTGGTAGCTGGCTTCTTCATGCAAGTGGCCCATTGCGAGAGGTGTGGGAACTACGTCACTGCCAAAGACAACCAAATAGTAAACCTGCATCCTTCTTCTGTAAGTTTTCTATTAATAAAAAAATTTGAAACTCGTTTTTAGGTATTCAACCGCAAGCCGAGCTGGGTGATCTACAACGAATTCGTTCTGACGAGCAACAACTTCATCCGGACTGCCACTGAAATTCGCCCTGATTTGTAAGTATCTCTCTCTCTCTCTCTCTCTCTCTCTCTCTCTCTCTCTCTCTCTCTCTCTTCCTTTCTTACGTGTCCTTTTCAGGCTGCTGACGATTACCCCTCAATACTACGATCTCTCCACCTTCCCCGACGGCGACACGAAGAGGGCGTTGATGCAAGTGGCCGCACCTCTCCAAGCAATGCGCCGTTAGACAACATATACACAGTTTACAATGACCCCTCCTACACTATCTCATTTCATTTGATTTTATAGCTAAATAAATGCTTTCTTTCTCTCTCGAAACACTCTTTCGACTCTCGAGAGCAGCGATCATCATCTGAATAGTCAAAGAATTCAATACATTGTGGGAATTCCGACAAACGATTTCAATTTCGCAACCTTTCCCCGAATAAATTTGCTATAAAAGGCAGACACTTTCCACGAGGGCAAGAGATTCTCTCAAAACACACGTTTCTCCTATTCTACTTGCTTCCTTCTAAGAGTCTACTTGTGCTTAATCATGATGTGGCACACGTTATGCCGGGCTACTCTGGTTAGTTTTCTTTTTCATTATGAAGTACAGCTAATCCATCTCGTGCACAAATACCAACTGATTCTCAATCCCTTTTGTCTCTTCAGAACCCATAATAACTCGTTTCTGCTCCAGTTAAGAAGTTAACCTGTTAAGAAATGTTTTGTTCATTGTGCGAGAATATCGAACGGTTTATTGGAACTTCTTTCTAAGAGTACATCCAGTTTTTCTCCGAAAACTGCATTTCTGAAGACAGCAGTTTAGAAAACGGCCGGTTAAAGGAAATATAAAGAGAAAGCATTTGGGCAAAGAAAATAGTTGAATCTTCCTCAGCCGTGTCAGAAATCACTTATTTTGCGTATGAATAATAGTGCGTGAAAGACGCAGCCTCGATCTTGTGTTCATTTTCAGTCAATTGCTGCTGACCCCTGTCTTCTACCCTTGTGAATACTTGCAGCCCGTCGAGGCTACTTCTGTTATAGAAGTGACCCCAAAATAATCTTTTTTACTTATTTTATCCATTCTAAGCAGCTGCAGCCTTCGCTAGATCAAAGTCTTCCCTTGCCCCACCGTTCCCTGTCCTCGTCAGTCTGCCGTTGCAGCCTGGCCCTGATTGCTCTCGTGGCAGCTTATCATCCCTTCTGTCCAGGAAAAAGAGCAATCGGTCGAGTTATCGCAAAAGACTAGAAGATAGCCGAAAGAGAAAGTGTGACGCCCCGGTCACGAGACCTTCGGATTCCAAGAAAGAGTCACGAAATGCACGAGAGCCATTTCGACCAAAACCGAAATGTAAGAAAGGCCATGGCCGGGAGATATTCATCGAAGGGAAGAAAGACCGCCATACCAGTTGCGTCCTACCACGACCCTAATTGCCATCACGTGAACTACGGTATAAAAGGATCAGCTGCGAGAGCAGAGATTTCATCTCGTTCTCTCCCCCCCCCCTCTCTCTCTCTCTCTGTCTTTATGTTTGTATGTGTATGTGCTTTTTTCAAAAGCATTTTCAAAAACACCATAGCTTACGATTAGACAAAGAAAGATCGGTCTCAATGAACTTGCACTTTGCAATTCGGGAATCATTGAAACAGCCTAATCGCATAAGCTGCACCTTTTACAAGCCTTGCTATCTCTTTTCTCTGCGTCTCTTCTCTTCCTCCTTCTCTCTCTCTCTCTCTCTCTCTCTCTCTCTCTCTCTCTTTCTCTTTCTCTCTCTCTCTCTCTCTCTCTCTCTCTCTCTCTCTCTCTCTCTCTCTCTCGCACACACACACACACACACCTGCGCACGTACACACATCCTCCCTTTACTCCTCTCTCTCTCTCTCTGTCGCTCACTCATTTGTTTGTATGTATGTGTGTATGTGTGTGTGCATGCGTGGGCTCCTCTTTCTTTGTGTATCTCCATTTTTGTTTCCCTCCACAGCAATTTTCGAAGATTATTTCGCAAACTTCAAAAGAGAGATAAAACTGCTACACTCCATCTGACGTAGGCGTTCATCCGTCCAATCACCGCTTCGGCTAAAAAGTGTACCAGTGGAAGTTTTTAATGAGAAAAAGAGTTATCCGATGTTTCTTGCAGACGTTGCAAGCGATCGAAGTTTAAACGTCTGGCTGGGTTCATTTCGGGCATTAAAACTGCCTCTCTCTCCTCATTTCAACTGGCCGCACAGCGTTGTAGAGCGCCAAATTTGAATTCTCATGCAAGAAATCACGGAAATGCCATTTTATCTACAAAATTGAATGTCCACCCCTGATTCTCCTTCACTTCAAGCCCTCGACCGAGGTACCTGCGCCATGAGTCAGCCTCTTCACGGACTTTTTCTCTCTTTTTCGCGATCTTCAGATTATTTCGCGTCGCAAAGAGCGCAAATGTCTCCGAAGCGATTTTCAAAGAGTGGAAAGATGACGAATGGAGAGAGATTGCAATGATAAGGGCTGACTTAGGCGAGTGAAAGTGATCTCAATTGATCTCAAGAGAGAGAGAGAGAGAGAGAGAGAGAGAGAGAGAGAGAAAGACATACATATAGACATAGAGACTTAACGCAAGCCGTAGTTCGCTATCGTACGTGTGCCGTTTGCGGCCGACACTGTACACGCTTCCTCGCCTCTTTTCTCCTTCAGTTAAAGAAAACTAGAGCTAGCCATTACTGTCACAAATTGCCATTTCCCACGGCCAGTTGGCCACAATTCGTTCTCTGTCACATGGTTCACCCAGACCATACGTGATGATCCCTCGCCCCCCGCCGTCCGTCGGATCCTGTCATCCGCGCTGACTCACAAAGCCGTTTCCGGCCGTCTCCGTGCGTTATCATCGGTTCAAATCACGCCCGGTTCAGAGAAAGAAAGAAAGATGAACGTTGTGATGTCATCCGAGGTCGAATGTTTCTCTGTGTGGCCAATGGGTTCAATGAGCAAGTGTTTGAACACGCTCCGCCAGACGGACAGACGGGCAGAGAGGGCTCAGGATGGAAAAAGACTACATTGTTGACAGACGGGATTCATGTCTCATGGAAGTATTGAGAGAGAGATTGACAGAGAGACAGAGAGAGAGAGAGAGAGAGAGAGAGAGAGAGAGAGAGAGGGAGAGAGAGAGAGGCTCAGACTAGAGGCCATATACCAGTTGAGGGAAAACATCGCGTGAGAGCCGCCCCTGCTGCCTCCCCTCTGCGAAAACACTCAGAGGACTACTTCTGTCTCTAAGACGTTCTTGCGTGCAAAAAGTCACCAGTGGTTTTCACAACCGGATTACCTCTTAATTTAATCAGAAGGACAAAACATTCATTTTTGACTTCTATACGTCACTTTCACTGCCTCTGCCTTCCTATCCGCCTGTGTGTGTGTGTGTGTGTGCTTGTATGTGTGCTTTTCTGACACCTCACACCGATAGAGTCAGAGACAGAAACAGACAGCTACCGTTTCTTACTGTAAAAACCTGTTTTATCTGTTATTCCCTAAAATTATAAATACAGTATCCCCGCCTGAAAACAAATTTAATTCGACTCGACAATACCTGTTAACTTCGAAGTAAATCGAATCAACGGCCGGTTTTTGTCCAATTTCGATCCTTCTCCCGATGTAAACGTGCCCTACGGCCAAAGTCCTTCCGATCAAACCTTTAAAACGCACGCGTTCCATTGTGAACGAAAACGAAGTTTTTATCGTTTCCCCAAAAGGAAGGGTTATTTTACGGCAACCGTTGACCGCAGATAAGAAGGGCCGTAAATTCTTCGTCTGGTTAAAGATATAATAAGGTCACGCGTGTAGATTAAAGAGATAGGCGGGGAAATGTAGGTTGTTCCACACGTGAGCACAATTAAACACACATTTCACATGCAATCTTAAGAGATGCAGAGTAATGAAAAAGGTAGAGATAGGCTGAAACTTCTAGAAATAGACCAGTGACGCAGAGAAGCCAAAAACAGATGAACTTCTTATTTGGTCCAAGAGTAATCGTGTCATCTCGAGCAAAGGTCATTCCTTAAATAGGACGGAAAAACTTCTGAATAGCTCTCGTCTTTCTCTCGCACACACTCACACGTTCACACATACACGCAAGCACGAACGCTCTCACACACATACACACACCCGCGCTCACTCACTCACACACAGTGCAGCTCCCCCGTTCCTTTACCATTCTCTCCTTCTGTCTTTTTTCCGTCTCTTTCTCTCGGTCTCTCTCGCTGTATACCTGTCTTCGCCACATAGCCTAATTATACAATTACAACGTGGCTCATACGTAACATGTCTTTATACGTAGCTGGGCATAATTAACTAGTTTTGCATATTCATATTTCCCAATTCTTTGTCGGCGACAGGCGTCTTGATGGCATTACCAATTGGCTAGTTATGACTGAACCATGAAGTTGTGACTTTAATGCTACAGAAAGGCCATGTTTCTAGCCCTAAAATACCCAAAGACGATGATCGCTAGGACTCCATCCGCTAAAACGATCGTATCATCCAGATCCTCTTAGTTTCTTACGAAACATCTTGTACAGCCCGACTTAGTCTCGAATCGCCTTATCTGCAGCTTCCGGTGCGATCGGTCATTGAAGAAATCAACGACCATCATTAACCTCTCGAGAAAAGCCAGTTGGACTTGAAGTAGAAGAATTCTTTTGGGCACAAATAATGCTGTCGTATGATTCTGCCGATGAAGACAGGTGCGATTTGATATTCGAAGGAAAGTGCTACCATAAACGGCGAATCGGCATTTTCAGAGACTTTTATTTGCATCAGAGATCGCTAAGGGATCAATGATCAAAATGAGATGAAGGAAGAAGGAGTGGGGGAAGATAAGTTCTTAGAAGAAAGGGAGGAGAGAGAGTGAAGAAGCTGGAGAAAAAGACCACAGTAAACATCGACTGAGGACACATTCAGCAATCTTTGGTCTCCAATTGACCCTCGTTTGAGTCACCGCAGGAACAAGTATGAACCTCCGTATTCAGATTTTGAGATTTTGAGGCTACTATGTAGAACGACAGTGCGCTTCCTGGTTTCCTCTTTGTGTCTACAGCTGACTCATCTTGGAGGACCGGCATACTTGTTGAGGACATGGAGGTCTTTGGGGTCACACCGGACCACCCATCTTCTTACTCGTTTCTCCTTTCACCTCAAGACATTCATTTTTTAGTTAAATGGCTCTCCAGTCTCGAATGATCGTCTCTCGTAGATCTGTCTCCCCCAATTGACCACCCTGATCGCCTGTTGCCAGCCGATCCGCGCAAGATTACGGCGGAGCAAGAGCCATAAAACAGCCATAGACAGTCTAGGCTATGCGACCATTGGACGGTAGACTGTTAGTGATTGACTGATATGTATTTCGGGCCACTGCGGTGACTATGTTTGGCCTCAATGTCAGCTGACCCCGCGGGCTACGGCAGGTGTTAATAACCAGCTACAGTGGACACACCCACTGGGTGACAGATGGAGGTCTTTGGGGTCACAGCGGACCACCCATCTTGGAATCTCAAATACGCGTCGTTTACGTGTTTCTCTTTTACCTATTGCCTTTCATCTAAACATAAGACAGCACGCCAATTCCATAGGTAACCTCCTGATGACCAATGGGAGTGGTGTAGATCTGTCTCTCCCAGTCGACCACCCTGATCGCCTGTTGCCAGCCGATCCGCGCGAGATGACGCCAGCCGGCGGCTGTCTCCCACGTACTTTGGGCGTGGGTGCGATTTAGAAAAAGTGAGACATTTCGATCGCTTTGTTTTAAAATAGATGCACTTTCCCCGCGAATAAAAGGATGCCTTCGCCCTTTGGCGATTAATTTTCCGGCGCTATTTATCAAAAACCCGAATTCCACTTCCTCTTTGTGAAAACCTTTCATTCAATACAAATGCTTCTATTTATAATTCAAAAGAAAGAAAAAAAGAAAGATAAAAGAAAGAGCTTTTTGAAAGATTTACATATGAATAAACCCCTGTAGATTTTGGCGCTTCTGGCATGGATCGTATTTTACTGAGGGGCGCAGCAGGTCTCACAATAAGTAGGTCCCCAGTTCGAATCCATGTTGCGAACAATCTTTTTCTTTATCATTTCTTTCACCATCCTTGCATTTTTGAAGTCTAGCCGCCTATGCCCAAGATTTTCAGCTCATTTCCGCGACATTCCGCAGATAAAAGTTTTCCTGGAGAAATCGTTTGAAAGAAGTGACTTTACGATCGCGACTTTCGAAGAGTCGGAATTCGTTGAAATTCGAGTGAAATCAGTTGCTTTATGGCTTGATAATGATTCTTTTAAAAAAATGACGCAAGCGTAAAGCTGCTCTATTGACAGAACTGTTATAATTCAGTTTTGTATAGGACTTGGTACTTTTATCATACAATTTCAATTTTACATTATGTAAAGGTGCCCTTTTAATAATATTCCCTGGATTTTACCCTGAACGGAGAATAGATTGTAGTTTTATGCTGAAGTCAACGGAAAATCTGCTGCTTCATGAAGAACGTGGCGGTTGGACAGGTTTACGACAAGATCACTTTCTGTCGAGAATTCCGATGTGTGACTCTCTCTCTCTCTCTCTCTCTCTCTCTCTCTCTCTCGCTCTCGCTCTCAATCTCTCTCCTTCCCTCTCCTTGTTACCATCTGTTCATCTCTCCTGAAGGTCCTTGGCAACATTTTCTCCACCTTTGTCCGAGACACCGCCTATAGTTTCAAACTATCAAACCTCAACTGATAGCTTGGCTTGAATCCAAAAGCTAATTGATCATTTCACCGATCGAACTGTGTGCTACATGCGTATTTGTGTCAAGATAGTGCCGTGTGTAGTTTATTTCCACAAAAAGGGATAAGATTTTGTCAAAGGACTGTCTGGAAAGCTTCTGACATTTCCTTGGACTAGAAAGACAAACTTTATAGAAAAAAACCAAGTTTCGCAGTTATTAGCAAATGTAACCCTAACGCAGAACTGCGTACTTATGCTACGTAATTTCTAATTTGACAAGAGCCAAGTCCTGAAATGGGGAAAACTAGGGTTGAGGCCGTTAGGATCAACTGTTGCCTAAGCCCATTATAGTTAAAGCCACGGTTGGCTTAGTTCGGCTAAGGCGATAACTTCCGTGATGTTTCAACGGAAGGCCATGGCAATGGCGGGCCAAATCGTACGAAATGCGCTCCATTCGTAACCTATTGCGAAATAAGCGCTAGCCATTCGTTCGTTCGCCCGAGTCAGCGATAAAAGTGCATTCGAGCGGCCACTTTCCCCATGCCGTCGACCTTATCTCCTTCTTTTCCCAAGGAATCAGATAACCAGGTTGTCCACGACGTGTCCCGACTACAAACATCCTAAAACTTTCCTTATCGGCCTAAAGCCCTTGCATCTGGTTTGTGACTGTCCTGGGCGGGTCCTGCGGCTGCTCCTGCCAGCTGCGCCAACAAGCTGCCGTCACGAACCACAGCTGCCGCTTCTTCTTCTCCTTCTGGCTACGTCACGCACTTTCGGTCCGGATGAACCCTTATCGTGCACCGGTTGGCGCGCGATTGATGACTCTGACATCACGGGGTTACGCAATTCTCTCGCGCGCGCGTTCCAACGGGTGTTCTGGGCGCGCGACAGACTAAAAAAGGTCATTATCTCGTGAAAAAACGGGGTTGGCTGTCTGGATGCGGCGAACGTTGGTCTCAATGGACGATCAAACGCGAACGTAGTGCCAATAAAAGAGGGAGATTAGGGCGATGGAGAGATTAGTTCTGGTCAAGGGTGACATTTTCAACGGCACGCCCCTTTCCCACGCTCTTTCGAATAAACAGGTTTACTGTTGGGTCAATGTAGTTCGGAGGTAGCCATCTTGAACTTTTGGTCAATGATCTTGAATTGACTCCAATGGGGTTACCATGGACGTCGCTTTACGGCAACTAAACGTTGCATAGCATATGTTCAACGGACAATTTTCTATCAACAGATCAACAGAACTTTAAAACGTTGTTTCACCGCGTAGGGGATTGATCCCTTCACCCCAGCGCGACAGTTTGGCGCATTGACCATTCGGTCATGACAGTGCTTGGCATGTTTTAACGGTAGATTTTTGAAGCGGAACAATTCAGATAGTTTGCTGTGGTAATTGCGGCTGTAGCCAACTTGTTATTGGGCAACCCGCTGTGGCCCCTAACTGTGGCCGTTGAAAGGTGTCCGGTGGCCTTATGACCTTGCCTTTGTTTCTACCAGCTGCGACAACCAGCTGTGGTCACGAACCACAGCTGGCTTGCGCATCTTACCGTAGTCGCTGTTTTCCTTAAACAATTTGCATCATAGTGTTTCGTATCGTTGTTCTGAAATAACCATCTTCTCGACTCGGGTAGGATGTAGGCTAGAGCAGCCAAGGATGATTCGGGGACGGAATGGACCGACCCACACGTTTTTCCTATATAAAAATGCGAAAACCCTGGGCCAGTCCGGGTTGATCTGTTTGACTGGGTCACGATTTTTGGAAATCGAGCCGGCCCATTTTTCTCGGCCAGGCCCATACCGGCCTGTAATTTCGGCATATTTGAGATCGACCTTGGTCTCGGATGAAATTTTGCTATTGAAAAATGTCTAAAACAAGGGACAGTCCAATCTGGCCCGCTCCCCGAAAATCCACTGCCTGCCTTTAGCCCTTTGATCCCAAATTGGGATACAGAGAGAGTTTTTATAAGAAGCGGCTTTGACGCTGCGGCCTTTGGCACTAGATTAGTTTGACGTTGCTACATTTCGAAAATGTCAATTTGACATTCATCAGATGCTACCGCGACACTGTGGAATGTCGTCCTGTGGATACCCAGGAGTCCTGTGGCATTCTTGAAGATGGTACTTTGACGCTGTGGCCTTTGCCCTCCAAGTTGAATGACGCTGTGGCCCACGCAAGAATTCCCAATTCTCTTTTGATTTCTTTGCCAAGTCATGTTGCGTTTTGAACACTAGTGACTCAATCTCCCTTCTCATTGCAAACCCTGTCATGTGTCCTGACTCAGAACCACTCCCTTTGTAAAAAGACATCACTTGCCTTTTGTCCTCTGACAAAAAGTGACCGAAAGACCAAAACGACCAACAAATAATAGATGGATTAAGTGATAAGAACCGCGTGCCCGGTTAATAATAAACAACCTGTTGACCGGAATTGATGGGTAAACAGGATGATAAGATCTTCAGTATAAGAGTCAACCGAAGGAGAGTAAAAAGTGTATTGCTTGGTTTGGCAAGAATTTGGTCTCCGAACTTTGCTATCTACCGTATGATCTTCACATCGCAGCAGATGGAAGCCCTTGCAATCGCTGATGCAACCGTCCAAAGCATAAGTTGCGTCACTTTGCGAAGCCGTGCGCCGGTTTACGAAACACTTGGCTTCTTGGCGATTCTCAGTCGAATTGGATGATTTCTTCACTCTTTTTCTCTCTCTCTCTCTCTCTCTCTCTCTCTCTCGTTGTCTGTATGATGATGTCTCCGGAAAGATAGGTTCTACGTCTATAATCTCTCCTGTCTCATTCTCTCTAGCCATTCTGTCTGCTTCTATGCGTCTCTGACCTCTCTCCGTCCTCGGTATTTAACCATTATCCCCTCTGCACCTCCACACTTATACAATCCTAAAGTGCTCTACTTCTCTACACAATCATTCCTCTGCATCTCCAACCACTCTGCTGCCTCTATGTCTCTATCCACTCTCTTCTTCTTCTGCCTCTCTAACTACTAACTCTTTCCTCTGCATCTCATTGGGTAACTGTGCATCTGTCTCTGTCTCTGTCACTTTATATCTCTCTTCTATCATTTTTGCATCCATTTTCTGTCCCCACGTGTCCATCTCTCCCCGCCCTCTGACGTCAGTCTCCCACAGCGGTCTGGCCGTCTGCCAGACCACCCGCCCCGCCCCTTCGGCCCGCCCCTTCACCCCTCATTAGCGTATGTCCGCCCGCCTGCCATGGCGATATCTCTTAAGTTCTCATTCCGAATGATCGATGATCTCCTTCCTTTGCTGATCTCTGCAACAACCCCGATCCATAAATACCACGTTATCAATAAGCCACCCCGGTCCCGTGCCCATCCCGATATAACCAAGTATCTCCAGCATGTTTTCTCTCTTTCTGTCCCCAACCACATTACTTCGCTGTTTGAACTTTCCCACGTTTCTCTGAAGGCACTGCTTGTTCTCTGGATGCTTATCACTCGTTTTTCCTTACCGTAGCTTCTTTCCTTATCATCCACTCTCTCCTCTCTCAATCTACACACTATCTCGTTTAGCCAATCTCTCTCGCTTCTCTGCGTCTCGTAGGCTCGCATCCTTTCGCAACGCCTTTCGAAAGCTTACGTTGAAAATTCCAGCATTCGCCCCGCCTATAAATACCATGACATTTGGAACGTTATCTCTATTCTGCATATCTCTCTACCTCTGTCAGCTGACTGTCTAGCAAAATAGCCTCTTCTGCAAACACAGGGTGGCCTGGCACAGACCAGTGACGTGATGTTTTGCACAAACTGAGTGTTTTCGCAGAGGGGAGGCAGCCGGGGCGGCTCTCACGCGATGTTTTCCCTCAACTGGTCTATGGCCTCTTGTCTGAGCCTCTCCCTCCCTCTCTCTCTCTCTCTCTCTCTCTCTCTCTCTCTCTCTCTCAATGCCCTCCCTATGACGTACCGTCCTCTCTTTCCGGTTTCCGCCCTTTCCCACCTGCCCTTTAACAGGACGATGAATATAATCTGGAAAACGATTTGGCGACATTTTCAGACTCATTAGTCCGAGTCCAAGGACATCTCGTAATCTCGGCACTCCCAACGCCTACTTAATACAATCTCCCTCTGCTCTCGGGAGAGCAATAAGTCCTTCCATATCAATTCTTCATTTTTCTGTGTTCCGGTGCACATTATGTGCTTATCGTTGTGCGGAAATCGGCGAAAACCTTATCGAGAACTGATTATGTTCTGCCAGTTAATTCCACGCCCCGGTGATGAACAGCCGTGTTCTGGGTGTTCTCGCTTTGTCTCACTTTCTCTTTCTTTTTTTTTCTTTTCTCTCTCTCTCTCTTCTTCAGTCTTCAAGTTAAATACATAGATCCCCTCTCATTTACTCAAACGTCCTATTCCAGATGACAACCTCTCGTTCTCACAAAAGACGTCCATCTGACGTGGCCACGGATCTTTTCAAATCCCTCCTCGGTCGTTTCCGTCGCAGCGATGATCAAAAGCGCAGTCTGAGTACCGGCGACCTGGCCGAGCCCGTCGTCGAAGAGTCCAACTACCTGGAAATGGACTTTAGCCAAAAGCCCACAACGGTACATTTCCCATGCTCCCCCTGTACTCCCTCCTTTTCAGAGCGGCCTTTCTCCCCTCCCTCCCTCCTTCGATGACTGTGACCGAGTGCCCATGCAGTTCTCCTCGAGAGGCGGCCGTCTCCTGCCACAGAACCGCTCCTCCGCCAGGAAACTCATGCGATCCGGAAGCACCGACTCTCTCACCAATTGTGAGTTTCCCAGCCAAGCGTGGTAACCAAGCACTTTTCAGTCTCCAAAGCGGAAATCCATCTATCGCAGCCCTGGTTTTTCCAGAATGTTGACAGCTACAAAGCGGAGCACATTATCAAGGAAGCCGGATGTCAGAATGGGTGAGTTCTTTTCTTTCTTAGAAGCGGCCCTCTAATGAACCCTCACATGTCCCCTAACTCATTCTTCTATTTTTAGAAGCTTCCTTATCCACTACATCAGCGGAATCTATCAATTGGTGGTCGCCTATGACGGTCAGCTGCATCACAAGAGAGTTACCAAGCAGATCAAACACGGAGAGACACGCTGGCGCATTGGAATCGAAAAGCCTTTCGAGTGAGTTTTGCCTTAATTGAAAGACTTTAAAGGACTAAAGTCCTAAATTTAAAGTACTGCCTAATCTTTCAAAGCACCAAAATTACCGTACTCTTTCCAGGAACCTCGTCGAGCTGGTGGCCCACTACCGTAACCACAAGGGCTTCGTTCTTCCCACAAAACTGAAGAACGGCGTGGCCCGTCCTCTCCGCCACCCTTCGGTCTCGCAACGAACGCGCGCCTAAGCCTCTCCCTCCTACAGTACTCTCCAGTCCTACCGTACTCTTCAGTACCTCTCCTTGTTTTACCGTACTCTTTAGTACCCTCTTTGTTTCTCCTGTACAATTCCCCGTGCCTATTTATTTGTTATTCTTTTTCCCTTTAATAAGTAATAATCACTCCTCTTCTCTGTTCGGGTATGTCAATGAGCTATTTTCCCACTTTGTTTTCCGATTACTGTAGAATGAACTGTGTTCCTTACACTCTTCTAATTGGACCGTACTCCGGGGGATAATCGAAATTTCCGCAATTCAGCCGTGTCGTACTTTTCGGAGGACGATCGACTTTTGACGAAAATAACTCTGTTCTCTGGCTGAAAAACATCCGAATGGCAGGAAATTGTGTTTTGCCAGTCGGAGCTATGGATTGGACTTCCGCGTTGGAAATGAAGAGGGAATACGGGGGAAGCGTCCAGCATCCTACCAACACATATATTTCGCCCCAACACAACAACTCAACCATCTAACCACACTCCCACACACACGCACACACACACACACACACACACACACACACACACACACACACACACACACACACACACACACACGCATGCAGAAAGAGGTAGTAGTTAGAGAAGCAGAAGATACAGAGAGCGGGTAGAGACGGAGAGGGAGAGTAGGTCTTTAGAATTGAATCTGGTTAGAGATAGAGGGGAAAGTGGTTGGAGATGCAGATGAAGAGTAGAGTGGGTAGAGAAGCATGACAGAGGATACAGAGATTTGCGACAACGAGGATCACATGAATGTGACCATAGCCGCCACGACAAGGTATACTGTAAGCAGACCTGGAATAAACCCAGATTCAGGAAATGCCCGGCTGCCACGTGGACATGGAGCACAGCGGAGGCTGTCTGCACATGCACTGCATCGACTGGTGCTTCCGCTGTGTCAAGCCATGGTCACACGAGTGCCAGTGGGACCACTGGTTCGTCTAGGATTACTGTAGCCCCAATTATCTCTGTATTTGCTCATATCCGCGGGTTGGTAAAGAATAATAGGCCTTTTTGAATGAACATCAAGATCTACACAAGTGCCAGCTGTTTTCGCCCTATCTCTCTCTTTCTTTTTCCCAGTGCTTAAAAAGAACAGCATTCTTCAGGTAGAAAGAAAGAGAATTCAGAAATTCACCCCGTCATGGTCCATAAAACAAACAGTCGTTACGTGCAAATGTTACAAAAAGCAATAAAGATAACATCGTAAAAGTGCACTGATACTGGTTCTGATTGCATGGGTTCCAAAAACTGGGTTCATTTGTATTTCCCACAGAAGACACTTCCGACCAAGAAGTTCTTTCCGCTGTAGTCCAACGATCGATCCAAGAGAGTAGAAAAACCTGTAAAAGACCTGTTTTTGCCTGCTCTCTTGGGATGACAACGCCCAAGACTAAGTTTCATCACAAGGGGGTTTCCCGGGAACAAAAGGTGACTCTCTTTTGGAAAACTAGTGATTGTAAAGGAAAACAAAAGTTTTTCTTAGACCTTCTGAGTGAACAACCCCGCCCCAACAATATTCAAAAAAGGTACAATCCCTTCATTTGTTTGAGAACCAAACGTCAACAACTTTCGGAGGCTTCGACCAGCCACGAGGGGATGGACAATAGAATACAGCAAGACAATGCAATTGATTTGGGAGAGCGACATCACAACAATATCAGAATACAACAACTGAGGGTAGACGTGGAGTGAGATCTATTGGCCACGGCCGCGGCCCATCGCCTGGAGGGACTGCGCCACGTGCATCAGCTTCCTCTTCGTGTCGCCGTCGGGGAAACCGGCGAGGTCGTAGTACTGCGGAGCGATCGTCAGAAGCCTGAAGAGGAGAGTAGGATGAAGAATAAACAAGCTCACCACTCGGGGCGCACGTCGGTGACCGTCCTGATGAAGTTTTTGGTGGTGAGGACGAATTCGTTGTAGAGGGCCCAGGCTGGCTTGTGGTCGAGAACCTATAAATATAGCTCTAGTTCTCAAATAAATTCTCTCAATATATTATAGGAGGCATAATGCAGCAACTACCATATAAATAAAATCCAGGCCCAACTAACCGTAGAGGGATGGAGATTGACGAGCTGGTTGTCCTTGACGGTGACGTAGTGCCCACTCCTCTCGCAATGGGCGACCTGCATGAAAAAGCCGGCCACGAGGGCTTTCCTGATGTTGATGTAATAGTCTTTTGACTTGAAGTCAGTAGAGACACGTTTCAGGTTAAACTAAAGTGTTTGCAGTAAGTTTAAATAATCAACAGGAAACTACCTTGTCCATGATCCTGGCGAGTTGAGTGCGCACGGTGTCGGCGGTCTTCATAGTACGGTAGTTGACGAAGTTGTCATAGCACCATTGGGGATCCTCGTGATCTGAAAACATAATTACTAGTGTTCGTTCTCCTAACCCACTCTGCTTAAAGGCATGGTAGACATTCAGAAGAGTGAGATGATCGCCATCGATGTGGGCGAACCTAGCCTTCGCCTCGTCGGCCTCCTTCTTTGCCTCGTTCGGCCTCATGAAGCATTGGGGTACTGTAATTTCCAAATTAGAAATCAGATACAAAAATTACCTGAAAGCATTGCGGTGATGGAGAGGATTTCATTGGAGCAGTTGAGTTCAGTGGAGGTGATTAGCATCTTGGCGAGCTGGGGATCCAGGGGAAATTCGGCCATGAGGGAGCCGAGCTCCGTCAGTTCTCCTTCGTCGTTGATCGCAGCGAGGTAATTGAGCAGTTCCAAGGCCCTCATGAGGGTCTCAGGCGCCGGAGGGTCCATGAAGTCGAAGTGGACCAGGTCCTCGATTCCGAGCTTCTTCAGCTGCAGGACTACCGTACCCAGGTTAGACCTCAGAATTTCCGGGTAGGTCTGTTCCTGCATTTCATTCTTGTAGGCGGCTTCGGTGTAGAGACGGAAGGTCTTGCCTATAAGGATACGAAAAATTCAAGATTTCAAAAGTTTCTACCTGGCTTGGTTCTTCCGGCACGTCCAGCACGCTGCATGGCGGAGGCCTTAGAGACGGGGCACACCAGCAGGGATTCCACTCTGATCCTCGGATTGTACACCTAAAACCACTCAATCAATCAATCAGATTAATGCACCAAAATACCTTCTGCTTGGAGAATCCAGGGTCGATCACGAAGACGACTCCATCGATTGTCAGTGACGTCTCCGCGATGTTGGTGGAAATAACGCATTTCCTGCCTGGAAATGAGGATTTACACAACGGAAGAACCAATGAATGTACCAATTGCTCCATTGGGCTTGTTCGGCGGGGCAGCTTCGAAGATCCTCTGTTGGAGGTTGGGCGGAAGGGTGGAATACAGGGGAATGCAAGTGAGAGAGCCGACGTCCGGGCCCAGATTGTCGACCTGCCGCTTGATTTTCTTGCAGGCCTCTTCGATTTCCTATAAATTCGAGATGAATGATTAACAACCGATACAACTCACTTCTTGACCTGTCAGGAAGAGCAACATGTCTCCCTCAATCTCCTCGCAAACGTGAATCTGCACGACCGTTCGGATGGCCGCCTCCAGGTAGTCCTTCTCAGGCTCAGGCGTGAACTAAAATTGAGACGTTTTTGAAGGTCCAGGAAGTTTTCATTTCAAGCGTCTCGGAAAACTTACAAAGATCTCGACGGGATGGGTTCTTCCGGGGACGGTCATCAGGGGGCATTCCTCAAAGTACTTCTGGAACTTGCCGGAATCGAGGGTGGCAGACATGACGACGATTTTGATGTCCTTTCTCTGTCGGACGATCTCCTGGAAATAAACAATGAGAATCAGATGACAAGGAATTGTTCAACTTAACAATGGAATCATTTAGTTTACCAACCTTCAAAAGTCCCATAAGAATGTCGGTGGCCAGTGTCCTTTCGTGAGCCTCATCCAAGATGACCACACCGTAGCCGTCGAGTAGCGGGGAATTCATAGCCTCGCGAAGAAGCATACCTATAAATAAAGTCCGTTAAATCTGCAAAACTCTGAATCGACTAACCGTCGGTGCTGTATTTAAGGATCGTCCTCTCGGAGACGCAGTCTTCGAAACGGATGGAGTAACCGACCTCAGCGCCCAACTAAAACTGCCTTTATAAAGGAAATCCATATTTTTCTCACCTGAACGTCCATTTCTTCGGCTACCCTAGTGGCAACTGACATGGCAGCCACCCTCCTCGGCTGGGTGCAGGCGACGAGACATCTCTTTCCACGACCGACCATGTGGGTTTGTACGTACTCTACGCACCACTGGGGAATCTGGGTAGTTTTTCCAGAACCAGTTTCTCCCACGAGGGTCATACCTACAAACATTTGTTGAAACAGTAATTTTGGGGCTTTAAAGCAGTAAGTAAAACGAAAGAAAACTCACACTGGGTACTGTGGAGCGTCTCCATGAACTTCTCCTTGTATTCCCACACGGGGAGCTGACGGCGCTTCTCGAAGATCTGCCAGTATTTCTGGGAGTAGGGACGGCCGTTCCATCGGTTCATCGCAACCTGAATGATGCAAAATTAATTTCAAAGCATTCAAGTGCAAGAAAGTAAAAATAAAAGCGGAAAAGGTCAAACCTTCATCTCCTCATCCTTCTTGACAAAAGGCTGCTCCGTCTGACGAGCAGGAGATCGGGAGCGAGAACGAGACCTCTTCTTCCTCTCCCTGTCGCGCCGCCTGTCTCCGTTGTCCAAGTCGATCCTGTGTCGCGACGACATGTCTGAAACGGCAATTTAAAATTAAGCAAAGGTGATTTTGCAATAAACAGAAGGTAATACTTAAGCACACGAACAAATGTCAAATACAGCCTGAACTCTAAAATCAGTCGCTTCTGAACAGAATTTGCGGTATTTTGTACACCTTTCATTGTAGTCCTTGTCAAAAGAAGGTATATTTTTAAACTTAAAACAACCGCTACATTAAACCCATCAATATCTACCAGGTGTATCCTAAAAATGGAGCATTCCGGCTTCAGGAACGGATGTTCATCCAAGCGGCTTCGCACAGTCAGGGCTTTCAAATGGTTCATTTTCGTTGAATCGCCAATAATTACATAGAATTCACTTTAAACAATAAAAACTATTAAAAAGGCCTTGATTAACATAGAAAACAGCAGCTAAAAGAGAAAAAAAGAATTTTCGAAGAGAGAATTTTACCCCAAAGGGCACTAAGAGTCCCTACACGAAAACTGCAATTTCCTGACATACTGTATTTTCTTGGCAACTGGGCGGTGATTCTTTAAAGAATTTTAAATTTAAAATATTGTTTATTAAACTTTTATTTTTTTAAAGTATCATCAATGTAAAATCCGAATAAAAATTATCGATTCATTTTAAAAAACCATCGTTTCCCTTGTTTGTGGCTGAGAAAAAAGCAGAATGAGATTTGGAAGATTGTTTTTCAGCGGCCTTTTCTGATAAACAATAGTTTTTCTGCGACTAATGTTTGTGGTATCGTATTATAAAGGAAATGTTCAATTTGTTCCTCAGGAAAACTGCCAAGAAAATTTCTAAAAGGTGTTTTTCTCTCTATACATTTGATGGTTGGAAGTACATGTTAATGATAAACAGGTCTTGTTGAATTTAGTAAAATTTCGTAGAAGAAGACATTTGTTGTTATTTTAGTCTAGGTGCCGAAATTTGTCGTTAACCACATTTTAACGCAAGTACCGTTTTCTGTAGGCTACCTTAATTATCGCCTGTTTTCTATATTCATTGCTTCAAAATCATCGATCGAGCCCATTTCCCTCATTTCAGGACTTGTGGTTTGTCGGGAAAACCATGGCTCTTCGTTACGTGGTTTCGACTTCCCTGCGCCCTGCCGTCACTGGCCAGGTGGGTGTTCCTCATGTTTCTTTGTTTAAAATACGACTCAAAGGTGAGGAACGCCTCCGCTCTCTCCATCAAGGATGTGCTGGCTTCTCAGCCCGCCGCCGAGCTCACCACTCTCAAGAACGGTTTCCGTGTGGTCGCCGAGGAGAATGGAAAGAGCACCGCCACCGTAAGTCGACGTTAATGTTCGTCGTACTTTTATCTTCCGCAGGTTGGTGTCTTCATTGAGACTGGATCTCGCTTCGAGACCGCCCAGAACAACGGAGTTTCCCACTTCCTGGAGCGCCTGATCCACAAGGTAAATTTAATCGACAACTGGGTTGAAATATAGTTTAGGGAACCGGAAAGCGCGCTTCTGCCGCTCTCGAGGGAGAGCTGGAGGCCATCGGTGCCAAGCTCAACTCGTTCACTTCTCGCGACCAGACCGGAGTTTACGTCCAGGCCGCCGCTCAGGACGTTGAGAAGGGTCTGTTCATGTTTCTGGTTTCTTTCAAGCTGCTCTTTTTAGTCGTCGATATTCTCGCCGACGTCCTGCGAAACAGCAAGCTTGAACAGTCTGCCATCGAGGCTGAGCGCACCGTGCTCCTCCGCGAGCTCGAGGACTCTGACGATGCTCTGCAGAGCGTTGTTTTCGACAACCTCCACGCCACCGCCTTCCAGGTATGGATTATTTTATTCCGATGGTGTCTAAAATACACTCAATGTGACGTTTTCATCACTTTTGTGTTAGGGAACTGGCCTTGAGAAAAGCCCCCTCGGAACCACCGCCTCTCTGGGCCAGATCGACGCCAAGGCCCTCAAGGAGTGGCAGGAGGACAACTACAGGCCCGTCCGCATGGTCCTCTCCGCCGTTGGAGGAGGATGCTCTTCTTCCAAGCTCACCCAGCTGGCTGAGAAGTATTTCGGAGATCTGAGCAACGAGTACCCCAGGAAGGTGCCCGCTGTAAGATTTTTCAAACCTATAGGTGGTAATTCTGATTTTAAGGCCGGAGGTCTCCGTTTCACCGGATCCGAGTACAGGTACCGTAACGACAACATCGGCAACATGTACGCCGCCTTCGCCGTCGAGGGAGTACCCTATGTACACCAGGATGCTCTCCCCCTCCAGATCGCTGATGCTTTCATCGGTATGTTTCACATTGTCTTCATTCACACATGTGTCATTCAGGACAGTGGGACGTCACTCACGCTTTGACCCGCACCGCTCCTTCTCGCCTGGTCCAGAAGATCGGTAACGACCACGGTGTTCACGTGCTCAACTCCTTCAACGTCAACTACAAGTGAGCTATTACCATGGATGCTTATAACGCGGAAATCAGGGATACCGGTCTGTGGGGAGTGTACCTCGTCGCTGACGGAAACGACCTCGCCGACACCAGCGGAATCATGAAGAGCGTCCAGCACGAGTGGAAGGTTAATATTTACTTGCATTATACAGTTTTCAATTTTGAAGCGTATTTAGATTATTTCCTGTTTTGTTTTCTTGTATTGAAACATGTAATTTAGCACCTTGCCACCTCCGCCACCGAGGACGAGATTGCCATGGGACGCAACAAGCTCCGCACTCAATTCTACCAGGGAGTCGAGACCAACACCCAGAAGGCTGGATTCAACGCCAAGGAGGTTGGTTTATCGTCTTTTTTTTCTTTCTTAAAGTTGCTGCCCGTGAAAATGCTTCGATCAGTTAATTACTGGACGATCCATTGGACATACTGTGAAATGTTGTTATGCCAAATAATTCTCAATTTTAGGTGCTCTACACCGGAAAGGTCCGTCAGCTGTCCGAGATCGAGGACGCTATTTCCCGAGTTGACCACAACGCCGTGAGGGAGGCAGTTTCTCGCCACGTGTACGACCGTGATTTCGCCGCTGCCGGAGTTGGTGAGTGAATCGCCGATTTTGGAGGAATCCGCGCACCGTACATTGCGGCCGCCTCAGACAATTTGTTCGTACAAAACGGTTATTTTCAGGCCGCACGGAAGCCTTCCCGAACTACGCCCAGACCCGTTACCGCATGTCCTGGTGGCGCATCTAGATTCTCGATGATCCAGCCGTGATTTCATGATTGAAGTAAAGTGGTCGTCAATTACTTTTTTTTAGTATAGATCTAGCACGTTTGTTGGCTCTCACCGTCGGATAAATGTATTTATCATTCCGTTGTCTCATTTCAGTCGGGCGACCAACCGTCGCCGCGGATCTCTTCTCTTTTGGGGGTAAATCGATGCAGCTGTTTACTTTTGGGGTGGCGACCTTGACCGCCCCCATCGCGTTAGCTCAATCCGACAACTGGCGCCTACAATTTGCAATTTTTATGGAATTTCTGCCAAATGACGGATTCCGTCACGCGCGTGGCCGTAAACTGGTATTTCTATCAATTCTCTTCCGATACGCCATTTTTCCTATCGATTTTTGGGTTTAGACCGAACCGGTCACTCCCATTGACTCTAGTTTTAAAACGTCGTCTCAGTAAAAGTTGAGCATAGTACTGTCTTAGAAAAGTGACCACCTTCGATTTGGCTCAAATCAGGTGTATAACGTTCCTATGACCTAAAAACCTTATTCTGAAAGTTTCTGCTCAAAATCGATTTTTTGACCTGGGTTACGGTAGGTCAAAATTTTGCTCCGAAAATTTTCAAAAATTTTGTAATCTTAATGTCATATATGTTTTTATGTGGGGAATTGTATGGCCAAACCCATCAATTTAATAACTACATGTGCATACAAATCATTGAAAAGTTAACGTCAAAAAACCTCTAAACAACCATGTTTTTTGTGGTTTTGGGCCTTTTACTATTCAAAGCAGGAAAAAGTTAACGTCTTGGTTGAATTCTACGTAAAATTCCGCGTCGATTAAGACCTTCAAATCAAAAATCGAAGGTGACTATTTTTGTTTAAAAACCATTTGAAAGTGAAAATTTGGTCAAAAAACGCACAAAAAAAGCCATTTTTGCAATTTTTTCGCTTCGTCACTTCAATGTTTCCGCCAAAACGGGGTCAAAAATTTTCCACTTCCGAACTATGTTGGTTTTTGAATATTTCTATAATGGTTAATCGATTCTATTGTCTAAAGTGCTCAAAAATACACCACAAGCAAAAATACGTCAAAGTTGAAAATTTTTTGACCCTGTTTTAGCGGAAACATTGAAGTGACGAAGCGAAAAATTTGCAAAAAATGACGTTTTTGTGTGTTTTTTGACCAAATTTTCACTTTCAAATGGATTTTAAACAAAAATAGTCACCTTCGATTTTTGATTTGAAGGTCTTAATCGACGCGGAATTGTACGTAGAATTCAACGAAAACGTTAACTTTTTCCTGCTTTGTATAGTGAAAGGTCCAAAACCACAAAAAACATGGTTGTTTAGAGGTTTTTTGACGTTAACTTTTCAATGATTTGTATGCACATGTAGTTATTAAATTGATCGGTTTGGCCATACAATTCCCCACATAAAAACATATATGACATTAAAATTACAAAATTTTTGAAAATTTTCGGAGCAAAATTTTGACCTACCGTAACCCAGGTCAAAAAATCGATTTTGAGCTGAAACTTTCAGAATAAGGTTTTTAGGTCATAGGAACGTTATACACCTGATTTGAGCCAAATCGAAGGTGGTCACTTTTCTAAGACAGTGGCTATAAAGGGCCTGCTCGAGTTTTAGAGAGACGACGTTTTAACCCAAAAAGTGCATTTCTACTGAAAAATTAGGAGTTAGTTAATATTTTGGGATACTGTAACTCTATTTTCTGCTGTTACTGTCCTAATTATATATGAAAAAAATATAAGTCCTTTATTTGTAATTCTGGCGAATTCTAAACTTTGCCCTTTCTGAGAATATCTCAACGACTTCTGGTTACCCCGTGCAACCGCAGCCCAGTGAAATAATGTCTGCATTGGGAATTACAGCCTTTCTTTTCCCCGATTCATTGCAGATTTGGATGATGTCTAATCCAAGTTACTGTAATACCGTATCTCTCTTCTCGTTAGAGAGAGGGAGAGGAATTGAGAGACAGAAGGAAGTAATATGTACCTTTACCTAGAATTTCCCACATCTTCGTTATTTTACCACCCTATGTTGTTATCCCAGCTGTCAGCAGTCCTCCTCCCTCACTGTTGACAGCCGCCTCTCTGCGGTCAGTCGGTTATCAGATGGTTTCCGGTCTGTGACTCACTCTTCCCCGTGCGCCGCTGCGCTGCTGACCTTTTGCCGCTGTGGCCTCATTTCTCCCGCCCTCTTCGATTCCCCTCCTCTCTCTTAATCCATCTCTCTCTCTCAATCCCTCTCTCTCCTCTCTCTCTCCTCTCTCTCCCTCTCTCTCTCTCTCTCTCTCTCTCTCTCTCTCTCTCTCTCAATCCTTCTCTTCCAGAAGTAGATGACATCAAAGGGCAAGGAACTCTACAAGACCTTCAAACGCTCCATCTCAGGTGTTGGCGACGTAAGTCCATCTGTTCTATTTCTATTTTATCTTTCTTTTAAAAAACTAAATTGTGAAATTTCAGGCCTTGGGCCAGAGTTCCAGCGGCAGTGGCGGCGGGAGTACTTCGGCCAAGTACGGGGGAGGCTCTGGAAAGACCTGGATTCATCCACCCGGTTGGTTGCAATTTGAATTTGTCAAATTCAAAACGAATTATAAAAAAGAAGGGGATAATGTTAGTTTTGTCCATATTGACACCCGGCTGGCGGGAAAATTCACAATCTATAGAATTCCAGAAATTGTACAAATCAAAAAAGTACTCAACGATTGCAAACAGTTGTAATTATTGGATTGTCCCGTGGCCCTTTCCAGCTTAGTTGGGTTACTGTGTCGATTTGAGAGCTATATTTGTCCAGTTAGTCATGTGAAATTCTCCATCTCTATAAACATTGAGGTTCGTAGTTGGGTCACAGTTTATTTTATAGGGATTGTGGCATAGCTACCGTATACTTATAAGTTGTAAATCCATATTGATCGAAACCTTCCAGATGTGCTTCTGAATGGACGCGTTGAATACTCAGTGAAGCTGTTCGGAACCCGACAGGTGGATAAGGCAAAAGGCACGGACACCATCAAAGACGCCATCACCGCCATTCGCTTCCAGCAACAGGCTCGTTTTCAACCTCTTTGCCTTTTCAATCTCGGCCGATTTACGCAATACAGAGTGTTGTTGAAAAGCTTTAAACTGTGAAGTGCTTAAGTTTTGTTTTAGGTGAAGCACGGAGAGACGGGGCACTCTGGCTCGAAGCTGCAGAAGGTGGACATCCAGATCAACATCGAAGGGGTTACGGTAGTGGACACGAAGACCAAGATGGTCCTCTACAGGTACTCCCTCCAGAGGATCAGCTTCTGTGCCGATGACAAACAGGTTTCTAAAGGGGAAATGTGGAATTCAGTCTTTTCTTTTAGGACAAGAGGTTGTTTTCCTTCATCGCTCGGTCCGAGTCTGACCCGAATCGACACGATTGCTACGTGTTTTTGAGTGATAAACTGGCGGAGCAGATCACTCTGACTGTGGGAGAGGCCTTCGATTTGGCCTATAAGGTAAGAGGGAATTAGACAGGGAAAGAGAGAATTCAGAGGTTCATGGACAAGAACAAGACCTCTCTGGAGAACAAGAAGGAGACTCTGATTATGCAGAAGAAGATTGCCGAATTGGAGGAACAGAAGAAGTCTTCTGATGACCACGCGAAGGCAGTCACCGACCAGTTGGTTATGGCTCTCCGGGAGAACGCCAGATTGGTTGGTCTGAGAAGTATTGAAGAGCTTAACTGTTGTTTAGAAAGAGCTTCTGCAGTCGGCCGGTTTGGGCCATCTGGCTGCGGTCGAGACTCCTGCTTTGCCGAAGACGCCGATGCCGAAGGGACCGCCGCCTGGAATGACAGCTGGAATGCTGCCCATGAATAACGTTAGTTTTACTATCAAAAACGGCCTGAGGTTGCGGGGACCTTCTTAAAAGCGGCTGATTCCTTTGTTTCAGGACATCTACTCCGTCCCCCACAACCAGCCCCTCTCTTCTTCCGAAGACCCCTTCGCTGACATTCTCAACCGCCCCTCTCAATTCGCCCCCGTCGTCAACACAGCCACGGCCCATACCTACCAGAACGGTGAGTCTAGGCCTATTCCCGTGGCAAACGTGCCCCAGTGTCAGGATCCTCCTCTTCGTCTCCTTCGGGGCCGGCGCCCTCCCATCCGCCACCTCCGTGCCCTGTTTTGGCTCCGCCCCCTCCGGTGGCCCCCAGGAGAACCGCCCCAACCACCACCAAGAATAATGAGCCAGAGGTGGGAATTCAGAGATTTCTATGAAAGAGTGAAGTTTAGGTGGGCAGGAGGTTGGAGAATCTGCAACTGGACAAGTTGGAGGATGTGTTTGACGATAGCTTCAATCCCAGGGCTGCTGAAAAAAAGAAGGATTACGGTAGGGGAGACTGAACTTGGTTAAATGCATAGGTTCAGATCCGTTTGGAGATGATTTCTTGGATGATGTGCTGGGGACGGGGGAGGCGGCCGGAAGGGCGACGGCAGAGAAGGCGGACAAGGCGAACCCCACGGCGGAGGATCTGCAGGCGATGATTGACAAAGTTAACAAGAGGTGAGAGAGAGAGAGAGAGAGAGAGAGAGAGAGAGAGAGAGAAAAGATAAGACAGAAAGAAGAGTCCCTTTTCAGACTGGAAGACTACGCGGATGGCTTCGGAGGCGGTCAGTTGGAGACTGGCGAGATGGCGGGCGATTCGTTCCGAGACCTCGAAGAGAGCGACTACGGTACCCCTCTGGACAAGGTGAACCCCGACGCCGTCGGGAAGAAGTCCTAGAGCTCCCCTGGGACCCTGTCCTCCATTTTCGGGTTGTAAAATGCACAATTAGTTTTATTTGTTTTAAATGTACATCGCGTTTTATATGTAATGAAGCTTGTTTGGCAATTGGTGGCTCATTCCCTCGTCAAGGCGACCTTCCACCCAGAAGCTAGGCGGTCGAAGCCGGCGGTTAGGAGATTATGCTGTGGGTGGTCGTCCACCCAAGCGGCGCAGGTTACAAGTCGAGAGTGACACTGGAAAATGAGATGGGTTAAAGGTCTAATGTAAGGTCCCGCGACTAATTGGAGAGAGAAAACCCACTCTTCTGTTCGGGACCCGAGGTACCCTGCTGCCGCCGAGGTCGTAGATTCTCACGTGGCGATTATCCAGTGGAATTGCAATGACGCCGTTGTTTTTGCTTACGGAGATGCGATTCACAGCCGATGACAAACGGATTGTGGAAATGGCACTCCGCATATTTCGCAAATCCCAGACCTTTAAATAGACAAAATTACGGTAGTTAAAATAAGCACAACCTTGACTGTCCTGTCATCACTGCCTGACACCACTCTGTCTCCAGAAGAGAATGCAATGCTGGTCACGGAACTGAAATGGGCGGGGCTTAGTTTTGAAATTGGGGAATTACAGTTGATGGCCTTGGAAAACGGCGACGGATTGTATTGTTTCACGGAAATCCCACAGACGGAAGGTGGAATCACGAGAGGAAGTGACTACCAGGCGTTGGGAGGGGTGGGCGGCACAGTAGTTTAGCTCTTGTTCATGGCCTGAAACGACGTCTTTCTCTCTCTCCCTGCCTCCCTCCCTCCCTCTCTCTCTCTCTCTCTCTCTCTCTCCGTCTCTCTCTCTCTCTATCTCTCTCTCCAACCCACCACTCAAAATGCTAACTACATCTCCTTTTTCCACATCGTAAATATTAGCCGATCTGTCCCAACTAGCTGTCAATAAGTGACTTCCACCTGAAATCATCTTCATTTTGCCTATCTCACGCTGAAAATCTACCAGCCAACCAATCACAAGCCACAACTGCTCCTGTATGCCCCGTCAGACGAATGAGTGACGTTTTAACACGAACCCCCTCAGCTGGGTTCTCTTCTAAAACATTGCTTCGATATATCTTTTAGGATTTGTTTTACCTTCGACATTCTCTTTCTCTTCACATTCCTCTTCTGAATTGCCAACTGCGGTCGTCGTGGGGAGTTTCCAAATATGGGCCGATTCGTCTCCACTGGCTGTGGCAAGAGTGACCTAGAATGAAGAGGTGAGATAGAATCAGAGTGATATGAGAACAGAGAGGGGAGAGAGTCAAAGAGACTTACCTCACTTCCGTTTGTCTCATTCGGGGCAAAGGCAACACAATTGACCGATCCTGAGTGACCTCCGTAAGTAGCCACACAGACTCCAGTCTCAAGAGACCACACCTTGGACGTTTGATCTACAAAGTTTGATATGTTTCTCATGTTTACCTTCCCATTGTCTCTCTCTCTCTCTCTCTCTCTCTCTCTCTCTGCGATTTACCTGAACTAGCCGTCGCACAGAGTCCCTTCCCTGCGTCAGCCGCTACATGCCAAACACCGTCTCGGTGGCCCTCGAACTGTCTAGTCAATCTGAATGTCCACAATTTGGTGTTAGAGAGAAATGCTTGGAATGAATATGTGTGTATGTGTGAGTGAGTGAGTGAGTGAGTGAGTGAGTGAGTGAGTGAGTGAGTGAGTCTTACCTAAACCGTGATCCATCTCCGCCTACTTTGAAAACGAGACGGGAAGGTGGGCCCCGCAGTGCTGTCCGCAGTTTCTGTCCCATCTGCATGGCTGACGCTGAAAAGGTGTGAATTCAGTTTGTATACACACCAATAAAAGGGAAAATGAAGTTTCCGATGAGAAAGGGAATTGTGATCCCGACGACCGCTTGCCACAATCCATTACAGTCAGCCCCGTCTGGCAACATTGCGACAGGAAGAGCGGCGAAGCGAATGAGGCGAGAGATTAGTCATTCTTCCTCTCTTTCCTTATTGATTGAATCTTTTGATTGTTCTTTCTGTGTAAGGAAGGAAGGAGGAAGCGATGAGAGAGGAGCACGTGTTGACAAGAACTGCGACCAAACAGGTCGTGAAAAGAGAAAATTCATAGGTGCGCGAGGGGCATCAACGACCACGCGAGATTTGGCCTGCAAGGGAGGAAAAAGACATTCTTGGAATTGTAATCCATCTGGTTTTGTTTTGAGTGGAAATGTTACCTTTACGTCCACCGCCCTTTTGACTGTCGGTTACTGTGGAACTTTCTGGAGCCAAATGAGATGAGGGCTCGATTTCTCCTCCGGAAAGTGAGGCGACTTTGGCACGTACTGAAAAAGGAGATGTATAACTCTCTGACTCTCTATCTATCTCTATCTCTCTCCTGTTGATATGTCTCTCTCTCTTTCTCTTTCTCTCTCTCTCTCTTTCTCTTTCTCTCTCTCTCTCTCTCTCTCTCTCTCTCTCTCTCTCTATCTGCCCCTTCATTGTATCTTTTGTATCTCTCTCTTTCATACTTCCACCTTTCTAATCAGTAAAACTTACATGTGCAATTTTCCGAATAAATGGCGTCAAATTCCTTCTCAATTAAGTCAAACAATTGAAACAATCGAGCCCTAAACATCAGTTAATTATATTTGATTGCATTATTTTCCTGTTTTACCTGTACGGTGGGGCATCGGAATCTTCTCCCAGTGATCCCAGCAGAGCTTCGGGATCAGTGCTGTTCCGCATTCTTTTGTCATATTTCAGTCTAGCTGACATTTTTTTCTAGAAAATACTTCAGTAAAGAAAATGGTAAGAAAAGAGAGGAGGAGAGAGAAATGCCGACGTTCGGTTAAATTAATGGCGTTTGGAGAGAGGAAAGGCCATTCCGGAACAGCTGTTTTTCTCATTCCGCCAAATGAAAGAGCCAGGAAACGGCTAATTAAAAATAATTAAATGCAGACTCGCGTCTCGGCCGAATGCACGCGCTTTCGGCAGAGGGCCAGGGGTCGGGCGTGGCGGGACCCAAGATGGAGGGCGGTTGTTTTGGCCAGGACCAGCTGACTTTTGACGAGAATGATATAGGAACAAGGAAACTTGGAGAAATTACAGTATAAAAGGTTTAACTTGATTTTAAGAAACAACACTGAACAATGATATCGATTGCTAAAAATTTGCAATGTTGTTTTTTGGTACGTTCACAAATGCACACAAAAACTTCACCCACCCAATCACATACACACTTACGTATCTATCTCTCTAATCGTAAGCCTCTCTTACTCCTCTATCGAATGAATCTCTTCTCTCTCTCTCTCTCTCTCTCTCTCTCTCTCTCTCTCTCTCTCCTTGCCATTTACCTTCCTGTGTGATTCACCCGATTCGCCCGCCGGCTACAAGCGATCGATTATTATGTAAGCACAGGGAAATAGCACTGGGGCGCCGGAGACGCCAATATTTGCCTTGTGAATCAGTCGAACCGGCGGCCGGCGCCGGCTGTACGACCGTCACTCACCTGGAGACAGCCGGCTGACCCTTCCGCATCATTGTTTTTGAATTTAGTCAATAGTATCGATTGATTTTACTCTACAGTACACACTTACTTGTTTATACTTTTGTATCACTATAGTTTCACATATTCCACGAAAAAAATATGATATGAATGTGCTCCCCATTTTATAAACCCCTTTCTGTCTCATTTTTTTGTTCTCTCCCTCTCTCATTGGCTCTCTCTGTCTGTCTCTCTTTCTCTGTCGCCCATTTGCTTTTGTTCTGTACTTCGAAACACAGTCAACAATTAGCGTATAAACGTCTAAATGCAAATTTTCGCAATGTTGCGTAAATTGGAACAGTTTGATTCAGAAATGGAATAGCTGTTTACGTTTCGCATGGAGGTTGGGTGTCTGACTCAGGTGAGCAAATAGTGGAAGACACTGAATCGATTGCAGTCAGGCTTTTCCATTGATATTAGACTCTTTCATCTCTCTCTCTCTCCCTCCCTCTCTCTCCCTTTCTTGCTCTCTTTATCTTTATCTTTCTCTCTCTATCCGTCTTTTTACCTCACATATTGAATGAGACAGTAGTCCCTGAATTCTTCCTCCCACCTCTATTACTTCCCCTATTCGTCCGTCTCTTGTTTATGTTTGTGTTGGCCCTTCATTTTCATCAAAATTAAATCTCTGTTCAGAAGCATGGGTATGCCAAAGCAGCTGCTCCTATGCATCGGAATCAAAGTCCTGGTTGTGGTGAGTTTCCGTCCACTTTAACCCAAGTATAATGAGCCATGCGTAACTCAAGTGTTTGTTTTGCTCGCAGTCGAATGGCCACCGCCGTAAATTCTTGTGTAGAACAATATGCCGATGAGAGGATTATCTCAACAGCGCTGTAGAATTAGGCTTTGGAGATAACGAGAGAAAAGAGAGGGGGAGAGAGTATGTGTGTTTCTGTGTTTCCGTGTGTATGTGAATGAGTGAATGAGTGAGTGAAACTCTTTCTGAGTCTGATTCCTTTAGCTCCTCACCATTGCCGTCCTTATCCTTCTGGACCCAACCTACGTGACAGCCTACATCTCCATCAACTATGAGATTGTGATCATCTACATTGTCTCAGCCCTCACCCTCCTCTACGTCATCGTCTCCGTCATCTTCTACTGTTTGATAGGCAGGAACAACGGCGAAGACGGAGAGGACTATGTTCCCACCAACCTAGCCCTCACCGTGAGTTCGATTAAAAAGGTTGTTTACGGACATTTCAGGAAATTGTTCTTTGCACTGCTGCCATCATGGGTTGGCTCATTATCATCGGAATTGGCGGCACTGTCTCCCAGAGGACCATCATTGAGACTGGAGAGCGATTTGGATGGCTGGCGGTGGGTGGAAGGGGAAGAGAGAAAGAGAGAGAGAGAGAGAGAGAGAGAGAGAGAGAGAGAGAGAGAGAGAGAAAGAGAGACATCAAGAGGGAGAGAGAAACATCATTCTTCAGGCCTGCGCTGGCATCAACACCGGTTGCTTCCTGGCCATCGCCGGTCTCTTCCTCCTAGTGATCGTGAACGACAAGATCCTCGCCAGAAGGTCTCCATACGAAAAAGGAAACCGTACCAACAACTACCAATATTAATTCATTTTCTCATTGTGCCAGACCTCCCCCGCATAACGATATCTAACTACTTATTTGCTCATATCCTCGCTGTGTGATGAATCATGTACAGTCCTTCAATTGAGATAAACAATTATATCATATTTGTGTTTAGAGGAGAGAAAGAGATAGAGATAGAGAGGTAGGGATGGAAACAGAGCAATTAGCTCAAAGGGGTACAACAAGCTGTTCACGAAAGAGAACGAATTTTACATAAATGGAACGACATTAATCTATTTGTAACTAGGTAACAAGGAATGGGTTTCCTTCATTTTCAAATACATGCACACATAAACACACCCTCACACACTAACTTACTCACTAACACACACTCACTTACTCACTCATTCACACATACATCGCATACGTACACACCCCCACTCATAGACGCATACTCACTCCAACACACACACACACACACACACACACACCGTGCAAAGTAGACGTCGAAGAATCTATTGAAAGAAGACACTAGCACAGAGCCACATGCTGTGCAAAACGGGAGAGCGATGTTCAAAAGAGAAAATTCAGTTGATCGTGGAATCCCAATTGCAACTTTCGTGTTTTCTTCGTAAACACTTTTTCTTACCTTGGCAAACGATCGGATGGCTTATCGTTAGACGAGCGGTTTCTTTGGCGGAGCTGGGTGCTCATGGCGACCGGTTCGGCGGGGCGTCACACGCCTCTTCCGCCCGTATAAAAGACGGTGCCACCGAAAGGAGGCACTTCGAACTTCGAACCATTCGAAATGCGAGCAAGCACCGTCTTCTTGGCGTTCTCCTGCCTATTCCTCATTGCTTCGGTGAGATTTCTTTTCATTCTCTCTGAGAAGCCATTAAAGTCCCATCAGTTGAAGGGCATAGGAACCACATCAATTACCTCACTCTCTGTATTCCAATGGCTGTGTTTAGGGAAGCGTCCTTAGAGAAAAGAGACAGTGCGGGTGTCAGCAGCAGACGCAGCCCCAATGCAACTGCGCCCCCGCCCAGACCCAAACGACCTGCTCCTGCCAGCAACAGCCAGTAGCTGCTGCCCCCTCCTGTAACTGCGCTCCAATCCAACAGACCCAGAGTATCCAGGTATACGGTACTCTCTTGCCCAGTTACAGTATCCTTCAGGTGCAAACCACCCAGTGCCAGCCTGCCTGCCAACAGTCCTGTGCGCAGCAGTGCAACTCCCCCTCGGCGGTCCCTAGCTGCCAGCCGCAGTGCCAGCAGTCCTGCCAGGCCTCCTGCACTCCTTCCTACCAGCCGCCTGTCACTACCACCCCTGCCCCGCAGTGCATGCCACAGTGCCAGCAACAGTGCCAGACGTCCTGTCAGCAGCAGAATGTGCCTGTGGCCCAGTGCCAGCCTCAGTGCAACCAACAGTGCCAACAGGCCTGCAACCCCCAGTACCAGCCTGTGACCTACGCCCCCGTGACCAATGCCCCCGTCCAGTGCCAGCCTCAGTGTGAGCAGTCCTGCCAGCAACAGTGCTCCCAGCCGGTGGCCCAGTGCCAGCCACAGTGCCAACGGCAGTGCGCAGTCCAGTGTGCTCCCACCACCACCCAGGCCCCCGTCCAGTGCCAACCTGCCTGCCAGCCTTCCTGCACTCCCCAATGCACCCAGCAACAACAGCCTCAGCAGACACAGACCATCACTCTCCAGGTACTCTTACCATAATCATTTCATCTACAGTACTCCCTTCAGATTACTGTACCCGTGTCCCAGCAGGACTCCCAGTGCATGCCCCAATGCCAGCAGCAGTGCAACAACGTCTGTGCCCAGCAACAGCAGCCAGTCGCCCAGTGCCAGCCCGTCTGTCAGCAACAGTGCGCCCAGAGCTGCCAGCCGGTGCGGCAGCAGCCTCAGTGCCAGCCGGCCTGCATGCCCAGCTGTGACTCTTCCTGCCTTCAGAACCCAGTGACCTTTGCCCCCGTTCAGGTGAGAAGACCTTAGATTTGACCTATTCCTTGCAGAACCCCGTGACCTACGCCCCTCATGCTCAGAATCCCTGTGCCCAGCAGTGCCAACAGGCCTGCACCCCTGCCCAGCCTGTCCAGGCCTGCCAGCAGTGCCAATCGGCCTGTGCCTCTCCTTCCGCCGCCCCCGTAGTCCAGGTAATCCCTCTGAAGACCTCCCATTCCCTCCCATTCAGGTCTCTCTGCCCTCCTCCGTCGCCCAGAGCCCCCAGTGCCAGCCGATGTGTCAGCAGTCCTGCCAGCAGCAGTGCGTCCAGCAGAACCAGTCCCAGGCCCAGTGCCAGCCGGCCTGCCAGCAGAGTTGCTCCAACTCCTGTGCTGCTGCCCAGCCGACAGTCACTTCCTGCCAGCCGACTGCCAATCCTAGCCAGGGATGCCAGTGCCAGGCCAACTACTCTCCCTGCAATGGACAGTGCTGCAGGAGGAAGTAGGCTTCTGGACTGATCTAATCAATGTGTGTACATAGGAGTTCACATTGTCAATGCTCAATGAACGTGTTTTACTTATAACTTACTCGTGGTGGAGTCCGAAGGGAGTCAGTCCTTTAATAAGAGAAATAGCCAATTGAACAAAGGGAAACAAAGTGAAAATCAGGTCTTGGTTTCCAATCTGTGTCTTTTGATCAGCATCATCTTTAACGCGGCTTCAACGTAGGCGTACTCGTTTCCACCATGGTCTGGATGGAGTTTTCTGGCGGTCAAGCATGGCCGACTTTAGCATTTGTAGCGTCCTTGAAAATATTCTGATACGAGAAGTGGAACTAACCTTGTCGAGCCTGAAGAAGTAGTAAGCCTCATCAAGAGCCTAATCCGGTCTTAGCAGCGTGAAAGAACGAATCCACTCCAAAAACGTCTCGGCGGCGTAATTAGTAATCACAACGGCTATAAAAAGCATAAGACTAAAGTGTTTCAATTACCAGCGATTCCACCACCAATGGCACAGGCCGGACCACACACAGCGGCACCAGCCAAAGCCGCTCCCCAAGTAGAGGAAATAACAGCCACTCCTTTGCAACTCTCCTCTACTGAGAAAGACTTTTCTGAGGAAATCTATAGATTGTGGCATATCAACATCTGCACCAAATTGTTTCCATTCGTACTTGTTGAGGAGATCGGTACCCCATTCGCCAAGTTCGTTTTTATGAGAATTAAGGGAGCGGCATTCAGGAGTTTTTTTTAAACCTGAATGTAGTAAGTGAGTGAGGGGAGTAAATGTGTGTGTGTGTGTGTGTGTGTGTGTGTGTGTGTGTGTGTGTGTGTGTGTGTGTGAGTGTGTGTGTGTGTGTCTTTACTGTGACATTTGTCGAAAATCATATGCACATGTACACTAGATTCCACAATAGAAGAAGACCATATTAGCTCATCCAATAGGTCATGGTTGTTTTCAAGAAAGTAATCTAGCGTCTTAAATCAATCCGGAGCTTACTTACTCGTCGTTTACTCACTCACTCACTCCTTCACACCTTCACTCACTCACTCACTAAGCCTGCTTACGGTAACTCACATCTAGGTCATCGGGGTCCATGAGCATTAGTTTCCAGAAAGGTTTGTACGTCATTTGTCATATGAAAAAAGTATCAATGCCCGAGCCCTAGTTTCTCCTGGAACAATCGTTGAAATATAAACAGTGAAATCCCTCACCCCCTTAATAAAATGAACCGTCTTCGGAAGCTCTTCATACTCAAATTAGGCTCAAGCCTAACTCTGGCTTTTTCCAACGCCCTTTCCACTACTTCCATTCGAGCGGTGGCACCGTTCGCAGAACAAGTATTTAGTAAGAACAGGCAAAGTACCGTTAAAGACATTTTCAAAGAAATCATTCCTGCAATGAATTATTTGGATTGAAAAGCTAAATGTCTTTTACTGGGAAACAGAGAGAAATGGCAAACGGAACAGGGGTTTTAACAGCATAGCAGAATAGAAGATAAGAAACTAGCTTTGAGACTGATAAGTGAGAAATTCAGGTAAGAAAATCGCTTTGAGAGACTGAAGTTGTTTTGCATAGAGAGGAATTTTGGGTTTATTGAAAAGCAAAATTTTTGATATCGGCCGGGATCGAACCGCCGGCCTTCGGTGTGTTAGACAGATGCGATAACCACTACACCAAGAGATCGCCGGCGGAAGCACGTCTACCCCTTTAAAAGCTCACTGCGCACGACACTGTTACGTTTCAATTGAATTTCAAAGAATTTTCTGCAAATACGGAGAATTGATCAATTCGCATAAGGATATTCATGACGTTTCACGTGGAATCAAAATTAGAATTGGTTATTCTCCTTCTTTCTGATGATCGATCCGGTCGGTTTTCCCAATTCAGTCGGAACCCTCGTCAAAACGACGTCCTTACGGTAACTTCAATGATTTTATATAAGGTTACTGTAGTTTTAGACATGACTTGGCCTCCGGTAGCATGTCTGAACCTCCCTCCGTCATGGACCACACGTAAGTTTTATTTCTTTCGTTTTTTAGGCAATTCACTTTTTGAAATAGAAGATAACATTGATTATGTTACTACTAGAGAAATATTATAGCAAAGCAAAAATGTTTTGACCACGGCAGGATTCGAACCTGCAATCTTATGCTCCGTAGGCAGACGCGTTATCCATTGCGCCACGCGGCCACGGGAAAGGTTATGTGGCAGCTCACTTGCGTACCTTGCCCTCTTCAGACACCTTGCACTGATTGGCCTTTGTTTGTCTTCGGCGGACAGCGCTCAATCGGCTTTCTCCAGAGATTTTTGGCTCCCGCTGCACTTTCCCTCCGAGAATTGAAAATTCGATTTTAAAGGTTAAAGACGCATTGGAAAGTCAGGACAAACATGTTGTCTGACCGTTTTATCAACGCACTTTTCTCTTGGCGGCGGAGGTACATCACGCGGTTTACGGCGGGAGAAACGGCTGACGATGAAATTGTTCCAATGTTCCATTACTCCTCTGCGTCAGTATTTAATTCTCTCTCTCTCTCTCTCGCTCTCTCTCTCGCTCTCTCTCTTCCTGTCGCTTATACCCCCTTCTTGTTTTCTACCTCCCGAACCGCCTCTTTTTCTTCCTAACCGGTTTCCCGAGAGTCACATGCCGTCAATCCTCTCTCGAACCGTTAGCAGGTACCAACCGCTGACCGTTCGTCGATTGACCTTCAGACTTCCTTTTTGCAGAAAACTTTTCTCTTTTCCCCGCAGAATGGTGTTCGATTCCTTTGAATCCACCGCTAATCAGCCTCATAACTCTCATCCAGACACAGCCATTCTATTTCTGTCACAATTTAGCCTGTCTACACGTAAATGAGGCAGATGAGGAGCTAAAGTCATGAGACTTAGCTCCAATGAGACAGGCGATCCCTATGTGTCTCCATAACAGTCTCTCTCTCTCTCTTTCTGTCTCTCTCTCTCTCTTCTCTCTAATCCATTAATTGCCCATTTATCCCTTGTAAAGTCTTGTTTGTGGCTGATTGGTGGAACTTAACGAAGCCGCGTCAGGACAACAGGAAATGGCTCTCTCGCGCCATAACCACGCCCTCGGGGGCGGCGACCAGACGTTCCACCATCTGCATTCTGTTCTTTTACGAATGGATTCCCAGCTGCTCAAAAGACACTGTCTTTTGCGTTAAATGCATCTCCTCCCCTTCTGTTTCTTTCTGTTGTCTCCCTTCGAATTCCCTTTGTCTTCCTGTTTCTAATGGGGAAATTGTGTGGTCGCTCGTCTTGCAGTCTCCCCGTGTTTCCCAGCCACCCGCTGTCTGCTCAGATCATCCGTCCCCGTGTCTCCCATGTTTTCTCGTTTCCTCGTGTTTTCGCTCGCACTTGTCTCTGTCTCTCCCAAAACCACTCCAGCCCCGTTATATTTAGATCACATACACACGCACGCACACACGCACACGCACACGCACACATACACACATATTCACTTAGTCACTCTCTACGCACCTATAAACGCTCTCTCTCTCTCTCTCTCTCTCTCTCTCTCTCTCTCTCTCTCTCTCTCTCTCTCTAATTTTTCTATTTCAGCAACTGCGCGTGCCAGAACAATGTGGAAGAGATGAGAGGGTTCAAAGTATGTCTCGTCTTCAACCAGGTGAGTGGCTGTCAAGGCGGATCCATCGTGCCACCCGCGCGTAAACGTCTGGAAATTAGATGAAGGGAGCAAAGTAGAGTGCGAAGGTTACCCGGAAATGAGTTTTGACGGGGAAGTTGCAAATGGAATTCTTGGAAGCCTTTAGAAAATTGAAAAGAAATGTGATAGGTGACGTGATCAACAACGGAGGAATGTGAGAGATCAGAGAGCGGAGAGAGAGAGAGAGAGATAGGGATAGAGAGAGGGATAGAGAGAGAGAGACTGGTTGCAGGTGTTAATGCTTCTGGTGATGTTTACCGCTGTCCTGACGGTCTACTTCCTAAACTCCAATGCCTACCTCCTTGTGACCATTTTCGCCTACGTTGAGGTTGTCATCCTGGTCTTCGCCCTCGTCCATGCCTGTCGTCCCAGCATACGTACCGTTTCTTCTATTCCTCTACAGTAATCCCTATTTCCAGATATGATGCTAATCTTCCTTGCACTGGAGGTCACAAACGCCGTTTGCATGATCGTCTTTGCCTTGATCGTGGCCATCCGAAACAGTGATAAGGACTGTTCCAAGTGGGGTTTAACCAAAACAAGACTATAGAAGAGTTTTAGGGTCGATTGTGGCTGGTTTCCTTTGGATGTCGAGGAGCGCTTCTATCTCTTCTGGTTCCTCCTCGCAAAGGCCACATTTGCCCTCTTCCTCGGTCTGGTTGCCCTCGCGGTTAGTTTACACGATTTGATTTTTGCATAACCATATGAGGCAAAGATCATGTTTTTGTTGTCTTTGACATATTGAGTCAAAGACAACAAAAACAAAACGTTTGATCTCGGGCGGGCTCGAACCGCCGGCCTTCTGTGTGTTAGACAGATGTGATAACCACTACACCACAAGATCACCGTTGATGTTGCACTGCTCTCCGCCATATATACCCGCTGCGCGTTGAAATACGAACTTACGAACGGAAAATCACATTTTCGCGGTAAACTTTAACAACAGCACGTGGAACAATAGTGTGACTGAATTTGTTGTGTGAAGAAGAATGACAGATAAAATCAATCAAGACTCGTTTCCAGATCTCTCCTCAGATGCACGACTACATGGCCGAGGACGAGTGTGAGCGTGCCATCTTCCAGTCGGATTAGCTGCAAAGTCTCCCTGGTCAACCGCGGGTCCTCCTCCGAGTGAAAAGCTCACTTGTACAAATTCTTCCTTTCAAAGATTAAACGTATAACGATTTATCATCCATTCCTGGTGTTCGTATTATTGCAACGGATCACATGGCGTTCGGATGCATCAATAGGGGCCTAGATTAGGGAGAGGACCTGTTTCAAGCACCAGATGGTTAAAACAAGGAAGGCGCGAGATCAAAACAATATGTACAATAATTATTAAGGCTTCTTTCGATGAGGGACAGGCTTGAGCAAGGGCTATCATCACGTGTGCATCGATGAGGTCATGTCCAGTTTGAAGGGGTCGCTGAAGAGGGACGGACTCTGCCGGAAGTCGAACTTCTCCGGGGAGGAGATTCCGTCGCTGGGAGGCTTCAGGGGGTCCAGGTCGTAGCCTCGGGTGGACTCTGTGTTGGAGCCGAGGTCGTGGTCATGGTCTGCCTCCACTGCGGAAGACTCCTCGTCTGGGTAGTGCAGGGGCATCTTGCAGTCTGAAAGAGAGATGTACTCTGAAGACTTGGCTCAACCGACCCCTGTAAGTGACGCTGGTCTCCATCTCAGGCATCGGCAGTGGCTCATCGTCATACTGTAGTTTCCTCAGCATTTGGCCATAGTTGTTGATATTGAGCCTAAGGGGACTGGGCACCTGGTGAGGACTGCCAGTGGGAGAAGAGTCCATCGGTTCCCTCCACGACCCAAACGACCTAAACCTTCTGTTTTCGATTGAAAAAGACAAAAGTACCGTAATCCGTAGGTGTCTCCATCGGTGGAGTAGCCGTCGTGGGTCCTCCTTCGCATGGGTGAATTGTGATATCCAATGCCTACGGTAGACTCGGCGTAGATGTGGTCGTGGTGTCTCTCGGGACAAGGCGCTCCCACGTCCGATCTACTGAAAGCTCGCAAGGATACTGTATATTTAGTAACAAAAAGAGGCTTCGGAAGAAAAACGAACCTTGAGGGAATGGGAGCCCTTGAATCGAAGAGCATTTGGCTGCCGGCGCCTTGACTGCCAGAATCCCTGGACCTCAAAGATTCCCTCTCCTCGGCCTCCGTTATCCTATTCAATGCTCCGTAGATGTGCCTTGTGCTTTTGTACTTCCTCTTCTCCTCTCTACAAAAAAGTTAATTAGAATAGTGAGATACGATGATCCTACCTCCAACTGGGCATATTACCAAATTTGATGGAGCGTTGTGTTTGGTCTGGAAGACAGTCGTCCATTTTCTCGTCCGAGGCGACGGGGATTTCGACGACTGAGCGACGGCGATAGCAGAAGAGGAGGCAGACGAGCAGCAGCAGGAGGAAGACGCCGACCTGAAGAGGGCAATTAGGAATATAGGAGAGGAAGGGAGTACCAGAAGAAGGATTCCTAGGAGAGTGGCCGTGTCCAGGCTCTTCCCAGAGGCGATTGAGGGAATCACTACGATCTGGAAAGGTACCATTAGCTCGGTGTAACCCACGTTACAGTAACCCCGTCCTACAGTAATCCAAGATACTGTAAGCTAAATCTAAGCTAATATATTTTTGTGCATTAAAATCCGCTTTTTGGTAAACAAAGGCCGCTGAACATCTGCGAGATGGTAACCTCAATTCCCACCTGTTTCTTATCATCCCTTCCTCGGAAGAGAGTGCTGTTCGTCCGAATGTCACAAGCCTTGCCACCCCAGCCGGCGTAACAGAAGCATAACTGAAATTCCACTTATCAGAACAACCGAAATCAAAAAACTAACAGCAGTTGTGGTGCAATCTCCATGTCCGGAGCACTGCAGGGCGTGGTTGTTCGAAGGGCAGGCGACTGGAGCTGAGACGGAGGTCATCTCAACGCAGGAACCGGCGACGCAGACTTTGCCAGAACCACAGCTGGAGCCATCCGTGACCAGGCCGAAGACGGATTCAGCTATGGATTTACACTGGACCTGGAAGAAAGAGGTGAGAACATGGAATGCAAAGGGGGAACCTGCTTGTCGTTCTGGAGGAATTGGAATGTGAAGGCGTTGAGGGCAGATTGGGAGGGGGTGCCGAAGCCTCCTTGGCAGTGGAGGGTGCCGCATTGGGTGTCTTCGATTGGACAGGGCCTGGAAGGGAGGATTAGAGACAGAGAGAGAGAGAGAGAGAGAGAGAGAGAGAGAGAGAGAGAGAGAGAACTCACTTGGCTCCATCGCCTCCATCTCCACAGTTCGCATACTTGTATCCATTCGTATTCTGTTCGAAACAGGCAACCTCTGCCACCTTTGCCTCTGAAATGCTACCGTATTCCATCACCTACAGTAGCCCACCTGGTCCCCAAAGTTCCTTGCATTGAGCCTGTGGATCCGAACAATTCCCTCTCCAGCACTGTCCGTCCTCACCACAAGTGGTCCCATCCACCAAATGACCATCGGCAGGACAGTCTCCCGACTGGAAATTTGAATATGGGGATACAAAAGACAGAAACAAACCTTTCCGTCGCAAACTTCGGCCACATCGCAGGATGAGCGGGAGGTTCGGCACACTTCGCCGGCCTTCTTGAGTTCACAGCGGTGGCAGCAGGGATGATGGGCGGCGCATTGGGCATGGGGACGGAGGGTGCAGGTGAGGGGGTCACAGCAGGGGTCATTGCACTGCTCACGGGAACCACAGTCACACTCCTCTGAAGCATCCACGATCCCATTGCCACACTCGCGCAGTTGGGAGACCTGGAAAGTGAGAATGTGTGCACGTGAGGGCGTGATTCTCACCTGGAAGGGCCTATTCAGCAAACAATGGACTTGTCCGGCCTGCCAGACGCCGTGCATTCTGGCCACTGAGCACTTGGAAAACTGCCAGGTAAAGGGCGTTCCGTCGGTTCTGAAATCGTCCTCTCCAATTGCCTTCCCTCTATTCCTCCCCTACCCTGGATGCTGATTCATCACGCAATTGTTGCCCATCTCGCACTGGCAACTCGGCGTGTCGTGTTCCAAGCCCAGAAGATGTCCCACCGACTGAGCCATCAGCTGCCCAGACCACTGCGCCGAAAACATGTCCGGAGCCTGAAATGTTTTATTTTACACCCATTCCCAACTCAATTAAGTCCCTTCCCTCCCCTGGATTAAAATGGAGTCATGGCGCAATGTGCAATGGCGCGCATTGGCGTAATCCCGCTGTCATGCGCGGGATGATCCATCCTGACAAGCGCAGATATGCTAATTTGCGCAATCCGATGGCAGCCGTTCCGAATGGGACAACTGCCAAAATGGGAGAAGAGCCAAAATGGGAAAGGGAGGGCAGACCTTGACGAGGGCGACGGAACGGGCGGTGCAGATGCTTCTGAAGACGGAGTTGGTCGCTTCGTTATTGGCGAAAGAGGCGGCGGTGAAGAGCAGAGTGGCGTCTTTTCCTGGAAAGTGGGATGGTGATATTGGAATTTAAGGAATGAAAAGGATTTAAGGCTGTTTTTTTGCATCCAGAGGCCGCGTTGTCTGCGTTCTGACCTTTATTGGTGATTCTGTACACCCCATTGTATTTAAGGCCGTTCTTCGGACTTCTGATAGCCTCAGGCGGCCTGTTCTCTCTCGAACCCCATAAGAAGGCCCTGCTCCCCTTCCTTCCTCCATGAGCCCATAATGCCCAGCCGAGTGGCTGTTTCAAATGTCGAGTGGCCGGTCAAAGGATTGGCAGATGCCGTAATTCCATTAAGGCCGTCGAGCAGCCCCAAATTAGAGGTCGGCAACCGGGGAAAGAACACCTGGCGGCACTTCCGCCCTTCCGATTACCCTCTTTGATTCCTCACCTATGCCGTAGATGTGGCCAGAGGCATAGTCCACCACCCCAGCCAGGGTCCTCTCAATGTCCTCGTAGAGATCTATCCGCTGGGCATCCAACCACATCTCCAAGTAGACGACCGACAGACGAATGTTCAGATCCCTTTGGAGCATCTGAAAATGAACATTTCTTCGGGATCTCCGCGTAATGCCATTGCTTTGCGCCATTTAACGAGTCGTCGAATATGCGGAGAGAGCACTTCGGGAAGCTCTCGAAACGGACAAAAGGAGGAGACACTCACCAAGTCTGCGATATTGACGCTCTCCAACATGTACGTTATGGCCTCTTCCTGCACTCCGCCGTGAGACTTCATCTGAAGGAGAGGAGTTAGAGAGAGAGAGAGAGAGAGAGAGAGAGAGAGAGAGAGATAGATAGAGAAGAGTTCAGTGAAAAACCTTTTACATTCTAATCTCAGTTAGATGTTACTAAGGTAAGGGAATACCACAAATACATTCACATCTACCAGCAGACTGGCATTACAGCCATATCCCAACAGACTGTCACTCCAGCCATCCAGTTGACCTTTTCCAACATTATGCTAGAAATAATTAGCTTTGAAATGTCAATTTCCTGATGTTCGTGTTTAAAACAAGCGTTTCCCGTGTCATAACTAATTCCTCGATTAAACTGGCTGGACGCCGCCTTCCCAATTAATCCTCCGTTCCGTCTATGATTGACAGCGATCCGTTCGCCCCGGTTTCCGCCGTATTTCAACGTAAATCTCGGCATTCGGTTGTTAACAACGGCGATAAATTCACAATTAGTGGTTCAATTAATTGAATCCAGGAATTAGAAAGATAGAGAGAGAGAGAGAGAGAGAGAGACTTACAAATGCATGATCTCCGACTAGAGCGACCTCAACGTATTTCGTCTGTTTGGAGACGTCTCGGGAATGGCGGGAATGGTGCTGACGGACCGTCTGAAAATCATACAATCACCGCTGTTTTCGTTCTTTTTGCTGTTTCCATCAATTCAAAGGGCTGTTTCCTCTAGATCCCACCGTTGAATTAAATAAAAAGTCCTTTAACCCAAGAGGCCCTGCCCCAGTCGTAGTGTGGTATTCAATTATCACGCGTCCTGGCCTCAAAGGCGGCCGCCAATCGTCGCCGACATTGTAAATCATAACGGGCCATTCAGATTTCCGCCGATGCAACACAATGAGTCCCCGGGGACACGCAAACACCCAAAACAGACCCCGGGGGCCTCCTCAACTCATAAATGTTCCAAGAAAAGAATTTTGCGGATCTTTATCATTTCTAGGCAGCCTCAGGCCCCTTTCATTGAAGATAACCGTCTGTCCCTTCAACCAACATTGTTTGCCTCCCATAGGTGGGCGTGGTACTGTAACCAAAATCTGGGCGAGACCCCCACCGTCATGGTAGGCGAAAATTTTGGGTCGGGTGGGCGAGACCCCCACCACCATGTTGGAAAAATTTTAAGAAGAAAAACATTAGGCCTATTTGGCATTCAAACTTCTCCTTTCTTGGCAGTAAAACAAAAAAAATAATTTTTTTTAAATTTTGAATTTTTAAAAAAATTTAAAAAAATTAAAAAAAAAAAAAAATAAAAATAAAAATAAATTATTACTTAAATGTGTTTTTATGCTATTTGAATGAAAAATAAAAACAGAAAGGCTTTAGAATAGTCAAAATGAGTGATTTTGTGGAATTTAGACCTTTAAATGAGTATACTGTAGGAAGCGATTTTTTGTTGTGAAAATGGAGGTCACCATTGGAATCAGGACTGTTGATTTACCCTATTCCTAATTTAGGACGGAGAAAAACTCATTTTGAATGCATTTGGGCAGTGTCGCTGTAACGTTACAGCGCCGTAAGGGGAGCACTGTAAGTTTACAGCGACACCCCCCAAATACATTTGAAAAATTTTTTGCCGGAAAAGTATAGTGGGTTGGAAACAGCGTTAAAAAAGAAGCTTAACGGGGGGTATTTTTTTGATATTTTTTTGAATTTTTTACTAAAATTTCCACAACTTTTGACCCAGTTATCGGTTCGAGCTGCGACACCCCCCGTTAAGCTTCTTTTTTTAACGCTGATTCCAACCCACTATACTTTTCCGGCAAAAAATTTTTCAAATGTATTTGGCGCTGTAACGTTACAGCGACACTGCCCAAATGCATTCAAAATGAGTTTTTCTCCGTCCTAAATTAGGAATAGGGTAAATCAACAGTCCTGATTCCAATGGTGACCTCCATTTTCACAACAAAAAATCGCTTCCTACAGTATACTCATTTAAAGGTCTAAATTCCACAAAATCACTCATTTTGACTATTCTAAAGCCTTTCTGTTTTTATTTTTCATTCAAATACTATTAAAACACATTTAATTAATTTTTTTTTAAATCCGTGAATTTAACAAAAAATTAATTTTAAAAAAATTTCATTATCCCCCCCCCCCCCGGCGACACCACCTGATAATCGATATATTGATTTATTTTGACCCCCCGGCGAGACCCCCACCCTGTAGACCTCACACTCAGGCCCACCTATGGGCATTGCCTGATTTACTCGTCTTCTGGCAGGCATTATGGCCCCCTGGGGACAGTTGGGTCGTATTTCTCCTCCCTGCAGATGTAATCATCGAACTGTTTACATCAACAGCGTAACTCTTTCACGATTGCTCTCAAATTGACTATCGGCATCCGGCAGGAAGAAGGATTGGACGAAGCCCTACACTTCCAAAACACCCGCCACTGGGAAAACAACTTTTTCTTTAGCCACAAGGATTGGGGCTAGACCTCAATTAAGAGGAGTTCTTGAAAATTCTGGTCAGACGCGCATACATCAGACCGCTTTCTGCTTTTTCTGGTGACCTCAGGCCGCTTTCTGCGTAATCTGGCTATGACCCCTTTCGCAACGTCCTGTGATTCATAGAACGTGCGTAACTCGCGCGGATCGTATGCATGATTAAGGGGAAAGGGCCAGTTGAGTGACACTGCGGCAGGGACGCCCCGCAAAGCCATGCATATCAATTAGCGTTCCGTCCACAACTACGATTGGAGTTTCACCATGGAATTCGGATCGTACTAGTGCGAAGACGTGAATTAAATATGCAATAAGTCGGTTTCCCAAAAGGAATCTGGAGGTAACTCCTGACACCTGGCTGTCAACAACTACGTAGTTACCTCAATAACAATTGCCTGGTGTCCTAAAATAGCTAAAACTCACCCTGACATGGGCAGCGGCAGATCCACAACGGGCTTCCTTTGTCCAGTGTGTCTTGTAGAGGACGTGGGGATGTCTTCTATTTCGATCCCCTCCGTCCAGGGGCCAGATACCGTACGCCGTACCGTTGGAGAAGGCCAAAACGCCCCTGAAATGAGGAATTTTAGCTCAATATTCCCCGATTTTTGGCACTTTGCATTGATCACTGAAGTATACACAGCCCTCGTCCCCATAATCTGGCAGTTCTCCGTGCGTAAACTCCCTCCATCGGGTGGTTTCAATTTGCCAGACGCATCTGTTGCGACGGCGGCACACGTTTATTACTAATTCGAGGCCGCATTTGAAATGGGCAGAAAAAGACACCTGGCCCTTTGACAGAGAAACAAATGGACGAACCTCAGGCCATTGCAGGAGGAAAGAGCCACGAAGGAATGCGGGTCACCGGCGATCGAGCCCTGGTAGTAGCAGTTCTCCGCCCGTTTGTCCAGGGGATGCTCCACGGAACCATCCAACTGAAAATCAGATTTTAATTTGGCTCCGCCTACTTTTTAAGAAAGTTTGAAAAGTGAAAGCTGGCACGCCAAATTTGGAGATTACGGTATTCTTTTGAGAAACTAACCTTTAAGAAATTGGTCTGATTGAGGAAGATGTAATTATTTCGTTCCAGGACCAATTTCAACCTCTTGTTGCCACCCCTGATGACGATAGTGACGGATTGGTAGTGTTCGGCTGCCTTCAGAAAATAGTTCCTGGTGTCTGAAAAGGCTTTCTCTCTCCCTCTTTCTCCCTCCCTCTCTCTCTCACCTATTCCTATCCTCTCGTTCTTGTCTCGGATCTGGAATGGATGGACGACCTCTTGTTCCCCTTGGGGAATGCTGTCCATGAACGCCTTGTTTGAGACAGTTTGACGAAAATCGACTAAACAGAAAGATTAGAATAGTGTCATAGAAAGAGTTTACTTTTGGCTGCTATCCTGTAGATCAGGAGTAAAAAAGAGAAGACTAGAAGGGTTGGAGAACAAGTGGACAACTTCATTTCGTTTCTGTCGCTATAACCGCATCTGAAAGATAATCAATAGATAGAGAGAGAGAGAGAGAGAAGTAAAGAGACGCCGTTGCGGAATAGAAAAATCTGGCAGCAAGAAGAGGCAGCGAGGCGTGGCTGGGCGGTGTGAATGGGATAGTTGGCCAGCTGCGTTTCCCCCGATACAAAGGGAGACGATCCCGCGAGAGAGCACATCTGAATACAATGAGCCAAGACCAGGTGATAATGGAAGGGCGAAGGGGATTGTTTAAACCCAACACGCGATAGGCTAGAGTAAAGAAAGACTATTCTAGAAGGGAACGGAATTCAAATTGCCACCAAGTGGACCAGGGTTCGATCCCTGCTGCTGTCATTTCGTGACCTGTGTGCTCGTGAGTAGAAGGGGGTAATTACTCAAAGGCTACTGACGGAAAGTGGCTGCTAATCGCCTTGGGGCCAAAACACAACTGGGACTGAAAAAGGCTGACGTTACTGCCAGCCGGTGAGAAAGAAGAGACAGCCGACTGTCAGTAAGACTCGGGTGCTTCTGCTGACTGTCACAATCAATTTAAATGGGCCAGCCGATTGTCAGAAAAAGAAAAATGCGACAGCCAGTTATTTCAATTGTCATTTGTTTGATGCCTTGTGTCATGAAAATTTCGGTCGGCCCGGTCTGCCCATCCAGACACCATAAAACACCGGCCACACGACCATGGTTTGACCCCGGCCGGGGCATTTCTTTTCTTTTTTTTCCATTGAGCCTTGGAACGCCGAGTGAAAGGATTGCTGGCGAAAGTAAGGCTGCATTTGTGGCCACAAGTGGAGAATCGGGAATAACCGCGGGAAAACGGCTGTCACGAGTGTGGGAAGCCGGTCTGTAGCCATCAATCTCCGAGGATTAGACTATTAAGAGAGGGAAGTCTTCCTCTTGAAAACAGTTATTTTAAATTACTTATTTAGCTACAATTGTCTAAAAGAATCGAGGGATTAGGGTAGAAGGAAGGAAACATCGATAGAAGCACAGCCACAGATAGAGATCGCAGCGTCATTCGAGAGATGCTTAGATTTTATCGTCCGAGGATTGATATTCTGCGGCAAATGACCGCAAGATGGCCGGGTTCGGGGGTTCTCATGGAAGAAACGGAAATGGCCGCCAAAATAACGTGAAAAATTAACATAAAACCAACGCAACTATAGAATTTTAACGCCCATTATCACTTTGTCCGACATCTTCAGTGGTTGTAGCAACAATAAAAGTTAGTAACACTTTCATGTTTTAAAGAAAGAACCACCTAAATGGAAATCTTATGTAAAATCTTATTGCCACCCGATTGGTTTAAAATATACTTAGTTAACTTCAAAATCATAGAAAAATAGTCGAGGGCGATTGAAGGTTGCAAATTAAATACATTAGTGCCACCCAACTGGTAAAAAGTGCGCTAATTGACAGCCGGATGTTTTCAAAACAAACAAATAGACTTCAATGGAATCGAAAAAACATTGCACACTGGAATTTCGCTCATATTTTTGAAAGGTCCCAATTCTCAGGATATTTCTTTAAAATTCGACAATTTTTACTTAAAAATCATGTAGAATTGGAAAAGTGATCATTTGAATCGTAGGCTTGAGTTGGTATTTCCGCGTCAAGTGCCCCTATGTGTCCGCCAGAGCGCGTAAAATGGGAAATATGAGCCGTGTATTTAGGAGGCAAACAGACAACAGAGGTGGCCGGTGTTATGGTTAGCCGAGGTCAGTGTGCGTGCGAGCCATAAACCGAATCGATGTGCCTCGATTGGCCCCGCCCCTTCCTTTCCACAAAACCGCCCGCTTTCGGGGATAAACACCCACAAATCACGGGTACAATTCCACTTCATTCGACTGGTGTATACTTTAATGAGTATCTTTCGACGAGACAGATGGATGTCGCTTGAATTAATTAGGCTAAAAAAGCACGAAGGGCCGCTGGGCTTTCGAAATACAAAAAAGCGAAAAGTTCAGGCTCCGCCCAATTTTAAAGCCGAGCTGATTTTTAGAATTTAGGTTTTTGTTAAATTCAGGGATACAAAGGTTTTTGAATCACAATTTTGAAAAGAAAAGTGGACGGAGAATTGTTTAAACCATTTTGAGATGTGGATCACGATTAATACAGAATCAGAAACATCAGCTGGAGTCAGCTAGTTGGTAATACTGTATCCCCTTGGTACGGTATTCCGTTACTGTAGCTTTCGTAAAATGTTTACGGTATATCTTATGTGGTTCTGTCTGAAATATCCTGGTTACTGTATCTTCAAAAGTTACAGTTGCCTGTTTACAATGTTGAAGAGGATTACTGTATCTCTTCTGAATACAGTATGATCAATTCGCTCGATTCAGGAGGCTATAGTACTCCCATAACCTGTGGATCTTATGAATTGCAGCAGAATGTCAGCCCAGAAGCGGATAAAGAGACAGCCGACTGGCACTAAGACCTCCAAAGTGAGGCATAAATTTCAAAAGCGTCGTCTTCGAGCGGACGGATGGCGTGGGACGGCGGCCGCTTAGCATTTCATAATGCGGCCAGCTGAGTGGCACAATGGACGGTCCCGAGGGAGGAGATTAGTGCACGATTGTGCGACGTCAAACGGCAATCCACGCGAACACCGCCGCTTAATAGAAAAGTGGCCAAGGGGACACTAATTGTGGGAAATTGGGAGATTGCAACGGTTAGAGTAGGGGACTTTACACTGTGGGCAATAATTGATAGAAAAGGAGCCGCGCAGTTGGTTTAAAAGAATGCATTTCGAAATAAATGGGATAAATTACAAAAAAATAACAGGAAAAAATAACAGTATTTTTTAATGGAGGACACTTATTGCGGGAAATTGGGAAAAATGAGTTTAATTTTGATCCTAAACGTACGCATTTTCTTTCTTCTGCTTTCGGAAGCGCATATAAGTAATAAAGTTACATGCAAATAATGCAAACAATTAACAAAAATAATATAAAATAAAGACCACCCGGCTGTAATTATCGATAATTCAAAAATTTTAATTTCGCGGGTGCTACAAGTCGCTTGGCTTTTTGCCAGAATTGAATACCGTAGTAAAAATGGCCAGGGTGTATTGCGGGTGTACGCTGGATGGAGGCGCCCGGCGTCGATTTTGTTTTATTTGCTTTCTTGTTTTAAAACGTTGCAAATTCGGTAAATTCTTTGTTTAAATGGTTCTGAAAACTACGATAATTCCACATTAATTGATTACCAAAAATACAAGGTGTTGTTGAGTGTTGTAAATAAAAATCTAGCATTTAAACGAGTTTTACGCTTTTTAAAAGGAAATATGGATCTGCACGTACACACATTTTGCACTTTGGTTTACTCCTTGTTCGTTTCATTAGACAACTACCGTTTTGACCGGTATTCTTGTTGTAATTTCTGTCATTTGGTTGTCAACTACGGAATTCGTTGTTTATGTGCACTTTTTGTGTGTGAGATGTGCTACATGGTTTGTCATTGTTTCAGCCTCTCCTCAACCTTTATTTTTTAGATGTTGTTAATATCTTTATTTCCAGGTATGGCCTCTCTGGCACTGCGCAGTCTCGCCCGCGGAGTGGTGGTCCGTGGAGCCCGCTCCATCAGCACCACCAACGCCGTCAGCGGCCACAAGGCCGACGACATCATGGAGAAGTGGCCCGCCGACAGTTAGTTTTTCTTCCGCTTCTTTTTTTATTTATTTGTTGTGGCAACCTACATATTTCTTTCAGAGTTCGACAACCACTTCATCTCCTACCTCAACCGCCCCGAGATCGATGGCTGGGAGGTCCGCAAAGGTTCGTTTTTACATATTCTCTTTTATCTTTTTCATCGCGGTCTGGATTTGTGCAAGTATCAGTTTTTTTTAAATCGTGAAACGAATGCAGTTCTTTTCGCGCACTAACGATTGTCTTATGTAACTGATCCGCTGAACTTCCTTTAAAAATAAATCCACCGAGGAGTTTTTCACATAAGTGTGTTTATTTTTTGTGGTGGTTTTTTCTAGAACCCTTTTTAATAATGCGCAGCATTGACAATTCGATTTATGCGTAAAACAGTCCTTTTTCTATAGGAAATCAAAATCTTGTAATTCAGATTTTCGAACCGCTTACCTAAATCGTATATTTCAGCCCTCACCGAGCTTCACGACTACGACGTCATCCCCGACCCCAAGGTCGTCGAGGCCGCCCTCAGGGCCTGCCGTCGTGTCAACGACCTCTCCCTCTGCATCCGCTTCCTTGAGGCCATCAAGATCAAGTGCGGATCCCAGAAGAACAGGGAGGTGGTGTACACCTACATTATCAACGAGGTATGTTTTATTATAACTTTTCTAGATTTCCTAGGTGAGTTGTATTAATGTAATTCTGATCAGGTTCGTTCCGTTCTGGATGAGCTGGGAATTCCCACTCCCGAAGATCTCGGATTGGACAAGCCCGAGCTGTTCATCCCCCAGCCTGAGTACTGGTGGGAGAAGAAGTGGTACGTTTTTATTCATTTTTTTAATATTCACTGGTGGTTACAACATTAATTGCCTGATTTCAGGTATGCTGAGTACGGATTCGACAAGAAGCCTGGATTCTCCTGTTGATTGTAGATTAGTGTAGAGTCGGCGTAAATATGTGAATCCATCCCTTTTCTTATGCGGGTGGGGTGACGTTTTGTCTTCCGAGACGGTCTGTGGGATTTTCCTGAACTAATTAATTCCTGAGCCGGATTTTCCTAAACCCTGTTTTGGTGACAAAAACCCATTAGCGCCAGTTCCGCAAACGCACAAATATGCTTCTTACTGTAGCGTGTACTCATCCCTGCATCGTCTGCAGTCAAAAGGGTAATTTTCGGAGTCCCTCGCCTGCCGTGGTCGGTCGCGTGCGAGTTCAGGGAAAACGCTGGCACTTGTCAGATGTGACATGGCCATGAAACGGACTCAACCTCGCGTTCTGATGGATGGCCGATGGCCGGTCGCCACGTGTGAGGAGCAGGAGCGCAAAAAGAGCAGATGCCACAAAAGAGTGACGTTTGATGCACAACCATTCAAAGCCTACGATTCACGATTAAAATTCTGGTTACATTGGTCTCGCAGCGAACTACCTGCATTAAAGTTATCAAAAACACTGAGTGAACAATTGAAAGATGTACATCTACCCGGCGAAATCGCCTGTGTATGAATTAACTACATATTAACTATATATCATACGGTAGAAAGAGCGCAGCAACTAAAAAAAGCAATTACTCGGCAGCAGTCATGGCCGAAATGCGGGCCGGGCCGCGGATTTCGGGAGACGGGCCGGCCCGCTTACCAGGCAAACATCGAGGGTTCGAATCCACTTCGGGGCAAACTTTTTTGTTTCACTTCTAATGAAATAAAAAGATGTATTTACTATTGTGAAGCAAATGTAAAGTCTTTATAAAGCCCACAAAAAAAATTTTACTTGGGGCGGATCCGAACCCTCGATGTTTGCCTGGTAACGGGCCGGCCCAGAGCCATGCTTGCTCGGCAGATTTCGAAAACGGGCCTCTGAAACTACATGTATATGGCAACCTTTTCTAGTATAGCTTGTTTCATTTGGCATAATGATGAAAATATTTTCCCTGGTGAGATGTCTTTTTGGACGCATTGTCCACTCTACAAATGGACTTTGCTATGGTCAATTGCCTGAGTATCACATGAGCACGGAGTGGATGAATTCAGTTACTCTGAGGATGTTTTCAGCTTTAAACTTTAAGAACTCAACTTGTGATCCTCTATTTTTATCTCATACACAATAATCTCCTTAAAACATATTTGTGGCTGTCTATAACTTTATGAATATCTTTGGATGCCTGATAAACTGATAACCAATGGTGGCTGAAAGGGGGGCCGGGTCGCGCATTTCGGGTTAGTGGCCCGAAAGCAGCCCATCTGATAACTAACTACATAGAGAGAAAAGGAACACCCGGATGTCTGATGGTTTTCAATGATACCATGGTCTACACAGAGAAAGGTTGAAAGAACGGCTGCCATTGAAAGATGAAAGGGAAACAGTCTCTTGATCAATCCCTCGTTCCTTTAGCTTTACTCACAGTTCTTCTGTCTCAGAGTACCCTAGGAGGGCCTCGGTGGAAAACAAAAGGCCGCCCTTTGGCCCGTGTCCTCCTGGAAACTCTCCTCATTAACTCGCAACTTCGTTTCCTCAATTCGATTATGAGCACATGCGAGGGCGGGGCGAACTTGAAGAAGACCCAATTGAATTAAGAAATTTCAAAGTTTCCAGAACTTTGGAGTTCGAAAAAACAGGCGTGCGTCCTTGGCCCGTGCCAATCAGGTCCCGGTTTCAGTAAATCGTATTCCCTCTGTTTCTTCTGCGTGGATTTTCGGCCGCCGACGAGGCAACAATCTAATATTTCCCTGCAGAGGAATAATAGAAAACGGAACTGCCGGGAATTTATGAGAAAACGTGTGAATCAGAATGGAAGGCGGGAAAATGAGAGGAATTATGGGAAACGGCGAGGGAGAAGGACAAGCACCGGATTTTAGATTGAAATCCGAGATTGATGATGAAGATGAACTTTTTTCAATAAAATGTAAATTCTTTTTGAATAAAGTAATTTTTAATTAAACTTCCAATATTACACTTTTTAATTAAGGATAAAGGTTTTAAATACGCTCCACGAATAAAGCAGAACACTGTAAAAAGGTTTCTTTCAAATTCAACCGTTTTCAGTGTATTTGAAATCTGATTATCACTTTTGAAAAAGCCATTATATTAAGAAGGTAAGAACGAAATGTAGGCAAATTTACGCTGATTTTTTGTAACCGATTTAGTGCTAATAAAATATGAAGCGGACCGCGATTACTCCGTTTCCAGATGATCCTATGAGGAAACTACAGTTGATATTTTGTTTTTAAACAATGTATTAGTTTATGTGGCGTGTATAAATTCTAATGTTGCTTACCCAATGGCCGTGTCCGTTTGTGTGTACCCCTTCTGGAGCTATTTGTCAGAAACGAGTCATTTATACGCTGTACTCATGCATTCGAATCAAGCGCCAGATTTACCTTTCACGCATTCCTATTAGACCTCTTGAGAAATGTGTTTATCAGAAACAACGCGAATTTAGGGATAAGAATAATTCTCTCTCTCTCTCTCTCTTTCTCTCTCTCCCCCCCCCCCCCCTGAATCCCTCCCGTAACCTTGCTGACATTTCCCGTTCCCCGGAGACGGACGTTGGCTGACGTCGTCAGCGGTCGTCCCCCTGGCCCCGCCCCTACCGTCGTCGGCCCGCCCCCCGTGCTTCATACATACGACGATGCGCGGCTTCGTGGGTGGTCTCCTCCTGGCCACAGTGTCCCTCTTCTCAGCCACCAGCGCCACAGAGAGCACCAAGAACTGCAATGAGGTTGGTCTTCTCTTTCTAGATCTCTCTCTCTCTCTCTCTCTCTCTCTCTCTCTCTCTCTCTTTCTCTTTCTCTCTCTCTCTCTCCTTCTTCACTCTACATAAATTACCATCTCTTTATTGCTCCCATCAGGGTTTGGGCCTAAAATGTTAACTGCTCGAAAGATATTGTTGCCCCCGTCTCAGGTCTAAAACCGCATTCTAAACAATGCTCTGCTATAAACATCTCGAATTCTATGGAAAGTCATCCGCCCACTTTCTCTTGTTCTAAATTCGTAGTTACTCTCGGAATTAAGTAAACAAGGCCGATAGTAGCTCAAAGAAAATGTGGTTGGTCACGGGGAAACGCGCTAAAACACGGGCGTAATGGGTACAAACTCGATCAAACCGAGGCGCCTTCTTCCGATGAGGAAAACAGATAGAGGTGTCATGAGATGGAGGAAGAGAGAGAGAGAGAGAGAGAGAGAGAGAGAGAGAGAGTGAGAGAATTTCAGTGAGTTAAGAGGTAAGGCTCTGAAAGCCCACCCGTGAGGGAGTGAGTATGTGAGTAAGTATGGTATGCATACTTGAGTCACTCCAACACAATCTCAAATTGAGGCAGCATTATTTGTACCCAAGGTCACACGTACAATTTCTCATTCAATTAAGCAAGTACGATATTTGTCCTCTAAATGTTTCGAAGTAAAACATATTTACTACTGTAACCCATGAAAAACGTGTTTCCCAGAAAAACTGAAATTGCCCACGTGGCATGCAAAAGGAAAACAGGTTGAATGGGTGGTCCGCCTAATTTGAAAGTGGAAAAGTTGGCTAAACTTTGAAAATCCAACCTTTTTGTAGTTTCAAGAGTGTAACATTGGCAAAGGGGTCCTAAATACTGGCGACTCCCAATTGAATCAAACCAGACACCAGTCTGGCTCTGTTTATAGGCATTTCTTCTGCTTCTTTCTTGGTCAATTAGACCACGTTCCCCAAACATTTCGGGTAATTTAGTGGTAATTAAAGAAATTCGCATTTGTCTTACATAATTGACTCCAGTGGTTCCACTCCCATTGGTCTTCATCCCGGCGGAAGCCCTCGTTTCGGTGACTTTGCGGTCAATTGGTCGCTGGGAGCCTAATTAGGACTCCACCGCTCTTTTCGCATCTGGCAAACATTGAAGAAGTTTTATGGAAAGAGGGCGTGAGAGAGAGAGAGAAAGAGAGAAAGATACAGAGGTGCGCGTGTGTGCGTGTGTGAGTGACATCGTCTCTTCTATTCTTTGATGCACAATGTCCTCGAGTAGTTGTTGTGCTGTTGTGCGTGTCTGAAAGTCCAACTTCGTTGGGGGTTAAGTTCATTTTCTGTGATTGACACCGTCGTTTGAAGAAGGCGTCACTTAAAAAACAGGAACCCTGTCCAGGCTGACAAAGGGCTACCTCATTTCCCATTTGGAAGGGCTTGATTCCTTGATTTTGCAAACAACAAAGGCTAGTTGGGTCCAAATGCGGGGGTTTCGCGACGTGACCCACTCCAGATTACATGTGCAGCAGAATCCTTTAAGATCCCCTGGTGGTGAGACCTCGTCCGTCTTCCTCCTTCGGTTGTTTGTTTATCTCCTGTCAGCAAAGAATTAACCCGAGGGACACATTCCTTGTTGTTCCCGAGTTTCTTGTTTATTTTCCACAATAACACATATTTATCAAGGATTAGACTGTTACAAACAAGGAAGGCAAAAGAAAACTGCTGCGGGGGAGTCGAGCCCATGACCTTTTGGGTATGATTCTGGGGTTTTATCCACTGCCCCAAGGTAGGGTAGTTGCCTAGAGGTAGTCGCCATGTTTCAATATAAAGTCGCTGTCCTTTGCTCTCTTGTCCCGGGGATTTCCTCGTTGTCCATAAATCCGTCCTTTAACCCCTGGAACGCCATCCGTCGTGTCAAAGGGAGACTTCCCTCGAGACAAAGCGAAATCTGCAAGGTTTTTGTGGTCGCCGAGGAGAGGAAGAGACGCAAACAGTGAAATATAGTTAGTACAGGGATCACAAAACACACCAGATTGGATTTCCGGGCGTCTGTGCGAAAATGTCTCAGACGAAGTTTGCAACATTGCTACTAATCAAGCGGGGTGCTTAGGTATTCGGCGGGAGACCAATTTATGGAGGCGAGCTGAAGTACTAGGAATTTTGCAATGTTTAGGTGTTGCACTTAGAGTTTAATTCTGGAAATTATACCTAGAAATTCGCATTTTCGCGAGACCCCAGTTACAAATTTCCTTGTAAACGGCTGACACAAAGGAGCTGGCGGTTTCTTGAAGGTCAATTGGGTTGTTCATCCGAAGCCAAAAAAGAAACATTGTATATTACGCAATATATTATAGCTATTATTATAAGTGGTGGCTTCTTAGATATCAGCAACCAAGAGTGAATGATGACAAGGAAGAGGCCATCTCTCTATATCTCTGTGTGTGCACGTGTATACGTGTCACCAAGCCGAATCGTACTCCCCCCTCATTTCGTCATCCATACACGCGCCCGTTGTTTACAAGCGGATCGCGACGTGCCTTCCACGTAAACTTCTCAGAGTGGCAATACTTGCAACCGCCATAAAAAGTGCAGTAAAAGGCGGAAGCGGACGTTTCCTTGGAAGCGGTGCGTGCCCGTAAATCAAAAGTATAAAATATAAGCGGGGTGACAGGAGAAGGGCAAAAACAATGACGTCCCGGGGGATGCGAGAGAGAGGGGATATCCGAGAGAGAGAGAGAGAGAGAGAGAGAGAGAGGGAGAGATTTTCTGAAAACTAAAAGGAAATAAACTTTAAATTCACTTTTCAGATCCTAGCCGCTGGCGGAGACCAACAGGAGCTGTTGTTGTGCCAGCTCAGTGAGAGCTCCTCCCTCCTCGCTCAACTTGGTGTTTTGGTTTCCGAAGGCCTCGACAGACTCATTCAGAATCAGGGTATGTCTCTCTATCTCAATCTATCTATCTCTCTCTCTTCTGAAACAAAGATATCAAACTTCACTTTCCGTATTCATGTTCAACTACTCTCGTTTGGCAAAGCTCCACATGCTCTGCAATTACGAGACGTCTGTCATATCGCTGCATCGCAAATGCGGGTGGAGCCCTTAAAAGACCACTAACACGTGAGAACAGAAACCGAGGAAGAAGGAAGAATACGTCATGTTTCTCTCCTTTCTCTTTCCCTCTCTCTACCTCTGTATCTCCCAGACTAGATGTTTGGAAAGCGTCTGACAATGAATAATAGCCGAATGGCCAAGGGACTTGTCTGTTTTCAATTAAAGTTGGGAGACGAATGACTGTTGGAATCATAACAGAGAGACTTTTTAGGAATGGCTGCTCCTGAAGACACTGGAGACGCCGAGGTGGAGAAGAGAAAGCACGAGTACCTCAGGTCTGTCTTATTTCTCTCTTTCTCTCTCTCTCTCTCTCTCTCAGACAACTATATCAAACTCGTCTTCAGGTTCGGTAAGAGGAAGCACGAGTACTTGAGATTTGGAAAGAGGAAGCACGAGTACCTCCGGTTAGTTGTTTTGCTCTGAGAGAGGGAGAGAGAGAGAGAGAGAGAGAGAGAGAGAGAGAGAGAGAGGGATCAAAGCTATTCTCCTAACACGTCTTTTTTTCAGATTTGGCAAGAGGAAGCACGAGTACCTCCGTTTCGGCCGCAAGTGAGTCTCCTTGGGAAGAATCGTCTCCTCCGCTACTCCGTGTACCCTTAGGGCATTACATAAAGATGTGTTGTTGTGCTTTGTTTTCGAAGACTTCTGGAAGTGAATGCTAATTGACAGACGACTGGCAGTAATTGTGGTTCTCGGGGGACTAAGGGCAGACTTTTGTTCTCAATTAGGCATTTGCAAGACCTGACAATTGTTTCTCTGAAGTGCTGTAGTCAGAAGCCTCGTTTGTTGATCTTCGAGGGAAGAAGGGTCACAGGATTCTGAGGGCATCTTCGTAGTAAAGTGTTTTCGGAATCATGTTTATGATGGTCTTTGGTGAATTTACGTCCTCGTGGGACTCCAATCTTGGGGTGAGGACAGAAGATGGAATCAAAACACTGAGGGACCACTATGTGTATTGCTGGTTGAGTGAGTGAGTGAGAACGTGTGAACGTGTGTGTCGAAGTGAGCGAGTGAGTGGGAAAGAGTAAGTCAGCAAATGAGAACGTGTGAAAGTGCTTTCACAAATTGTTTATCTCTTTCAAAAGAAGACTCAATTGGCCTGTTTTTAGAGTCCTTGCATTAGTCCTGAGTGGGGGTGATTATCCCCTCCGGATTGCACCATTACCGTTCTTCGGGGAGTGACGGACTTGAGGCAAAACTGATGAAAACAGAAAAATCTTTGAAAAAGAAGGGATTGCTCTTTTCTTTTTTCATTACTATTGTTTATGTGTCTGACTCTGTCTCTCTTTTGACTCTCTTTCCGTTCTTAGTCTGTGTCTCTGAGTACCTCTTCTTTCGTTCTCTATCTCTCACTCACTTTCCCACTCTGACTCTTACCTACCCATTCCGTGCAAATCATTTCTCACCAAACCAGTTCCCTAATATGTGTAACCAACCGCGAAACAAATGAGTGAAACACGCGAGATGTGGTAGTTTGTCCGATTTGACCCTTTGCCGTGATAGCAGTTGGCAGTGCCCCGTTGGCTCTTAAACGAGCAAAGCACGCTTTGCCCTCCGCCCTGTTACACCCGGTCATCCATTCGGCCAGGGTAGTCTTCAGTCATCCTCGGCAGATAAGGGTGGCACTCACCTTTATCTCCCTGTTTTTCTCTTGTTTTCAACACTCTATCTTATCTAAACGAAAGCGCCTCGCTGCCATTCACGAGTGGCCAGTCTTTGATTCTCGTTACTCAATGGTCTCTCAATCTCTTAATCTCTCCCTCCCTCTGTCTCTCGTTCTCTCTCTCTCTCTCTCTTTCTCTCTCTCTGTTTCTCTAATTTTCTCTTACTCTCTCTCCCTCTATTACCTCTCTATCTCTGAAACATTTCTTTTCAGAATGAATCTTCCCTCTGACCTGTCCGGTGGCCTTTACTTCCTCGATGGAAAGAGAACCACTATTCAAACTGCCGAGACCTTCGACGTGTATGAGCCCAGAATCGGTAAGTACTATGATCTCTGTAAGATTGATAACAATCTGTGGCTTCTATGGTCCTTAACTCCCTTACATTCCATTTTTAGGATCTGTTGTGGCCAAGTGCCCCATCGCCGACGCTGCCACCGTCGACAGTGCTGTGAAGGTGGCTGCGGCTGCCCAGAAGCAGTGGGGACAGCTGACTCCTCTGGAGAGGGGAAAGATCCTGAGAAAGGTTGCGGAAACTATCAGGGTAGGTGTTTTTTGGTTTGGCCCACGTGATTGGCAAGTGGCGCCATTGAACAGCCGCTCAAAGATCGGGAGAGCGATCAGATGGATTTATAGGCGAACCTCGAGGCAATCGCCGTTTGGGAGGTCAAGACCAACGGAAAGCCGATCTACGAGGCTAGGGTGGACATTGAGTCATCCGCTGACACCTTTGACTTCTTCGGAGGAATCGCACCGGCTGTGTTGCAGGTCAGAGATAGAGAGAGAGAGAGAGAGACAGAGACAGAGACAGAGACAGAGAGAGAGACAGACAGACAAAGACAGAGATCTTTTTTTCAGGGAGACCAGTTGGAGATTCCTGGAGGAGCCACCTCTCGCTTCGCCTACACTCGTCGTGAGCCCCTCGGAGTTGTCGGCTGCATCGGCGCCTGGAACTACCCATTCCAGACCTGCGTCTGGAAGGTGCCTCACTTCCCTTATCAATTTCAACAACTCCTCTAGGTCGCCCCTGCCCTAGCTGCCGGAAACGCAGTCATCTACAAGCCTTCTCCTTTCGCCCCTGCCTCTCCTGTTCTCCTGGGAGAACTCCTCAAGGAAGCTGGTCTCCCCGATGGAGTCTACCAGGTGGTGCAGGGAGAAGCTGCCACTGGTTCTGCCATCTGCCAGCACCCCTTGGTCAGAAAGATGACCTTCACTGGCTCTGTCGCCAGTGGATTGGCTGTTCAGCGCCAGTCGGCTGGAGACAACCTGAAGCCATGCACCCTGGAGTTGGGAGGAAAGTCCCAGCTGATTGTGTTCGAGGATGCTGATTTGGAGAGTGCCGTGGCCACCGCCATGCTTGCCAACTTCCTCAATCAGGGACAGGTGTGCACCAATGCCACACGTGTGTTCGTCCACAGCTCTCTGGCTGACAAGTTCACGGAGGCTCTTGTGAAGGTGAGTTACTCTCTCTCTCTCTCTCTCTCTCTCTCTAAATCTATACATCTAATTCCAGGAAGCCAATGAGAAGCTGAAGGTCGGCGACCCTCTGAAGGAGGACACTCGCGTCGGAGCCAACATCAATGAAGGTCATCTGACCAGAATCCTTGGGTTCGTGGAAAGTGCAAAGCAGGAGGGAGGCCAGGTCCTCCGCGGAGGAGTCCGTGTCCAGCCGGAGGGAGTCGAGGGAGGATTCTACTTCGATCCTGCCATTATCACTGGATTGGATGTGAGTGGTTTGAGAGAGAGAGAGAGAGAGAGAGAGAGAGAGAGAGTGAGGGAGAGAGAGAGAGAGAGAGAGAGAGAGAAAGAGAGAGAGTGAGGGAGAGAGAGAGACTGATCATTCCCATGTTTCAGGACAACGCAAAGGCCGTGCGCGAGGAGATCTTCGGCGCCTGCTGTCTCATCCTCCCCTTCAACTCCGAAGAGGAAGTAATCCATCGTTCCAACAACACCTTATACGGTCTGGCTGCCGGTGTCTTCTCCAAGTAACTCCAACTCTTCTGTTCACACCGTAACCCTTCCTTCAGGAACCTGGCCCGTTGCCATCGTGTGGCCGCCCAGTTGGAGGCTGGAACCGTCTACTTGAACACCTACAATGACACAGAAGTCAACGTCCCCTTCGGAGGATTCAAGAACTCTGGCCACGGAAGGGAGAACTGCGTGGATACCCTGAAGGCCTTCACTCAGACCAAGGCCGTCTACGTCAATCTGCAGGAGAAGACCGAGCACTGCTTCTAATTTTTGTAAATATGGTGGTTGACCAAAAGCTGACAATAAAAAGAGAATTAATGTCTAGTACAACCGCGATAACTTATCTTGACAGTTAAGAAAAAAGAGGCGAAGCAACGACTATGCCACACAAAGGCTGTTTAAAGCGACTATTTGGAGGAAATTGAAATGTAGAAAAAAGCGGAAAATGAGCGTTAGCTAAAGCAGGAAGTTCTGTTCTGCCTAGCTACGGTCCCGCGTGGAGTCACCCCATTTCTTCCGGTTGGTGCAACCCCATGATCCTTGATCGTCTGAGAACTTTGAAATCTGTGGAGATACTTCATTCTACCTCGACCATAGAAAGATGCAATAAGGAGGCCCAGGTTTCCAAAATCTATTGCACCCTCCCCCTCCCATCAAAGTGGATTTGGGAACTCAAAACAAGGAAAAAAGTGTGTTAACAATTTATCAACAACCATAACAATTTACTCGGCAACCACGGTGGTCTTTTCGGAAACGTAGATTCCGTCGAGGAACTTACGGATATCCTTTTCCTTGACGGTGGTGGACTGCTGGATGCGGGCAGCTGAAAATATCCCATTAGTTTGTGTTATAAATTGGTGTTTAGTTTGGCATGTTATTAATAGTGAACGTGAAAAATATACTCACCGGCCTGAGACACAGCCTGGATGTCGTTTCCTTCGACGATCAGCTCGTCCTTCTGGGCGGTGGAGATGGCGGCGGTGACTCCCTCGGGAAGGGGGACCCTGCGGATGATCTTCTCTCCCAAGAAGTTACGGATCTGAAAAAGCAGTATTATTAAACGCCTTGATGGGCTTAAACCATACCTCGATGGTGCGGTTTCCGTCCTGGAGGGTGACGTTGATGGGGAAATGGGCGTACACGGAACGCATCTTGTAACGGAATCCCATGGTGACTCCCTTGATCATGTTGGTGACGTGAGAGCACACGGTGCGGATGGCGGCAAGCTCCTTGCGGACTCCGAACCATTTGCGAACACGGAGGGTGTTCTAAAACAAAATAATTGAAGGGTAGAACAGAAAATGATTACCTTTCCAACGCGCTCCATCTCCATGTGGAGGTGACGGAAGTCGCGGACGAGGGTTCCGCGGGGTCCGGTGACGCGGACGATACGGTTCTTGACCGTGAAGGTGACTCCCTCGGGGAAGACGACGGTATCGTTGGACTCGACGACCTTCATGATCGTTTAGGGTTACCTGAAAGCTGAGAATTAGTTAATGCTGGGTACAGATTACAAATAGAGATAACAGAAACAGTAAATACTAATATAAAGAAACTACTTGTCAGAAAGAGGTAATTGGAGCTTCACGTCAACTGAATACCATCAAGAAAAGTCAACATGAAGCAGAAAACAATTTTGAAGAAAATCAAATAGTAATTCAATCATTTTAAACACAACTTTCAGCATTTTATAAACAGGCTACTTTTTAATTGAGAAACTGCTAGGAAAAAGACCAAGAAAGAAAAGAGATTGAAATTTTGGCCACTTTGGGGTTTTCCGAAAAGAGCTACGTATTCCCATGATCAACCGAGTCGATGCGCAGCGGCCCGTATTCCGGCAGTTGGAGGGAGATTCATACCTACCGTACCCCAACCCTGCACCCATTGCAGAAAACCGTGCTGCATGCTAGATTTTGGTTACTGAATTTTTAATTCATTTTTGTATTACTGTCTTTAAATTTTCATTATTTATGTTAATTAAGATTGTAAATAATGCATTACATGTGTAACTCGTTTAATATGCAAAATCGTTTAAAGTAAATAGGGTATTATCACAGCAAACAGTAGGTTTGGGTTGACAGTTTAGGATTGCTTTAATTCTAGCTTTCTTTTTGGTTATCGTTATTTCAGTTAGAAATATTGCTTTTGTAAGTGATTCATCGGGTTTTAACATCACGCTGTGTATAATTAGTGACGAAAAAATTCCTTTTTGGAAAATTAAGTGTTTTGATTCTTTATATAGCTTTAACGCCTTATTCTGATCTATAATTTTATTTGCAGCAGGATGAAGGTTAGGGTAAAACCGAAGCACCAGGCTGGAGCCGCCGTGGCCTACATTTCCAGACGACAGGCGCTGAAGAAACTGCAGCTCACTCTCAAGGACTTCCGCAAATTGTGCATTCTCAAGGTAAGCTTAGATAGATTTTTGTTTCCAACAAATCGTTTCAGGGTATCTATCCCCATGAACCCGTGCACAAAAAGAAGGTGAACAAGGGCTCCACTGAGAACCATGTGTTCTACTACAGAAAGGACATCAACTTCCTCGCCCACGAGCCGATTATCAACAAGTTCCGCGAGTATAAAGTAGGGCTTGCTGTTTTAATTTAACTGTTCCCTCGTTTTAGGTCTTCCTGAGGAAGCTCAACCACTACAAGGCTAAGAAAGAGGATTGTAAGATCAAGAAGTTGTACGAGAACAAGCCGGAATACGATCTGGACCGAATCGTCAAAGAGAGGTATCAAATCCTTGGCATTTGCCGTAAAATTGTGTTAAATCAGGTATCCCACCTTCGGTTCCGCTATTCGCGATTTGGATGATGCTCTCTGCCTCGCCTTCGTCTTCGCCACGTTGCCTCACACGAAGATCTTGAAGGAGGGTCTGATCGACTCGTGCCGCCGTCTCACAGCCGAATTCATGCACTACGTCATTGAGGCGAATTGCCTGAAGAACACCTTCATCTCAATCAAGGTGACAGTGGTCAATTCCTTTAATTTATTCAAATTTCAGGGTATCTACTACCAGGCTGAGATCTGCGGTGAGAAGGTCACGTGGATCGTTCCTCACGACCGTGGACTGCCTCATGTGACAGATGTGGATTTCACCGTCATGGTGCGTGCCTTGGTTCTACTCTTGCAATCAGTTCTAGGTGACTTTTGCCGAGTTCTACTGCGCCATGCTGGGATTCGTGAATTTCAAGCTCTTCCAGATGGTTGGATTGTACTATCCTCCTCAGATTCAAACCGGACAGAATGTAGTCGCCGTTACAGGTAAACCCCGTTTAAAATATGAGTTACAGTAACCTTTGTGCAAAAAAACCACAAACGGACGTTGTTTATATCAGGAAACGAAGGCGATGACGAGGACCACATCGAGAAGGTCTACAGTCTCGCGAAGCCTTTGGCTAAGCGCGCCGACGCAGAGAGTAAAGACGACGAAGAGGTAAAATAATAAAACTTTGCTGAGATCCTGGCTTTCCAGGAACATGTTGACATGTTCGGAGAGGAAGACAACGAATTCGCAGAGAAGATGAAGGAAGCCAAGACCATCAAGTAATTTGCCCATAATTTTGCAGTTTAATCTTCTTTTAAGGAATCTCTTCAAGGGCTGTGTGTTCTTCCTGAACCGCGAGACACCGAAGGAGGCTCTGACTCTGATTATCCGCAATTGTGGTGGAACCGTCGGATGGGAGGGAGGCCCCACCAACCTCACTCTCAAGAGCAAGTCCATCACTCACCACGTGGTCGACCGCCCGGTGGCTAACCTTGACGTCCAGAGGTTGAATTTCCCCAAAGTTTTTATTCAAATTGGAAATTTAGGCTCTACATCCAGCCTCAATGGGTGTTCGACAGCTTAAACGCCCGTAGGAGACTCCCCACTGACAAGTGCGTGATTTGCGTCTCAGTAAAAACGAGCTTTTGAAGGTACATGCCGGGTGTCGCTCTACCTCCTCACTTCTCGCCATTCACCAAGGAGACTGCCGGTGACTACGTCCCTGTTGAGAGGATCGAGGAGCTCCGCAACCTTGGAAAGGGTACGTTTCGGAAACAACTGTTTCAGTGTGGCTGTTATTATCTCTGCGCCATTAGGACCGTTTATGTCTCCGTTTCAGATGTGGCCTCTATTGTCTCCAGCGAGCCGAAGCTCCCCGAAGTGAAGCCCAAGAAGGAGAAGAAGGTGGTTGAGGAGCCCACGGGAATGAGGGTCTCGCTCGGAAAAATGCACAAGAAGAACAAGCAGTTGGAGATCAACGAGGAGGTAATTCCCATGCCTAACCTCCTTTACCTGAATTTTACAGGGAGCCACGCAGAAACTGCGCGAGATGATGATCACCAAGAAGCACCAACGCGTCTACCACAGCATGAAGCAGGTTAGTTCGATGGTAATGACGCCTTCAGGAACCTCATTTTCAGACCATGAAGCGCAACAGGAACGAGGCGCTGAAGCTGAAATCGAAGAGGGTGAAGGCCGAAGGAAAGAGCGAATAGACCTCGCGTTGTTACTTGTTTTGTTGAGTTTCCCATCGTTGTCACTGGAAAATTGTTGATGTTCATTAAAAAAAGCCTATTATTCTTTATCAACCCGCGGATATGAGCAAAAACTAATTACAGATATAATGGGAGCTACAGTAATCCTAGCCGAACCAGTGGTCCCACTGGCACTCGTCTGACCATGGCTTGACACAGCGGAAGCACCAGTCGATGCCACAGGAGGTGCAGTGCATGTGGAGGCAGCCTCCGTTGTGCTCCGTGTCCACGTGGCAGCCGGGGCATTTCCTGAAACGAAATGACTTAAAGGTCTAATTACAGTATACCTAGTTGTGGCGGCGATGGTCACATTTGTGGGATCCTCATTTCCACACGTGCAGTCTTTCGCCTTGCAGTTTCTGAAGAAAAAAATTATTTTAAAATGATTCCCGGACTGGCCACAAGCTTAAAAATATGAACCTGCAGAATTGGCGGAGACAGCTGGGACAGTAGGCATTGGTGTCTTCTCCTTCGGATTCCCAGAAGAAGTAGGAGCCACAGTCGGAATATGGACAGAAGACTCCTGCAAGAGGGAGATTGACTTCATTGAAGCTCCCAGTTACTTTACCTTGGTCATGCAGTGCCACCAGTTTCTCCGTGGCCATCTGCTGATATCTTCTGTACTTGTCCTTTCCCATGACGTAGAAGTGGTGCACATCTCTCACGTAATCTGAACTTTCCTACTGAAACATGTCTTAAGTTCGTCCCTTCGCTAGTTCCCAAGGGAAAACGTACAATCGCAACCGCCAGAAGGGCATCCCAGGGTGTAGCCAAAGGGAGCCCGGAAGACGAATCCTGCGTTGTCGAGGGCAGTCTCCACGTATTGGCGGAAGCAGGCACGACAGACGGCGTGGTTACAGCCAAGATCGAACATGCTCAACTGACTGTCGTTGTCACAGATGCAACAGGCAGACTTTTCCCAATTGCCACGTACTTGGGACAGAGGGGCGCCGACCTGAAAGAGAGAGGTTGTTAAAGGACTGCTTCGACTCAAGGGTTACGGTAATTAAAGGACTACCTCACTGCATCCGACGCATTTGAAACGGAACATTGCGTACGCCTCCGGCTCCTTGCAATCCTCGCAGCTCACAGGTATCCGTCTACTGAACGGTTGATTTCCATCGCTATTCCCCCAATCAGACCTGATCAGGACGTCATTCCATCCCTGTGGCTCCCTCCGCACGATGACAGCCGAGCCGGAGCAACTGCTACAGTACACCCGCAGCTTTCCCCTCGTCAGATCCTCGCATCCCTTGCACCAGAGGTAGAAGGAACCTATCTGAGGGGTCGAAGGAGGAGGCGCATCACCGGTCGATCCTCCCTTCGTAGGCACTTTTTGATCTATGATCAAGGCGACCAAGGACCTGGAAAAGAATACGGTAGGCAGGTGACGAAGGGATACTGTAATCCTCAAGAGAACTTACGTGGATGGACCGAGGAGGAGTTCTTTGATTGAGGTCGATTCTTCCAGCACACGGCCACACAGAATCACAGTCAGTTGGGAGCGAGGAAGGCCGGTCGAAGAGGAAATACGGTCGCCCACCGATCTGACCTGAGAAGGGCGGGGTTACACCTTTAAAAATGACCCGGACTACAGTATATCCAAAACGTAAACGATCAACGCCACACTTTGATGTGTGGTTTAGCTAAAAATCTATGTTTTACGGTCTGTAAACCGGTGGTTTCGACATAAACAACCACCCGGCTGGCACGTTCCATGCAGCGCTTGCAGCTTAAGCCTGCGGGACAGACCTTCAAAACGGGTGCCGTCGGTAATCATTAAATCGATACAGATTTAAATTTAATAAAATCATAGAAAACCTACAGTATCCTGTTCATTCAACTGGATGACGAGCTGTTTCTTGCTGTGGTCGCTCCTGTTGTGGACCACCACGGGCACCTCAATCGACATGTTGCCTCCACTGCCCCTGAAATAATGAAAATAGTCGTTTAATTAAAATAAATAACTAAAAATGAGAAAATATTTGTTGGATACGGTAGGCGCGCGCCTACGCAACCCCCCGCTTGGAATATTCAGGTGCTATTGCATTTCGGTTGCTGTGGAAATCCGCTGGCATCGTCACTTTTACACTTTCACTTCGGGAGTTCTATTGATTTTTCTTCAATTTTCAATTTTATTCTTATCAGTTTTATTAATTCGAGAGGACTTTACGTAATTTTTGTTTCCAGAATGGTGGAGATTCGCGAAGAGAGCTCGGAGCCGTACAATGAGGCTGGGCCGTCGAGTTCCACGAATCCAGGATCTTCCCAAAGCAGTGGAAACACACAACAGGGCACACTCACTCTTTCGGTTAGTTTACTATTTTGTATTTGCGATTTAGTTCGACATTTTTTGGATATTCCGAGCAAAGTACTAAAAAAACAGTTTATATTTCGCATATATACGATAAGGAACCCGGGTCGTTTGGGTGGCTCACTCGTTCGTTGGGAAAGCCGACCGATTTGAATCGGACCGCAAAGAAAGTTTTAAAGGACTTGGATCTGGGTTTTCAAGATATTTTGGTCCCGCGAGGAAAAACTAACAAGTTAAATTTTCAGCAATACGTCTCTGCCAACATGATGGAATGTTGCACGAACGCGACCCGTGTGCTGACGCTCTTCTTCGCCCTCTGCTACCTCTTGCCCTTCCTCTCGCCGGTCGCCCCCGATTCTGCCTACTACAAGGCCTTTGCTGCAGGTGAGCCCCCTTCTCTCTCCCTCTCTCTCTCTCTCTCTCTCTCTCTCTCTCTCTCTCTCTCTCTCTCTCTCTCTCAAATCCCAATTCCAGCTGCCGCCACAAACGCCCTTCGCATGCAGCAGCGCATTGGAAGTGTCTCCCTCTCCCGTGAATTCCTCGCCAGGATCATGCTGGAAGACAGCTGTCACTACCTCCTCTACTCCGTGCTCTTCCTTACCTCCCAACCAGTCACCATGGCCCTCCTCCCAATCGCCCTCTTCGCCGCTCTTCACACCTCTAACTTTGCCGTGAGTTTCAGACCTTTAACAGGAAACTGCAAATTTACCTAAAGTAATCTGCCCACGGTACTTTTAGCCCATGTTCAGCTTTTCGTTTCAGACCAAAGTTATGACCACCACCGGCAACGGAGGTTCCGCCCTCTGCGCCAAGCTGTTGGCCATCCAGCGGGAGCACACCCCCAACTGCCTGGGAATCATCGCCTGCGCTGAGATCTTCCTCATTCCCATCCTCATCTCCATGATCTTTGTGTAAGTTAGAACTGTCTTTTCAAGTTAGTCAGAATTACCGTAATTCTATTTTACCTCAAATCCTTCTTTCAGCGGAAAGGGCTTCCTCCTGATGCCGTTCGTCTACTACCGCTTCCTCACTCTTCGCTACGCCTCCCGCCGCAACCCCTACACCAGGTATCCCTCCTCCAACACCCACATCAATTCCCTTTCAGACAGGCCATGTACCAGATGCGCTGCTCCCTCCACCAGGTGGCCGCTTCCTCTCGCTGTCCGGCGCCTGTGGCCGCTCTGATCAACCGAAGCATCAACTTCATCTGCTCGTTGGCACCGGCTTATTAAGGAGTCTTCAGAAGACAATAAGGAAAAGAAGAAATTTCATCTCTTTCAACCAAATTCGCACAATTCTCTGGCTTTTATAGGTCGTTTTAGTTGCAACATTTCCGTGTTGTGGTTGTGACACACAGCTAAGTCATTGTATTCTTAATTAATAAATATGAAGTGGGCAATGGATTGATTGAGCGATCGTAGTCGTTAGTTTAAGTGGAGGTCGTTTCAATGAAAACTGAAGAAAAACAAGAAGTATTTATTATGCCATTATTCCAAAAACAAAAAATGGTTTAATGGTTTCGGCGGCAGCAGAACTCCTTGATCTCCTCGGCGAAAGCGGATCGACCGCTTCGTAGTACTTCATGAGGTCCTTTAGAATCGTTATCAAAATTTCCTTGGCAGAGCGGTCCCTTTCCCTTAGGACGAGAAGTAACGCACGAGGGAAATGCACCGAATGAGTTCTAATTGTCATATGCACCATTTTAAACAAAAATGCGTACATCCAACTTATTGATCTTTTCGGCCAACAATGAAAGGCTAGTTCGGGCTACGCAGTAACTGTGAGAATCCTCCTTGAATCGCGTTTAGGAGTTGCGCACGTTTATGTTTCATGGATAGACTAAACTATGATTATATGGCTCTTTTTCTATATAACTTACTATCTATTTTCTACTCCTTCGCCGCTTGTTTTGCTTTCTTCTTCTTCAATTCCTTTCTCGTTCCCTTTTCAATGGTAATTGCGGCTTCTGACTTCTCATGCACTCTGTCTTGTTTCTCAACTGTAGTATTCCAAAAACACTTTTGCAAAACGTTACCAAGGAACGTTTTTGACCAACCGTAACGCTGTATTTCAGATAGTTATGATAACTTTCACAATGTAATTCCTTTACTAGACTGAAAGAGGAGAGGAGAGTTAGCACTCGTTTTATAAACAAACCATACGCCTAAACTTTAGAAATCAGCTTTTTAGAGTAAAAACGCAATTATAAGATGCAAATAATTTAAATAACTCCAAACTCAATCTTAAACTAAAGATTGCCTTATTACATGTTATAAAAAAGAGTTTGCCTCGGGCGGGATTCGAACCCACGAAGGATTTTACTCCGTACGATCATAAGTCGTATGCCTTTAACCACTCGGCCACCGGGGCACAGCGCTGAATGGGTGGGACATCCTTTTATCCAATGAATTGATGTCAATTTCAATGGGGATTCCTTTGTAAAATAAAAAAAATATGTATTTTCTTTAAAAGTTCACTGTTTTTGCTGTTGTAAATGGTTACAATCATTCAGTGGGAGGGCTTCATTCCAAGGGCATCCATAAATCTTGTCGGCAAATCAATAACTGACTGTTTTAAGGACAATTATGTTAAAATATAGCGTTTTACTGTATTACGAAATTTCCAAGGCGGAAGTTAAACTCGATAAACAAGGATAACATAAATAGTTCAATTTTCAAGTTCATTTGAAGAGCAATTGACTAGAACGTCGGTCTTCTGAAGAATCACTGAACCATCGCATTGAGATTGGGAAAAGCAGGTACGGCATATCTATTTATGTTGACGAATTTCAATTGAAGTTCGGTATCATTTTGGAGTTGGTTCCTTTTGATCTCTTTTTATTTCCGAGTGAAGATGGAAGTACAATGCAGTGTAAACATACAAAAAACCAGTAAGCGTATGTTTTATAGTTTTATTGGAATTCGAGATGTGTCATCGATCCCTCGTCTTCTGGAGTCTCACTGGCATCCGGTGGCGGCCTGATAATCGGCGAGGAACTGGTCGTACTTGGCCTGGTACTCGCCCTCCTTCAGGATGAAGCCGTACTTGTCGTTGTGCTTCTCCATGAAGTAGCAGAGCATCACTCGATGGACGTACTGAAACCACGACTAGTGCCTCAGAAGCCCTCCTCACCAGGTACTGCAGGTCGTTCTGGATGCTGTAGGCCCTCTGGTTCCTCAGCATCTTCAGAAGCTCGTTCATTGCGGCGCACTCCTCTTTGGCGGCCATGCGCTCCAGGATGTACTCGATGGCCACGATGGTTCCGGTCCTTCCGATGCCGGCCGAGCAGTGGACCACAATGGGTTGCTTGGATCCACGGACACAGGACAGCAGCTCCATCGCCGTCAGACGGGTGGGGGGCACTCCGCGATCCGGCCAGTCCAGCCACTGGAAGTGGGTGATGTCCTTCTCCCCACCCTTCCAGCGGATACGCAGGCTCGTCTTCTTCACCGAGGGCTCCTTTTCCAGAAAAGTCACCCTGAGGTTGGTCACTTCGATCGTGCAACCGTCGCATTTGAATGTCTCGCCTTCTTTCTCAGGCCAGTACTGGGCACACTTCATCTTTCCCTGGAATGCCCTCTTCAGCCATCCACTGCCCTCCACTGACCATCTCGACCGTGTTGCAGAGCATGACGATGACGGTGGCAGCCTCCTGGAGCACCATCACCCAGAACTCGTTGATGGTGCAATCCAAGGGTCCCTGGGTGCAGATGAAGCGCTTCTCTCCCTGCGGGGTGGACACGTAGTTGGCGTGGATGTAATCCACGGGGAAGCTGGGGATCTTCAAGGCCACGCGGCATTGGTCCTGGCACGGAACGTCCTGGTACCTGAACTCAATCGATATCCACGGATGCATGGATTACTGTACCTGTTCTTTCCCGCCTCGTGGTTTGCCTTGAAGGCGTTGATGGTCATGTCCGGAAGAGTATACTTGGCCAGACCCCTGTATTCCTCACGCAGACTGGTGACTCCCATGTCCAACGCCCGCACAACCCATTTGTACACCTTAAACCCTCTGTTGTCCATTCCCACTGCCTCATTACCTCTGGGCTTCCTGTCTTTGCATCCGTCTTCTTTCCTCCCGCAGTCTTCTTCTCCTTTTTCTCCTCTTCCTTTTTGTTTCCCGAGGGTTTGGAGCGGATCTTGGGCGGCATGGCAGCGGAGAGACACGGAGGGGAATGAAGGTGGGCAAAGGATTTCACGCACACGTTGATTTTGGAAATTATGCAAAGTTTAGCACACGTGTGATAATTATTCTCAAAAATTATGATAATTATTCTCAAACTTATGATAACTATTCTCAAAACTGCGGTTTTCATAACTTATGAAGATAAGAGAAAATTAGAATGCGGCCCTCCAGCAGAGATAAAATTGGAAAATTGTGTCTGTCTCAAAGAAAACCAAGAGAAAACAAAGAAAACACTCATGTACTCTTTTATTGATCTTATGATGGAATATCGAAGCCCAAAGCAGAAAGAAATAAAAAATGACGTTGCCACATCATCCGGAGTAATTTTATGTTCTACTTCTAATATTTTATTATGTCTTCTTTTCATTTTCTTAGAAAGTTCTGGGTAGTTTCTAATCACAAGACATAACAAAATAATGTTACTATAACAGTTTATTAAACATACAAATTAGTAGGCTACAGCGGTGTGATTTCCAGAATCTGGGAGACCTAAACTCGAAGATCACTTTGCTGGATTTAAGTTTACCCTGAGGAGAATGATGCACAGCCGTCGAGCGAATGAGGGAATAGAAGAAAAGTTTTTCAGAGGAGAGCTCTTCGGTGTGTTGAAGGGTGACCTCTGTCCAGAATTCCACTTCCTTGGCTCCTTCGAAAATTTCCATCGAGAAATTAGTTTCAAGGTCCGTTCCATCGTCGTAATAGTAGTGCTGGAACAAAAATGAACACACCTGAATTCTGAGACTCTCTCTCTCTCCCCCCCTCTCTCTCTCTCTCTCTCTCTCTCTCTCTCTCTCTCTCTCTCTCTCTTTCTTTCTTTCTCTCTCTCCTCTTACGTCATCCGTTTTGTGATCAATTCCTGGCATGGCTAGTTTTACTCGAAGCACACATTCCTTGTCACTCCTACGCTGCGCTTGAATTGAATGGAAGTCTCTGCAAACAGCCGCTTCCTAAAATATGAAACTCTTTCTGTTTTTCTCTTTCTTGGAACTAACCGGTGTGTAAAACCTAGCAATAAGAATTAGATTATTGGGATTCCTAGTATCAAATGGTGGTTTGGCAAAGAACCGCTGGACCACAACTGACACAGCTCCAGTTCCCTCAGGATGGATGGAAGGTGGCGGGAGAGGAACATGCTCTGAAATGGAAAAATGCCTATGACTTGGAGAGTTGAACCAGAAATGTAGCAATAGGTGACTAATTCAGTTGAAGGCTGAGCGTTTCTGGAACAGTTTTGTGGAACTTCAGAAGCACAGCCGCAGGAGTGGTTAACTTTGGAAGCACAGAATCTGAAACAAACACGTACAAACTTTGGGCCAAATGTTATAGGTAAACTAAAAGTGGCAAAGTTTTTGAAGCATTTACAACAGGAACTTTGCCCTTTCAGAGACAGTGACAAAGAGAAAGGCCATTCTGAAATAATCTTTTTGTCCCTTATCTCTTTCATTTTATTCTACCACCTTTCTCTTCTGCGACAAACCTTTGACCTTGCGAAAGACATGCAGAACAGTTGCCACATGGTATGTTAGAAGCTAGTTGTGAGACTGGGCAATTGAGGATGATACAGGAGGCCCAGCATCTTAAATGTTAATTTAACCCTCTCCTGAAACAGCATTTTACCCGGCAAGAGAAACCACACAAAGGAGAAGGGAAGACCGCATTAGAGGTCGAAATGGAGGCTGCGCGACAGGTCGATTCTTTTTACGCTCCCCGGGGAGACGAGCGAGGAACCACAACCTGTTGCCAACTTTTGCGCACCCTTTGACGGGAAGATAAAAGAAAAAGGAGGCAGAGAGAGGGAGAGAGAGAGAGAGAGAGATAGAGAGAGAGCAAGAGATAATGGAGATGAGAATGAAAAAGAGGTTGAAATTTCCGACAGAGGCAAGAAGAACGTAAGCATGCGATTTGAACTGGGGAAAATTCATTGTTGCTGTTTGCAGGAAAGAACACGTTCAAAAATATCTAGAACGGTTAAAAATTGCCAGAAATAGGTAAAATATTATATCACAACGAGATATGCCGGCTTACGCGGGATCTAAAACTAGAGTTACGAGTTGCGGGACCTTCTTGATTTTAAGGCTTGTAGATATATTTTCAAAGTTTGATTTGAAAGTGAAACTTTACTTTAATTTTTGATATATTTTATATATCAAAACTACAGGAGCTCTGTACGAGCCTGGAAAAAAGCAAACCCCTCACTTCTTCCATTTAATTAATTAATGACTCCATTTTCCAGAGTCATCCATGGCTTCTGGGACGGTCGTATTCTGCAACGATTGCCAACTGAGGCTCAGGATTCCTCCTAACGAGTGGTGGACCACCTGCCCTGGTCAGACGAAGGGGAAATTGTGCGGAGCTATAAATTTAGGACCCATCGCCGACGGATTCAAGTATGTAATTTTTATTCCCGGTCTTACTTATAAAGCCCTTTAGATACTGTAGATTTAACTGTGGAGGGACGAGGTACAACCGCGTTCCCAGTCACACAACTCACTTCGAGTGCTGCTCCCGCTGCCGGATAACCTACGGCATTTGTGAGTTGCCGATTCCTTCTGGCTTTTTAAGAGATTCAGCCACCACATCCATCGAAGTACGCAATGGCCAGTTAGTTCACAAAACCTTCATTCCGCGTGGATTCGACAAACGCTGTTTGGATGAACTGAAAGCGGCCAACGAGGCTCACGCCAAAGGTACCCTTTAGTTTATTTTGTTTTAGCTATGTTTTATGGAACCCTGTTAATGCTTTATTCAGCGGTGGCCGATCTTTATGCGGTAATTGAAAACAAGACGAAGGACTATAACCAAGTGGTGGCCATGCATCAGCAGGCACTCTGTGAGAATGCCACCATTCTCGATTCTCACGACACCCAGCTGGCACAGGAGAGGCAGGTGCTGGTGGCCGATCGGGAGAAGGCCATCCTCCTGAATGCGAAACAGACGACTGCCTCGATGGAGGAAGAAAAGAAGCAGACGAGGAAACAGCGAGAGGAGAAAAGGAATCTGGAGATTGAAGTCAGCGTCCTCAAGAAACATATTCTCGAAAAGGACATAGTTCTGAGGACGGAGAGGGAGGAATGGGACAAGGAGCGCCAGGAGGCGGCCACTGCACGCAAGGAAATTGTGGCGGACGTGAAGGAGGTTCTGGAGAAGCAACAGAATCAGAGGAGGGAGATGTGTCAACTGGCGAATGAGAAGGCGGAGCTGGAGAAGAAGACGCAGGAAATGGAGACACAACTGGCGGAAAATAAGAAATCCTTGGTGGAATACGATGCGATGGTCCACGAGGCCCTGAACCAGCTGGCGAAGGAGAAACAGCTGAAGGAGACCAAGAATCCCCAGGAGTACAACCAGCTGCTGGCTGACAAGGATAGGGACATTGGCGTCTTGACGAAGATGGTTGAGGAACAGAGGTAGTGGCTGTTATTTGACACAGAGTAATGGTTTCTTCTAGCTCCACTATTCACAACATGTCGTCCGTTCTCAGCAAAATCGTGTCCGATGGAGTCGACCTTCCTTCCAAATCGCGCGAAAGTGAGTGAAATTTTATACAGAAGTTCCTGCCAGCTGCGTATTAATCAGCCCGCGAGAACGCCTTTTTAGAGTCTGGTTCGCTGGCCACCGGCTCTTCTGTCGTTGACGGAAACCGAAAGAGACCTCTGGAGAAGGAGGCTGCGTCGGTTGTCAACAAGCGGGGCAAGGATGACAGGTGAGGAAGAGAGAGAGAGAGCGAGAGTCTTCTTTTGATTTTCTCATTCAATCGAATGTTTCAGTGGCCTGCGATCGCCCAACGACGTGACTTCTACATCATCTAATCCCACAGCCGCCTTCCAGACCTTCAGTTTGGGTGAGGATTTTTCTTTTGCCCTGTAATATGCACATTTTGTAGGAAATCTACAAGAGCGCTACCAGAAGCTCCACGAACAGGCGGTGATTGTGAAGGAAGAAGTGACCGGAGAGGAGTGATCACGGAAATAACCTAGGATGTAGTTCGTATGAGATTCAGTTGTTGTTTTGTAATTTGTTCAGATTGTTCAATTTTCAGAGTTTATGGAAATAAAAGTTATTCCTATCCTTTGCATAGTCTCTCTCTCTCTCTCTCTCTCTCTCTCTGTCTCTCTCTCTCTCTCTAATTGTCACAAAGTGACCATTACTTCGTGACAGCTGCAGTCTGCGCGACCCCTGGCCGTCGTTGCCCTCGCTGTGTAACATCTCCTGCCCTCCCATGCCACCTCCTGCGTACGTTCGCTCTGGCTCTGAAACTTCTTTCCCTTCGGCCACCGACAGTCGCGGAAATGAGGAAGATTTCAAAGTATGTTTTTTGTACGAAATATCCAATTTCCTTCTTTGAGACTGGTTTGCGCAAGAACAAACTCGTCATTCTCCTCTCCTTCATTACAATTTTGTTTTTGTTAAGTTGCCTGCTATTGATCGTAAGTTGTAATTCATTATTTAACACGATTATATTTTACAGCTAAATTTGCTAATTATTTTCAAACTTCAAATTGGACAGCAGGGAATGAGGCAGATTCGATTTCACACGGCTCAAAACATCAAGACGGGTGAGGAAGAGAGGGTGAGTTTATGTTCTCTTCTTTCTTTCACTTTCACCCATACGCACATACATACACTCGTACACAAACGCACGTATACACATTAATACACACACACACACACACACACACACACACACACACACACACACACACATACATACACACACACATTCTCTCACCTTCCCGGTCTTTTTTTCTAAGTATCTCTCTTCTCATATCATTCTATCTCTTATTTGGAAGATATACATTCATTGAAAAAGAATGAAAGAACGAGAGAGTTTTATGAGAGAAAAAGACGAAGAACTAATTTAGATGGTCCACTTCTCTGGAAACACCGACTTAGGCACTGTTGTAACCAACGGCCACGTGAATGGCTACCCGGAGAAGAACCTGGATGTCTTTGGCAGCAGAGTCTGAAGAAAAAAGATCCCCTGGGAAACAAAGTTTCAGGTTCTGTTGTCCGGTGCCCAGAACGGAACACAGTTCGTCTTGCAACCGGGCGCCTGCCAGATTAAAAACGCCGACACATTTCAGGTTTTCTTTTTTGTTTTTGTTTTGACGAGTTTTGTGGTTCAGGTGGTCTCGTCTCAGAGTGGTCGCCCGATTTTCAGCGCCAAACATCCTATGGTTACGATCGACAAGAAAATCAAAAAGTTGTCTACCCAGAAGATTATTACAAACAAGGTGGAGAGAGAGATACGAGGGGTCAAAGTATCAATGGAGATAAAAAAGAGACATTTTCCAGATAAGGTCTCCAGTCGACGAATCCCTTCGCGTGGAAGTCGACAGTGCCTCCATCCGTGGAAATGAGGGCATTCGTTTCGAAGCGAATAATGTGGTCTCACGGGCAGCTACTCTGGTTGCTCTGAACACATCAGTTAGTCCTTTAAATTATATTCATCTTTTAAAGTATAGCGAGATGGAGCGATTCGTCTCGGAGGAAAGGTTCGAGTAGGAACAGCATCGAAAGGATTGGCTGTTTCTCCGTCGCCCGCACTCTCGGCCTCAATCGACGCTTTCAGAGTTTGCGTGAGTGTTTGTTTGGTACATGGGAAGTAGAAAAGAGAGAGAGAGAAAGTATAGATAAGAAAGATATTAAAAGAGAAAAAAAGTACAGAAACAGGAGAGCATGGAAAAGGGACCATCGAAAACCAGGTAGGCTCATCGTCAGCTACTGGTTCTTTTTTGTTTCCGATGTTCTCAAGAGTATCGTAGTCACTTACAAACTTAAATAATACAATATTGATGCTGAGGTTATATACCAATTGCGCCAACGCATACATAGACCAAAATGTACGGTAATCCCGTTAACACAGTTCTATAACTCTTTCCAATTGAAAACGCTTCGTTTGAGAGAAAATCTATAGATTCTATGAGAATGCTACTCAGGCAACCGCCAGAAGTCAATTCAAATAATTAGATTGGAAGAGAGCTACAGTAACCCGCCCCTTCAATTTCTCCATTTCAGGTGTGCAATGGCGCCAAGCCCCGCCTGTACCTGACCCCTGGGAACCGTGCCTGCAACGCGGGCGCCGACATCTGTTCGTGATGGAATGAAAGACTGTGTATTTAAAGGCTTTATTAAAACGTCAACAAAGTCAAGTGTACAGAACACGCGGCAACGAAAGTTTACCTATAATAATAGGAAAAGAGAGGATCCACAATCAAACCAATTAGCTTCAGAAGACCTGATTTGTACACAAGTATCATAGCTGGGTGGTACCCGCAACGGAGCCGCGCGCGAAACGGCAAAAAAGAAAAGAAACTAGAAGGAATATAGAATTCTAGGCGACTCTTACGGCGCCAATGGCACCTTCTCAGAGGGAATGGGGCACAGGCGAGACGCCTCCTCTGACCCGTGGGATGCTAGACTCCGTCGACTACCAGGCTCTGGCCGTAGCGCAGAGGGTCTCCCGCGTTGATGGCGAACTTGATGGTTGGCGGTGCTTGGAACACCTGAAATCAGTCGTTTTGAAGGAGAAACGAGGGAAAACGTACCAAAACAATAGTTGAGCCGAGGCGGAACTCTCCGACGCGTTCTCCGGAGAGATAGGGCGCGTGGAGGGGGGTCTCCGTGTACGGGCCGTGCTGTTTGTGGTACTTGCGGCGACGGATCACATTTGTGCGAAGGGAGGGCTCCTGAAATGAGAATTTTAATTGTCGTATTTGAAAGATAATGATATTTCTCCAGCGAGGACATGTCAGTAAAAATCGAGCAGAACACTGTTTTTTTTGCAAACAAAGCCCGCTTTCTTTTTGTCACCTCCTCTCTACCATGTCCAGGTATGAACCATAAGTCTCAGAATGTCAGCTAAAGCTCACATAGCGATTTCGGACAACTTTTGGGCAAAATCTACTTTTCCTATGCCCCTAACCTTAAAGAAGCCTCTCGAGTTCTACTGACATGAGCTCTTAAACCCCCCAATTCCTCTCTACTCACAGCGTCTATGACGATGTCTCCTACGTTGGTGGCAGCCACGGCGGCCATGGAGAAGAATCCGTGTTTCCATGAGCCATTCATGACTACTCTCTCATTGAGACAGAAGAGATGAGGCACGTGGCTGAGGAGGGTCGGACGGACGGAGAGGAGAAGACCCGGGTAGTGGCGGCACTGGTTGGACACCCAACGGGCAGGCGAGTGGAAGGCGTGGTAATTGCCAGGAGCCAGGTAGATCACAACCTGGTAGAGGTCCAGTTCATCCTTAATTGGAATATTACACCCGCCAAAGAATAGAAATACCTTGGAGGTCATCTCAACGTCGCCTAGGAAGTTGCTGATGTCGTAATCGTGGCCCTTGACGTATTCGATCTTGCCATCCTCGACCTTTCCGAAATGGAGCACGATTCCGTCGGCTGGGGAGACCTTTAAATTACGATAGAAGGGGTGATGCAGAGGATTTACCAAGGGACTGGCGCTGATCGGACGAGACTCTTTCTTCAGCGTGCGATTGAAGAAGGCGGCGAAGGAGGGATAGGCCTGCAAGGGAGGGGTTTCTACGTTCTTTTTCTGATGACCTCAGGCCGCTTTCTGCAGATCTCTCTCTCTCTCCCTCTGTCTTACCTTGAGATCCGGCTCGACAACCTCATCCATCCTGCACTCGTAAGCCCGTGCAAATGCTCCCAGAAGAGGCTCCCTGAGCCAAACGGGAATTTCTCTATTGGCGAGGCCACCAACGATTCGAGAAGCGGTGTTGAACGGCAGGGAGAGGTAGGTTCGGATCTGGAAATGTTTGAATGAAGATGGATGTTCAACAGCGGATTACTGTAGATGACTTGTGTTCCCCCGAGCCAATCTTAGATCTCCGTTTCCTTTACAACGTTTCATTTCGATTGTAATATTATAACTAGTTCCTTGTTATTTTCAATATTCTCCCACGTGTGGTCTGTCCAATCCTACAATAGTCTTAGTTTGGCGAATGGCTGTTGACCGCAGGGGATCCCGGGAATGGCGCCAGTCGCGAACTTTAATCGGGGGTGATAGTGCATCTTTGTCTGTTTAGGGCAATGCGACGGCTATCACCAGGAAACGGAAGAATGACAGATTGACAAATGGGATTTTTGGTTTCTGACTGGAATGGAGGATTTCGGATGTGTTCGTGGTTCTCACGAGCTGGAAGATTTCGGATTTGTTAATGGAACATTTTGGTCGACCCGGCTCGTTTCGGTCCCTCCATTCAGATTGGCCTGACAAATTACTAACAACATGACCAAGGTTCGATACCGCCCGGCCGGTTATTTGAGAATTTGAGAGCCTCGATTGTGATGACAGGCCGGATCCAGAGCTGTGGTCGTACTTCTGACTGTTTGATTGGGCTATCCTGGCTTTCAAGACTCTCAGTCTATGAAAATTAAGGCTCTTCGACGACTATCATACAACTTCCGCTGTTCGCAGTATGCCTAATCAATGTTTGACCTCGTCGGTGCTTCCGAAACAAAGGAGAAATGAGAAAAATGGTCTCGTTATCGCCTTATTTGGTGGCAGAATTGTTTCGCTGAAAAGTGCGTCTTGACTTCACTGATCAGGGTTTGTCTATTATCACAAACAGCGCTTGTCCTTGACGATCCCTCACACCATCCGGAAGGAGTGGTCACACTCTGACCAACGCCTTGGATTCTTTAGACTACAGGGTTGGATTCCCGATTCGACAACAGTGTTGTCCGCGCGGCAGATTGCCAAGTGGGGTGATCTGAGACATTTCGCGGACGAACGGAATGCGACCTTTTGATCTCACGAGCTTTGCACAGGATTCATACAGTAATACGGGGGTCTTCATGGATCTGATAGGGTCAATTTGGGGATAATGTTTCATATAAAACTCTTGTTTTAAACAGTTACTTCTATTTTTAGTTGCGTCTGCGAACAATCTACACTTGCGCCGCTTATCAGAAGTGACCGTAGTCGCAGCAATCGCTTCCGCTAACTTTCGAGTAGTGAAACTTGCATCATATCTTGCATCACTGCACAATTCAGAGATTGAAATTAAGGCGGAGATCAAAAAGTTATCGACGATGTCAACGCGTCACGCAATAATCAATGTTTCACCAAAAATGCAATTGGATTACTGTAACTTAAACACACATTAATATAAATGTCATAACAATGTTTGAATGTATGGTTTGAAAGAGCCCCGTTGGAGGTGATATTGGCTTCAAATGACACTAACAATACTTTTCGGGGTGATATATGCAAATGAATTATGATAGACTTAGTATGACTGTCCTATTGCTGTTTTAGGGTGTATTCTGGAGAATCTCTCACCTTCCAGTTGGAGTAGTAGTGTTTGCTGTCCACAATCTCCCGCCAGTCGGGGGTGAAGAGGTAGCCGAGGTAGGAGACTCCTCCGATGACGACGGTGCTCAGAGAGAGCCATTTCACCCATCCCCCTGCAAATTAGCATTTACTCCAGGGAAGACAAAGACCAGAAGGTCAAGGAAAGTGTTTCGCTGAGGTCTCTCTCGCGGCAAAAAGACTGATTGTGTGGAACCCGAAGGATTCTTTGTAAGGAGGCCTTACAGAAGGGAAGAAAGCTTCATTTACTCACAGAGTGTGAATACAACGACGAATGGGTTGTACATCATCTCCATCGCGACGAACAGGGAATCGGGGAAGAAGGACGACAGCTTGGCGGCGGAGGATTCTAATGAGGGAGCAGCTTTGTGAGGAGCGTGTCGAAGACGGAGGCTAAACGTAGACTGGGGATTTTCGAAGGAGGAGACGACCTGGAGCAAAGAATAGGGGAACTAGAAGGCAACGAATCAGAAGGAGAGACTCTTTCTGCTGGAAATCAGGGGAAACGGCTTTTTCGTCCGCAAACACGGCGGCGGAATGAGCGGAGATCGACTGAACTGTACAAAGGGTGGTCAAAGGGCGAACTATTTCTTCTGCAGAATGGAATTCCGTTGCTAATTGGTTTTGTAATTTGGTTGAAGAAGGGTACTGTAGATGGTTTCAAAAACCATCAAATAAGGGTTCGATGGGTCGGAAACCTTGGTCTCGAAGGGAATGCCCGACGAAGGCGGTATCGGGCGAGGCACTTTTGGTGGTCTAATCACAGACTGGTCTGCGATATTTCTTGGGAAGGTAAGGATTTTCCATCTCGTGGATAGTGGATGCTGCACTCTCTCTTCTCTCTCTCTCCCTCTCTCTCTCCAACCACTTCAATGTGGTTGTTTTTGTTTTATGTACAATAAAAAAGACGAAAACTATCCACCGCAATCGTTTATCTCTTTATGACTCATGCGCTGGTCATCATTCAAGTCAAGATAAACTGAGGTAAACAAATATAACTGGACGAGATAGTTTGTCCCACCACGAACGGTCGAAAAAGGCTACCGTAACCGGCAAACCAATCCAACATGTCTGGTGGCAGATAGCCCGTTTGCTGCAAAAACAGTCGTTGGATCGATCCCTTCTGATGCTTTTTGTTGTTGTTACATGCCCCAAATCGGCGAATCACATAAATATTCGATCTTTTGGTGCAAAATAGCGGATTTACGATAAAGTAAATCTTGATTTGCAATAATCAGACAAATCGTGGTTCTATGGCAAGGAGCTAATCCACAACAAAATGGTCGATGGACTGGCGAACATAGCAAATATCGGGCCAGGCCGAAACATTTAGCATTCAAAATTGAGTGCCGACTCGTCTGGCGATCCTTTCCTTGTTGTTCCGCCGTATTCCAAGTGCATTGTTTGTCCTTCCTTTTTTGGAGATACAGAAGGGGCAAAGTACAATCGCATGTGGGAAAAGAAAAAAATAAAAAGATAAAAGCGGGCAGGCGGACCTTTGCCTGCGGGAATCGTCCTTTTATACGCAAAGTCCTCCATATCAGCCCCGCGCGGTCTCCCCTGCAAACGGGAGAACAGCTGCTTATCGGTGGCAAAAATGGCGCCACCTTCCGCTGGCCACAACAACGAAACACGTGCGGCGGAGAAACAGACGAGCCTCCGCTTATCAAAAAGCGCCTGCCAAAACAAGGGAATGCCCCGGGGCAAACAGCACTTCCGGTGTCTCTCCCTCTTTGGGAGGTCGTCGTGTTCCGCAAAAAGTGAGAACAGAGACGGGACGATAATCCAAAGGGAAGACAAAGACGGGTGGTAGGCAAAGAACAGGGCGCTCGAGGGGATCAACACTACTTCTTTGCGGAATCGTCTGCGAAGCCTGTTTGCCGACTGAGAATTCGCCCGACGGGGAATTTTGTTATGAACATGTGACGTCTATGAATATTCACAACATTTCCCGTTTCCGGCATTTCTTAGAAATCGATATTTAAGTCGTATATTCTAGAAAATATCAGCCACTGGACCAGTGCCATCATTGTCTCACGTAAATGAATTCACCAGGGTTCCAGTCACGGGCCGGGCCGAGGGATTTTTGAGCCCCGGTCCGGCCCGTTATTGAAAAACCTCAAGTATGTTCTGATTATCATATTGGTCAATTAAAGGTAGACAAAAAGAAGTACACCGACCAGGATCGAACCTTGGTTGTGTTTGGTAGATAATGGGACCAATATGGGTGGCCGGATAGACACGGGTCGGGTCGTGAAAACCTTGATGTGAGGGAGTTGCACCGGGAAACCTGGGTGAACGGGCCGAACGCGTCAACGACATTTCCTAGTCAACCCGACCCGTGAGAACCCTGGGGTCCATCCATGGGACAATCTGAGGTTATCTCTCTTCTAGGCATGGTAGCCCTACAGCCGATACCACACGGGTGTGAGTAGCCATTGAAATTACACCTGCCCCTATTTACTTTCACTTCCGTCTAAATCGCCGGAAAACTGGAAAACACAAGTCTGACCAGCAGAAGATGACCGGAAAAGGCGTGTTCTCCCGTTTCGAAACGGTTTAAACTGGTAAATTGAAGGTTGAAGGCAATGAAGACAGTAAAATCGCCTCCCACACCCGTACCATATCGGAAGCTGGATAAATTGAAGAGATATCCACCTTTAAAATTCAAAAGGGCGTCATCTGCTGAAATCGGTCACCGGCCATCCAATAAACAGCAATTTCCGCGCTCCGTCGATTACGATCGCTCTGAATACACAAAGGACGCCCACGGCCATTTAATCCTGCAGCCTTTTTTAGTCTTTTGCCTTCCAGAAGAAATTATCTGTAGAAAAATTCTTGTCGGAATAGGTCATGGGCAAATCAGGACGTCTGTTGCCGAACCACGGGGAATAGCGACTGGTTCTGGGACCGCCCATTTCCCAAACAATGACTCGTCGGATGAAAGTTATAAACAGAATGGGATGAATATAGTCGTCAGCTGATGACTACCCAATGCTTCCTTTCCAGGAACATTAAAGAAATGACCCGTCCCATTGCTGGTGAGGAAGGTCAAGAAGAGAGCACGCGGTGGACAATGGGGGCGGTTTCTTTCAAAACCCCCGCCTTGAAGTGTAAAGACTGCTGCACTCAGGCACCGAGTAACACCTGAGATAACCTGGGGCATCACTGACCAATCGGTTATCAACCCGGTCACTGCCCTGCAGCAGTCAAAACACTGATTTAAGTAATGTTATGTGGCCGGCATTTTGCAGGAAACGCTGGAATGTGTCTCTTAATTCGACGAGACGTTGCTCCATGTCTCAAAAGCAGGGGGGAAATTGGTACATATTCTTGAGAACTTTGACCATAAAGAAAAACAACAATACAAAGCATATGAAAAACGTTTTCTATAAAAAAGAAACAGAAAAGGGAGAGTTTCCATCGTCCGGCCAGCTTATATAGACGAGTGGATAAACAGAATGGCGTCATGTTACAGTTGGTCTGAATCTCCTGTGACCAGGGGCGTCACAGGGCAGAGATAAATAGAATTTCGCATAGAGAGACTCCCAATTGGGCGAACAAAGGGGTTCTCGTGGGAAGGGAAGACAAAACATGGGCAAGGGTGCGGGCGCACTCCCGGGTGCCCGGTCAGCAGCACGTGACTGCCGCTGACCTTATGTACCCTCCATGCAGATGTCTGGATCTATCCGCCTACTGTTCAGGCACGGCGATGGGGCGGACACTGAGGACAATTAGGGGATTGGGGTGCCGAATGCAAAGTGGGGAATACAGTACCATTCAAGGTAACCGCTTTCCGTATAGACATCAGAGGCATTTCCAGGCATGCACTAAATTGGGTGGGAGTCCAGGGGGGGGGGGGTCCGCGGACCCGCCAAAACCCCGTAAATTTTGAACATTTCAAGTGGGGCGTCCACAAAATGGAACATTTTACTTTAGGCCTCCCGCGTATCCGGTTCAGGACCCTGGCCTACCATGCAAATGGCCCACCTCAAAGGAATAAAAACAAACTATTGGCGAAAGTCTGGTTTTTGAATAAGTGATGTCATTTCTATTATTTGCATTTCGTCGACAAGGATTATTTGTTTTGTCAATGCATTAAAAAATAGCGTCGAAGTTGTTCTTTAGGTGCAGAATACAGTGTATTAAAACGATGTTCGACGCAGAGGGTTAAACACCGTGGGAAGTTCTATTGGGCATAAACAGTACGCTCTGGGGTGCATATACAAATTTTGGGTGCTGATTTTCACTGAGACGCTATCTTCTCAGACATTATTTTGAATGAGGTAAACATGAAATTACTGATCGATTTTTCTAGGCAACGGTATCACAGGCTTTTCCAGACAGTGCGAATGATGCACTGAGAACAAGGAGGACAAAGTGTCCGAGACGATGACATTATTAGTGTTTTGCAAGAGAAAAACAGGTGAAAAGGGAGATAAGCAGCCAAAGACAAAACAAAAGATGACGTAGCGAGGAGGGCGGAGATCGGATGACGTCAGGAACCAGTTGCAGTTACCAGAAGGAGGTCATTATGTGGGAAAGAGACGCTTTGGTCACGAGGGACGCCCGACGGGGGATGACTCACGCCAAGGGGACGAAAACAAGCCCGCGCTGGTCGATGACCACAATGGGAGATTGAGGTGAGTCTACAGAACAAGGGATTCCCCATCACAACCACAGCCAAGCGGTCGTCTTCTGTGGCAGCCGAAGGGAAACCTGCACTTTCGAGAGCATTTCGCAATGAAGACATCGAAGACCGACGGAGGACACGTCGGATTCAGCTATTTTGAGGAGGCAGTTGGTTGAGCCTCCTTTTCTCTATTTACATCCTATTTCTCGGAATCTTCTCGTGTTCGGGGGTTCATTGGGTGGTTGTGGCTCTGGAGAGCGAGGAGGTACTCGAATTCAGCAAGGTAACCAAAAAACTAGAAAGCAAGACGACGTCAATTCGTAGATTCAAATCTTCCGTTTGCAACACAATCAGGCTTTTCAGAGAGTGAGGGCACCTCATAGTTCTTTTCTACACTTCTCGTGTACTTACTTTTCTTAGCCGGGATGGCCGCCACGCCACCATTCGAAGCAGCCGAGGTGGAGTTAAAGAGGACCGGCACCCGGTGCACCGACTGGAGATACCCCGAAGGGACCTAAATGCATAGCTTAACCCCTCAAGGACCCTAATTGACCTTGGTTAGGCTCCTGGTGGCGGCGGAGCGGAGGGCGTTGGAGTGGGTGAGGACGCGGAGGAACATTCTGAAGCACATTTGGCTAAAGCAAATCAAATTGGAAAGGCAATCATTGAGGAAACCCTCGGAAGTGTCAAGAATAATAGGAAAAGTCATTCTTTGAGGTCAACAACGTAACAATAACAACGGGGAGAACAAGGTCTAGGCGGTGAGTTGTTGCAACCGCATCGTCACTTCACTCAGGGTGATCAGCACGTTCTCCTCCACGCGTTCGCTGCGGGACCCCTGGTTGGGCAGACTGTTGATCAGGCGGTCGAAGGCCTCCTGCAAAGGAAAATTGGGGTGTCTGTTGGGAAAAGGCCTCTCTGTGGAAGAATTTAGATAGCCTCGCTTTCTGCGTATTATAGTGACCTCAGGCCGCTTTATGTGGCCCTTGGCAGCCTCAGACCGCTTTCAATGCCCTTGGCGTACCTCCGCCTTGCTGAATTCGAGGGCTTCCTCGCTCTCCAGAGCCGCGTCCACGCCCTGAACCCCACCGAACACGACGAGAAGATTCCTAAAAAAATCATATGCAAATATAGAAAAAGAGCCTCTTACAATTTGTTGAGAGTGCAGATGTGCATGTCGGCCACGGGAGAGCCACGCGGAGAGGTTCCGATTATGATGTCATAGCGATTCCTGAAAGAGGGGACTTGGTTGTGAGACATCAAAGAAAGGAAACAGGCTTTCCCCGACCCATCACTTTCAACAATTGGACTGGACCAGGCGACGAGAAGCCTTAGGAAAACGAACCTATCGAGTACCTCCATGAGACTGGTGGCCAGACGAACAGAGTACCCCCAGTACTTGCCCGTAGCTTCGCGAACCTTCTTCGCACTGGTGATTCTGCCACGGAACCTTCTGGTTTCTGAAAGAACCCTTATTTATATCAAAAGTACAATGAATTTACCTTTCTCCTCCTCCAGGTTATCAATTTCCACGGTGACTCGAGTGCCCGGCGGAAGGAAAGTCTCCTCTTCCACTTGGAATTCCTGAAATGAAGTGTTTTTCTTCTTTCCTTTTCAAGCCCCTGGATGGGTAAAGATCCAATTCATCTAAAGAACGAACCCTATCCAGTCCGATGTCCACGAGAGGTCCTCGTCCTTTCCTACTCGGCTTATTCAGAATAACGCCCTCCCGGAACCGAAGAGACAGATCGTCGCTTTTCAGATGATGGTGGGCGTCCAGCGGATTGAGCAGGCCTTTAAAAATTAATCATTAAAATATAAAGAAAGAGGACAAACCTGCGAATTTGAGGGCTTTGTGGTAGGGGAACAACTGCTTCCTGAGGTACTGGGGACACTCGACGTATTCCAGAATCTTCGCCAGATGGAAACAGGATTCGAAGTTGGAATCGGAGGGCATTATATCGCCCTGCCAGCTGCCGGACCAGTACGAGTTCACGGAACTGAAAGAAATAGACTGTAGAGAACGTTTTTTGTTTGTAACAGAGGAAATGGTAAAATCCTCACTCCTGCGTCATTCTGCAGGTCTCATCGTAGATGACGATCTCATCCGCACAGAAAAGAGTGGCAGCTCGGGCGATCTAAACCCAGAAATATCAAATTCGATAGGTTTTTGGGTACCTGGCCAGCCATGTACGCCCTCAGTTCGGCACTCTGTCCATTGTTCAAAAAGGAGCCGGGAATGGCGAAAGACAGCGAATATTTGCAACCTTAAACCACAATAAAAAAAGATTTATAAGCCGGGCTAGTCTGCGATAAAAATTTAAAGGACTCACTGGACTCTTCGCTCAGCGCCGCCTCATCTAATTTGGACTTCTTCGAATTTTCCAGTTCCTCGCGCTGCTTCAGAAGCTTCTCTTCACGATCGGAGGCCGTCTGAACACGCCCTGAATACCACCTAGAATTGTTCTGTTTTTGTAGAATTGGAATCGCTGCAACTCGAACCAAATCACCCCCTCTTTTTGTTCATCTCTTTTTCACATAAGTTTGATATTAAGATTATAAAAACTCACTTTTCCTCCAGCTGACAGACTCCCCAACTGCGCTGCCTTCGGTTTTGCGGAATAACCGGTCCTTCAATTTGATCTTCTGCTTCACCGTCTTCTTTTTTGAATTAATCCCGTCCATTCTGAACAAAAATAATAAATTTAAGATGAAAACTAAATAAGAAAAAATTTAAAAATTCAAACAAAATTAGGTAAATCTTATCGCTCGCACAGTTAAAAAGAGATATTATGTGACATCGTGACGGGACGCTACTCTTAAGCACAGAAAACCCAATTCCTTCGTCTTTGTTTAAAGGACTATTGGAGCCAGGTCCCGTCATGCCATCGATGGCACATTGCCAACTTCCACTTTTCCGTTGGAATTGACTTCACTTTGTATTCTTTTAGTTTATTTTACATTTTTGTATTTTAAAATTGCTCTTTATTGATTATCGTAACAAACATTAAAATATCAGTTTGGAAAATCGATAATTTGTTATCACAAACACTTTTATTCGTCGATGGTTCTGAAATCTCTTGCATCATTGATTTTACAAATTCAACCAGCTATTTTCAGATGTCTGAGGTGGCCGCTGCTCCAGCCTCTTCTTCGAAGGTTACCTTCAAAATCACCCTCACTAGCGACCCTAAACTTCCCTTCAAAGTGTGAGTTTCATTAATTTCTTTTTAAAATAGAATCTGTTAGTTTTTTGTCGAGTCGCTCAAGATTTTTTTCGTAGAAGAAGGATTTTCGATGATGTTGACTTTCAGGCTTTCTGTGCCCGAGGGAACTCCCTTCACCGCCGTTTTGAAGTACGCCGCCGAAGAATTCAAGGTTTGTCTTGTTTGGTTTTTTATCTGGCTTACCTTACAACCCCAGTTTCCTGATACCTTGGCAACCTAAGCTCGCTGCCACGTCTCTCTAAATTCCTTCTTTCCAGGTCCCCGCGGCCACCTCTGCCATCATCACCAACGAGGGAGTGGGAATAAACCCCTCTCAGTCCGCCGGCAACGTCTTTCTTAAGCACGGCAGCGAACTGCGCCTAATTCCCCGCGACCGAGTGGGAGCCCTCTAAAATCCCCGTTTCCTTCGTAATTTATACCTATTTCTGTCATTTTTGTATGTACACTTCTGTGATCTTAAAGGTCTGTGTGTGGGGTGGAGTTCTATTAAATTTTCGTTTTCATTTGTGTTCCACTAACTTTTGGCATTTCTCGATGCTTAAGTATCGTTGTTTACTTTATTCAGAAGCCTATATCTCTGTTGTAGGATGCAGTTGTCGCCCAGCCAGAAGGCCCTCGTCACCAAGTCCGTGGACGTCGCCACCTTCGCCGTCCAGTGGGGATTCGTCCCCTTCGTCGTGTACCTCGGCTTCAGGAAGGGCCCCGAGCCCCTCCCCAATGGAATGGTTAGTAGATTCTCCGTGAGAATACACACCTCACAAGTACTGAAATCGAGTCAGAAGGCCTCAGATACTCCCTTCTTTCAGATCATCCCGTTCACCCTCTCCAGCCTTCTGTGGGGATAATCTCCTCAAACCGACGGTCCGTCTGCTATTACCATTAGAATCTCATAGCCTGATTGTTGATGTTGATACTGTTTCTGTTAGAGAGTAAACGAGTCCTCAGTTCGCCACTTCATTTACAATCCACGAGGGAATGTTGTGCATCGGTACATATAACATACAAATCAACGGGTGTATCACGGTTAAAATGGAAACAACGATGTGAGGGCTATTGGATTCTATCAGACGATGTCCTTGTTACCGCTGTCCTTGGCGGCGTTTTCGAAGAGGAAGAAGGTGAAGATGATGGCAACGATGATGAAGAGCACGTAGACGACGGTGGAAATCTGGAAAGAACTTAAACTAAGAAAAAACTTGGGAGCCTACGTTGATGGTGGGCTTGGCCGGCTGAGGGGAGCCACGGCGGGAACGGTCCAGATCGGCCTGGATCTCCTCCTCGGTCAGGAAACGCATCGACTCCTCTCCGTCGTAGTCACTCTCATGCTCTTCCTGAAAATATAACCTCTCCAGAAAGTCTACGCAATAGTACACGGTTACGCTGTTGAAGAAACAGCCACATTCTCATTAGTAACTCAATTTTCCAATTGTCCATTGAAACTCACATTTTCAACGGGAGCGATGACCTCCTTCTGGACCTTTCTGCGCTGGCGAGGGGGCTGCTCATCGAGGACGGGGTAGAGCTTCTGCTTCTCGACGGTCGGCTCCTCCGGCACCTGCGATTCTCCCCTCACATCCGCATCTTCTGAATTTCTCACCTCATCCACGTGGTCTCCATTGGGCGAGGCGTGGACCGGAATGGCCGCCGAGGCATTTGCTCCCAGAAGCTTGCCGAGTTTCTTGACGTAGAGGCCACGGGTGGTCGGGGTGAAGGGTCCCACCTTCAGGCCGTAGGATTCGAGCTGCTGCAATACAATAGAAATAATAAATTTAGAAGAATTTAACGAACCGCGCGGAGCTCGGCGTCGCTAAGCGATTCAACGTCCATAATTAGATCCTGAATAGAAAAATGTTATTAAACATTAATAATAAAAAAGAAATAAGTAGGGAATATGGAAAACGAGTGTAATGGGATCAGGGAGTTCAAATGAAAGCGGGAAGGAAAGTGGCGCTTTTCTCGGCGGGAACCCGCGCCCTTTGCAAATGACAGCCCCGCCCCGCCACAAAAAAAACCATGAAAATAAATACTCTGAATCGATTTTTACCACGATTTCGAAACAATTTAAAGGGCAAGTGTGACTAAATCAATAACAAGGTGTTATTGTTATTAAAATTGGCTTTAAATGAGTAATTATTGTATCCAAATAAGGGAGAATCGAAAAGTGACATCGTTTTTCAAACAGCCAACAACGCCATTATCACAACAACGGATTCAACTCCTTAAACTTGTTTTTATAATTATTAAAAATAAATCAATTTAGTTAAAGAACATATTCTAGAAATACTTGGTGGAACTGCTACAAAAAAAAGCGTAAAAATCAAGCGATTTTCAAAATATTGTAATCGTTGTGGGACCCACTGACAAAGCTTTAAAAGCACCGTTTTTATACCTAATTTTTGAACCCGTTCCATAATTACGCCACCTTGCACTCGCTAAAAACTAAATAAAAACAGAGCGCAAAGATAGCCTCAGGAATCATATATAGGTGGTTCACCACAACAAAGCATAAAAAAGATATTTTCAGCCTTAAACTTCGAGAGAAAAACACCGATTCCAGTGAATAATTTTTATCGAGAATGGTGCAGAGATCGGGGGTCGCCAACAAAATGTGAAAAAGTGAGAAATAAGTGGAACAAGAAGATAAGTGAGTTATTCAGCCGAGTCCGACTTCTTGTTCTCCAGCAAGTTGCACGCCACATGAGCGAGGGCGTTCAGGGAGTCGTCACTGCGGCGGCTGAAAACGGGGTTTAGAAGATGAGGAAAAGGGAGTGAAACCTGTTGCTGCCGGCGGAGGCACTGGGGTCCTTCTTCTTCGGAGACAGGTCCACCATCACCTGGTCGTAGCTCATGCCGTCACGCTGGAAATGGATCAGTTGCTATCTCTCTCTCTCTAGGTCTACTTCGTAAGTCTCTCTCTCTCTCTCTCTCTCGTTCTCCCTCTCTTACCATCTTAGTGCAGCGTCTGATGACTTCCGGGAAGAGCACGGTGGAGACCAGGTGGAAAGTCGGAAGAATGCGACAAGCCTTCTCCTTTCCCTTGACGAAATCCACGATATGCTCGAAGACCATGTCTGTGTCATCGTCTGAATAACACAGAAGGATCATAATTAAGAGGATTACGGTACTCGAAAGCGGTCCAGAGGGGAGCCTGAAGGCAAAGTCGACACGGCTGGGAACGGCATAGGCCCTGACCAACTTGCTGAACCAAATGTCCTTCAGGATCTGGTCGAGGTTATCGAAAATCTGAAAAAAAAACTAGTTATTATACACGTGTACATGTGAGGTGGTGTGAGTGCTACAGTCTGATTCGTCATCGGACAGCCTCCGGTCGCTTTCCTTGTCTTATGATGTGCAAACTAACCAGTTTGGTAAATTCGTCCATGGGCTCCTCCACCTCCACCTTCTTCTGCTGGCCTTCCTGCTCCTCAAAACTGGCGCTGTCTGAAAACACACTCTCCAAGTGCCCATTCCCCCAAGGCGCTACCCTTCTTGGTGACAACGGGATGGTCCATCTTCGCCTTCTTCTCCTTAGGCTCCTCCTTCTCATCCTCGTTAGCCTCAACGTCCTTCTCAGGAGAAGTCTCTCCCAAAGTTCCCTGAATGAGTATTCCTCATTGGAATTATAAAACCATACGTCTTCATCCTCATCCTCCGTCTCTCCCTGCTCCATGGCGGGTCTGGGCGGGGCCTGGGAACCGACGGTCATCTCCTTCTCGTCCATGTACTCCAGAGCGGCGTCGTAGGCCTCCACCAGATTCTCGTCGCTGTCGTCCACTCCATCCTCCTTCGAGAGAGCGTACACAGCCTGAATTGATTTTGAATTTATTGACATATTGAATTCAGGAATCACAATCGATCCTGGGCTTGAAACTCACATGGAAACCACAGCTGAAGCTGTGGTGTTTCTTGCCGGGCTGAAGCTCCGGGATGGGGAAGAAGACATACGTGACTTTCTTAGGATACACGTTTTGGATCTAAAAGAAAAAGGTTGGTAGAATAGCCTATTTAAATTCAAATGAAATAAAAACCCACGAGAGCGGGCCAGAGGTTCTTGCGGTACTTTACCCAAACCACATCGCCCTTTTGTATGGCCGAGGCACCTGAAAAAGGTATTTCAGGAGAAATAGAATCATTTTTCGTTAAAAGGCAGGCTCAGGCCGCTTTCTTTCCTTAACTCACCGACTTTAGACATGATTGATTTTTCCGTTTAAGCTGAAAATGAACATTACTACAACAAAGACCTCAATAGACACAGGTAAAAAAGCGAAAGCGCTTGAAGAGGACAGCAAACAGGAAATATCTGATTTATTCAATTTACAGTCGATTTTGGGAATGTGGGGATGGTGAGTGAGGGACAAAACCTGAAAAGAAAGGTTAATTTGGGTTGTTAGTGGGGATTCTGAATCAGTGCAGATGGAAGATGAGGGAGACGCCGGACTGGAAGGTATGGGGGATGAGAACACGGTGCGCCATCAAGGAGTTGCCAGCCACCGTTCCTCCGATGTCCATCCATCTGAATAGAGGCCGCTTTAAGGAAATCAAGACAGGCTAAGGCCGCTTAGAGGATTCACTTGAGCATCGAAGAACCGGTGGGAGACCTCATGTAGACGGTACAACTCCTCGACAACGGGTCATGGCGCCAGAACTGAAAAGGGGAGATTTTCAGAAGGACAAACAAAGCAACTAACCGATACTATTTTCTTGACGTCGTCGAAGAAATACTTGACGGCAGGGCGGTCGTATGAAATTCCGAAGGAGCTGATCATTGAGATGAAGGAGAGCAGTCGGGCGGAGGAGGACATTCGGAAGAGTCTGCAACGGAAAGATATATGGGCGGGGAAACCTATTCGGAAAAGAAAGCGGCCTGAGGATACCAGGATATGCAGAAACACAGCGGCACCAGAAGCTGCAGAAAGCGGCCTAAAACTGTCAGAAGCTGAAGAAAGCGGCCTTATGTTACCAGATTATGCGTGTGGTCTCCGTTTGGGTGTCACAAAAATCCCCCACCTACGTATGACATTATTGAAAGACAATCTTATTTAACGTTATGATATTAACATCGGCTGAAATGAGCATATTTTCTGAGGAAGTAAAAGAGACAGTTACTTAAACTAGCAAATTAGGTCACTTGGCGTAACTTAAGTTTAACATATCCGTGACGTTCTCCATTTCCCTGCCTTCATTAGACTAATTACGTTCTAGACCTTCCCCTGCCCTGCGTGATTCTCCGCTGCGTTGCGCCTCCCTTCCTATAAAGGCCTCTCCCTGCTGTGGTCCCTCATTCGCCTGCTCTCGTCCGCCATGGCTCTCTCCATCGCCCGCGATGCCGCCTCCATCGCCGCCGCCGGTGGCAACTCCACCCACACGCTGACCAACGCCGGAGCCGAGCGCCTGGCCTTCAAGGTCAAGTCTTCGAACAACAACGAGTACCGCGTGAAGCCCGTCTTCGGCTTCGTCGAGCCCGGAGCCACCGCCAACCTCGAGATCACCCGTCTCCGCCAAGAACGACAAGATGGTCATCCACTTCGCCCCCGCTGCCCCCGACGCCGCCGATGCCCAGGCCGCCTTCGCAGCCGCCCCGCCGGCTGGAAACGTCACTCTCAACATCACCGCAGCTTGAGAAACCACACAATAAACATGAAGCGCCTATTGTTGTTCATTGATTGTTTGTTATATATTATATTTGTTTTCAAGTTAAAATAGTCACAATGTATGTTTTTTGTTTGTTGTTCGTCGGAAGGTGAACGCTGGTCGTACAGTTACTTGCCTCGTGGTCAGCAGTTGTACCTCCTGGACGTGTGGGTAGAAATGGCCCACAAAGTTGACGAATTCGCTCTCGGAGAAACTGCGAAGATCTGCGCCCGAACAAGTATTACCTAAATACAGGGCGTTTTGAGGGAATCCATATAGATATGGTTCCTTGGAGTACAGGAGTATTCCTACCTTTACTTAGGGCTCCTCCAGAAAAGATCAAAGCGATTGGCGTCAGTCGGCGGTTCTTGTGCATTTCAATTAGAATCCTCTTCCACTCGTAGACATTTACTCCATTTCCGAATGTAACCTTAAAAGGCATCCGTTTAGGCCTTTAAACGACTAGAATTTATTAAAGGACTATTATAACAACTGATCACGTAACCAGTCAACTCACTTTGACTATGCAGTGAAGGAACCTGGGCACGACGGCCTCGAGGCTATCTCCTGTGAAGACTTGGTCCCTGATGGACCTGTTCCTCTTCAATGCCCGTACGTCCACCCTCTGCTTCTCGTTGTTCAATGCGATTACTATCTCGTACCTAGTGGCCTGAAACTTCCATTTTATCTCTCAAGCAGAAATGTAATGTACCACTGGTTTCTTCAAAGAAGCCGTCTCAGCGAACAGCGACTGTCGAATGCGTGATGAGGTTTGGCTGAATTGGAAGACAGACGCGGCTGGAACCAGGCAATTAACAAAGAACGTTAGAATCTAGCTACCGTCTAGAAAATACGCTATTCGTTGGAAATCCGTGTCTTCTAAATCCAGTAATGAGGCGGAGGGGATCTGTGGTCTGAAAATAGAGAATATTCGAATTCTTTTAAAGCGGATACCTGCACATGATTGACGGCGCAGAGTGCGATTGGGCAATCAGAACGAGGGGACGGTAGTCGATGGAGGAGAGTTGTACGCACAATTCGCGGGGGACTCTGACACTAAAACTTCATCATCTAAAAATTACAACCTAGAAATTGCCTGGGCTTTCGTGGACACTCGGTGAGCGTCATTTCGTCGTCTTCTCGATCCACATTACCTTGCTTCCAGTTGCGTTTTATTCGAATAGCCGCCTTGTTGAAGCGGAAGGCTATTTTACTGGCAGCGGAGATGAACTTGCTCGAAACCTCGCTAGCTGTCGATTCTGGAAGTAGGAGCTTTTCAAGATATTGACCCTTTATCTCCCCGATAATTCGCGGTGAGATCAGTAATGAAGAACACACCTTTAGAGATCTTGCGAAATGGGTGGTGGTGGCAGGGCTCGTTCTTCGGCAGATCCACAAAGTCGCCCTCTTCGCCGCCCATATCACCGAAGACACCGCCTAAAATAAAAAGTATAAAAAAACTATATTTAATTAATGAAACAACACAATTTAGGCAAACTGTAAATACAGGCAATGTTTGGCTTCGTATCGATTCAGGGAGTCGTCGTGGGACCTCAACTTTTGAAAAAATCATTTTTTCGATCCCTCGAGAGGAGAGCTCTATTAAAAAGTATTTACTTTAATGCTTCAGCATTGTAAAAAAATTAAAAACGAAACATGAAACCCAACCCCCCAAATTTGAATAAATTGCACAATCGGAGAATTCGATATCCACTGTTTGGCAGCCCATCGTTGCAGGACTCGAAATTTAGGCCGGGTTCAAATTTTTGAAAGTTCCGGAGTTCCATTTTACATTTATTGTATTGCATAATGTTTAAAAACTGACTTTTTTTCGCCGTCACCAAATCTTTATTTTCTCCCCTTCTGACTAGAACCATGTACGTTATAGTTCCTTTCAGTATCCCGAGATGGATAGCGCGAAGCGCGACGCACAGCTCGCCAGGAATGGAGACAGCGGCTTCGACAGATGTAATTATCCCTTCTTTTCTAGGTTAAATAGTGTTTTATAGACAGCCACGGGTCACAGGGCGTATTCGGCGGTCCCTTCAACGCGGGACGCAATTTCAACGTCAGCTCTGGTTACAAAAAGTCGGGGAGCGGTCGTCGAGGTGGGTAGGCCAGTCCTTTAAAATGCTTTTAGACCTCCGTCGTTAAAATTTCATCATTTCAGGACAAGATGACCGCAGAATGAACAAGGCGCCGTGGGAGAACAAGAGCGTGGAAAGTGGACAGTTTGGAGCCCAAGTCGACGGAACAATGGAGAAGATTACCACAGGCCCCGGCGGTGTCTTTTCCGGTAAGTCATTTTTTTTAAAGGCCTACACCAAAGTTTGGGATCGCTGAGTATCTTGTTTTCAGTGACACAGGGAGGCTTTGGCCGTTCGAACGAGGAAATCGCCCGTCTTCCGCGATACAGAGGCGGCCGCGGTCGTAGACAGCCCTACACGCCTGAAATACCCGTCGAGGAGAAGGACGACGAGAAGAAGGGCTACGAAATGAACCAGTTCGGCAATGCGCGTGGTTAGTTTTAAGAGACCAGCTCCAGCAACGAACTCAACTTTGCAGATCGCCGTCGTCCGCCGTGCGACAATTGCGGGCGATTCGGACACACGACCGGCGTGTGTTTCAGAAGCGGCACAGAGAAGGGCGTGCCCAACAACAAAGAAACTATCAGTAAGTCTGATTCCCACAGTTTCTCGAAATACTCTTTAGGGTGCTACAGTTGCCGTGGATTGGGTCACTTGGCCGCCAGCTGTCCTAGGGCCCTTAAAGCCGGTGGGTTATCCTTACTTCTGATTATAACGATTGGAGTGTATTTTCAGGTCTGAATGGAGAACTCCGCCCGTACACGCAGGAGAGCATCGTTTCCATCATCGAGGGAGGAAGCTCGACTGATGACATGGATGTGAGGAACATATAGTTTGATTGATAATCTCTTCTTCCAGTCTACGAGGTCTTCTGTGAACAACTTCCCGATTTCTACGGGAAACACTGTGGACGAAGACGTGAGCATCTACCGTAGCCACTGAAAGCCCTGTCTTTCTAGGGATTGAAGATCATCTGCAAGCTGATGAAGGACACCCACCTGCGACAGAAGACGGCTCGTTGTGCGCCGGAGCTCTACGACAGCATGATCGCCTTGTTGGTTGCCCACGTGCAGCAGCAACAGCAGTTGTAGGGAGCGAGGAGAGTATTCTTGCGATATTTGTTGGGAATCGCAAGATTTTTGTTGTTAGGTTAGAATTTTGCATAAAATGTTTGCATAGTTATTTTGTGTTATTTTCACTGTGTTGGCCCTGTTCTGATACTTGAGGGAATTGGGAGCGTATTCTCAACGTGAATACCATGACTCAGAGAGTGCGGGGGTACAGCTTCACAGTACAATCTTAGTGTACTCTGGGCTCATTTCAACTACCGTATTCAGCCCCATGTCCTACACTTTCCACAAGAACATTGACGAGGCTCGTGCGGCCGTTCCAGTCGAGACCAAGAGGCGCATCAGGATTGCTGCCCAAGACGACTTTGTCTTCGACGTGGATCTGGGGCTACTCGAGGGGTCGCAGACGCTGAAAACCATGTACACCAGTAGGACATACTTTGAAAGATCAATGGTCCACATTTACAGACCTCAACGCACTGGACGGCGGTGACAACAACCAACTGATCAATGTTGAGCCGATCCTTCTTCCCTTCTCCGGTTACGATATTCAGCAGGTACACGGGAACTGTGGGATACCGTAGGAAAGACTCCATCACTCCTGCAGACCTTTGGCCTCTGTGATTCCCTTATTCCAGACGCTGGATTGCCTCGCTTGCGGGACGGACATCCCCTCTTCCATGATAATCGAGGACATTCTCACCATGTGGAGGGTACCCATTTCAGCATTTACGAATATTTCAAGCTTCAGATTGGCGATTTCCTGGCGATCGACGAACTGAAGACCAAAGCGACGGCGGCGTTCGGACCTCACATGGTCCTTCCTGACATGAATTCTGTGAGGAGGAGACTCCACGTGGAATGCGACTTCTCGCAAAGGGAATTGGAGCAGGTTGGGAAGGGAGAGAGAGAGAACATGTCCTTTGCAGATGAGGTGCGAGGGGCTGGATGGTGTGAACGACCAAGACGAGTGACTTCGACTACTATGAATTCGCGAATTAGAAGCTATTCAACTCGATCTATACAACTGTGGTTGGAAATAAAAACTGTACCTTTTTTTTCTCAAATCAACCGGACCTCCAGGGGTGAAACACGTGACTTGACGTAACTTGAGGTACCCCACACCTCGTCGTCCCCACTTCCACCCTCTGCATGGCCACAGCCGGTCGCAAAACAATCTCCTTTCCGACGTCTTCCAACAGCGGGAAGAACGACTCAGTCGACGTCCATGCGGCAGTTCGTCTGGGGGACCTGGAGGCTCTGATGACGGCATACCTCAACGGCCAAGACCTGCTGGCTTCTGACGCCATGGGCAACACTCCCCTCCACGTGGCTGCCAAACACGACCAGAGGTCGGCCGCCAGAGGGATCATGGCCCTCATGATGCCTCAGACCAGTTGGACGGCGAAGAACAACGAGGGACTGACACCGGCGGATTTGGCCCCGCCCAGGATTAAGAAGGACATGACGCTGATTTCGATGAAGGCGGCTAGGTTGTGGATCAACACACGCAGTTGAACAAGCGACTGGTGCAGGAGAGGCTGGAGAACCCAAAGGAGAACCACAAGGTGCTCCTCAGCATCGACGGAGGGGGAATCAAGGCTATTCTGATCATGGGGGTGAGGGGGAGAGAAACAGAGAAAGAGACAGTTACAGACCCTCCTTGCGATTGAGCGAGAGCTGGGAGAGTCCATCATGAACCGCGTTCATTGGCTGGGTGGGACCAGCTGTGGCGGAATCATCAGCTGCTGTCTGGGCGTTGGCTACACGGTGGAACAGAGCAGGTGGATGTTCCTCCGCGGGAGAAAGGACACCTTCTGTGGGAATAAGAACACTTTCCCCAAGCACTGCAGTCGGGGAATCGAAGAAACTCTGAAGAAGCACATGGGAGCCCACACGAAGATGTCTGACATTAAGACTCACAAGTGATTACTAAACCTCAAAGTAAACTAGAATATTAGGATAATGATAACGGCGGCCAAGGTGAAGGCGGCTCCTCCGACCTTGGTTCTCTTCAGAAGCTACGCCCCTAGGATGAGGCCTCAGGAGTTTGAGAGATATGGGTACCTGAATCCAGACAAGGTTTTGACTTGGAAGGCTGCCAGGTCTACTTCGTAAGTCTCTCTCTCTCTCTCTCTCTCTCTCTCTCTCTCTCTCTCTATCCCTCTCTCTCTCTCTCTCTTTCTAACATTCCTTCCAGTGCTGCTCCCGTGTATTTCGAATCCTTCCATGGTTTGGCCGACGGCGCCATCATCTGCAATAACCCATGCCTCACCCTCATCACAGACTTTCTGCGACTGAAGAAAATCGAAAACTTCAAAAACATTGTAAACCACTTTGAAAGGACCTAAAAGAAATGGAATTGCAGCCTAACAACGACGAGATCGGGTGTGTAATTTCCCTTGGTAGTGGGTCTGAGCCAGTGATACCGATTGATTCCATTGACGTCAATCTTACGTAGGTCTTCAGAATACGACATAATACGCAAATCGCAGGAGTAAGATGGCCATCAACAAGCACTTTTAGGTGTTCGGAAGGGGAAGGAACCTCATGACTCTCTTCATGTACCAGGTATGCGCTCTCTCTCTCTCTCTCTCTCTCTCTCTCTTTTCTCCATAGAGAATCTTTCAGTGCACCTCCTCTCACGCCGTGGCCGCCGGTCAGGCTCGTGAATGGGCCCATTCCCTCGGAGTTCCATTCTTCCGTCTCACGCCGAGGCTCAGCAAATCCACCGAATTGGACTGCATCGCTCTTGACACCGTTTTCGACTTCACCTTTGAAAATGAGGTTAATTTTAGAAATCCTGAATTAATTAAAATCCTAGGTCTATCTGCGCACGCAGGCGAAACACGAGATCCAGATGCTGGCCCGTCTTCTGAAGAGCATGCCGAAGAACGGACACCAGGAGGCAAATCAGACGATCAGCTGATGGAACCACGACTGATTAAAAGAATCTACACAAGAATCAGTTAATAAAATTCCAAAGAATACCTGATTTTGTGATTTATTTTTCCTTTTTCATTCACCTTATTCCTTCAGGCTACAGAAATAAGATATTTATTTATACCATTTTCTTTCTTTAAAAAAAACACTTCAAATCAATTATGACTCTTGGTTTTCTCCTTGGCTTCCGCGAGGGCTTGTAACTTTCTAAAAGTTGTTTTTTTCTTCCAAAGTTTTACTAAAACATTTACTTGCAAGTTTCTCTCTTAACACATCCCTTTCCTTGGTCATTTGAATCGAGTCTCACAAATCCTTCTTTGCAGACGCAGGCGGGTTGGCCGCAACGGAGGGAGAAACAGGCGGACACCTGGGTTAAAGGACCGTCTTATTTAGAGGACTGACTTTTTTATGTCAACTTTAGGACTACTTGTAAAGTTTCTTTTTTAGAAAGCTTACCGTCATTATATTCTCACAAGACTTCTCCCCACAGACGTTGGTACACTCCCTCCATTCGGCGTTTTTGGCACAGACCGCTGAAAAAAGTCTGATGGATCAATAATCGATCGACTTACGCTTCTTCTCTGGAGGCGCTTCGGTTGTCGTGGCGCATAAGGCAACTAAAATGGAGTTAAGGAGATGATGAAAGGGATACGGCACCTAGGAGAGAGGAAAGAAGCAGGAGAATTGCCTTCATAGCGAGAAAGACACTCTGCCGTCGGTTGTGACACAAAGACGCCAACTGGTCTTATTTACTGGAAACGCGTGATCAAAGTACAGCGTTTTTAGCAAAGCCACTGACGCGGAAAAGGGCGAATGGAGATGTGTAATGGGAGAGACGGGTGACGTTTGGTGTGTCATTGAGAGAGAGAGAGAGAGAGAGAGAGAGAGAGAGAGAGAGAGAGAGAGAGAGAGAGAAAGAGAGAGAGAGGGGGGGGGGGAGAAGTTCCTTTCCACCAATTACGCTTGTAAGCTATCAAACCAAGCCTTTCAAATTGTACAATTGAAGCGGAGTAGTCGATCGTTGCATATCAATGAGCCATACGGAATAAATCCATGTTGGTCCATTTGTTCAGCAGCAGCATTCTGATCTCCTTTACTGTCGATGAGCTTTTTCTCCTTCTTAACAGCAGTGGATCAATTGCTCTCCAATGAATTTGGCACTCTAAATGAGGTAATTGAAGACTTTAATCTATCATGTTCCTATAGCAACCCAAGGATTGTCATTCTATGGAAAGTCATCTTCAGCCAAAGCCTTCTCAGAATACAGTAACCGAAGAATGCAAGTGGTACTTTGTTCATGAAGCTCACAATCATCCACGGCATTGGGTTAGAAGACCAGAAATAACTCTTTTGGATACCGTAAGTCTCACACGTGCATGCGCATGCCCACACACACATACACACACACACACACACAAACACACACACACACACACACACACACACACACACACACACACACCGCGACATGTGAGTTTGCAGGACTTCGCAAGCCCAAGAGGAGTTCAACCAAGAATCAAACATGTTCCACCCGTAAACAATCCTCTTCCAAAAGTTTTGCCGAGAACTGATACTAAAATAAGCGATTCGGTTAAATATGAAAAGCAAGAATTGAAAGAAGTTGATTTGAAACTGCGAGAGACTGAGAAATCACCCCCAAAGAATCAGAGGAAAACTGAAGGCGAGAGAGAGAGAGAGAGAGAGCCAGAGATAAGAGAGAATCTTTTTTAGCTCAACTGAAACTTCTGAACGAAGCCTTTCTTCAAAATGCGTTTCCCGATGTCCTAGAAATAACCAATCTTAGCAAGAAAACTAGACTGCAAGCAACACAAGTGCGAGCCTGGTTTACGGTAGTTACAGTATACCTCAGATTACAATCACTATTTCAGTGCACACGAAGAAGTGAAAAGGAGAAAACACGACGACGGAAAATTAAACCTTCTGGGAAATAAACAAGATTTCTGTCTTTCTTCAATCTCTCACTTCAACCAAAACAGAATTGAATTTCGTTTATTCAACTGAAATCCTTGCTATTTTGTCTTCAATTTTCATTCAATAAACCATTTCCAGTCGATTGCATTCGTTCTGGAACGGCAGCATTGCGTACTCTCCGGCGAAGTAGAAGATCAGTCCGAAAGTGATGGAAATGGGCAATGCTGGCAAGGCCTTCTTGTACCTGGAAATGTGTTCTTTGCGTTTGGAATGCTGAGAATTCGAACCAACGCCTTCTTGCTTATGAAGCAGGGCTCTTACCAAGTGCGCCAAGTATTCAAACTGGACATAGTTAAGCTTCACCCTGTTGAACATACAAAACCGGAAAACTCGCATTGCCTTTGCTCAACGCGGCCTTTAATCTCAAGAAAACAGGTCAAGCGGCCTATGATTGCCAATGGTAAAAAAGTTGTTCTCGCAAGCAAAAAAGCAAGCTCCAGAAAGCACATGGTTTTCCGATATGTTTTGAGCAAAGATTGTAGATGTTTTGTCCAAAAACTCACATCATGAGAAGCATGAGGGTGAGGAGCAATCCACTGAGGATGGTGACGTAGCAGGCGAATACCGTAGTCCAGCATCCGGTCTCAGAGGCCTTGCCAATTAGCATAGAGTAGAAGACAAAGTCTCCCAACCCCAGCTGAATGTTCTTCTCCTCCGGTTCCTCCTCCTCTTCCTCCTTTTTCTCCTTTTCATTCTCTTTTTTGTCCTCTTTCTCTTTAGGTTTCTTGTCTTTCTTCTTAGGCTTCTCCTCCTTTTCACTCTTTTCCTTTTCGTCTTTCCCTCCAGTTGATCTCATATCGCTCAGATCTTCGAAATACGCCATTCCAGCTAAAAAGAAACATTGAAATTGACATTTCTGGTGTTTTACCTGTATAAACCAATGCTGAAAGTGGTCCTTTTCCCTTCTCGTCTCTCTCCTGAGCCAACTCGACAAATTTCTTCAGAGGACCCTAAACAAAGAGAATTAAGAATAACTGCTGGTGGCTTACACAAGGGGCGAGGACAGCAAAAATGTCCCAGGCGACTAGGAGTCCCAGAACGATCCAGGTGGTATAGGTTGGGAAGATGGCTTGCATTGTGAGGGCGGCAGTGAGAGAGAAAAAGATCATGATTCCCTGTCTGAAGAGCTTCGGACCCTTCCAGAAGACGGTCAGGGCGCCCATGATGATCATGTTTACGTCGAGGAAGACGAAGGTGATCAGGGACACGGGGATACTGTAGACATGAAACACGCGGCTGAAAAGAAATGTGTGTGCGTGAATATGTGTATGTGTGTGCCTGTGTGTCGGTGGTGTGTAACTCACGTCAAAAGCCAGAAATTGTGAATCAAGAATCCTACAGTCATTCCAAGAAATAGAAAAACCCATAGAACCTATAAAACCATCTCTTCTGAAACTCTTTAAACGAACCTTGTACCACTTCATCAAATAGAGAAACAGTAAAACACAGGTCATCACAGCAATTACTCCCAAGACGATCAATCCGTTCACAACCGCTCTCCAAATGTTACTTCCAGTGCTCTTGTCCTTTCCCTCTTTCATCACATTCACCATGCTCCTGAAGAATTGGCTACAAGTTTCAGATAACGCTGATTACACTCTCGAGCGAACGCCGTCCAGATTTACACTTTTGTCCAGGTAAACGGTCATTACGATGAAGATGACTAGGAAGATGCAGATGGTCACGGGGATGAGGACACGGACGGCGTGCTGAGGACCATAGCCAGGACCCTCGTCTTCTTCTGAAGTTATTTGTAGACATATATGGAGAGACCCACCCTCTTCTTCATCTTCGTCCTTTTTCTTCTTATCCTTCTTGTCTTTCTTCTTTTTGTTCTTCTTGCTTTCTTTCACCTCCTTCTCCTCGGGAGTTTTTGTCTCCTGCTCCTCCTGAAAGATTTCTCTCTCTCTCTCTCTCTCTCTCTCTCTCTCTCTCTCCCTCTCTCTTCCTTACCTTATCACTTTTTTTCGAAGGCGTCTTCTCCTTGCTCTTACTGGACTTGGGACCAACGGGACTTTCCTTCTTCTCCCCAAGCCAAACCGCCGATTTGTTTCTCTTCTTGCTCCTTTCTGATCTCTCTGCCTTCTTCTCCTTCGCCTCTTCCGATTTCTCCTTGCTCTTCGGGGTCTCCTTGATCTTCTCAGAAGATTTCTTCTCCTCCACACCCGACTGCGTCTTCTCCTCTTTCTTTGGCCCCGAAGTTGACGTCATATCTACCACCTCATTCTGCAACAGTGGCTGAAGCAGATGTACTGTAGAACTGAACTCTACCTCTCGTTCGTTGTCCTCCATCCGACCGCTTCAGGAACAGGAGACGCCGAAAGTGGGGGCAAGGTCGGGGGAGAGACCAAAATTAGCGTATTTGGGGAATTAACCTAAGGAAAAAAGAAAAACAAATGAGAAATCAGCATTTCCGTTTTGCCGCGTGGTTGCACCGCCAGTCTCCTCATTCACTTCTCTCCTCTGCCAGTGGACGGTCGACAAAATGGAGCAGCTGTTGCGAGGATTGGTCATGGGGGTGAGTCTCTCTCAATCTAGTTATCTATACTCTATCTTTCTTTTTTCTTTCCCTTCCTTTCTAATCCTTCTAATCTAACTTTCTCATCCTTTCCTTCAGATGGGAAACCGCGAAGTGGTGGACAAGGTGGACCACCCAGACACGGCCGAGACCGTCAACATCTCGGCGTTGGCTCTTCTGAAGATGCTGCGTCACGCGAGGTCCGGAGTTCCGTTGGAGGTAATGGGCCTGATGCTGGGCAACTTTGTCGACGATTACACCATCAATGTGGTCGATGTCTTTGCTATGCCTCAGAGTGGAACGGTGGGTTCTCTCTCTCTCTCTCTCTCTCTCTCTCTCTCTCTCTCTCTAACTTCTCCTTCAGAGTGTGACGGTCGAGTCTGTGGATCCCGTGTACCAGACGAAGCACCTGGAAAAGCTCCAGCGCACCGGAAGGAGTGAGATGGTCGTCGGCTGGTAACTACCGTATACTACAGTATCCTACCGTACCCCTAGGTACCATTCCCATCCTGGCTTCGGCTGCTGGCTCTCCTCCGTCGACGTCAACACCCAGCAGTCCTTCGAGGCCCTCCATCCGCGTGCCGTGGCCGTTGTGGTCGACCCGATCCAGAGTGTCAAGGGCAAAGTGATGCTGGACGCCTTCCGTTCCATCAACCCGCTCTCCCTGGCCACCAGGAGCATGGCCCCGACGGGAGAGGCTCGCCAGATCACCGGCAACCTCGGCCATCTGCAGAAGCCGAGTCTGGTGGCCACGGTGCACGGCCTGGGCACGCGCTACTACTCCCTCAACGTCAACTACAAACTGTCCCCGAATGAGCAGAAGATGCTCAACTGCCTCAATCGCCAGGTCTGGAGCGACGCCATCGTAAGGGAATTTCAATTCAAAGGAAAGAAAGAGTTCAGAATGTGGGGAATTTCTCGGATTGCTCGAAGAGGAACGTGGATCAGATGCAGGAGATGATCAAGTTCACCGAGGCCTTCACCAAGGACATGCAGGCGCCGAAGAAGACGACCAAGAGGGAGGAGAGCATCGGGCAGTTCGGACGGCTGAATGCCAAGCAGCGACTGGAGCAGACGGCGAACGAGGTGATGCAGGAGAACATTGTTCAGCAGCTGAAGGCGATGACCGGCTCCCACGCCCTGCACTAGGCCGATCAGATCCAAAGTTGGAAATAAAACTTTCAACGGACTTTGGAAATATAATTCTCGTAACAAAACAACAGTCGAGATAAGTACAACAACTATGCCTATAAGGGGTGGGGCTACTGGCGGACGATCTTCTTGAACCACGAGGGTCTCTCGCTGTCCATCTCGACCACTCGCTTCCCCGCGAGCACTCCGTCTTCCAGTTGATCGTCGGTGAACTTGACAAACACCTAAAAAGGAATAAGGGTCATTGGAAGGGATATTACCTGCTTATCGTTCCTGTCTCCTTTATACGGGTTGTAGTCCATCATTTTCTGCTTGATTGCGTTAGTCAACTCACGAACCTGCAAATTCTCATTTGAATACGTCAAATGGAGGAAAAACCTTGCCGTAGCAAGTGCCGCAAATGGTGTCGGCTTGGTGGAAAGAGCCACAGGACTGGCAGGTGACCAGGTTGTCGACGGGCGACAGAAGCCGAGTATAGGAAAACTTGCGAGTGACTTTCTTGGCTGAAAATCCACGTTAACTTGGTTAGTTCTCCAACCTACGTTTGCTGGTTCGGAACTTGGGTACTCCGAGAAGCGTCCGCATGTCACGGACCATGTCCTCCACACCGTAGCTGCGTCCAGCCGCCGGAGGAGCCGACGACACTGGGGCCATTGCGGTCGCATATCCTGCAAAAATAGGGCGACTAATAAAAAACAGCTTTAAATGGGATTGTGCGTCATTCTTATACACACCACCGACTTACCCAGTGGAGGGAAGTTGGACGAACTCCCCACAATCTCATCTACGATGCCCTTCAGGCGCGAAACCAACCGCAGCATGGCTTCTGAAGCGCATAGCATTGTAGTGCCAAATACCCAAGCTACTGATATTACCGGGGTATCAACCCCAAAAACGAAGAAAAAAACAATGGGATGAAATATTTATATTCATTAAACGCAATGAGTACAAATCGATCGAAATGGATCGATACCGGACAGACAGACACGTGGGGAGGGGAATAAATTAAAAATCGTCGTCATCCTCCTCGGCCATCTCCTTGGCAAACTCCAGCTCCTGCTGCTCGCGCTCCCTCTGGGCCTCGATGCTCTCCACCTCGATTTTGTTCTTCGGAGGGTAGCGCAGGGCCTTCACAGCCTGGTTGTGCAGTTCCAGGCAGTACCTGAAAGTTTGTATTGTATCGGGTTAATATAAGATGTGTTAGGAAAATAGAAACAAGAAGCACTTGATGCGGGAATCGTAGTGGTGCTGGGGCTCGGTGGTCCTGTAGACGTCGGCCATCTCCTGGCTCTGCATGTAGCGCTCGCCGTCCTTGGCGTCACATGCGATCACGGCCTCGATGGCTCCGTCGGCGATAGCCTTAGCCACCATGTATTCCGTCTCGGCCTGGTTACTCAACTGCAGCTTCTTCGCAATGTCCTACAACTGGGTCAGAAAGGAATAAACTATTCAAAACACCTTGATGGCGATTTTGGAATAGGCCTGGGAGATCTGCTTCACGGCGGTTTTGATGACATTCTGGCGCAGGCGGAAGATCAGCGTGACGGTCTCGTCCTTTTCAAACTGAGGCTTGTGCTTCTCCACAATCTTGTTGAAGTTGGCGAGATCGCCCATGCGGACAGCTAAAAGGGGCTTTTAAAACAGAGACAATTGAACCAACCCTGGGTGAGTTCGAGGTAGGGCTGGAGACATTTCCTGAAGATCGGCTGGCGGAAGATGGAACGCTCGGGGATCTCTCCCTGGAGCAGGCCGATAACGACAACCCACTTCTGGGTGTTCTGCTTGAAACCGATGGCAGCCTCCTGAGGAGCCTTGCGCAACGCCTGAAACATGAGAAGGTTAAACTATTGTTCAGAATTGACCCAACAACAACATTCAAATCAACCCTTACCTGCAAGAAATAACCGGCGGCTGCGGTGTAATCCAGCTGAAGGGCGCGTATGCGTCCCTGATAGTAGAGGAAACGAGCCAGGTCGTTGTTGCTGGCGCCCTCGGGGAAGCGAACCTGAAGACAAAATAGTTTTAGGTTTGATTTAATCTCACTTTGGAGACCAGCTTAGCGGCCGGCTGGAACTGGTGGTTGATGAGGTAGCATCGCAGAAGAGTGAAGATCAGAGTGGCCTGGGACTCGTTCAAATGACGGAGGGTGGCCGTTCGCAGACGGGCGTTGAGGACACTGAACATGAAAAATTTAAAAAAAATCCGATAACTTTGGAAAACCTGCACAGCTCGGCGAGTTTTCCCTGCTTCTCAAAGATGAGGGCCAGGTAGAAGTAGGTCTTAGCGGCGATGGGGTCCAAGGTCCTCCTGTCAGCCTGGTCAACTGAAACAGAGATGAGCTCCAGAATTCAAAGGAACATACTCCTCTGAATCAAAGCTCCAGCGGCCTCCTCGGCCTTGACGAGTTCGTTCTTGTCGATGAGGTAGAGCAGGACGAGCAGGTTAATGTAGAACTCAGATTCGGGCGTAGAGGTGACTTTTTTCGCGGGACGGGGAGACTTGGATGGCTTCTGGTCCACTTCCATCGCAGTCACTTGGGAGGTGGCGGCGGGAGTGGGGAGCCACTGCAGCAGAGTAGCCGAGTTCTGCACGGGGTAATTGGACACGACCTTGTGGAGAACCTAAACAGGACATTGAATATCCTCAATCAGACCAAGTCTGTTACCTCCCCATTCAACTGCTTCCTAGTCTTGTGGAGAACCTGAAGAACGCGGCCCATGAAGTGCGACTCGCCGCGGTCCAGAAGAGCGCACTGCTCCTTGATGTCTGAAATAAGTACATTAAATACCGCCAAACAGAACCGTTAAAAACCATATAAAACCTGTATATGATATTTCAAAAGACACAAATACATATTTTAAACTTACTTTCATAGGCGATGGCGTTGAGATCCTTGGGCGGCTCCTCCTTCACGGCGGCCTTCGAGTCGGCAGCCGGCTCGTCCACCTCCATCTTGGTTACAGTCGTGTTGGCCATGGGAGGCATCTAAAAACGAAGATTTTGTGTAAAAATGGAACTCATAACGCAATCATAAAAACAAAAATAACAAACGAAGCGCAAAGAAAACTACAGGTGGGGAATAAACGGGGCACCTTAGGAGGAAAATAAATTTTAACAACATGTACGACTGGACATTTTCATAATAAATAAAAAATAAAATATTTTAATGCTACCTGAGAAAAAAAGCACATCAAAAAGCGCAGAAGCAACAGGACACAAGGTAAATGACAATAATTTAAATGACAACTCGGGCGCATGGAAAAGTGGGCGGAGATGATGACATGCAGTTAAGACACGTTTTCTGAAATAGGTTCCGCAACGATTCCCCCACCCTTTTCGAGAATTTTGTGGATTCGAACTTGCATTTGATTTCCTTGTATGCCCGATTACTTCATTCCGACGTCTATTTCTGAAAATCGATTTAAAAAATCGATGATTTAAAAGTTTTAAAAGTCTGGAAAGTCTGGAGTAATGTCTCATTTTCATAAATATTTTTCTCCCTGTTTGCGTCACTGGGAGTGTTTTCAAGGCTTTCTAGTACTGTAGTTTGCACTTTTAGTATGGGCTTGCGCACCGACTCACACGCCAAACATCGTCCGCAATCGAATGGTTTCGGCGTTTCAAGACTTTTCACGCCTTGTTTGAACATTTCACCACTTGAAGTTGTTTGTAAAATGACTATTCTCCCCAGGCTGCTCGAAGAATGCGTCTTTTACATGTGAAATCTGAGAATTTTACGAAGAAACCGAAGCTAGTCGCTTTTTTAAAGTCTCCCGCTGAGAAAGGAGAAATCTACGTTGTTCTTTGGTGAGAAAGAGGGCGTAACCCAACTTTCTAATTCAGCGAGCGCTGCGATTTCGACAGTCTGCGATTGATTTTTACCTGTATTGCCCAGTAAATTTCTTAATTTCTCCACTTGAACTTTTTATATAGTATTCCATTACTAGTCCAATGTCTAGGTTCTTGGCCTGAGCGAAGATGTCCGTCGTAGGATTCGATATCGGAAATTTGAACTGCTACATCGCCGTTGCCCGGCAGGGAGGCATTGAAGTCATCACTAATGACTACTCTCTCCACGCAACCCCGTAAGTTTTTTTCTGGTTTTCGCATATTTTTTTTGTTTTGCAGCGCTTGCGTGTCCTTCGGTTCGAAGAGCCGGTCGATGGGTGTTGCTGCCCGCCAGGCGGTCAACTCCAACTTCAAGAACACCGTGATCAACTTCAAGCACCTTATCGGCCGCAAGTTCAGCGACCCCGTGGCGCAGAAGTTCCTCCCCTTCATCCCCTGCGGTGCCGTGCAACTCCCCAACGACGATATAGGAATTCAGGTGAACAGTTTCCCATCCATTTCTTATGAATTGTACAGGTCAACTACCTTGACAAGAGGGAAATCTTCACGCCTGAGCAGGTCCTAGCCGCTTTGTTGACGAAGCTACGTGAGGTCATCGAGTTCCAGCTCAGCGATGTCAAAAAAGTGACTGACTGCGTTGTCACGGTTTGCTTGAAATTGAATTCGTGTGTATTCCCTTGTTCAGGTTCCTTTCTACTACACTGATGTGCAGAGGAGGGCCACCCAGGCCGCCATTCAGTACGCGGGACTGAACCCCCTCCGCGTGATGAACGAGACCACTGCCATTGCCTTGGCTTACGGTACGTTCTTTTGTTCTAGCCAAATTGTTAACAAATCGAATGTTCCGGATTTTCTATTTGAACTCATTTGTTTCAGGTATTTATAAGCAAGATCTCCCGGAGGCCGCCGAGGGCGTTCGCCCGCGTCACGTTGTCTTTTTGGACCTTGGTCACTCCAGCACCCAGGCTTCTGTCGCAGCCTTCAACAAGGGAAAGCTCCAAATGTTGGGCGCTACCTATGATCTCGACGTAGGAGGTCTCTGGTTCGACAAACTGATCGCCGAACACTTCCGCAACGATTTCAAGACTAGATATGGTGAGAAATAGTATACTCGTGATTTTAGTTAAGTCTGGCTTTAGGAATTGACGCTAAGGAGTCTCCTCGCGCCTGGCTGCGCCTTCTCGACGAGAGTGAGAAGTGCAAGAAGCAGATGTCCGCCAACCAGACGCCGATCCCCATCAACATCGAGTGTTTCATGAACGACAAGGACGTGTCCGGAAAGATGCAGAGGGCCGAGTTTGAGGAAATGGCCGCCCATCTCTTTGACAAGATCCGCGCCCTATTGATCAAGCTCCTCCAGGACTCCAAATTGCAGGTGGTTCTATTGGAAGTAACTTAACAATATAACCTGTTTAGCCCGGAGACATTGATGAGATCGAAATCGTCGGAGGCTCCTCCCGCATTCCCATGATCCGCAAGATCGTGCAGGATATTTTCGCCAAGGACGCCAAAACCACCATGAACCAGGATGAAGCTGTCGCCAGGGGTATGTCATCAGCTGGCTTTTAAACTCTTGTCTTTAGGAAGTGCCATGCAGTGCGCCATCTTATCTCCCTCGTTCCGCGTGCGTGAGTTCGCCATCAAGGATTCTCAGCCCTACCGCATCAAGATGAACTGGCACGGAGGAGCCGTCGAGAACGGGTATGTGCATGTTCTAAGGAACAGCGGCTGGATTCAGTTTGCGAGTCTGGTCCAGGCCAGCATTAACTACTCAAAACCTTATTAATTGAATTTTTCAGTGAATCTGACGTGTTCGGCGAATTGGACGAGTTCCCCTTCTCCAAGATTATCACCCTCTACCGCAGCGACAGTTTCCAGTTGGATGCCCGTTACGCCACCCCCGCTGCCGTTCCCCACACCATTCCCGAGCTCGGTCCGTCATCATTTTCAGTACATTCAATTTTGCAAATTTCAGGATCTTGGAAGGTGCACGGAGTCACTCCCGATGCTACCGGCGAGCCTCGCAAAGTGAAAGTCAAGGTACCGTTGTAATAATTCTAGAGGGTCAATAACGTTCCTTAGGTTCGTGTCAACCCTAACGGAGTTTTCGCCGTTTGTTCTGCCACTGTGTCCGAGGTGAAAGTCGTCGAGGAGAAGGAGCCCGAGCCGATGGAGCAAGACGCTTCAAATGCCGAAGCTCCAGCTGCGTCGGCGGAGGAGGCTAAGCCCAAGACTAAGACCGTCACCACCGAATTGCCGGTGCAGGAGATACTTCCCGTGGTCTACGATGTGCAGAAGTACCTCGCCGCTGAGGTAAGTCCATCTTTTGGGAACCGAATATTACGTCACATCGTGGGAAAGCTGATTGCATCCTTTCCAGGGTCAAATGCAGCAGACGGACAGACTCGAGAAGCTGAAGGGAGACGCCAAGAACAGCGTGGAGGAGTACGTCTACGAGATGAGGGACAAGCTCTCCGAGCAGCTGAACGAATTCGTCCTGGAGGCTGTAATTGGAAGCGTAAACCCTATTTAAAATAATGATTTAGGACGCCGATGGTTTCCGCTCTCAGCTGACCGCTACCGAGGACTGGCTCTATGACGAGGGAGAGGATGCCGATATTCAGGTCTACCAGACGCGTCTGGCTGATCTGAAGAAGATGGGAGACCCCATCGTCGAGCGTCATAGGGAAGCCGAGCTTCGCAAGGTAAACGAACGTTTTTGCGGAACTAAGTCATCCTCCATTTTAGCCTGTTTTCGACTCCTTCGACCAGGCGATCATGCGCACTCGCAAGGCCTACGACGACTACTGCAGCGGCGGAGCCCTCTACGCCCACCTGGATAGCAAGGATATGGAGAAGGTAGCCTCTACCACGAATTCCGCATAAGACCTAGTTTCAGGTTATCACGGCCATCGAGGACAACAAAAAGTGGCTGGATGAGATGCGCCACAAGCAGGAGCGCCGTGCCAAGACCGAGGCTCCGGCCGTCTTCGCCAACGAGATCCAGGCCCAGCAGAGGGCTTTCGAGGCGGTGACGCAGCCGATTCTCAACAAGAAGGCGCCTCCCCCGCCGAAGGCCCCCGAGCCTCCCAAGGAGCAGGCCGGCGATGCTCCCCAGCCCGCCGAGATGGAGGTCGACTAAGCGTCTGCCTTACGTTATGGCCCTCTCCGTCTTTGTGCTTGTGTTAGTGATCCTCAAGTGTGTTCTCGTTTCGTGTGGGATTCTCTCGCACCTGGCGGATGATTATGATGATGGTGTTATTTTTTTCATTTTTGTGATAATTTTATTATCTAATTATGGTAGTCTCGTTAGATCCTACGTCTTCGCCCTACTGCACGGTGATTGTTTTGCGGAGTATGCGTTGTTGTCATCAAAAACGCGTAATAAACCGTGACTACAGTCTTGTTTTTATAGTAGTCTTGCCAACATTGCGATCTCGAGGATCTAAGTAAGGGCTTCCATTAAGTGACTGACCCTCTAAAGGAGTACTAAAGGTCACCAACATCTCAGAAACTTACAGTTCTATAAAACAACAAGACACCGATTCACACAGTTAAGGAAGGGTTCACTTATGGAGGAAGGAGACAAAAAATGATCAACCCCTAAACCCAGGAAACACTTCATTAGCTCGCTGCACCGTTTATTTGTGCTTCCTTCGCAGCTCTGTCTACTTGGTGGTGGAGGGCTTCTTCGACGCCGCCTGCTTCGTGTCAGACTTCTTCACACTGACTGCCCCAGCCTTCGAGGGAACCACACTCGGCTTGCTCTTCTGCACATTCGCCGCCAAGGGAGCCGTCTTCGTCGGATCTCCCGCCGGAACCACGTCCCTCGACCCCTCCTCCTCCTTGTCTTCGTCTCCTTCCTCGTCCTTTTCTTCCTCCTCCTCACTCACAGAATCCGAGAGGACGGGCTTCGACTCGCGGAACATCAGCAGAACCGGCTTCTGAAGAAGTTTCTCTCTCTCTCTCCCTCTCTCTCTCTCTCTCTCTCTCTCTCGCTCTCTCTCTCTCTCTCTCTCTCTCTCTCTCCTACCTTTTCTCCCTGAGCAGCAGCGGCCGCAGCAGCCGCGGCAGCCATCGCCGCCGCCTCGATCCTTCTTCGCTCCTCCTCCTCCAGGCCAGAGACTCCCTTCCTGATGGTCACCTTCTTCTTCTCCTCCTCCACCTCCTGGTCCTGGAACGCATCCGACGGCACATTGTCGTTCACGCCCTTGTAGAGGACGCTAATCTTGTGCTTCTTGAGCTCATTGTCCACCAGCTTCTGATGGTACTTGTGCTTCGTCCACATCTTCTGCACATTCACGGAGGAGGTAGGAGCGTGGGTGTAGATGACTGTGAAGCGGTCCTTGGCGGGAGGCGCCTGACCCGGCTTCAGGCCCTTGAAGATCAGACGCACGATGGCCTTGTCTCCGGGAGCGGCGAGACCGTAGACGGGACGCCTGAAGATTCTTTATGAGAGAGAGAGAGAGAGAGAGAGAGAGAGAGAGAGAAGAGAGAGAAACTGACATTTTGTAGAGACCGGGCCTCGTGGACTTCATCTTGAAGGTGACGGGCTTGTCCGTGGGGTTCTCGATGGATAGCTCGACCATCTGCTTCGACTTGTCCGGCTGGTAGAGGACGCTGGTGCTGGGGTTGAACGTCACTTTCTCCAGACCCATTGCGAAGACCGCAGGAGAGAGAACGAGGAGAGCGAATGAGGAGGGAAGGAGGGAAGGCCACGCGTCGACGCACGTCACGGAATGCACGAGGATGGGCATTAGAATGAGAACTGCACCACCAACCGAAGAATCAACTGCGAGGAAATTAGAGAGCCATATTCCAATACTCTCTTGCGCTTACGTTTGGTAAGTTTGCCACAACCACTGGTTATGTTTTCTCTGTTCACATGTTCTACCCCCTGCCCAAAACAACGAGAGTTATACATTTACAATCATATACATCAAAAAACAAAGCGAAAATGCACTATGTAGGTGGATTATCATCAGAATACTACGGTGGCTTCTCTGCTGGCAAGGCGTGCTCAGAGTTCCCTGAAACGAACCAATGACTCTCTTTTTTCCAACTCCCTTCTTCTCTCTCTTTCCCTCAACTCACGAGGACTCGATGAATCCGTTGGTGTAGACGCGCATCATGAATTCCGCCTCCTCATTAGGCTCGAAAGTGGAGGGAACGACGACGTACTCTCCAGGAGGGACACGGAATCGACCGGTCATCTGAAGCTCGTGGGATTAGAATTTAGACAACTTAGGTACCTCTCTGAGATTGATGAAGGCCGCACTTCTCATCGTAGACTTGTTAGCTTGGAAGAACTGCTTCGTCAGACGGCCGCGGGTGCCAGAAGCCTGAAAGAAGGGGTTGAGAGGGTTAGACGAAGTATGGCAACAACTGAAACTAGGCACCCTTCAAAACTAAGGTGTTAGACTAATTAAGCTGCAATTTTAGTTAAGAACTAAATGAACTAAGGACTAAAGATAGCAAACGGCACAAGGTCACCACAACGGAGAATACTCACATTGACCTGAAATGAGGCTTTATCTCATCTCTCTCTTTCTCTTTCTCTCTCTCTCTCTCTCTCTCTCTCTCTCTCTCCATATAAACACATATAGAAAAATAGATACAACAGCGACTTAAAGTCATGCGAATCAAATTGAACGAATTGCTGATTTCCACTTCTGAACTCACGTCGTAAACTGCGAATCCGATGGGTACATTATCCAGTCCGAGATGCTTCAGATTACGCCTTAATCCATGCTTATTACCTGGAATCAAAAGATAACCGCACCTGTACTTCTGCATAACGGCGAAGATTACGGTGCACAATTCGTCGTCATCATCAGGATCGGAGTCGGTTAGCTGGACGCGGAATTGAGGGTTGTTGGCGAAGGTGTCTGGAAGAGTGGGTTTTGAGAGAGAGAGAGAGATAGAGAGAGGTAGAGATAGAGAGAGAGAGAGAGAGAGAGAGAGAGAGAGAGAGAGAGGAACTCACTGATGTAGTTGCGGCATCCTCCGGCCGTCTGGTTGCGTACCCATGCGCCGTCGTGGGTGTTGGCTGCCCATACGGTACCCGCCGCCTTCACTCCCGTCATCTGGTAGACCTCATCCATGACGTCCGGTCCCAGATTGCAAATCTCCATCTTCTCAAAGTTCTTCATGAAATCGTCGAAGGTCATCCAGAACTCTCCGTCGTGGTCGAACTTCAGTCCCATGTCCTGCTTAACGTTGTCCGGGACGGAGCGCCACTCGCGAGATCCGTCTGACCAAGGACCGTTCCATTCCTAAATAAACATTTTCATGGAAACGGGGAGGAATGGGTACGGTACCGCCTCATTTCCCCAGGGGTTGCGGATACGCAGGAGGCAGACTTGGCCATCAGGGCCGTCGACGATGCGCATTCCGGTGATGGAGTAGGCGTGGCCCTGAAAAGACAGCAGGTTATGGTTTCTGCCTCAAATGGTAATTAGATGGCTTCCGTAGTCCTTCAACCCACCCTGACGAGGCCATTGCGGAGCTTGGCCTCCCACTGGTTGGGATCCGCCTCCAGGGAGCATCCGAACAGCGATCCCATCTCGAAACCTCTCATCATCATCTGCATGAGGTTCCTAGGAGGGTTCTTGAGGTCGAAGAACTCCGTCAGACCGCCGGTCATGTCCTCCAGAGCCTCTGAGGTGGTTCCTCCCTTCAGGGCCTCGTAAGAGCCGTGGAGCCTAAAACCTCTCAGTTTGTGTTCTCCAGAAGGTTGTTACTTGGCGTAGGCCTTCTCCAGCAGAGCACTCCAGAATTCGTTGTTGCTGGCCGAGTGCATGTAGAGCAACTCGCCGTTGGAGGTGGGGAGACGGTCGTCAATGACCACGTCCACCCACTTGCCGTACTGCCAGAACTGGAAGTGGAAGATTCCTGGAAGAGGGAGGGTTAAGGGAAATCTCCCTATCTCAATACCAGCGTAGTTCTCAGTGAAGGACTGATCTGGGGGCACGACGCGATAGAAGAGCTCATCCTTGAGGGTGAGGTTGGCGGCGGCCGCCAGAAGCCAGCAATCTCCCAGCTCTCCCTGGATCACATCGAAGCGAGAGTGGCCCTCGGTGATGAGCTGAGGCTCACGGACGATTTGCTGAAGAATTGTTCCCTTCTGTCCCTCTCTCAACTTACACCAGGACGCATCCACTGGATCCTCTTCGGCGGTGCCTTTGAGAAGTAGAGCGACGAGTCGTCGGCCGGGAAGGTGGCGTCTTCGAAAAGACGTTTCTCCGCCAGGCACTTGTCTCTCTCGTCGTAGAAGTCAATGGGAGCTGTTGTGGGCTCCGGACGGATCGGAGACGGACCGCCCCCTCCTCCTCCACCGCCACCCCCGCGGGGCATTGGCCTCACGAAGGGGTCGACCTGAATTAAGTGGATGAGACAGCCGCTTTCCTAAAACTCACGTCTCTGCGGAACTTTCCGGAGATAATGTTGTCCAGGATGACTTTTCCGATGCTTCCGAGGGAGTTGTCCTTTCCTCCGAGGCCCATGATGACATTTCCGGCCACAGCTCCGATGATCCTTCCGGTCGAGGGGTCCACTCCCAGGAACCTATGGGCGGCCTCTCCGATCAGATTCCCGATGATGTTCACCATTCCACCGTTGAGATTATTAGGATTGATGTTTCCGCCTAAACAACACATGAGTATTGGAACATTGAGGTGGAATACCTCCTCCTCCGTACATTCCGCCGCCTCCACCGCCGATGAGACTGCCGATTCCGCCCAGGATGCTGCCGAAGTCGGTGCCACCGCCACGACCCCCACCGCCACCTCCTCCGCCTCCGAGGGAGTTTATGATTCCGCCGATGTCGTTGAGGTTGAAGCCACCGCCGCCTCCGCCACGGGACTGGCCACCACCGCCACCGTAACCCTGGTCTGAAACAAGAGGTATCTCAAAGGAGAGAGAGAGAAGAGAGAGATTGTTGGGCCTCAATCTTTTCATTTCTCTTTCGCTATAAGGGATTCAGTGCAATCAAACCAAAACCACAACACTGCAATTAGAGTAGGTTACAGTAGCCTCGTCGCAGGTTACGGTAGCCACATCTATCCATGTTAGGGTAGCCACACCACAATACCTCTTTGTCCTCCACCCCCTCCTCCTCCTCCGATGAGTCCTCCTAACAGACTGGAGAGTGGGTCTCCTCCTCCGCTGCGGCCACCGCCACCTGAAAGCCACAGCTACCGCCACCACCGCCACAACACAAAAGCAAGAGATGCCACGGGTTCCCACAAGCAAGCAACCTCCTGAATCTCCTCCGCTGTTGTTCTTTTGATTGATGAGTCCGCCGATAAAGTCCATGACCTGGTCTCTCTTCCGCCGCCCCTCCTGGCCTCCGCCGTCGTTTGCCCCGCCTAGGTGAAGCGACTACTAACTACAAACGGAAAGCAAAGGGAAGGCACACGGGAAACAAAGGGAGGGGAACTACCTCCTCCAAAGCCACCGCCTCCTCCGTAGCCACCACCGCCGTACTGGTTGCCTCCACCGCCGCCACCGCCTCCTCCGCCGAGGATGTTGCCAGCCAGACCGGCTAGGATGTCTCCGCCTGGACCGCCAACCTAAAAAGGAGGATCCTGGAGACTTCTGAAGGGTGTACCTTGTCGCGGATGAGATTTCCGGCGAGACTGCCGATCAGACCGCTGAATTCGTCGGGCTTCACCTCGACCTGCAATCACATTAGTGTCTTCTTTTGTTTAAATGTCGGCTTGTTTGAAGGAACTTTGGAAATGAGCGCAAATGATATTCGTGATGGGACCCATCGGTAACACCCACCTTCTGCATAACCTCATCTTCGTCTCCCATTTTGCTGGGTTCCGTCTCCTCTGTTTGACTTTCCTTCTTCTCGTACCGTTCAGCTCCTCCTTCCTCTTCTTCGATTGCCCGCTCCTGTTCTAAAAAAAGATTAAAACCACTTTAAACTGGAGAAAATCAATGAAAGTGGCGACTATTACGCCGCAACATGTTTGTCAACTAGAATCAGTGTTGCCAGCTGGCTGGCATTTAGGAATGTCGCCCGAGAATGGCTTTTCGTGTGATAAACTCTAATAATTTTTCAAAATTTTTATTCTTTGTGTCCTAAAATGGCCGGATCGGTTGCCCCCATTGGCAGGAGAGTGTTTTCGCCTAAAACCAATCCCTCCGGGAGGCAATCAGCCAAATGCAACCTAGTGGAAATGACGGGGCACCGGGAAATGGCCAAAATGGCCCAATTCTTCGAAAGGGACAAAATAACCTCCTTTTTAACAAATAAAGCCCTTTAGAAAATAAAAATAAAATTAATGTTATATAAATAATATTATAAAAAGTCAAGTTTTGAAATCCTCGAAATGGCACGCCGTACCGTAACCTATTAACCATGGAGCTTATGTGAAAAATGTTTGTTGAAGGTTTTTGGGGCAAAGTAAACAGTCGGTGGTAGAGTAAAATGGCAGTTGGCGGTAACTGTACAACTAAAAACTCATTTCGATGGAAAATCGAGTTTCTGGCGTTGAAAACAATGCAACGCGGCAGTTCCCCGCAATATCGACACGAAAACAAATCAAACAACGGTTTTCTTGGCGGGAAATTTGCAAAATATGGAAGTTTATGGGATTGGAGAGGGCTAAACAGGTAAACTGATTGTAAACAGGAGTTGCAAGGAGGGCGAGGACGGCAACTGCTGTGGCCAACTGACTGGCCAACTAGTTAATGGGCCATTTTCTGACCCTTGAGGACTCTAAATAGCAAGTTCTGTCTTAAAACACAAACAAATATGGGGACTTTTCATTGTAAAGTGAGGTTCGACCAGTAAGTTTCGTCCAATGCACGAAAAGGTTTCGTGGGGTGGTCTCGCAAAGAAAATGGGAATTTTCCCTACGTTTGCTGTAAATGTTACTCCTCCCTCAAACTTTTGTCTCTATTTGACAAAGTGTTGTCGCGCAACCCCGAGAATAAAGGCTGACAAACGACCGCCAGCTGTTTTCTCGGCCGATCGATACTGTTCCGGCTGGCATAAACAACACAGCGGCAAGCATGCATCAAAGATGAGGACATTAAATGCATCTCTGCTTTATGACAGCCAGAAAACCGCACAGAAACACTGCAAACGGCCGGACAAATACACACGATGGCGGCGCCGCATATGTCAGCCAGTCTCGGTGTGTTCACAACGTGGCCGAGTGGTCTAGTGGTATGATTCTCGCTTAGGGTGCGAGAGGTCCCGGGATCGATCCCCGGCTCGGCCCAACTTTTTTGCCGAGTAGGAACACATGGGAAATGTGCTGAGAGCCCGGATATTTATGCCGAACCGCCTGTTTTATGATCGGCAAGCGGGGCAATTTCAAAACCCCGCGTCAGGTTCTCAATATTTCAGCGAATAGGGCACGCGATTAAGCATTGAGAAATGGAAGCCTTAAGGAATAGCCACTGACTCACCCATCAGGCTCATACAGCACTGAAATAGACTCATTGTCCGGTTGGCAGTTGGGACCCGGGGGTATTGACAACCGAGGGCCGGCTCGCTTCGCTTTGGACTCTAGTGACCCCCGGTGACCGAGCCCCCGCCCCTCTTTAATTATGGGCCCATGGCAAGGGGTTCAAATTAGAGACGCTTTTAGTTCTTTAGCCTTGACGAGATATAAATATGGAAAAAGGGGCTGAAAGTTCGGGCATCAAGGCTATTTACTGGTGAAACGGGTGGAACACAAAAAAAAACACAAACACACAAAAAAAAACACAAACACAACGTGACATAGAAATTGCACTTGGGTTGTTCGGCAGTAAAGTGTGGAAGGGTGAGTCAACAATAGTTAATTCAAAAACAGATGAAGAATTATAAGGAAGGAAACTTCCCATCCCGTCTACATTTGTTTATCAGTTGGAGTTGAATTGTCGATTCTACGCCGACTGCGAGAAGTCAAACATAAGAAGGACGGGAAAACGCGCCGATAACAAGCACAGAGGAAGGAACCACTCATATTCAAGGGGACAATTGGTTTGATTTAGGATTGCTTCGTATATCGAGGTAATTTCCTCATTTATATCTATTAGAGGCAGTAAATGTGGTAACCCAAGTTCAGTGGAGCGGTATTATCGATTCTTCGGGCACAAACAAATGGTTCAATCGAGGCGGGCGCAAGGTTATCGAGAGATTGCGTACCAGTCGGAGACCCAGAGACTTTTAACGAGAAATTTGAAATGATTCATTCAGCGGGAAAATGTGGGAGAAAAGGAGAAAAGGAGAAATACGGAGAGAGAGAGAGAGAGAGAGAGAGAGAGAGAGAGAGAGAAGGGGAAGGAAAAGTGCAGTTTTAGAAACGAGAGGCAGTGTCTTTCCTGCTTTGTTGGGCAACAAAGGACAAACCGATGGCCGCCAGACGGCCAGTGTAACAGGGGAAATGGGAAGTTGCCAACAGGTGATAAGCACATCAAGGCAACATGGCAAATGGCAACAGGGACAAGAGAGTAAGAGATAAAGAGAGAGAAAGAGATGGAGAGAGATATGGAAATGGTCCATTACGTGCAAACTCTTTGTTTTGTCTTTCTCTTAAAAGAAATCACCCTTGCGTGGTTCCAGTCCACATTTCCCATTTCCTCCCTAACCCTCTCCGCATTAGAAATTCTCTCTTCCGCTCCTTCTTCTCAAATGGACGGAGACCTATTTGTCCGTCTTTCCCTCACCACTCCGTGGCTACTCCTCCCAGTGCTTATCGTCTGTAACCGTAAGAAACATCCCAAGAAATCTGACAAGTTCGATTTCGTTCCTCTACCAACCTCAGATGTCAAATCGAGAGAAATGTGAGTTTCATCACTTTTTAGATGTGAAACGCACAGTTTAGATTGCACACAGGTTCTGAGCAAGAAGTTGAAGAGCCGCACACAGCAGAGAACAAAGTGGCTGAACAGAGTTCTTGAACATACATATAACACCAAATAAAGTGACTCCCTACTCAACAACAAAGATAAAACCAAAAGCAATAACAATACTGCACAGCATATACACCAACTTTAAAATTTTTTATTGATCTACAGTACTTCGAAGGTAGTGTTAAACTTTGTTGGATTTGCCAGAGACCTTGGATCCACTGGCCTTGGCGACGGCAATCTTCGGCTCGGACGTCTTCTTCTCCGAAGCCAGCGGCACCGGCCCTCCGTCGCCAGAAGGCATTGCAGTCTTGAAATAGTATCCACTCTTCATGAACCTCGAGGTGTCCATGAACCGTGTGGTCAGTTCGTTATCGGGGAATGTGTTGTTTACGATCCACTTCTTGGCATCCTCCTGCTTCTTGTACTCGTTCACAGTCTCCGCCGGTTTGATTTGGAAGAGACTGCCCACAACGGCCACGCAGACGGGCGGCCACAGGGCGGGGGCCACGGCGGGGGGAAGGGTCTCCAGGGTGGCGGTGGCTTGGCCGATGTGGAAGAGGGCTTCCTTGACGGTGCGAAGGGTGGAGCGGACGAAGAAGATGGCACAGCCGGCGATGGTCAGCTGGAGAACGGCCATCAGGTAACCAGGGATCTCGTCCATGACCGACATGACGACTGGCCACTGGGAAAGAAGAGAAAAGAGGAAAGGAGGGGGCCACGTAAAATACACGTTACTTTACGAGCTCTAGAACATTTTCCACGGGCTCAATCCGTGGCTCAATCCGTGCCTCCCGGAGACATCACCACGCAGCCCGGCTCGAAGATCGTCTTCAACGCGCCGTACGACGACAAGCACACGTACCACATCAAGATCATCAACGCCTCGGCCCGTCGCATCGGCTGGGCCATCAAGACGACGAACATGAAGAGCCTGGGAGTGGACCCCGGCTGCGGAGTGCTCGACCCCAAAGAGGCCATTCTGATGGCCGTCAGCTGCGATGCCTTCGCCTTCGGACAGGAGGACACCAACAACGACCGCATCACCGTCGAGTGGACCAACACCCCCGACGGCGCTGCCAAGCAGTTCAGGAGGGAGTGGTTCCAGGGAGACGGAATGGTCCGCAGGAAGAACCTCCCCATCGAGTACAACCCCTAGGGGAAGAATAAAGCGTGTCGACTCTTTACTCATTTCTTGTTTCATAGTCTGGTTGATAGAACTGTTTCGGTTATATAGTTATGCACTTGGATCCGGGGGCAAAGTGAGTTGTCCTTCCCTTCCTTCCTGAGTTCTTCTTCCTCCTATCTCATTTTGTCTTAAAGAGGCAAATCCTTCTTTCCCTTCATACCAGGTGCTTGGGGGACTTGCGTTTTTTTGTTGCGTGTACTGCTTTCTGGCAACGATTGGACGTTAAACTGCTTTTAAAAGTCACTGGAACCGCTTTTTGACCACCATGGGCATAGCTTCACCCTCTTCTAAAGAACCCGTATTAAAAACCGCTAGGCCTGCCTTTTTGGCAACCTTGGGTCGCTTTATGGTGCCTTTTTGCCTCCCCATTCCTATTATATACAGATGTGATCTCTCCAAAGAACGCCAACAGTCAACGTTTTCATCTATAGCTCGAATCAATAGAAACAAGTACAATTCTATAAAAAAAATACACGTACTCTTATAAAATAACAATGTAAAACGTCTCAAATAGAACAAAATGCCAGGTGGAGATCAGTGACCTCAGATCACAGAGTAACAATTACTTAGGCGGAAGAGGAGCCGTTCGAAGCCTCGTCGGAGCCTTCCGCGTTCTGACTCTGCCACATTCGGAAGTACACACCGGACAGGGCCATTAGCTCAGAGTGGCTGAAAAGAAGGGTTTATGGGGTCATATGCACACGTGCACTCAGACACACGGACATAAACTCACTTTCCGCGCTCGATGATATTTCCATCCTGGAGCACGATGATGCAATCCGCGTTGACTACCGTGCTCAGGCGATGGGCGACCACCACTCCGGTACGGGTGGTGCACAGCTCCTCCAGACAACGCTGGATGGACCTCTCCGTATGGGTATCAAGGGCGGAAGTGGCCTAAAAGAGTCATTATAAGGAAGGTGGCAGGGAAGGGGGACCTCGTCGAGGAATATGAACTGGGGGTTCTTCAGAAGAGTCCTGGCGATGGCGACACGCTGCTTCTCTCCACCAGACAGACGGAGGCCTCGCTCCCCCACGAGGGTATCGTAACCTGAAAACAGTGGGTAAGTGTGGGCTTACTTTCTCTGTAAGCATGTCTCTCTCCTACTAACCATCGGGCAACGACAGAATCTTGTCGTGGATCATAGCCGACTTGGCAGCCGCCTCCACCTCCGCATCCGTCGCCAATGGATTTCCGAATCGGATGTTGTACCTGAACCTCCAATATTTTCGTTTAAACGGAAATTCCTACCGTATCGTGTCGTTGAAAAGTACCGTATCCTGGGGAACCACTCCAATCTGCTTCCTCAGACTCTTCATCTTCAAATTGCGAATGTCCGCTCCGTCGAAGCTGACGGATCCGTCTCCAACCTCGAAGAGACGGAAGAGAAGGCGGACGATCGTACTCTTTCCACTTCCGGAGGGTCCCACCTGCAGAACACAATTTGTACCGTAATCAGTGAAACTCCTACCAAGGCGACGGTCTGCCCACTGGCCACTTCGAAGGAGATATTCTTCAGAACGGGCTGCTCCTTATTATAACCGAAGGTGAGGTTCCTGACGGAGATGCGTCCTTCAGTCGGCAGGTACTCGATGGCCCCTGGGGCATCCTGGACCTCCACGTCCTCATTGATAAGATCGAACATGTTCTCCATGTCGATGAAGGACTTCTGGATGGTTCTGTAGACGGTTCCGAAGAAGTTCAGGGGGCCGTAGAGCTGCAGCATGTAAGTCGTGAAGAGGACGTAGTCTCCGACCTAAAGAAGAGGTTAAAGGTCTGCTGATGGGGGAGATTACGGTAAGGGATCTGTCCTCATTGATGAGATAGGCGACGAGCACAGAACCTGCGACCATTCCCAGGCCGATTAAACTGTTCTGGGTGAAATTGAGCAGGGCCAGGGAGGCACTCGCACGCCACTCGGCTAGTTGGTAGCTGAAAAAGACACATTTTTCAATGAGATGACTCAGGGAGGAGTCATGAAAACTAGGCAAACCCACTTCTCTATGGCCGTCCTGAACCTGTCGACCTCAAAGTCCTCGTTTCCATAGTATTTGACCGTCTCGTAATTCAGCAGAGAATCGGTTCCTAAAACAAGATGAATCAGTCAAAACTTGGCTCCCACCAATGGCACTCTGTTTGTTCTCCATGTCGTTCATATCCCTTCGGAATTTAGTCCTCCACTCGGTCAGGAAAATGGTCAAGGCTGAATTCCAAATAACTTTGGCTTCTAATGAACAGACCCAGATAGATGGCCATTGTGATGAAGACGATGATTCCAAAGTAAATGTTGAACGTGGAGAAGAAGAAAACGACGGCGATGACGATGTCAGCGATGGTGGGCACGATGTTGAACATGACGTAGCTGAATACGAGATATTAGAATAGTAGAAGGGGATATTCACTTGAGGATGCTGTTGACGGAGCTGGTACCTCTGTCCATCACACGGAGGACAAGGCCAGTCTTACGGGAGAGGTGCCAGCGGAGGGAGAGGGAGTGCAGATGGGCGAAGAGTTCCACATAAAGAAGAAACATGAAGAGCACTTGATAAACAAAGCCTACCTCCAATTCCCTAGTGGTGTACTGCTGAATCGGAATCCACATGTAAGTCCTCAGCGTATTCAAGAAACCGCCCATCGCTCCGTTTCCCTGCAGGAATTTGAGGAAAGTGGAGATGTAGATCAGAGAGTACTCGAAGTTTCCGGGATTTGAGAGACCATCGACTGAAAAATAAAGAATTCAGGGAGAGATACAAGACAAATTACCGATCCATTTGCTGTAGAGGGGGAGGGCGACGTTGATGAGGCGGCCGAATACGAGGAGGAAGAGACAGAAGGCCACGCGGAGTTGGAGGGGAACGGACTTGCGGGGCCACACGTAGGGCAGGATCAGGGACACCTTGCGGGAGAAACCGGACCATGTCTGAAGGAGGAAACGTCTCTCTCTCTCTCTCTAACGTACCGAGGGAGAGTCCGATTTCAGAGGAGAGATGACCATCGTACACAGGAAGACCGTAGCCGTCAGGGCGCATTCAACGGCGTAGAAGGCAAACTCTCCATTGCGGTAGGACCTGAAGCTCCGATTTTAGAGGATTTTAGAGACAGAAAGAGAGAGAGAAAGAGAGAGAGAGAGAGAGAGAGAGAGAGAGAGACTCACGCCGCATTGAAGAACTTGTTCCATGCGAAGAGTGGGAGGACGTGGATGAAACAAGCGGCTGAGAAGGAGAGGGCCAGTGAGATGGGGAGGAACTGCATACTGCGCCATTTTATCAGCGAGGAGAAACAGCTCAGCCAGAAGACCTAAAGTTTTGTTAAAGGACTGCCACAACATTTTCTAACGATGACATCGATTTAAATATAAAACCCACCACTTTCGTGATGCAGTAGACCAGAATGACGTGGGTGTAATGATGGACGTAGAAGATGTAGAAGATTATGGAGACTCCGACGGCGATGAGGATGGCCAGGCAGACGGAGGCCAGGAAGAAGGAGACGGGCAGGTTACCTAAAATGCGACCATGAATTCTCTCCCTCCTTCTCTCTCTCTAACTGACCCATTCTCTGGTAGGTGATTCTGAAGGGAAGCACCATCACCAGCAGATTCGCAATGGCAAAGGCGCCGTAGACGAGCATGGAGACTCCCCGGGCGCAGTCCGGCTGCAAGGGGAAGCCCTGCCCACAGGACGACACCACGCCGTCCATCTGGAATGCGGAGATAGAAAGAGGAAGAGCAATATAAAACACTGAAGATGATTGAGCTAGAAAGGGAGAAGACTATTTTCCGAGACCCTTTTGGCTGCAAGATTTCCACGATTGTTTCTACACGTTGCAAGGTAGCCATGGAAACCAGTTAGAATCAGCGTGTGAACTGAATTGATTGGGAAAGAGTTTTGGGATCGAAAACTTGCACATTTACAAAGAAAGGCGAGATATTGTTAAAGGAAAGGTTGGGACAAGGGTCCTACCACGAAAGATAGGCAGAAACAGTGGAGGCAAGCGCAATGTTTCGAAAATTATTGCCGCGAGCTTATCAATGTGGCGGGGGTTGATTACAAAAAGATGTCGATTTCGAAAGTAAAGATAAGAGACCGAAATAGCACATTAGTTGAGAGAGAGAGAGAGAGAGAGAGAGAGAAAGAGAGGGAGGGAGAGAGAGGGGGAGAGAGAGCACAAACAGTAAGACAGTGAGAGCAATCGGATACAAACCGGCAGGGAAGGATTACGACGACAAGGAAGGGGAAAACTTCATAAAGTAACAATAACAAAGCAACAACGGAACAGTGAAAAAACGAAGATTCAATCGCGAATCCAGGCGACGGCCTGGCGGATTCGCTCGTTTTTCCTCGACTGGCCGGCCTTCTTAACGTTGCACCAGGCGGAGCCGAGTTTCTTGTAGAAATCGGAGATGAGGAAGGAATTGACCTGGGAGGAGGCAGCACGACCCACCTGAAAGGGATGGGGTACGGAATGTCCAAGAGATAACGGTAATTTATTAGTTAGAAAGTTAGAGATTTTAGCTTAAAAATACAGAGTTGCCAAGGCGCTCCGAGACAGCAAAGTGCACAAGATGCTATAACCGGCTCTTAATCGGTCCTTGGTCAAACATTGGACGGACAGCGCAGGTGCGAGATAGTACTTGGAGAGCAGAGAGCACCAGACCGCCAAGACGCAGGGAAGGCAGCCGGCTGCACAACGCGTGCATCCAACCAGCCGGCTGCCTACAATCGATTGTAACAAGTCGCAGTGACGTAATCGATCGGAGGCGCAGCCGGGGCTTGTTGTGACAGCTGGTTGGTGCAGCCGCTTCCTCTGCGTCTCTCTCGCCTGTCACGCTCTGCTTTTCTCTTACTCTCTCGCTGTAGGTTTTCCAGAAAGAGACGATACTGTCCAACTTACCGCGTCAATGATGGCGAGTGTGGTGGCAAGATGGGCGCCGCCGGCGTCTTCCATCAGGGAAGTAGCTGGAATTCAATGATTACATTGTGTCTGCATTGAAACGCACTGATTATTGGCGCCAAGGCGGTGCTAAGGGCAATTAGGGACTCGGGCAGCTCGAAGGGCGAGGCGCAGACGGCGGCGCAGGTGGAGAAAACGGGGAAGTCGAAGGGACCACTGGCCTGAAATAGGATTATGTGTGTATGTGTGTGTGTGTGAGTCCACGGCGCAGAGTAAGCTCTTACAGATTTCTGAAGCAAATCCACGCGTCTCGAAATCGTTCCCTCTGCCAAGGAAATAGTTACTTCAGTAGCAACAGCGGAATTATTGGACGAACTGGCATCGTAAACCTAAATGTACATAATAATTACATAGATATGGGAATCTCACACTAAGGAAGGCCAAAATATTGTCGAGAAACTTGGGAGAATTCCACTGTGGCTTTCTGGGACTGGAGAGGAACTTCACGAATCTGGAACGAGTTTGTTAAAGGACTGTCACAGTAATCGATTGCTAAGATCTCTACAACCGCGGATTACTGTATCATTTGTCCACACTTACGTCGAGAAGAGATCGGCGTTATTCCTGCACAATCGAGGGTAATTCGTCATTAGCATAGAGAGCACAGACAGAGCCAGCACACGTGTCCTAAATTGGCAGATTTTCAATGAAATTGTCTTTTTCATGATTTTTAGATTAAAATCCCACCTGAGTTCCATATTCGTCAAAGCTCTGAGGACGTGAGCCAGGAGGAGAGTGAAATGAGCGCCCATTGACTGCTCAGAAACAGAACAGATGACTGTTAGGAGGGCCTTCAGCTGGGAGTTCAGAGCAGGATCCGTGGCCTATTTTTGCATTATTCAAATGTACAAATACAATATGCTGTTTATTAAAAATTTAATATAAACCTACCGATTCATTGAGAAGACGGGCTATGGAGGGAATCAGAGTACGCAGATGGGTCACGATCAGATCTGGCCGGGACGTCAGAAGCTGCTTCGTTCCCGAGAGGGCATCCTTTCGTATCGCCTGGACATTTTAAAGTGATCATATGTATTTTTTTTAAATAATTTTTTATAGAAAAAAACACGACAAAAACGTACCTTATTAAAGTGTCCTAGCTGCTTACAGAGCTCGTCGAGCGACAATCCACGGAAGGAAAGAGGCGCCGCCTCAGTTTCCTGCTTCTCCCCCAATTGAGAAGATATCACCAATTTCTTGGCTAAATAAGAGTTATTTAGGATTTAAAACGAAGCTACCAGTGATTGTGGTGTCGGTCGTCGCTGTCTTCACCAGCTTCTTTCCGACTTTAAGCTTCACCTTTTGAAAATCCGCCTTTTTCCGCTCCTTTTGCTTTTTAGTGACCATCTAAACATTATACTTATGGGGAAAACACATTAAACATTCAAAAAATAAATAAAAGTTCATTTGAGCCGTATCAAAACTGAACATACTTTTGGATAAGGTCCCGAAGGGAATCAGAAACAACGCCTTCTGAATTGTGCGCTATTTTTATATTTCCGTTCTACCCCGACGGGAATTCAGTTGCCCCGCCCCTAAAATCATGCGCATTGTTAAATATTTTATTTTTTTAAAGCTGTCTTAAGTCTGATATTTTTATCCACTTCGACTTTTCCAGGTAATAAAAGCGCAGGCTGTAGGCAGAGGAGATGTCGGAATCGTGAGTGTTTACGTAATTAACGTTATAAATGCAGTTTTAGTTCGGGTTCCGAATACACCTGCCAACTGTGCGAGAAGACTAGTTCTTCCAGAGAGGACATTATTCTTCATCTCCTGAAACATCTCAGTTACAAGTGAGTATTGATAAAAGTTTATAGCAAATTAACTCCATTTTATATCATTTTGACTCAAGTCAATCATTTCTCTTCAGAAAATACCCCTGCGATGGCTGCGCTCAGAGTTTCTACACAGAGGCTGAGCGAGACAGACACTGCACTACGACCAAGCACAATCACGCCTTCCGGGTAAGCTTTCGTTAAAGAACTTTATTTAAAGATCTCTTTCCAGTTCAACATAAACAGGTACAATGAAATGCTGCTGTCGATGCTTCTGAAGGACATGGATCTGCTGAAAGTCTACGACTCTGACCTCATAGTCACCCAAAGAGCAAGGGTGAATACCGAATTGTGGGGTTTCTGGAGTTTCCAGTCTTTAAATGTCTATTTCAGCGATGCCATCATTCAGAAGTGCTCCAAATTTGCCCCCAAGCCGCCTAAGATGAATCAGTCACTTGCCAGCGTCAAGTGAGTTTTATTATTTAGAAATACTTTTGATATTTAGTACTCCTGTATCTCCTGTTGTGCCTAAGAAGGCCATTAGGAAGGCTTCTGAAACTCCGCCTGTGAAGGTTCCCGTCAAGGCTCCATCTGAACCCGTCCCCGCCGTGGAAACTCCAGTCGCCAGAGGTAGAATATCACGATTATGTATTCTAATCAAGCCATTATTCCTTTAATGAGTAGGGTTCAGAACCCCGCAGTGCCAGTCGCGAAAGGAAACGTCAGAGGAAGGAATCCACGGGTGGCCCCATCCTGGAAAAGGTCCGCCAGAGGATGGAGTCCACTGGCAGTCCCATTGTTGACAAGGTCAGGTTCCCGTTTAAAGGTCTATCTGAGAATTCCTGGTATCTACTGTAACCATAATATTCTAGATGCCGGCCTTTGCTACCATCTCCGATGCCATCAATGCCTCCATGACTACCCAAACCGTCAATGTCAAGTGTGGTTTGTGCTCCAAAATGGTTCCCTGGGATTACGGTGGGTTGTTGGTTACTTTATTTTTCTTAGCGTATATATTTTTAGTTGCGCGCAAGGACCACGTCTCGATGCATCACATGGGCACTGACCATGACGACTCGGACTACGTGGCTATATTGGAGACCAAGGTAAGATAACTACCGGAAGCTGGGCTTTCGCGCTTCCCGTTTCCATCCAGGAAGGGAAATGATATCCATTTTCAGATGGAGGAAGCTTTCATGGGATTGAAGAACAGTGATTTGCAGTGTCAGTGGCCCAATTGCACCAAGAGCTATCCTGTCGAGAATTCAAGGTGAGTGATTCCGGCTTTATCAGCTAGAATATTCCTTTTTTCAGGAGGAACCATTTTCAAAAACACGCCACTAAATTCCTCTCGTGTCCCATCGCCGAGTGCGTCGTCCAAGAAGTCATGTGCAGTAAGATGAAGAGCCACTTAAAGGCAGTGGTCTCTTTGAGTATACGATACCCTAATTTCAGGAAAAACACGGTCTGCAAGACGGCCACAAATCGATGAAGGACTCCCACGCAAAGTACTCCTTCCTTTTCCGTTCTTCTTACTTTTCCCTATTTCAGGACGGCATTTGAGCAGGAGTTCAAGGCGCATAACCGGGAGATGGAAAGACTCTACGAGATGTGCTTCCCCTGCATCATTCCGAAGAGTGTCGAGAGCTCCCGCAGCGTCAATCGAGGAGGCGTCAGCACCTCTCGGATGATGACAAGGGTCCTCCAGGACATGCCCAGGATGTTCCAGGTTGGTTTCTAAGTTTTCCAAGAAGTTTTCATGTTTTTCAGAGAACGCCCAGCCTTCCAGTTAGGCGAATGTCCGAATCCACAGATTCTGAAGACGACAGCGAGGTTTGTCTTCAGAGAACTTGACAAATCAGATTTAAGAAATCTACGCCGAAGAGGAACGAAGTGGCCAAGGCGGCTGAGAAAGCGACCCCGAAATCGGTTGCCAGCAAGGGTTCGTCGTCAGAAGACGTGAGTTTGGGTCATACCGGGTATAACTGATGGGGAAAGCGCAGAAAACCGCCTGTGATAAGAAGAAAAATCAGAAAATTGTCTTATTTTGACCCCCTTCCGCGGCAACCTCGAGTCCCGACCATTTACGATACGTTGAACCCTACGTTCTGTTGTGATTATAGTTGTTGCCAAAATGAAATCAGCGGCCAAAATTTTGCATCTTAATTAGAATATCTAAATTTCTTCATTCAACATTGTCTCTCGCATTCCGCTGTACTAAGGGCCGTTTTGGCATGATTCCAGATTGGCGACAGCTATAGTCTGAAATGCTCCTTTCAGAGTTCGGATGAAGAGGAGGAAGTGACTCAGTTCGAGGATGTCAAAAATATCACTTTGCTTACGAAATCGACGAAGGAAAATGCCCCGGAACAGATGGAAAAGGGGAAGAAGAAGAGAACGAACGATGAGACTGCGGAAAAGGAGAAGAATGACGAAACGGAGGAAAAGAAAAAGAAGCCGGCTGTGGAAGAGGTAAAGTTGAAATCCTGGATCAATCAGGAATAATTACGGTGATCTGTGGAATTTCACAGTCCTTTAAAATATGCATACTATTCCTAATTTGCCTTTTCCAGTCTTCTTCTGCCGCGTCCGATGACGACATCGTCTTCGTGAAGATTAAAAAGAACAAGAAGAGTCGCAAAATGAGGGAAGATGAGATAAAAGTAAGTCTATTTAGCTTATAAAGGAACATTTGATTTCAGAAGGAGGAGGAGCAGGACGAGGCACTGTCTAACCCCTCTGCCAATTCATCTGTGGAAGAACCGCAGACTCTGACGACGGACGAGGAGGTGAAGGAGGAAGTGGTCGTGGAGAAGGAAGAGGCAGAGGAGGAGGAAGAGAAGGGGGGAGATGGAGGGAAGAAGAGGAACCATGGAGAGAGTAATGGTGCGTTAGAGAGAGAGAGAGAGAGAAAGAAGCATCTGTCACTTTTCAGGGTCCCCTGTGCCTAAACGCCACGCTCCGAGCACTCCCCGTCGAGACCGTCTCTCCTCCACCAGCAAATCCGATTCCCGTAACCAGGGCGAGCAGTCCGGCTGGCAGCAGCAGCCTCGTCAATGGGACCACTCGCACCAGCCGAGGCAGCGCAGAGTGTCTCACAACGAACACAGGAAGGACCACCGTTCCCACGAACCAAGGAAGACGCGATGGGACCAGCCGGCGGAGGAACACCACGGACAGCAGCAGAGACTCTGGGGACAGCCACATAAAGTCTTCTTCCCCACTCCGCCACCTCCTCTGCGTCCTGCGCCGGCCACTGGAATGAGGAAGAAGGGTTCTGAGGTAAGAGAGAGAGAGAGAGACAAAGAAAGAAAGAGAGAGAGACAAAGAAAGAAAGAGAGAGAGACAAAGAAAGAAAGAAAGAGAGAGAGAGAGAGTTTTCCCTTTCAGCTGAACATGTCGGTGGACAATCAGCGTCGCTCCTACGTAATCTACACCGGGCCCAAGTGACTGAAGCCGTTCTCTTCTTACTTTGTTATTTTCTTGCTTCTGTTGGTTGATTTTGTTGTTTCCCCTGGACGGGTGTGTTGAGTAAATTGTTGAGCAGCCGCTTTTCAAGAGAAACAGTGAATGAACGTAAAAGTGCACCCTCAAGGTGGTCAAGGATTCTCAGAAACGGCCGGCCAGCTTACCAGACAAACACAATTAGTTTTTAGTACACGCTGGTCCATCTAAACTGTCACGAATTCTTCTTGATAATTACGATTTTTCTGTCCAAACATTAAGGTCTTCTTCCTTGGGAGTGTCACGAATACGTGCTAAATACGACTTTTTTTTCTAAAAGGTAGATTTTCTAGATTCTAGCTTTCGCCTGTGTATTGATCAGCCAATTTCGTGGTTTGTCTTCTCCCTCACCTCTGCTCTGCAGGCAAATACAGACCATCTACTTTTCTGCTACATAAACCCCACTTACCAAGTTGGTTTCTCAAAACTGCAAACCGACAGATTCATCGCGAAAACAATTTACAGGCAAGTCGGGTAAACGAAAATCAACAGTTAACAAATCTAACAACGTCAACAACCTAGTTATCCTAGTTAATAAGCCCTAAGGGCAGTTGCTAGTTCTCCACACTGAGGGTGGATTCGAAGTCAGAATCCCCGTTGGCGGCATGGGAGGAGATGAAAATGTCTTCGTAGGGGGCTCCCTGGGTGACGCTAACTTCCAGTCTCTTGATCATTCCTGAAAACAAGAATTAGGAGGAGAATACGGGGACTGGCTGACCGAGCAAACCAGAGAAGGCACGAGCGGCAGCCTTCCGAGACACCGAAGACGGAGGGAACAGCTCGGCAAAGGAGATGGCTTCTCCCGCGGCTATGTTGACAGCACTGACGAATAGATAAGTAAAATAAAGAATAAGAAGCCCACTCTCGGATGTGGGCAGCCGCAGCATTGTTGATTCCACTCATGGCAGACGTGTCGTTGACCCTAAAACGGAAAAACGAAATAAAAGGAAAATGGGAAACAAACCTGGAAAATTCCTTAAAGCCGGAAAATCCGAATTCCCTCTCGTTGTCCAACAGCACGCTTCCGGTCCGATTGTCTAAAACCATGGGTTTACAGATTGTAGCTACATGAAATTTCACAATTGTCACCATTTCCATTGCGACATTCGTCTCCCTCGATATAAAAGAAACTGACCAAGTCGGGAATGTTGAGGGCCAAAGGTGCTGGAGCGACGAGCATCTTCTAGTCCAGAAACTTGCGAGCGCCTTCCAAGTTCGATGTTGTTGTCGATGGCATCCGGAGTTGGCGGAGGGGGAAACGTGTTGACCAAAGGATCCGTCATATCGAAGTTCTACACAATATACTATCAAATAATTGAACAGGAAGACCAACCAGCGGCTGCTGCTGAAGATCAAACAGCATTCCAACTCCGTCATCAATCTTCTGCTTAAACCTAATGTTCAATTATTATCCGAGGACTTCCAATTCTTACTTTTCAGGAGTCTTGTCCAGGAAGGCGATGCCACGCATATTCAGTTCTTCATCCAAGGGAGGCAAATCCAACAGACTACGCTCCGAGCTCTTCTAAAACAGAAAAGAGAAATAATATTTGAATGTTTAAAACTAACCTCTTTGCTGTCGTTGGTGGAAGACTCATAGTGCCACAGACGGTTCGTAGGACCACGAGAAGCCGGACGAAGGAGATCGAATTCAGCCGCGTCTGCGAGCGTCATCTTACTGTAGTCGCCGCTGACTTTGTAGAGATATTTAAGCTCCGGCGGGATTTCTAGGCATAGTAAAGTATTGCAAAATTCGATGTGACTAACTGTAAGTCATGGGGGTCACAAGTGGCATGAGTTTTTTCTCTTGGGACTTCTCGCCGTATCGAGGTATCTCGCCGATAGAACGTAGGACAGACGAAAAGTCCATGACCTGCTCCTTCATGGTGGTCTGGAATAAGAGGTCTTTGAAGAATTTAAAAAGAACTGACAAAGGGAATCATCGTGTCGTTCTCGTCCATGATGCACATGGCCTGCCTCCTCTTTTTCTTGGGAGTCTCGCCCACAGGAGCCGCGGCAGCCGGGTCGAGCTGAACCATGTCAGCTGCCTAAAAATATGAGGTACGGATTTTCCCGTAGCACAACAAAGATGTGTAAATCAGAATGTTGAGCAAAACGCACAGTCCTCTTCCTCTCCTGAGAATCGCGATTTTCGTCCTTGGGACGCAGAGGAGTCCTCATCTGCTCCATGGGAGTATCGTTCATCTGTGGCTGCAGAGACGCGTCGGGGAACTGGTGGAGAGGCCCAGGCGGAGGAAGATCGAACAAACTGAAGGATGTAAGTGAGCATTAAGAATTAACACGCACTCGAGCGGAGGACGATTGAGCTCTTCGAATTCGGCACCGGGAGGGCGCACATCCATGATGGAAGCTGCGGTGTCCGTCTTCTGAAAATCGGTATTCTTATTATTTTGGATAGGATACTTCCTCAAAAGCAAAAGAATCAGAATGCAGTGAATAAATAGCGCACCTTGTTCTCCGTGAGCTGACTGACAGACAGGAAATCACTGATACCACTGAGCCTCCTCCCGCCGCTGCCCGCCCGGTCGCTGGTGGTGGTGTTGGCGAAATCGAGCCTAAACACGAGGGATAATTCAACTAACGAAAAGTCCTTACATGTCCATCCGCTCGAACTCGGTCGGCGGCAGAAGGTCGTCTTCCTGGAACATAGTGGGCGGCCTCCAGTCGGGCACAGGATCCGCGAGGGTGATCTGGTTGCGCATGGCCATTCCGACACCGTCCTAAACGGGAAACATAAGCAGAAAAAAAGCAAGCAAAACTAACAAAATCGCCAAATGAATCAATATTGAGGTTCTTAGTCAGGTCATCCATGTCGAATCTGAGACTTCCGAAGTTGGTAACAGGCCCGTCGATCTTTTTGGCCTTCTGTCGCTTTTTCGGATTGCTGAAAAAAGCAAATATTTGAGAAAATCACACAGCGCTGCAATAGTCAGGTGATTCGGAAACATGAGTATGGCAATTAGAGAAAAACCAACCGCTGGTCGGTAGATGTTTCCATGACGATCGGAGACTCTACAGCGAAATATAGCCGGTTGCACGAGTCGACAGCTGTCTTAGCATCCACTGGAATCAAAATATTCTAAACCGGGAATCCACAACCTTCCAGATACGCGACTTGTCGCTCCAAAATCACAGCGACTCCATAGACGAGCTGGCCGAGGAGGTACAGGGAGAACTTGGTCCTTGGCTCGTCGTGTGTAGTTCCTCCCATAGGGATGCGCTTCATGATGGCATTGCTGCAAAGAATGAGCAATAAAGTTTTCGAATGGAATACACAAGGCTAATTTTAAAAGTTTCAATCTGATTTAGTTTTAATGTTTACGTTCTGGTCAGTCGCTTCCCTTGGTATAAATAGAAAACAACAAATAAAACTACCCTCATTTTCAACAATTGTGCTATGCATACTAAGTTTAAACGTACCACAGTTCAGGAATCTCCACGGAGAGCATCGTTCCTCGATCGAATCCCTTCTTACCCGCTCGTTTCGTGGCGACCTTCCAAACCAGGGCGAAGCGTCCATCCCGCTTGATTAGTTGTTCGACTGAGAAGAACATCTAAAACATGAATATTATCATCAAAATTACAATTTAGATTAAATATAATAAAAAAATCGATAATTTAAACAAAACAAAAAAGGCAATTTTGGGATTGTTCATACAACAGTTAGAGTTAAGTTTACAGTACCACAATCGCTTCAGGGCTTTTATAAATAACCTTTAAAATTTTCAGACCACAAAGAACAGTTTTTCTGTCCGGCGTTTACATTGTCAATAGGTGTTGGTTTTAATTACGGCATGGCCTAAAATTTTTGTTTTCAATCATTTTTATAATTTTAAATGCCTGTTTGGTTGTAATATCATCTTTTAAGTCGAGATATATGTATGTGTGCAATTTGACATTTCAGACACCACAATGGATATTGCTGTCAAGGCTGGAGTTGTGCGTAACGAGGTCGCCGAAGTGCTGAAATCGGACAGGTCAGTTGTTTCTTGTGAAAATACACGATTCGTTCAGGTTGAATCTTCTCGGCTCTTGTGAGGCCCACGTGTTCAAATTGGATGGCGGAAAATGGCTGGATCTGACCGATGAACCCGTCCTGGTTCATTTGATCCGCGACAACCTCGAAGGAGTCACCAAGATGCTGGCCGTTTCAACCCACAAAGTAGGTTTACCTGTTTTATTACATTTAAATCCGCTTGCTGAGGATAAGGGGGTTGTTGATTTTTGCTTAATAATTATATTGTGTCTTTTGCAGCTGATAATAAACAACGTGCCAGTGTCTTCGAACTTCAACGTTTTCGCGCCTTCGAAAAAGTTCATCCAGTTCGTCTGCAACAAATTCGACAAGAACACGGAGAACTACGGATTCGGATTTGCTGGAGTGGCTGAATTGGAGATGGTGAGTGGCTTCTGATTCCATCAACTCGTTCTTCAGTTCTTACAACTGCTCAATAAGATCAAGCATGCTGCGATGGCCTCGCTTACGCCATCATTTCACTCAGGTGCGTTACCGATTACAACGTGCGAAACCTGGTTTTCCAGCTCTGGTTCCTCCTCAGACGCCTCGCTCCGTCGCTGCTCGTGCCACGGACAAGCAAACAATCTTGAACTGTACGTTTCCTTGTAATTCGTTTATTTTCTACTTTTGTTTCAGACGCTCCCACTGGAGTTCCCGGTTTCGGTGTACCTTACGGCTACGCTGCCTCGCCCATGAAGGCTGTTCCTCAGACTCCGCTGGACAGCTTCAGTTTGCCGACAGACCCCAGGTCCTTCCTTCAAGAACAAGCCGGTCTTTACCAGTGGGTTTCCCTCTTTGCATAATCGTATTGAATTATTCAGAGATGAAGAGAGTTCTTCAAGGTCCTCGTACTCTGCCAAGTCGAACGATGTCGACAAAATGCCGAGTTCTCCCTCAGACGATCAGCAGTTTGACTTCGTTCCGGATATCAACACCCAGGGGCCTCCTCGATCGCCTGCGCTGCCCGCCGACCCCCTGAACGAGATGGTTTGCCATATTCTGATTCTTGCGAAGAGTTGTCTTTCAGCACGCTGCTATTGGTGTTCCGCCTGGAATTTCGACTCATCCCGACCCCCTCGTTAGTTTTGTCCTCGCTGCACTAATACTTGATATTTCCAGTACGCCTTTGCCGAACGGCGCCTGTGCGACCTCATCGCTTCCTTCGAGTCCAAGCCCTTGATGTCGCACGACGAGGCCCTCGCCACCGGCGATTTCGTCGAGCACCCGGTCGGCCCCATCGGATCTCCTATTAAGAAGATCTCCCGCGATGCCGATCGCTAATCCTTGCCTCGTTTTTATCACATGTGAATTGTTATGGTCCCTAGGTTTTGTTGTTTGTTCCCCCATACTTTGTCAAAAATTCGTTTTCCTTTAAGTTTGCTTTTGTTAGATTATGTCTACTTTTTGAATGAGACAATAAAATGTGAACGAAAATTGTTTGTTTTGTGATGTCCATGTGCTGGATAGCATCTGACATTCTTAGAAACAAGGCAATATGATTGAAACTTCGCTGAATGAATGTTTTTTGTTCCAAGGTAGTTTGGTAGATGTCGATAATTGGTCCCGCGACGATTTCCGTTTAAAGGACTGAAAGGAAATGCTTCCGTTTCCTATTATTTGTGTCGTATATATTGCTTTGTGTGGTTTAAAAAACATTCCTTATACATTATCCTTCCGCATAAAATACTTTACAACGTTTTTTGTTTCACATTAAATTTACTACTTCTAGGCGGATAATGGCAACAGAGTTCGTCCGAACCTTCGCTAGGGTCAGGCCCTCTGCTGGAACCGACCGCCCCGTGATCTACGTTGATGGAAAGACTATAGTCAGCGACAACGGCAAGAAGATGACTTTCGACGGGGCCTATGGCCCAGAATCCCAGCAAGTGAGTTTCCCCATTGACACCGATCTGTAGTCTGTATTCAAAGCATATTCATGTCCTCTTTCACTGTAATTGCTGGTTTTAGACGGAATTGTTCGACAGCGTCGGAAGGAAGATCATCGAGGGCGCGATCGACGGCATCAGCGGAACGATCTTCGCATACGGTTCGTTCCCTTAGAAACATAAACCCCAATGTTTGACAAGTACGGTTCGAAACCGTCGTGGGAGGTGCTATTGTGCCTAAAATGGCACTAAAAAGCTTTTTTTGGGGGTGCTATATGCAAATTTGGGGTGCTATTTTCAAATGAGACCGGATCGTGTCAAACAGTGATAAACCCTAGGTTTAGGCCAGACTGGCTCCGGAAAGACCTTCACTATGATGGGTCCCTCGCGAGACGGCGAATTCCTCCTCGAAGGCGACGACCGCGGCCTCATCCCGCGCTGTGTCAGTGCCGCGTTCGGTAAACTGGAAGAGAAAAAACACAAAGTGAGCCTCTTATTTAAGCCTACGTATATTTTTACGTTTAGATGGGCTCCCGATTCGACTTCAAGGTCTTCTGCACCTTCGTCGAGATCTACAACGAGAACACCAGGGACCTGCTCTCCGACAACCACCATGTGACCATCCGAGCGGACCAGGTGTCTAAGTTTCGAGAAAGGGCAATGATGTATATTCAGCGAATCACCCTCGACGGAGCCACGCGAGAGGAGGTAGCCTCTGATGTGGACGCCCTGCGGCTGGTCCAACAGGGCCTCTGTGCTCGCCAGGTTGGCCAGACCGCCATGAACAACCAATCCTCCAGATCTCACGCCATCTTCATCATGGAGGTGGGGTTTTGTCATTAGAGGTAGAAATGTTTATATTTAGATCGACACGGAGGAAACAGAAGACGGAGTGAGCAGCAGGCGACAATCCCGCGTCTGCATGGTCGACCTTGCCGGCTCGGAGCGACAGAAGAGCGCCCAGACGGCCGGACAACAGCTGAAGGAGGCATCGGGCATCAACAATGTAACTTTGACTTTTGAGTAATGTCAGTAATCAATTGTTTTCAGTCTCTGACAACCCTGGCACGCGTGATCCGCATTCTGGCGGAGAAGGCCGAACAGAAGTACATCGGCCACGTGCCGTTCCGTGACTCCCGCCTGACCCTCCTCCTCAGGGACAGCCTCGGAGGCAACAGCAGGACGGCCGTCGTGGTGGCGCTACATCCGGGACCTCAGTCAGTTTCTCTAAAATAGCTCAATGTCTTCTTCTTTCAGACAGGAAAGCGAGAGCAGGTCCACTCTGCAGTTTGCAGAGTGCTGCAAAAAGATCAAGAACAAAACGGTCGCCAACAAGACCGTCAGTGGGGTCTCTATCGTCGACCTACAGACGAGGATCGCCCGGCTGGAAGAGGCCAACGATGAGCTCACCAAGGGTTAGACCACTCTTGGATTGTATGATGCAAGCGCCATTTTAGGAAAGGAAGCCGTCGAGTTGCAGCTGGCTAACGAACGCCAAAGGTACCGTGAGCTGGAGATGGAGAAGGAGAACCAGGAGGCGAGGATGTGCCAGCCGTCGCCGTCGAGGAAGGCCAGAAGACGGACTAGCCAAGTGAGCTCTCTCTTTCTATCTTTCTTTCTCAAAACGCCATTGTAGCATGAGAGGCGCTTTGTCCCCCAGCCGGCTACTTCCTCCCTCTGGGATGATGACGCTGCCCTCGGCGAAGACCCCATGGACACCACCGTAACGCTCACCTCTAGTGACCTGCCTGAGTTAGTTCTCCACCACTCGTCTATCAAATCCATTTATTTAGAAGGCAGACGCTGGTCAAAGAAGTAGACCGATTGAAGAAGATCGAGGAGGGGCTCCGTGCCCAAGTCAAGGACCTGGAAGAGAAGCTCCAGGCCGCTGCTTCCGAGAGGGAAGACGTCATCGACGATCTGGAGACTAGCCAGAGAGCGGCTCTGGCTGAAAAGGACAACATCGTCAACGAATTGGAGCAGCGCCTCCGCGAAGCCCAGCAAGAGACTGGAAGGAGCCAGCTTAAGGTTATCCTCTCACCAGATTCTCTTCAGTGACCTATTGTAGATCGCCGACTTGGAGACATCCCTCAGCCACGCCAAGGAACATCGCGCGCAGTTGGAGGAGAGACTGGTTGACTCGGCACAGAAGATGACCACCGTCGTCGACGAAAAGCGGGCTGTCGAAGGGAAGATCGTCGAGGCCAACGACGAGGCGATGAAGCTGGCGAAGCTTCTGGAGGCGTCTAACAAGAAGGTACATTTGGCCATTTGAGAGATCTCATCGTTTTTCAGTGCTGCGATCTTTCCAACGAGAAGGGCGCATTGGAGACGAAGCTGCGCGACATCGAGCGCCAGGTATTAGCCATCTTTTAGCATATTCAGTGTATTTGCAGCTCACCATTATCTCCGGAAAGAAAGCTGAGTTGGAGGCCAGCGTGATCAAGGAGAAGCAGGAATCGGAGGCCTCCCTGGCCAACGTCATTAAGGAGAAGAAGGAGTTGGAGGCCCAGCTCGCCGACGTAGTGTCCTCCAAGACTAGCAAGAAGAAGGTAAGGACCCCCTTTGTACCCCAGAAATTTCTCTTTCAGGTCAACGTCCTCCAGAGCGTCATCGACGAACGAGACAGACTGAAGGAGGAAATCAAGGAGCTGAAGAAGAAACCGAAGAACACCTTGGCCTAGAGCAATGCATTTTCTTGTACATTCGGCATTTTAAATTATTGATAAACGGCCATCTTTCTTCATCACTTGTTTTTTTTGGGTGGGATGGGTTGCTTCTTCCAAACTAGTAAGAATACCGAAAAGAAGTGGCAAAGTTTGCGTTTGGGTTACTCAGTCCTCGTGCCGTATGTTATTCCCTGCCTCTCTTTTGTTGATTCTGTTACGTTTTGTTGTCTCCACGCCTGTTTTCAGGGGTTGGGCCCATCTTTCTTCAACCGATTCGGGAGGGAACAAAGTGTGAATGTGCCTGGAGTGGATGGTCTCGTTGTACGTATTGACTCAAGCAGATAGTCGCTTGGTTATCGTGGGAACTTGCGCCAACTGCCATATCACCAGTCGTCTGGCGCGTCGTCGAACGGCCGTCTGTCTCCCTCTCTGTCTCTTTTGGCAGGACAAACTCCCTTCAGCACATGTTTTGAACCACTGAGCAAACATACTGTAAACATCTCCATGCAACATATGATAGCGTCGTCTCTGGCGAAACGAGGCTCTCTCTCTCCTTCTCTCTCCCCCCCCTCTCTCTCTCTCTCTCTCTCTCTCTCTTTCTCTCTCTCTCCTGCTTCAATCTTTCTTTTTCCCCTAACCCGCCAAATTTTGATCCATTTTGAGACCTCCTGTTTTCGTATGCAAAGTGTGTCCGGCGGATTGTCCTTTTATCTCTGTTGAATTGCACTAATCAATCTGAAGCAGTCCCAATGTCTGAAGATAACACGGGCGCGCGACACGCCGCTTACGGAATGAGGAGGGACGATGGTGATAAGACGGTCGACCGGACCTCCCGCATACGAAGCCTCTCGAAAAATTCTTTCGTTTCACTCACTCACTCACTCACTCACTCACTCACTCACTAATTCGTTCATTATATCACCTCTCTCTCTCTCTCTCTCTCTCTCTCTCTCTCTCTCTCTCTCTCTCTCTCTCTCTCTCTCTCTCTCTCTCTCTCTCTCTAGCTGCTTCTGCCTTTCGCCTCTCTCTTCCCCTCTCGCCCTACATTCCTTGCCTGTGTATGTCTGTGTTTGGCGCCGCCAGCCGATGTTAGTGAATATGTACTTAGTTATCAAACAAAGAGAGAGGGTTACGGTATGAGGCGAACAGGCAAAACAACTGATACGGCCAGGAAGAAGTAGAACAACGACACTACTCGCAGCCGAATGCCGTGACAACTTAGCCACGCCCCTTTTCTTTCCTAGGAATCTAGTCATCGTTTCTGCATCAAATGGCCTCCCGGAACCAGGTTTCCCGCTTCCATCTATTGTGATGACACGCGGACACTACTGTTTATAGTTTCTGAAGACGACTCAGAAGTTTGGCTTCCTGTGGCTTTCGAAAGAGTTGCCCTGTGGCCAGACGACCTCATTTTATGCGCTCATAAGCAGGGGAGGTGTGGCTCTCTTGAGGGGTGGCTTTGGAAAGAAGTAGCTGTGAACAACAATTCTTTTCTTTAATGTTTTAACGTCAAAAGACTGTGGGTCTCATGGCCATATCCCAAATTCTAAAAACAAACGGTTATTTTCTCTACAAGACCAAATTACAGTATCCTGAGTTCAAAAATAATGAATGTTGAAACGAGACAGAACATCAGAAATCTTTTCTCACTGCTCCCATCTCTCTCTCTCTCTCTCTTTCTCTCTATTCCCCTATTCCAGAATGATCAGATCAGCTCCTCCAATGGCTCCTCATAGAAGAAAAGCAGCCTCCCTCGACGAAATACTAGAAGTGCTAAAAGCTCCCAAATAATCCTTTCTAGCTGTCATTTCAGTCGAAAAAAGCTGCTGGAATGTTCGCTCTGAAGCAGGAATTCTCTCGACTTTTACTGAAGAAGAGGGAGTTTCTGGCGAAGCAGAGGAGAGGAAGTCTACTGGTGGATCCTCCACCAATTGGGGACGATCATCCACTGAAAGAGTGAGTTATTTGAGAAGGATGGGGTTGCACTTAAAGGGCTGCCAAACCAGTATCAAAAGGTAAACAGTCATTCGGCAGCCTCGGAAATACTAGCAAGTGAGGGAGAATAACAAGGGAGAGAGAGAGAGAGAGATAGACAGACAAACAGACAGACAGACAGACAGACAGACAGACAGACAGACAGACAGACAGACAGACAGACAGACAGACAGACAGACAGACAGACAGACAGACAGACAGACAGACAGACAGACAGACAGACAGACAGACAGACAGACAGACAGACAGACAGACAGACAGACAGAGATCAAAGTCTTCAGATTCGCCTCCTTCTACCGCAAAGTCTCAAATGCTCCGATGACAAAAGAAGAGCACCCAGCCCAGCTGAAGCTAATCGAGCAAGTGATCCAAGAGTCCATGGTCGTCGAGTGGCCTCGCTGTCTCCCCAACGAAAGTGCCTTTGAAGTGGACATGGCTCCCTTGATCCACAGAGCTAGAAACGTTGTCAAATGCAGAACCAGCCATCCCACTATGAGAATCAAGTGGTTTTCATTTGAATTTCATAGATCAATATTGAAAATTCAGAGTCTTCGCCATTTCCGATGATCCAGACTCATCTTTGCTGAAGGCTCCACCCACAATGGAAGCATTTTTCAGAGCGACGCTTGTCAAATTGTCAAGTGAAGGAGGGGAGCCAAGGTTTGGTTTCAAATGTGGGCGGTAAAGATGGAGAATTTCAGACAAGTGGCGGGGAGAATGATTCTGACGCAGAGGGAGGGGACAGCCGCTTCCAAAGTGCCAGAGCAGAGTGGGGCGAGTGTGACAGCCGATGGGAAGTTGGTGGCTAGTCAGGTTAGTCTGATGTTCAAAGGAAGAGGCTGTGGTTGAGCAACTGCCACAACTACTTTTCAGGCAGCGCCAGAAGCTCACACCTACGTCATCCTAGACCAGATGAATGAGGCAGCCGCTAGGACGACGCCACTTCGTTTCGAGAATGGAGTTCTTTGCGCGACTTTTCCCGAAATGGTTAGTTGACGCGCGCGCGCGCACACACACACAAACACACGTACACGAACACACGCGCACATACATTGTTCTCCTAGGGAGTAACCCTAAACTCGATGGTCGATCGTCGCCAACTAGCCACCCGCTATGCCATCCAAGTGGAGTGCGCTCTGAATGTGGACAACAAACTAATTGTAAACCAAGTATGTTTCACAAATTAATTTTGAATTCATAAACTCAGATCCTCCTGTCCCATGCCTTTTTGATCGCCATCACAAACGATCAAACAGAACCTCTCCTTCAGTCCATCTTCTGGAGCAGACTGGCAGACCCAGCTGAGCAACCCGTAGGTTTTGGAAATAAAATACAAAATAGTCAATTGAAAAATGAACGTATCGATTGGAAATTGAAGGTATTCATTTAGGAGACTGTGGATCCACCGATTGAAACTCCCCTCCGGTGGGCTGAGCTTCGAGCAGCATTGACGAACTTCATTCGGGCTCAGTTGGTTCAAGCGAGACAGTTACATCATCATGAGTTGTGTCATCTACAGTGTATGGTTCTTCTGCCGAGGTGAGGAGAGAGAGAGAGAGAGAGAGAGAGAGAGAGAGAGAGAGAGAGAGAGAGAGAGAGAGAGGTCATATCCGGCTTTCTCACCAACTTCGTTTCAGAGTGGTTCGGTGCCAATCTGCAGCTGAGGTGGCACTTTTAGAATCAGAATTCTTTGGATCCTCCCTCAGTCAGTCAACGACAAAAGAACTTCAAGAAGCAACCCGAGAACTAAGGGACAGACTACTTGGAGAGCAGGTTCAGCCTGACCTAATTGTGGAAAGACATGAATTCATGCAGGTTAGGTGCTTTAGTCGTCGAATCAGTGGTTTTCAGGATAAGTGTATTTCCATTCTTGATATGAGTACTGAATTGGCTCATTCTCCGTGGCTTTGGTTGTTCAGGGTCTGTGAGATGATCCAAGATGTTGGACACAGGTTGGTAGGTCACTGGTTCACGTTCAAACAGTCTCACACTTGCTCTCTACGTAACAACAAATAGCTTCCTTCACTCACATTGCCTTTGCTCTCCCTCTCTGGCTCTGTGTCTCTCCTCATTTCTACCTTCAGACTATGCCCCAGCCCTCAAATGATAGACAAGAAGTCGTCCAAAACCAAAAAACAAATGGCAGCTTCTGAAGAATATCAAACCATGTGCAGTCTTTTCAACAAAGGGTTTGTTTCCTACCAAACGATATACACCTAATTCAGCATGCTAACCCTGGCTAGTGTCCATACGGTCAACCACGCTTTCCGCCATGCCGGAGACGACGCGAGGGCGTCCTTATTGATCAGGTTCTGTGACGAAAACAGCGGCTACTTCTCAATCGGTTTCGGAGTTGACGAAAAGTAATTATTTCTGAAAACAAAGACATTTTTGAATTGAAGTGGTCAGGCGACGATTGGATCAGTTTCCGCTGACCATGTGAAGGACTTCAAACAAGGCTTGGCAGAGGTTTTGATCGATGAATCCTTCCCGGCGAAGTTCGATCGCATGATGAGATTGGAGCCGAACTGTGAGGATGCGTCGCAGATTACGGTGTCACTTCACAGGTATTTAGAGAGAGAGAGAGAGAGAGAGAATTTCATCTTCCAGAAAGGATCTAGTATTCCACAACTACACCACAACGCGTACCAGGAATGACACTGTCCAAGTGATGGACTCAGAGACGCAGAGGGTGAATCCCCTTTCTGGAGAGAGGCTTGAAAGAGCACCTCTGGCTGCTCTGACAGCCCTGGGGGTTCCTCATCTTGGCCAAGGTAAACTGAGACTGGGTAGTTTTAGATAGAAATCAGTTACAGAATCACCAACTCCAGTACCTTGGCCTGCCCATTTGCTAGTTCTCTTTCAACAACATTTGGCGCAGGTTAAGGTTCCCGAAGGATTCAATGTTGGGACTCTTCTGGCTCAGAACTGTACTGAAGGGTGGGTAAAAGCAACCGAAAGATAGAGAGATAGTGTGTATATGTGCATGTGTGCTTGTGTGGACTTCGATGGCATAGCGGGCCAGAGGTACTTTCTAGAAGAACGCGTGTGTGAAGGTGTGCGTGTGTGTACGTGCGTGTGTGTCAGTAAATTACACACTTGGCAAAGAGAAGGAATTGCCTTTCCAGAGAAGAAGCTTCAGAAGACGACGACACGGACTAGCCCCTTCCCAGCCTCCTCTACCTCTTCGCTAGTCTTTCCCCCGCATAGTCATGTGATCTAGTCTCCGGGTCAAAATACATTTATTCTCTCTTCTTTTAACCGTAATAAGGCAAGGCATTTTGTAAATTAAAAGAAATTTGAAAGCTACTGGAATCCCCATTTCTTGAATACTGTCCCTGTGGCGGTTGATACTGTGGCTGGTACTGCTGTGGCTGGTTGTACTGCAGCACAGGGTACTGCTGATCCCTTTGGCGAGTCAGACCCTGTTGTTCCTGGGACTAAACTACAGTTTATGATGTCCGTGCCATTTTTACCTGTTGGACAATAGGAGTGACTTGTTGTTGGAAGACATCTCTGGCTTGTTGAGCATAGCCTGTCTTTTGAGTGGCAGTTGGTCCCAGATCGCAGTAGTTGTAGTTTGATCCCGTGGTTGGCTGCCAGTTGTTTACTTGGCTAAATGGGGTTGGTTAAGGGGTTGGTTGGGTGAATTACCCTTCCTTGGCAAATTGGGTCCACCGATCGCCCATTTGATCAGCGACCTTTCTGTCTTGGGCAGTGGGGGTTGACTGCGACCAAATTGTCTCACTCATGAATAAGAACACCTGATCCGTTCCTTTGGTGACAGCTTAAAAAGGAAATAAAATCTTGTGTGTGTGTGTGTGTTTACGTGAAACTCACGTTGCCAATTGCCCAACTGAGGCTGTCCCTGTCTCCCCAACTGCGAGACGTAAGTGAATTGGTAAACCCTGACTACGGTATTTCCATTTTGAGTAAACTGATCGATAGCTGTTGCCGTTTGGCTTACAATTCCAGCATCTGACGTTATCTACAATTCCGAATAGTTTAAAGATCTAATGCCTTACCGTAGACATAGTTCGAAGAGAAGTCACCACATCCGGTGTTATTTGTTGATTAGATGGCTAAAACGTGTAGGTTTAGGAAGATCAGAAGTACCAACCTGGTTGTACTGGGACATACTACCTTGGTTACCGTAACCCTGCTGCTGGTTACTGTAGCCTTGTTGATTACCGTAACCTTGTTGGTTTGCAATCTGTGTGTTTTGGTTTCTGCCCGTGTAGTCGTAAAGTATTTGTCCATCTCCAGGGAAAGCGGTTGTTCTGAAAAATTTACCTTTTATCTCTCTCTCTCTCTCTCTCTCTCTCTCTCTCTATCTTTCTCTAACTCACGTTGTCGGAGCAACTGGAGTCACATTATAATTTTGAGCAATCACATTTTCAATCTGAAATCATACGTAAATTGTGCTGACTACAGTATACCAGATTCTGAGCCTGAGGGTCAACCTTGTTCTTCCTTGCAAAGTCAACCATCCAATTGTTCAACATGTCTCCTTCACTTTCTTTGTTGGCGTCACCGTTTGCAATTAGTTTAAAGGCTGTAAAACAATGATATTTGTAAAGCTACGATAGGCTGTTACCGTAATCGGCGTCTTCGTCTTGCACAGTTCCAATGATGATTGGAATTGGGGGTCGACGGGAGGCCAGACGGTCTGGAGAGTCTGGGAGGAAGGAGTTGTCACGGACGATCAGCCACGTGGCCACCTTTTTCTAAAATCTCAATTTTAGTCTCATCTCTGTCTGTCTCTGTCACTCTCTCTCTCTCTCTCTATCTATCTCTCTCTCTCTCTCTCTCTCTCTGTGTCTCATCTCTGTTTCGCTGTCGCTCTCCCCCCCCCCCTCAACCCACCCCTTGCGTCTGAACAATAAAGTCCACACTGTAGTTATTCAAGCAATTCTTCAGATTTCCAACATTTCCAGAAGCCCACTGAGCCGCCGTTACATTACATAGCTAAATCCGAGTTACAGTATTCCTTCGTCCAAACCTGCTGAGCCAACTGTTGACTGGGGTTCACGAAAGCTTGGTCGTACTGTGCGTTGGCCCCATTGTATCCGAGATTCTGGTTGTTGTTGAAATTCTGTTGGTTGTTGGTGGTTTGTTGTTGTCCATTGAAGTTCGATTGTTGATTGTCAGAATAATAGCCATTGTATTGTTGATTTCCCTGATTTATAGGGGTGTACTGTAGTCCAGGGTCACGTTGAAGAACCGGCATGGCAGTTGTGGTGGGTTCTGTTACGGCTGCAGTGGTCCCATCGTTTGAGTAGCAGCTGGCGATGGTTCCACTTTGGATGATGGCTTGTTGGAAGAGGTCTGAAATTTGGTGGGTTAGGGATATCTCTGCATCTCTCTCTCTCTCTCTCTCCCTCTCTATCTTTCTTATGAAACTCACTCTGACTGAGAGGAGAAAGAGTGTGCGCATCCACAGCACAAGCCCCATCTCCTTGTCCAGCGAGGGTCACTTTGTTGGGATCTCCTCCAAACTGCTGAATGTTCTGCTGAACCCATTGCAGAACCAGCACTTGATCCAACATTCCATTATTCGACTGAAAACCGACAGCTGTCGTCGAGAAAAATCCTTAACCAGACAGTAAACCAATGTATTAAAGGTCAATCACCTAAAGCTCCCAAGCGGTACTGAAAAGTGACAACCACCACTCCCCTGCTCACGAGATTCCTCACAGTTCCCTGAAATCTTAAATGTTCTTTCAGTACTTATCAGTGAAGTGTTTGCGACTTGGAGGTGGTCGGTCGGCTTGAGGTTGCACCACCTACCTTCAGCTGGGATTGATCCGTTCCCCCTGCACTCAACCCTTCGGCGCCATCAACGAATACCATAACAGCCATAGCGGCAGATTGATTAGTTTGTTGGGTGTAGACATTAAGATACAGACAATCTTCGTTCATATAAGATCCAGCTGTCGTCTGAGGACACTTTGGACGGTAGTAGGTTGCGTCGTAGACCTGTTGTGGGTAGGCATGCATTGGTTGTGGGGCCTGCAATGAGAAATTCCTTTTTAGACTGATTCTATGGGTGTGTATGTGCGTGTGCGTTTGTGTGTCTGTGTATCTGCACATCGCCTCACAAGACCACTCGTTCATTTCATGCGCCACATCCCCATCGGCTACACGCTGTTTGTCTTGTAAGCGCCACTTCTCAGGAATCTTTCGACAAAGCCGCCGCCGCGAGTAAAAGCTGTCAAAGTGCGTAAATATTGTCCTGTGACTAACTGTTGACAGCCCTTTGAACTTCTGACAGCCTACCTGGAAACGAAGGTCTCCCACCGGCGCCTGCGCATAAGGAATCCCAAGAAATACATCCGCCTGACCATAATAGAGCTGATTACGGTCATTACCTTAAATTTACAATTCTTAACTAATTCTTAACAAACAAATAAGTTTAGTGATTTTATAACTTACCGTAATTAACTGATTTCCCTTGAACTACTCCTTGAGAAGTGGGGACAGAGACGAAAGACTGCTGGGCTGCGGCAAGGGAGAGGAGGGATAATAAGGGGATCATCTGAAGACGTTCATTATCACTTTCAACTGTAGACAACTGTTTGAACATTAAAGGATCTACCCTATTCGTTCACATAAATGAAAAGAATAGGAATAGATTGGATTGCGGGAGAGGGAGCGCCTGGGAGAACTGGTAGTGTTGCAGAACACAGTGGCACAAACTAACTGACAACCGGGTGCCAGCTCGCAACTCAAACAGTCGTTGTTTGGTCTGCAATGACTCGCTCGCGGCTGGCAGCTGAGACGTCACCAATTGAAACGGAGGAATTTTGGAATCGAACGGATCACAAATTAGGCATGACTCATACTCTCTCTCCTCTCCTCTTTCTCTTTCTCTCTCTCTCTCTCTCTCTCTCCCTCTGACTCTCTCTCTCCCCAACCTTTGCTCCTTTCATCCAGATGCGTATCTCCTGCCGTCGTCTGAACCCATTATCCCTGGATCCCGGAATCTGCCGACTGTAAAGCGGGGGTGTTCAGTCGCGATGGTTCCCTTCCTCCTCGCAGGTTGGTTCCTTGTATACTTAATCTCGTTAAGTCATTTAGGCTCACTGGTGGCCCTTACCTTAGCCTCCCCATCCCCGGAGGCCCTCATCCATGTGATGAATGTGGTTGATTCTCTCTCAGGATACGGGGGTACCTCCCCGCCTCCTGAAGATGGATTTGACTCTGGAGTCTCTCAAGTCCACGATGCGGTTCTTCTAGTTGGAGGTACTTTAATCACCTTACCTTAAAAAGAAAAATAGCGTAGCAACCCTAACTTTGCCCTAATTGCTATTGTAATAACCCATTTAGAGAGAAACCGTGCCTCCAACCTCACAAAGTTCTGTGGTTCCTTGGCTGCCAATCAAATGAGAGGGGTCTCCTCAGGCAGGCGGGATTCCCTCATCTTTCGACCGAATAAACCTCTCGTCGGTTCAATTTCAAAGTAAAATACAGTAATCCTACCGTAATCTTTCAATTACAGTATGACAGTTGCAGTTCCTCGTACTTGGTTCAGAGAGCAGCGGCCAAATCATAGAAATCTTAGGGAGTTCAAGATGTTCATCTGTTTTGAAGGTTGGCGGGGGATTATGGCAGATGGAATTGAAAATTTATTTGTTTTGAAGCATAATTGGAATTTAGGTGACAGTCAATTGGTTTTGGTTCCCTACACTGTCAGGCAAGAGCATCTGATTCTGGTGGACAATTACTTCCTATTTACTTATGTAAGTCATTGAGACTCACATACACCCACACATACACACTCTTCCTTGTGTTTAGCGTGATCACTGGTTCTCATCATTCTCGGTGAGAGAGGTAGCTCTGATTCTTGACGCCCGTTGGAACAACGCCTTCCTTCTTCCAAAGATCTCATTTGCGGCTTTAGTGGTCAGAGTTATGGACATTAAACGTCGCCTAGTATTCACTAAGACCTGTGATATTCTCAAAGGGATGTGAGTTTAGAGATAGAGATAGAAAGATAGGTAGAGACAGAGAAGTTTCCAGGGATCAAGAATGCTGCCGGTGGCCCTTCTACGCCCCCGCCCCAGACGGATCCAGCGACAACATACTCTTCCATCGCTGTCTTGGCCAGGTCTGTGATTACTGTATCCCTATATTCGTCTGTTGTAGATTTATGCAGACTACTTTCTGGGCTTTCCCTTTCTGCCCCATCGAGAAGAATCCCGTCTGCAGCAGGGCGGATTGAGCAGGTAGGTCTCCGTCCCTCGGTGGCCGCAGCCCATTTGAGCATTGTCGGCGTCTCCTGACACCACCTGTAAAAGCCTGCAGGGAGAGCAGATTCCGGACGATCACGTTGGCTGATTGGCATCATGAAGGAGGAGTGCATAAACAGAAGGTATCTCTCTCTCTCTCTCTCTCCCTTCTCTCTCCCTTCTCTCTCTCTCTCTCTAAATATTCTTTCAGAAGGTCCACCACCTGGACGCCCTCGAGTGCTCCATCTACTACTGAATCGTCTTCATTCTCTCCAAATAAATGTCTCTGACACCGGATTCTTCGATCACAGAGTTGGGCTGTATACAAACATTGTACAATGTAGCAAAGGGGGCAGGGTAGAAGTATTATGAGGGCTACCGTAACCCGCTACCGTAGTCCTCAGTCCTTGTCCTTTTCTTTCTCCTTCTCCATCCGTTCCTGTAAAGTGTGCCACTGAACCACCGGCCGCCGTGACGTCATCATCTCAGCCCATTGCTCGTGGCAGGCGTGGGAGACCTGAATCAATCGATAAATTACAGTAATCTGAAATAACTGTAGAGCACATTTAATCCGCAGTAAAGGTAAAGCGATAATCAAAGTGCGAAAAGGGCGCTTTGGAGGAGGTAATTCTCACGTTCAGGAGATTAGGGAAATGGCGGAAGACTGAGGATCAAAGGAAATTCGTTCTTTCTCTTTTTCTCTTCCGGAATATTCATTAAGTGTAAATGACCGCTATTTGACTTTACGTGAGACTCTTCCGTGAGCACGTGAGGTGACGATGCCCATTTCTCCTCCGGAGGTCGATTCCATCGCCTGTTTTCCCTGCCGGCGGTCGTTCTTCCCACTAACCATCTACTCACCATGAACTCCGAGTGCTCAACCACCTTCGAAGTGAACAGGACCTTCAAAAAGGTGAGGATCTTCGCCAGATAAAGCCACCCTAGCTTCAGAAGGTCACTCTGCCTCCTCTCTCCAAATGGAAGGTCGCCGAAAACGACTCGTTCATGTCTGGCTCCCTGCAGAGTGTCATCCGCACCAAAGGCCTCATCTTCAAAAACACCTCTCCCAACCTCGCTCGCCACATCAACATCACCAAGCAGGGATTCCTAATCGTCTACGACGGAGAAGACAAAGGTTGGAAGCCTTTGAATGCCACAAATGCTGAGTTAAGGCTACGTCCTGGATCTGACAACTGCTGCCAGTGTGAAGACCAAGGCTTCCAAGGGTCTGTCTCAAATGGTACCCGCTTTGATGTACGGCAAACGGCCAATTCAGCACTGCACCGTGGCTGTGAAGATGGGCTACGGCACCTTCAAGATGATCATCAGGGGAGCCGAAGCTCAGCGGTGGATCGAGGCCATCCACGCCGTTGTGGTTGGGAACAAGCACTCCCGCGGGGCTGAAGCCTCTCTCAACCCAAAACCCACCAACCTAGCCATTGCTGATGGCAGTGAGGAGAGCAAGGTACCTCCTACTGTACCCTAAGTTAAACTATGTGATTCAGGACGAGGGCTTTGACTACGATGACAGTTGTGCGAGTGTGAGGACGTTGGTCGCTGAGGAGGGAGTCATCTCTTCCGCCAAGACGCCATCCGAGGAGATGTCTTCGAAAACTTTGGTGGAGGACTCCCAGCCGATCTCCGAGTTCTACCTGCCTTCCTCGATTGTCATCCCTCTGGATGATGACTCCATCCGATCCAAGACTCCTCCCACCGTGATGGAGGTGACGCCGCAGGAGAAGAAAAAGGCTGGGATCTTGTATCTGCCCCCGTCCACCCCCACTCCTCCGCCCAATGCTCCTCTCTGGCGCCGTCCTGCCGTTTACCTCCCTTCTACCCTCGGCTCGCAGGTTGAGGAAAGCGTGACTGAGAGCATCCGCTGTGGTCCGGAGTCTGTGGCCACCCTGCGGCAGAAGCTCGAATCCAAGACGCGTGTCTCCTGGAGGAAGACGAGGAAGCAGCGCCGGCCGACCATGCTCGACCACCCTCTGGTCCCCACCGAGGAGGTTGGCTCTCCAGAAGCATCTCATTGATTGGAATTCAGACGAAGACCACTCGACTGTCTGCCGCAAAGGCTGCGTCCGCTCCGGCGGTCGTCAAGGAAGAGAGGGCTGCTCCCAGCTCGTCGAAGAAGACCATCGCCACCATGAGCTACGACGGCTGCTTCGACTCGATCCGCGCGTGATAACCCACAACATATGAATGAAGTGACGTCACTTTGGTGGCCTGTATTGATTGATTGCCTTTTTTGTCATTCTATTTAGTGATTTTGATTCCTGTTTACAATATTACAAGTAGGGTTAAATTGTTGTGACTCTTGCGACCCTCGCAAAGCAACTTCTTGTGGCCAGCAATCCCCTCCCGTATTTCCCTCGCCTTCCCCTGGCCGGGGAAACACAGGATTATCCTTTTCCCCGAACGTCATTCAATAAGCAAATGAAAGCCCTAATCCCAATCCGACCTGAGGCATATTGAGCTCCTTCGAGGACAGAGTCACCTGAAAATACGGTTCAATTCGGGCGAATGGAAAGATTACCTCTCCGATGAAGTCGTTTTTGCTCATTTTGTCATAATCCCAGACTGAGATTATCAAATGAACTTTCTGGAAAGAGATTGGAAATCACTGAAATCCGGAAATCCTACCTCCATAAGCTGGGGTTCAATCTTAAACTGGAAACTTTCGTTGTAGTAGGGATTGAGTGTTTTGTATTTCCGGGAGGTCTTCTTTTTACTGAGGAGTTTTCGGCCGTGGTAGAGGTAGATCTTCACGTAAGGGTCTGAAACAACACATTTGTTATCTTTGAGTGATTGAGCTGTGGCTCTTTTGGGCTGTGGCACGTCGCCCTCTTTAACATGTGGCCCTTTTCAAGCCATCGCCCTCTCTTCTAGCCGTGGTCTAATTGAGCCGTGAATTTGAGAGGTAACTTATATGGGCTGTTGCATTTTTGGAGCCGTGGCTTTTCAAACTGTGCCTTTTGGGCAAACTAGAATATTTCCCGATCACCCCCCCCCCCCACTCTGCAGTTCCCCACTTCCCGATTTAGTAATCCATGGCGTCGCGTGGTCATAAACCTTTTGTTGCGCTTCTGACGTCACAGATCTAATACCATAGATCTCAAGTCCAAACTCCTCGGGCCATCCCGTTTCTTTCTCACCTGAAGTCCCTCCGAGGTCCATTTTCTTGAGGTTCCTGGCCTCCATGATCGTCAGGGTTACGGTACCCGTGGCCGGTCGATATCTCGTGGAAAAGCAAATGTCCCCTAGTCTCGAGTCCTTCTGAAATCTTTACTCAATTTCTCGATTTCTTTTCCTTCGGTGAATCCAAATCGCATCCTCCCCGCTCGAAAGCACAATCACCGCCACATTTTCCTAATTCTCTCCGTTGTCCTTCATTTGGCCTAATCTTCGACCTTCCCTCGGAAGGAAAACCAAAGGTTGGGAAGAGCAAGAAAAGTGCGCGTTTGGCATGGGAAACGGACAACTTTTTCAAACAATATGGAATAAGGAAGAGAATGTGAAATGCCTTTTAGAATATCATAGAGTTAGACTAAATGGGTGATATCTGAAGAACTTTTGGCAACAATAGGCCGTATTATATATATATTTTTGCGAATTCAAAGCCGCTTTTTGGCAATCAAAGGCCGCTTGACTTGCTTTTTTGCAATTTCAAGCTGAGATGCCCACTTTTCAGGTCTCCCCTGTCACTCAATTATTTCCCTCTTCTAAAAAGCTGTTCTCTGCTAGATTTTGCACGAATCTCCCATAAGAATCCATTTAATCCCTCTCTTACGTCGTCGTCGTTTTCCGGTTTTTGCAGTCTTCGATTGAAATCATTCGTCGTTCCGAAATCCACAGAATCCAGAGGGACCGAAAGTTGTCCCATTTTGTCATCCTTCGACAGACGGTCGTAATCGAATACCGTCAAACTAAGAGTTTTCGACTGGAGTTCATTGAAAGGAATCTGAAAACAGGACTTTTTCATTTAAATAAAGATGAGTGGGTGTCCATTCCCCTGTGAGTGACTTTTTGTCCTCCATAATCGCCTCGCTTTATTGGCGTTCGCAACACAAGTGTCCCCCCTGGGGAGACCCTGGATACCGCCTGAGGCAATCTGGATTTTCATGCGCTGACCTGGGAATTGTGGCTACAAAAAGAGAGCGTGGGCAACGGAATAGACTGATATTGGCCAGAGAGAGAGAGAGAGAATGAGAGAAGAGAGAGAGAGAGAGAGAGAGAGAGAGAGCGATAGAGAGAGAGAGAGAGAGAGAGAATGAGAGAGAGAGGAGAGAGAGAGCGAGAGAGAGAGAGAAACTCACGTTAAAAAGAAAAGTCTCATGATAGACTGGATTCAAAGTATTTCTGATAATCTTCGTCTCATATTTCTGTTTCCTCTCCGGCAGAATACACAATTTCACATAAGGATCGGACATTCCATTCCTATCCATGGCTGGCAATCCTGTCGCTCCAACAATAGTCACAGCTAACTGAAAATGAATGCAATTATTGTTTATTTGCCTTTTATTTGAATTTGGCAGTATATTTTGTTGTTCCCCTCAGATGTGATTATTCATCCCGTTCGTAGTTCCTACATCTGCCTAATGCGGAGCAGAGTGCTTCGTTTCCGCGATCTCTGGCCACTTCCTTTGCCTCAAGACTATCAGGTTATCGACCATGTAAACACGGCGAATGAGTCAAAGGTGGAATCTGCTTGGAAATAAGGGGAATGGGATTAAACACATGAGTCTTTATCTCTCTCTCTCTCTCTCTCTCTCTCTCTCTCTCTCTCTCTCTCTCTCCCTGTCCCCCCATTTATTTGCAATTTCCCCCGCAATGGCATGTTTTATTTTCCCACGTCGCCACCCGTCGAAATGTAAATCAGCGACGAGAGAGTGTGTCCCACTGAGAGACGCAGACTCTCCATCCGCCATGTTTTCTGATTTGCCTCAACGCCTGTCGACGCCGATTAGCAATCTTCAATTTGCGAAAATCCCCAAATATAGGAAAAGTCGATCGATTGGTTCCCACCTTTCCCTGGGCGAAGTCATAATCGAGTCGGAAGTGAATGTCTCCATATCCTTTGGTCTCCACCACTTCTGTCTGAAACAAAACAAAGGATCAGAACATTTGGGAAATGTTCGCTCGGTTGCTAATTTCTAAGGGGAGGCAGTCCTTTAAAGAGACAGTCAGACTATTGGCAACGTTTTCACATCCTGCAGTTGTGATGGTTGATTTGGTACGGGTGTCATTTGCAAAGTCTGTAAACGGAGGGAAAACTACGTGCAGAATGTTAGACCTTTCTATCAATAATTTCTCTCAATCTACTATAAATTTTCTCTATTCCAATTTCAGGCTCTATCCATTGTTCAACTAAAAAGTGTATTACAAAAACTCAGAAAATTTTTATCTGACTTTCCCTTAAACTAATTTTCAAGCGAAGCATCTTTTCAAACTAATTCCACCTTCAGAATCCTTTTCCAAATCGAAACGTGCACTTTCGCCGGTGAAGATTTCCGCACGGAAGGTCTTTTTAGAATCTGGTGCCCAAGTTCCGGCACCTTTTTCGGGTCCTGGCACGATTTGCTCACCTGTGGCTGGACGGAGATCGTAGTCGCAGTCAAAGGGGGAAGACCCAATTGAGGGCCTCCTTTTGGGGGAGCCGGTTGGTACTGAAAACACAAAATTAGCTTGGGAATTTCATATTCTACAACTTTACTCATCGCTCGGCAGAGTTTTGAGTTTTCTGTACGCGCCGACGATTAACAGTTTGGTGTTCTAATAGTGTAACGGTTAGCACTTGAGATTGCCAAGCTTAAGGTGCATGGCTCGAATCCCGCTGCATTCGTCTCTTTTGCTTTCACTTTTTATTCTCTTAAAACCCACTTTTACGTAGGAAGAATGCGAGGTAACTGTTTTGTTCGATCCCGCTCCAATTTCTGTCGCTATCGCTGTCCAAACAACCCGAGGTGCTGCTTATTTGTTCCCAAACAAAGGAACAACAAGTTACATATTCACCGTCTTTTCCAGGAAACTCTTCCTCGTTTGTAGGCGTTTGGTTGAAAATACGTGAATGGCGCGACAAAAGGTGATTTTTGAACAGTCGCAACACATTCGATCATGAAAGAAGTGTTTATTTTCGGTTTGACGGCTAATAGCTATTTATGACGACAGCCAGGAGACGGCGAAAGAGAGCAAAGTGACATAACAGAGGTTGAGGAAGTAGAGGCCGCAGTTGGGAGGGTGGGGCACCTCAAAGACTTGGTGGTCTCAGTAGAAATCCAAGCCACATTCTCCTTGGGCAAGAGTCAGGCCATAGATTTGGACCCCCTTTGGATGAACGATTTCACACGGTGCACATCCAACTGTCAACAATGACAAAACCTATGAATTATTGAAAATTCACGCCACGAATACGAAAAAGCACTGAATTTCAGACGAGATCGTCTGTTGGAATCTTTGTTTCGAAATAATAAAATAGAGAGGGGAGGAGTGAGCAAGAGAGACACGCCGAGTCTACGCATGGCGCGCCCACAATCTGTCGCGCCGCGACGCGCCACCGCAACTTATTTAAGAAAGTACAACATTCGGGTTTTATATCAAATGAGATTTATCATTTCAATTTTTTAATTCTAAAAGCAAAACAATTAGTTTAACATTTTAGGCAACAGTCCCCCTTTTGTCATCGAAACCACTTGTCGTGGAAATACGTCGCCGCCGAGCGTCAATCTGCTCGAGTGCTATCCAATCGCATCGCAGTCCGTGCGAAATCCCAAAATCCGCTGTCTGCCGAAAGTGGATAGTTGTTTTCAAAAAAGGGATTTATTGGCATAGATAGAGAAAGAGAAAAGAGGAGGGGGAAAGAGAAAGAGAGATGACTGCCGTAGTTGCAACACAGGCACTCTTGACCTGACGACGTGTGATTCTCTCTCTCTCCTCTCTCTCTCTCTCTCTCTCTCTCTCTCTTTCTTTCTCTCTCTCTCTCTCCTCTCTCTCTCTCCTCTCTCTCTCTCTCTCCCTCTCTCTCTCTCTCTCTCTTCTTGCTCCTTCTCTCACGTAGCCATTAATCCTCCGCGGCGTTCCCTCCCTCAGCGTCCATGGAAATCTCCATTCATACGCGATAGCCTTATTTTGGGGCCGATTCTTTTCCCACAAAAACAATGCCGCCCTTGTCCACTCGCAATGAGATTTGCTTGTTTTCGGGTTGTTTTTTCTCCCCCCCCCCCCCTTCGTGGAAGGACCCCCGTGCGGACGACGAGGGTCGCCCCGGAAAGGGCTGTCAGCGAGACGGCTGCCAATGAATCACTGATGAATGCAATCACGCATCCTGAATACGCACCCATAATCTACATAAACCATTGCTAATTGCATAAGAACCCCTAATTGCGAGGGAAAAATGGAGGAAGCGATGTGTTTTCAGTCCCTCGGGGAGGCAGACCTTATCTTTCAGCCTATCACCAGGTCTCAAACGACCAGGAATCGTCTTCTTGGAAGGAATGGGGAAAGAACCGCCTTTGTTTACTTAGAATCTAGGTTATAAACGTTAAGAAGACAGTAAAGATTAGGCAATATGAAGATGATCTCTGGGATTAAGGAGATCACGCGAACACACACACACACACACACACACACACACACACACACACACACACACACACACACACACACACACGCGCTCTCTCTCTCCCTTCTATTCCTTGATCTCTCAGACTCCCTCTAAGCAAGTGCTTGTCCTTTGCAATCAGATCCCATTTTCAGACAACAGTGTGATGAATATGCACTAAAGTACATTAAACGAAGTGTAAAAGTCCATTTCCACCTCGATTCACAAGTTTTTCTCCTAAATTCTCTTGTTTTCACGGTAATATGTCTGCTTTTTATGCTCGTTCCCCCGATTAAATTGTGCACATCATAGCCAATTTGAGTTCCGGCTGTCAACAGGAGGGAGGGCTTTGCGCCAGCCGGCGGGCAGGACTTATATGCTGTTGACGACGTGTGTGTTATCAGGATACATAAACGCTTTATTGGGATTTTCAATTAGCGTTTAGCCCCGCGGCGGGTCCCGCACAGAAAACAACAAACAGTGTTATCACTGCAGGAAACCCTCGGTTTACACGTACTAATATTCCACCGTGATTCTCTGATTCACTTATCCGGGGCTTCGGAAAGACGTCTTCGGGAAAATCAGAGGCTAATCCTCGGGCTGCGGAAATTGAAGGAGACGGCGCGAAAACAAGGGGAAGAGTTCAATCCCGCCCGAGTCACTCATGCCCCCTTGCAGAGTTGCAAACGTTTGTGCTTGTGCGTGTGTGTACGTGAACGTGTGTTGAACAAGAGAATCGGAGGCTCCTGGCTGCCAATTCCACACTCACACACGGCGGATACGGCTCATTTCCCCCATAAAAGTGGCATTCTGCGCCAGCGATGCTTCAATATTTTGCCGCGATAACCAACAAAGAAGCACGCGGCGGTGGAGAAAGAAGAGATGTCTTTCAAATCGGAAGAAATCGAGAGAAATCGATTTTCTGAGAATTTCAAGGCAGAAATTGTGTTTTTTCTTTTCTTCAAAAAGCGAACAAAGAAATCTATAAACTAGCAAACACACAATTTCATCAATGTTTCATCAATTTATTTTCCCCATTTAAAGCGATGTGACGTTGGGTCTCGCCGCGATTTCTGAATCACGAGGGATAATGCGTTTCTAAGAGGTCACAGACGACTAGAAAATGAAAACACGTGGTTTGCAATGGAAATCCATACATCATCTAACGTCATAACTAAAAGTAGCATTTCTTAAAGGACTGTGACGCTGCTTTGGCGCTTTCTCCCCCTTTTTTATTTAGAAATATTTTTTTCGCTTGCGTGTTTGATTTTGAAACTCTCTCACGTCCACCCCAAGTACAAATTCAAGAAATGAGAAATTCTCAGAAAATGAGCCAACTATCTCAGGGTCTGGCTAATTAATCAATTTCCACAGAATAATTAAGGTTTTATGGATCCGACCCTCAAAGTGGAAACATTCAAATTTCATACATTTTAAAGGACAATCAAATGTGCTTGGATTTCAGTTCCATTCTATGCGGCTTCTATTTTCAGTCGTATTTTGGAAAATAGAGGGTTCAAGTCTGGGACACCACTTTAAAATCAAGGTTCCTCCCTAATCTCGTTTACAAAGGATAGTCGAAAAGGGAATTTAAAGAAAACAAGTTCAGTTTATGTTCCGGTATGGCATTTTGCCAAAAAGACGAGGGGAAGAAACTGGAATTCCAGGCAGATTAGCCGTAATCCGAAAAGTTCTCACTTTGGTGGGAGAAAAAGCGACTGATAACAGAGTGCGAGGGAGTGCTTACACTTCTCAGACAAAAATCAAAGAGAGAGAGAGACAGAGAGAGAAAGAGAGAGAGAGAGAGAGAGAGAGAGAGAGGGAGAGAGAGAGAGAGTAAGAGAACGAATGCGATGTTCTCAAACATGTAGGGCCCCGCAGCGATGTACACTGTGGAGTTAAAACCTTTTAAAGCGTAAGAAATTTTCTCTGAAAACTCCGTTGCTGCCAGCCGTCTGGCACTTAGCCAATCAGAAGAAAGTCGTTAAACCCTCGATTTCCCGGTGTCATTTGTCATGGAAATGTCGGCAAATCGTTTGGAAATAATAGAGTGTAGTGCATAAATTGTGTGTATCGGCGCAAAAAGCCCCCACGGTGTGATTGACGGCCGTGCAATTTTCTGATGCGCCCACACGTAATTTCGGCTGGTCGTAAATGACAGGCGAAGACATTGCGGACGGACGAATTCGGCGACCTATTCCCTCCGGGCGCACCCCAAAAAGCGCTAATTGAGAGGATGCTCCTCTTTGGATACGTAGGGGTGGTCTCCGCTCTCAAAAAAGGGATGAAAATAGGTGGTCCGATGGGAATTGAACCCTGGTCGTTTGGTTGACAGTTTAACTGGATAGACCGGATAGATGTGTTGATGTTTGCTTTGTAAATCAGTCCGTTCGACTTAGGGGAGTCGCAGGTTCCAGCCAACTGGCTGCAAGAGGCCGGATATGGACACAGGAAAATAGAAGCAATGATCTCAGTCAACAAGCAGCTGAATCACTGGAAGGTATTCTAGGAAATGGACGATTGGGGCCAGCTAGATGGCTAAAAATCAAGTTTCGAGCGGGAATTTTCAGCTTTTCCGCTTGAGAGACTGAGGTTTTCAGGGGTTTTCATGGGAAAACTCACCCTGTGCGATGGAGATGGCCTTTTAACAGGACAACATGTAGAAATTATGCGGTAGAAAGGAGAGCAAACGGCGGCGCCGGTCGCCCACATGACGCTGATCCAAGTTTCTTATCAGAAGGAGGTGCTGAGCAGGTGCGAAAAGCCCATCCAAAGGCCTGTTTCGGTAGCTGGGTTCGTGGTGGGACCCGAATAAGTGTAAGATGTGCTTGAAATGTCGTGGTGGGACGCAGAACGCTGAAAAGAGGCACTGAATACACCCAGAACGGCGACACTCTGCTGAAACACGGGGGGCGTGGTCTCTTCAGCTGAGGTGGCGGGTCCCACAGCGATAGCCCTGCCGATCGAGGCGACCGTAATCGCGGCGGAGAAAGCCGAACGGCTCCGTTTTCCAACATTTAAAATTCTTTTTTTAACGTGAAAATGTTGAATCTATCGCCATTTTTTAACTTAAAATATTCAAATAATACATTTTAGGACGTTATACGGTTAATCTCTGATTTTGGGCCTCTTAAAAATATTTTAGGTCCCCGAAAAGTAGAATTTGAGTTTAGGCCGTCTAATATATCATACTTTGTTGAAATAGCGTGGAAACCTATTTTGTTTGTCAGCGTTTCTTTTGCATCCGTTGGAGTGCGTTTAGCATTTACGGAACTATGAAATGGAAGGAATTTCCCACTTTTGATGGTTTTCACTTTTGATGGAAATATTCTTTTGGTTAATTTTCTCAGTCTTCGTGTAAAATGAATGTGGAAAGATCTGGTTTTTTTGTCAAGGTGATTTTACTTCGAGTATTTGTTTTTTTTAAATCAACTAGTCCAGCTCGGGTGTGTAGTTTTTGCTTTCCCCTTCACAAAATCGTATTCAAGCTGGAGTTTTTTTTAATCTTGTTGTTTGCATAATATCATTTTTTTAAAAATATTTCTATCTTGTTATTTTCAGAAAGTTCGCTCAACATGGGCTTCGCTCAGCTGTGGTTCTCTCACCCCCGCAAGTTCGGACCTGGATCTCGCTCTTGGTGAGTCTTCATTTCGATTTTTGATATTACTTTATTCGTAAGCAGACAACGACGATTGTTGAACGAGTTCTATCGTAACCGTATCAATCACTGAGATCTGCAAAATTAGCATTTGATTCGAAGGCTTCTCCAGCTATTTTACTGTCGAAGTTCTTAATTAAATGACATTTTTCAGCCGAGTTTGCTCCAACCACCACGGTCTCATCCGCAAGTACGGTCTGGACATGTGCCGTCGCTGCTTCCGCGAGTACGCTAAGGACATCGGATTCAAGAAGGTAAGCTAAATCTATATTTTCATTTTCTTCGAATCTGGGCGGGTGAATATCCAGACCAGTTTGTTCAAATACGAGTAATCCATTTCGTTTTTGTTATGTGTGTCTGCGCTTGTTCGGCAAGGTTTACTCCGTTTCAAAATACGCCCACGCCTGTTAGAAAACAATGATTTTATGATTGCCTTACTAATGTTTCTATTTTCAGCTCGACTGAGCTCGCGGTATGCTGTTCTCCGGAGCGGGATCTGTTCTTGTTATCGCCTTTGGATTTCAATAAAATGTTATCCTCCATTATTTGTGTTGTTTATTTCGTTGCATCGAAGGACATTTGGCGTACTTTGATAGCAGGGGTTGGTGGAAAATATGGGAATTTACAGTAGGAGTGATGGATCCCGCCGAAGCGGGTGATTGGCTATCGGGCAGACCTAAACAGCTGGTTTTTCTCATCGGGCTCGATTCCTTTAATCGCAAAAGTCACAAAGCCTTGGTAGAGGCGTTCACTAATCGGTCGCCTACGTCGTTGCCATTGAACCTCCGTCAAGTAACCGGAGAGCTTGATCTGCCTCCGAAGAGGGAGAAAAGTACCGCAAAGGGTAGTTGGTCCTCCGGGGCGCCCATTTTCTTACGTTCAGGTATTCTGAGACTTGACTGGCCGACCAAGTACCTGGAGAGGGTACCTTCCCTCATTGTCTTGTTTCTGGATCTCGACTGGGACCATACTTCCTGGGCTGAAAAGAAGACCGAGGCTGAAAGCAAATGTGCGAGTATCCGGGCCAGCTGTCGACAGGGCAGTCGACTGGCAGTTGTGCTGCTCCAGGAACGGTAAATTTTGTTTGTATGTTTTTATTTCAAAGGATTGACCATGTTGGCACCTAGCTGAATATGCATAATGTGATCAAAATTCATTGGTCCTACTGAATTGGATATTTGCAAGTCACTTGACGCCCAAAACCAGGATTCCATCACGACCGATGCTGTTTAGTTTTGGTAAAATTATCGCTTGACCAGTTCACAGCTATCTTAAGCTTAGAATTTCAAAAAATATGAGGTAAACACCTTGTTGCATAAAATGCACCTATATTTCCCATTCCTCTACAAAATGTGACAGCTGGGTGTCATCAAGAACGCTACAGATTTGTATTTTGCAACAAGCTCACATTGGTTGATGCCTGAAAATCGAAATAAAGAGAGCAACCAACCCACGTTTCGTGAAGTAGAACTACTCTTTCTCCTGGGTTGACCCAGTTTCGAAGCACTTGCTGAGGAAATGTACCAGTCACGTAAACGTTGGCGCCAAATTCATTTTGTCCCGCGTGTGGTCATCCTTCCTCTTCCTTGTGAATCAATTTGGCGTTCGTTTTAACCGGGCTAAAACCATTTCTATCATCCCATTGGTTTCATTTCAGTGCCGTTCCCACCCCAGCCGACGACCCTTTGGCCACCGACCGAGCCCACGAACTCTGCCACGTGTGCCAGCTCTCCCCCAAACAGCTCTTCGTGATTCCCGTCCTCTGCACAGACCTCCATGTTCGTATTCATAAATACCCCCTTATTCTACGGGTTTAGGGCTACCTCGGCAGGTTGGAGACCGCTTTCCACGAATTGGCCCAGGGATTCTATCAGCAGAAACTAAAGGTGGAGTCATCTAGGCTTCTGGAGAATTCTTCTTTTAGGCCATCCGAGCCCGTTCGATTCCAAACAATTCGCCTGCTTTGGTGGTCAGGCAGTTGTTCAAACTCGCCTTTCTCTCGGAGCTGCGGCAGGACACTCACACTGCCTTGAGGTAGTTCTTAAGAGAAATAGGCATTTGTATTTCAACAGAAACTACCGTTTGGCTTACGAACAATGCAAGGAGAATATCGAGCACTGGGATGGGATTGACATCTTCGAGTGGAGAAGTGTCGCCGGTCTTCTCAATTACAAGGTGAGTAGTCCTACCCGTTCTTTGAGTCTAACCAGTCAAACAGTTAAGTCATCGAATGGATTGACGCTTTCCATTGTGACCCTTCTACTCTTTCCAATTTCAGTGGTGTGAGCTGTGTTTCCTGCACAGCACCGCCGTGGAAGCAATCAACCAGATGCGCAAGCACCAGACGACCTTCTTCTCGATGAACGTCGGCGTCTACCCCACCCAACAGCTGGCTTCCATCGAACACAACCTCTGGAAGGCAAAACAGGTCACTTTTCCTCTCAATTCCCCCTTATTTTCTTATCTTCAGTGCTACAACTTCGCCAAACTGTTCGAGAAGGCCGTTGCCGATGGTCTAACCGCCTTGGCCACACTGAATCCCGGTTCTCACCTCGACCTGGCCGCTTCCATCTACTCACAGGCAAATCAGGAAATCGCCGCTTTGAAACAGAGTCAGTTTTTATTCAATTCTTGTGACATTTCGTGTCTTTCAGACTTTCCTGCCGTACCGTATCCCTCTCCCGACCCTCTTGCCGCTCCTGTGGTTAGTTTCTTCATTTCTTGTTTTGAGCCAACACTTATTTCCAGGTTTTCTTGGGTCAAAGGCCCTGGCGCGTGGGATTCGATGGACTGGCGCCTGCTGAAGTGGAGGCCAGTGCCACCAATGCCATTGTGGTAAGTGGAACCAGGGGTTTCCGAGTAACGGGCCGCGGATTTCGAAAAGCGGGACGGGCCGCGGATTTCAGGAAAGCGGTTCGGCCCTTTTTCAACCCTGTGTTAGATGCGTCATGCAAATTTTCGAAAATGCTTTCGGCTTTTTTTAAAAATCGAACTGTTTATTAAAGAAAAGCGATAGACTGTGCTCTAATGGGATAACACGCTCTATTCGTAATTGGCGGCAATTTTAAAATTTACATTTTTAATGCTAAAATATTAAAACACTCTTTGTTTCTAAAGATAATCCTTTAGAAGATTTGTAGATTTGCATTTAGAATGCCAAAAGAAATCGGGTGTCGATTTCTAATGAAAACAGAATTTTCCCCTGAATCCATACTGTTTGAGGTCTACCTAGTTTCTTTTTGCATTCCTTGCCTAGAAACGAAAAACGTAAATAAGCTTCATTTGAAAAATGCCAAGAATCGATCTGACTGTCAGTTGAAGCCAAAATTAAGCCTTTTCGTGCCACCCGGTTGTCACTAAGAAACTCGTTGGCTGGCTGTGGGTACTGTAATCACGGCATCACTTCAATGAATGACTTGCCACCTGACTGTCTAGACTGGAATAATCTCCTTCTTTCCAGCACCGTCTCCTCGTGAACCACGGCGGTGTCATCGACCTCCTGTCTGCCGCCATGACCCAATACCGTCGCTACGGCTGCGGCCGGATGCAGATGAAAGTGATGAATGAGGTTACTGTATCCACTGGGTTACGGTGGTTAAAGGTCTGTTTTAGATGGCCAATGTGTACTGTAACAGCGGAGACATCGCTCGAGCCCTTCAGCTTTGGTGCATTGCTGTCCGCGATGGACTGCCTCCGGTCATCCGATCCACCGTCCTTCAGAGGGCCTGTTGGACTGCCTACAGTATCGCCGCTGTTAAGGTAAGACATTAAGTTTTTAAACAAAAACGTGTTTTCAGGATTTCCTGTGGTGCGGCATTCAGTTGGCTTCTAAGGAAATGTCCATCGCCCAGGGAATGGTCTCCGTGATCAGTGGCTCCATCCCCGGTCCTCCTTTCGACAGCTTTACTAACGACCAGGTGAGAATTTGAAGGTCGGACTAAAGGACTGTGATTCAGGTCTTGGCTATTAACCAATTGTGGCAGACTGCTCTCACCGAGAAACACGAATTTGTGCTTCAGACGAGCAGGATTGACACGTTTTTGCAGGTTGAAGTAGGTTGAGAGAGAGAGAGAGCGAGAGAGAGAGAGAGAGAGAGAGAGAGAGGGAAATTGACAAAACCTCTAATTTCAGGCCTCTTTCCTCCACTTTGAGCCTGCTGAATCTACCGATGTAGTACGGGTCGATATGCAAATCACCTCCTCCGCCCTTCTCCCCATTGAGTATGTCTTATCCCTGAGTCCTTTAAATATCTCTCTTTAGCATCTCCTCCGTCGTTCTTTATTTCGACCTAAACGGTGCCCCTCTCGCCTCCGTTGGGAAAAAGGACGTGACCTGTGAGATCAAGGTAATATTTCTATTGGAAGGTTGAATCAAATTCTCTTTTAGAACCTCCAGCTGGCCCCAAACACTACTTCTTCCTTCGTCTGCTCTCTGGATCTTTCCGAGGCCTCTCTGAATAATGCAGAGTCTATTAGGGTGAGAACTGGCAGATGCTTCAGAAGACATTTGTTTCAGATTTCGAAGTTGGTGGTTGGATTGGGTAGAGGACAGTCGCTTGTCTCCTCATTTGTGGAGATTGACCTCCTTGCGCACAAGAAGAAGCCTTCTTGTGGAACAGCCACGTTGAAGTGAGTGGAAATTCATTGAGGAAATAAACCCCGTCGAATCCAGGCTGGCCAAACGCACCGGAGGAATAACGACGGTGGGCGATTTGTCGGTGTCTTGCCTGGTCGGAGAGGTGGCCGAAGCGAAACTTCAGCTGAAGAACAGCGCCTCCCGCACTGTGAACCAGTTGAGGTAGTCTTAGAAAGGGAAGTTTTGGGATGTTCTCCTTTTCAGGTTGGAGTTTAAGAGGAATGAACAGACTTCCACCGCAGCCGCTGCCGTTCTGTTCGTGGACGATGCCAATGAACTGCGGTCGGAGTTGGTTGTGCCAATCAACTGCCCTACGACTGTGGAGACTGGGCAGACGGTAAGGGAAAGATCTCTCTCTATCTCCCTCCCTCTCTCTCTCTCCCTCTCCCTCTCTCTCTCTCTCTCTCTCTCTCTCTCTCGTGCAATGAACACTATCACACTTGTGAAAAGGAACCCAACGCGGTGTTATCACGTAGCCACTCATATTCAATCTCCCACAAACATAACCATGGTTCGATCCCAGTCGATCCATTTTTACTAAACTTTTATAGTAGCATGGGACATTTTCATTTCGAAGCTCGAGGCTTTCTGGATCCCTTGGCCGTAGTTCCCTTTGTACTCTCATTATTCCATCTCCTAATTTGTCATTCTTGTTTTGAACCTAGGTTTTCCTATTCTCAGTATACACTCCTGTTTTCATTATTCCTCCTGATTTCTGGTGTTTCAGACTATACACAGACTTTCCCAATTGCGTAACTCGGTTCGTGGGAATCCACTGGTGCATTCCGTCTAAAAACGAATGCTTTCGTATTGTCTGGAGACTTATTGTCCCAGTGATCAAGGTTCGCAGGTGCAATTACAAAATAGCACGAAAACAAATGCGCCGGATGGGATCGAACTCTTGTGGTTTGGTTGAAAGCATTAAGCTGGTTGGAGCAAATATGTCCCAGTCGGCTAGGTACATAATATACCTGGACAAAAGAAAGGGATAGGATCGAACCTTGGATCTCCAGGTAAAAAACGTCGGGCAGGGTTCTCATGGGACTTTCGAGAATCACACCAGGACACCAGGTGCTTGTGACACCTTTTTTATGGCGCTTACCGCTTTTTGGGGCCATTTTACTGATTTTGGTCAGCCAAAGACCGGTTGGACCCATTTTGGCAACAAAGGACCACTTTCGGAAGCCGTAGGCCGCTTTAACCCCCTGCGAGGCCTCGCCTGACCCGTATAATTCTTACCGTTGCCATATTCGAGATCCTTTCTAAACTCTTGAAGAGTACATTTCCTTTGTTGCCGGCACAAGTCATCAGAGATGAATCAGAGGCCAGTAATCCGTGGCTATTTCCGTCCTTTCATCTTCTTCCGGCTCATTAGTTTTCTGACCTTTTTGTCCTTTGATGTGATTATCACCTCCGCCAACGCAAGAGTCGGAAGGTTTAGAAGAGTTTTGAGCCGGAGATTATGGGGTGAGAAGGGGGAAGAATTAGTGGTGGAATGAAATGTACGAAAATCAGTCATAGTTACAATCAACTTGTTTGTATATATAAATAACCGGAAGTAGAGGATTCTTGAGAGCCGGGTCGGCCACTCTTGTTCTTCCCAGATGAGGATTTGCGAAACCGAAGAATCTATCTTTACCTCCTTACCCTCTTCAACTATATTTCGTAAATCTTTTTCTCTCAAATTGATCCCCGCACGTTTTTGTATAAAAACTTTCCAGGCCAATGTGACCACCGGCATAATTGAATTTATCCATCATAGTGCAAATGGGGTCCATAACTGTGCCTATTTTAACAGACATTCACCCAATCCAATTAGTTTACAAGGAGTTCATTTGTTAGCCAAATAATTCATCCACCGTACCCTTAATTCTTCCGTTGCGATATGCCGAATTGAGAGCAGCAATCCATTCCCCTGCGGATGCCAGCCGCCGTCTAATTTAAACAGACAAGTGCAAGTATTAAAAAAGGTACGACATCATTGTTGATGGAATTATCACATTCCGTTGCATTAAACCTTTCAAAATGGACGCCCTTTAAAGTCATCTATAAACAGGATTAAATGGAGAGACCATGCGCATGGATGAAGAAGAAGGGAGGACATTTTGCACCCACGGGCACGTAACTTGGACGAGACAGAAGGAGGAATGTAGACGGATAGACGCATGGGAAATCTCTCTCTCTCTCTCTCTCTCTCTCTCTCTCTCTCTCGTTCTCTCATCCTTAATCCCCTTCTGTTTCAGATCTCGGTCCCCGTTCGCTTCTCTGCCCAACTCGTCGGAGACACGGAATTGTGGCTGGAGGTGCGTAGAAGTAGTTTTCTATTTTGTTTGGCAACTGTTTACAAAACATCCTTCAGGCGTCACATGTCGTGGCAGGAGAGTTACAAAAGCGCGTCAGCAAGCTACGACTGGCTGTGACGGCCCGCGAGCCGTTCTCTGTCACCAGCCAGGTGCTCACCATGAATGTAAGTTTGGAAGACTATGCATGGACAATTGGGTATTCGATGGATACTGGATGAAATGGAAATTACGGATGCCAATTCATGATTGACAATCATCAAAGAGACAACTCATAAAGGACCCATACCTGGACATCTTAGGGAGCGGTACCAAAACAACGGCCTCACAAAGGGGGTCTATGGCTGCCAAGAAGCGGACTAAACGTTATTTAATTACCAAAAAGCGGGTCAATTTGCATTTGGCGGTGAAGCGGTCCTAGCGGCTTTCGGAGGGGAAAAGCGTGGCCTATTGTTGCCAGAAAGCGGTGGTCGCAAGCAAAAAAAAACAACCCAAGATCCCTTAAGCATCCAGAGTCCTGGAATGGTAGCACCACACGAAGGAAACAAGGAAAGACCATGCAGCCGGTCTTTGTTTCACAGTTTCAAACCTACAGAATACTTCGTGGAGGTGCACCGTGCAATATGCTAATGTGGGGGTGCTAAGACCGGTTCGTGTCGAAACAGTGGTCCTCTCAGGCCACAGCTTGAAGCCCAAAAAGTGTCGCAACTGATTCCACGACCTTTTGAATTCCGTTTGCCTCCCACATCTTTTTATATTGCGTATGAAAAATTCTCTGCAAGTTGCCTACAAAATGGCGTCCTTCCGCAACATTTGCTGGTTGCCGTTCCCTCCACCGCTATTTCCGTCTAATTGTAGCTTGGAACTAGATACCAAGTGCTCACACGTGTGAAAATGCGGCTGACGTACGAGTTGGCATCACCACGTACACTTGGCAACAGGCATCAGTTCGACTGGGAACAGGCTCTTTTGATCTTAAATGAGGGAACGGGAAAGACCCAAAGAGATTTTATTAGATGATTAGGGACACTGAATAGGGCGCCAGAAAGTGGTCGAACCTCGATGGCTGCAATAGAACTACCGTATTCCCCTGTTTCACACTCACTTTTATTAGTTCATTCTTGTTTATAGAACCACCGAAACAGGCTAAATATAAATATGAAAATTCGTCGTCATTTTGACCTCGTTAAGCCTTAAAATGTTGGCAAAGACTACCGTAGCCTCGTGGCTTTAGACCTTTAAAGTTGTACTTAAAGGTGTGACCGAGACGATATGCAAATGCCTCGGTCACGCCAGAAAGGCCAGACCCACAAAAGAAGGAATGATTGGGCGAATCACAAATGACAGCCGCTTATCCACTCTCTCTCGCTCTCACTCTGAATGCCCTTGTAGTCCTGCCTAAGTAGGTCAATCATTGTTCTAATTGGAATGTTACTCACAAGTCAAGTGGACACGCGTATTATGAAATATCTACTTTCATGCAATAGTTTTACTTCTTTTCTCTGTTTCAGGGAGTGCCTGTGACGTCACTGCTGAACCACAACGAGCACGTGCTGAAGGCAGACATTTCCTCTAACGCAGACATTGTGATATCCCGCGTCGAGTGGCTCTTGGTAAGTGCATCCTTCATGACGTCATCTCTCGATGTAGCAGAGCAAACAAGCCTCTTTTAGGCAGATGTCGTGTCTTCAGTCGACCAGGACCCCGTCGACGCCAAGGGAATAGAGGGTACGTCGGATGGAAGGAGAGAGAGGAAGAAGGGGGTTTCAGATAAGATGTGCGAGGGAGATGTCATCAGCTACTGTAGGGCAGTGAGCGTCGAGAGTCGCGAGGTCGATGTGGAGACGCCGCTGGGGAGGATGGCTGTGGAGTGGCGTAGGTAAGGGAGAAGCAGATGGTTCACATCGGGCCAAGCTTGGTGGCTATTCTTTGCAAACTAAACGTGTAGTTTTTTTTAAATCTGCCCAGCCTTTCCCCGAAAAAGAGAACAATTCGTCTATTGTTTGCTGTTACCGGGCGATCATTAGTTGCACACAAAGTTGTAGCCACAAAAACTACCCCGAGAAAAGTAGCGGCATCCGTAAATATGCCTGAAACAAATGATTTGGGGTTACGGTAGCCTCTGGAATTGAAGGATGACATCACTATTAAACCGATTCAGATATTAAAATCTTTGTTTCAATTAAAACGTTCCTTTGAAATCCCGGATCGAAAGGCCGTGTATATTATAGAGGGAGCCTTGTTTTCCCAACATCTCTTACGCAAAGGTTGTGGCGTGAGGTCTGACCCGGTGGTCTCTTCCGTCATGGATCTCCACTTTCGTCATTGATCTCACTTTTGTAGCCTAGACGTTGTTTTCCCTCTGGACTCCTTGCCATTCAAGTATTTATAGCTCTACAGCTATAATTACCCTCAGACTGGCATTTAAACGTGTTTTGAACTTTGCTCAGGTAGTACGGTTGCACAAGTCTAAATTCAGTAGGAGACAATATTCCGGGACAGACGCTGAATTGAGAGCTTCTGGTGGATCCAAACATACATGGGCACAGTACCGTAACCCGATTCGTGGCGGGATGTTTACTTTTTGTGTGGTCAGCGAGACCCTCCTCTATTTAGAATGTTGCCTGACGAGACCCCCCAGTCGTGGGATGCCGCCCATATGTGGATCAAAGTCTGCGAGGCGGGATCAAGTGTGCTAAAACCCCTAAGTTATCAAAAAGCTGGGAAACCAGCTCTATCCTCTGATGACGTGAGGTGGATTTAGTCTTCTTGGAATCATCGCCAACTTTATCCATATCAGAAGATAAATAAGGTTCTAAAAATACTCTAAACGCAAGATAAGTTGGTTGATGACTAGTCAGTGAGCCTCGAATCATCACCTGTCAACAATCGGTCACCTGGATCCTCCAAACTCTTAGAGATAAAGGTCATTGCATAATTCATTCTAATTGCAATAGAAAGATGCGATCCATTCCGGGTCAGACGCTGATTCGAGAGGGAGATCAGAGTTATCGTGGCGGGACCAAATGCCCTGAATCCATGAAGTACATGGGTAGCACCCCGTAACTTAAGGGGGGTGAGGATCTCGCCAGGCAACATTTTATATAAGAGGGGGTCTCGTTGACCACCCAAAAAAGTGGTTTTTCAAATGGTATGTGGTCCCGTCACGAACCGGGTTACGGTATCGCGCCCCTCAGTTTGAACTGCTATAGATTCATTCTTCTTGGTATCGTCTGTAGCTTTAGCCATATAATCTCATATATAAGGTAAACAAATAAGAATATTGAAGGATACACAACTTGCTTGACGCCTATTCCTCCATTCCGCTGATCCTCGAAATCAGATTATCAACCGATATAGGGTAGGCTTTCGTTGGTTTGATATAAAGTGGCAAAATCTTCTTATATCCAAAAACAACTTATACTACAACTTATTGAAATTGGCGGCTGCGATTCCACATCTTTCTCTCTGCTGTGCATATATAAGCTCATGATCAATGTTAAAAGCGGCCTGTTGTAAGCATACGTAAGGATGTCAGACAGATCCCTCTAAGAACATAAAACTATTTATACAGATGGATACCAATAATTATTTATACGACTGATTGGACAACTTCCGTCCCGGTTTACGTCTTCTCATCCATCCTTATCACCCATCATCAGCCAATGATCCCAGAAATCCCAGAGACGTCTTGCAAACGACTATTACTTATCGGAATTAGCAGGTCACGCGGTCTACAGACTGGCGACGTGTATAGAATTGTGGATTTCTTCTTGGATTGGAATAGGTTCTCGAAATTCGTGCCCTGAAAACCCCTTCTCCTGGTCTGAGTATCAGTCGTTTAAATGTAATCAGCCAAGTAGAAGGCATGCCAATGTTGATATAAGACAGTGTTCTCACGGGCTGGGCCGAGTGGGTATTTTGGTCGGCCCGAGCCCCGTCCCTTGTCAGTCCGTCCTTTGGTAATTCACTGATAGACAACAGCAGATACAGTAGGCATTGTAATTGAGTCTCTCACTAGAGTTGTAAGAAAACCTGCATTCCCTGTCGATAGATGCTTGAGCTGCTTGAAATCTGTTAACTTCACAACTACGGCTGGTGCCTTTGTCACAGTTTACACAGATACAACCTCTCGTAGTATTTTGTTTTCAATTATCTTCTAAGTGACGATTACTCCCACTCACTTTCCTACTTCCAATCTTCGCTCGAGCATCCCCTGTGTGCACAGGAATAACCTGGAACAACGTGTGATTAACAATAAGCAGAGGCCTCTAATGGGCACCCAGGGGAGAGGGGTTTCGAAATGTGCTGCACGTGGAAATCACCGATTTCCAGAAGAGGAAGTTTTCAAATCTGATCTTGCGGCCTTTGAATCTGTGATAGTTTGGCACGAAATATAGTAAATCATAATGAGGGTGATAACATCAACACTTTGTTTGCAACGTGGACAAAGTGCAAGACGATAAGAATAGTAACGGTACAAGGCAAATAAGACACTAGACAGGACGGAGCCACAGGAATTAGAATTAGGCAGTGCAAGGACAGGAAGACTGGAAATGCCCAGTTGTGGAGTCTGCCAAAATTTGGCGAAATTCTGGTGATCTTAGGCCGCTTTCTGCTTGCCCTGGGAACCTCAGGCCGCTTTCAGCGTACTCAAGGAACCTCGGGCCGCCGTTTGCCATTTTTGGCAGTCTTAGGCCGCTTTCTGCATACCCTAGAATCCTTAGGTCGCTTTCTTCGATGAAGGCCATCATTGTTGTATCTATCTCTATGTAATCGTTGGAGAGTGTTGTGGCAATCCCTGCTAAACCCCTCTTTCCTAACTAAAACTTCCTTCAATAGACGACATACCGTATTTTTGGCCGAGTGAAGGTTAGACTGACGCCATGGCCTCTTAAAAGAAAGGTTTCTCCACAGCCTAGACTCGTGTTGAATCTTTCTGGATTAACAGAGATCGCAGAGAAATGGTGGATTCCCAAAAGAGAGACTTTCGGTGGAACGAATATTTCAACACGGAAATACGTCTGATAGAGATTAGAATACTATCCCACAAATAGGTAATAATAATTAAAGTCAACGGAACAAATAGGCCGTGGGAGTCGTTTAATTTGGTCTAAATGTAACTTAAAAGTGGAAACTACCAATCTATCGGTGTGAGGTGCAACACTTCGTCAATTGAATGTGGAACGTCAGATGCTTCTGCCAACCCTGTTTTTAAAATCATATTAGATTTCAAAGTTTATTTGTCACTGGAGATGATTTGAAGCCACGTTTGGCATTCAGACCGTCTTGCGGCATTTATTCAGTCTGTTTGGAAGATCTAACCCGCGTAACTTTGCCTCAAGATTGTGGTCATTTTTCCCAAGAAGCTCTTGAAGAACTCAGGATCCACTTTGGATTCAATGCACTGGACCAGCGATGGATTTCAGAAAATCCACAGTTCGTTCAAGATTGTGGTCATTTTTCCCAAGAAACCCTTGCAAAGTTACGAAGACCTTAGAATCAATGTTAGAGCGTTCCTGGACGAGAATGGAAGTTATTCAGAAGACTACAGTTCATTGGCAGTATAATTGCGGTTCACTAATTATCTCAAAATCCAAATGTGGTGAAAATACCTAGTTTTTTTTTACATTTTTTAAAACGTGGTTTTCATATACCGGTCGGTCGTGTCCGTTATTTGAGAAGGGCCTCGTGATAACCCGGGCCAGCTCTTTTGATACCCTTGCCCCAGACACCCTTCCTTTGTCTTATCGTACGTGATAAATCACAAAAAGTGGCTGCTTTCTGACCTCAGTATTCATGTTGTCACAATGTGTGTTGGTGTCCCGTTGAACCCCGTAAACATCATCGGGAGATTTACTTGGAAAGGGCAACGCTCGGGTTTCCACCGTCAGAGAGAGCTCTAATTGCCTCCCTCCACTGGGCTATTTGTGCACAAAATAAGCACTTTTCCCTAAATTACAGCTCTCACGCATGCTGCGAGACCAAGGGGATGATTATAGACAGCGGTGGATGAAATCAAAAGACACAACATGGATGAAATTAGATTTAAATAAATACACATCTATTTTTTCAGGGAAGGCACTGCGACCTCCGTCCGTTCCGTCGTGGCGCTGTGTCGTCTGCCAACCGTGAATTGTCCTGTGGCCGTCGTGGCCAAAGTCCTCGACACGCCGGCGGGGGTGCGCCAGCCGATTAGGGTACAGTACACCCTCATCAACAAGACCTCTGATGTGGGTTACTGTAGATTCAGGGAAACCTAAAAGAAGGTTCAGGTTGTGGAGTTGACGGCCCTTTTCGATCTGACGGACACTTTTATGTTTTGCGGAGACAAGAAGGTACTGTAGGACATTTCTCTCTCTCTCTCTCTCTCTCTCTCTCTCTCTCTCTCTCTTTCTCTCTCTCTCTCTCTCTCTCTCTCTCTCTCTCTTTCTCTTTCTCTTTCTCTTTCTCTCTCTCTCTCTTTATATATTTCTCTCTAACTTACCGATAACCTCGGTCACTTTTGTGTCCCTGACGTTTACCTGCAGAGAGAGAATATGGAATTTTATTGGATTTTTTCACTTTTCTCACACACAAGCGTGTATCTGAGAGAGATTTACGCACGCGACTTCCAATCTCGACTGATTAAAACCACTCAAAGGAAATTAGAGAAAGAGGAAATGTGGGATGGAGGGAAATTTGGTGAATTATGACCTAGAAATTAGCCTATTAGAGAGAAACTTCAAAATAAGATGGAATGTAGGAAATTCCGGTATTTTCTTTCTTCTTTGCTTAACAGGCTAGAGAACATTCCCTCTTAAGAAAAAAAAACTCTACCCCCAGTTAAGCTTTATGATTTCTGAGTCATGAGGCCACCTCCTCCGCCATACGATGATCGTTAACAGCTGGGACATGGTAATTTGTTTCCACCCCCGGATGACGTTGGCTGAGAGAGAGAGACAGACAGACAGACAGACAGACAGACAGACAGACAGACAGACAGACAGACAGACAGATAGAGAGAGGCGAGGACAGTCGAGCAATGACACCGACATTCCGCAAACATGGAGAAAATCGGCCCATTGCCATGCTTGTGTGACAACATGGTATTCATTATTGAAACAAAGAAAGAGTAATGTTCTCAGCTACCACGCCCTTGTGTTTTGGTCTCACTGGTCCATTGATACAGAACACAAGAGCAGACCATGGCCCGTCTTCTTTATCTAAGCTGGAACAATGGAAACTTGTTATACGACGGCTGATAACGGTCTCTGGTCTTTTAAAGACTATGCAGCCAAGAGTCTTTGGAAAGAAGGCTTAACCCGAAGAAAGCCAAAGATTGCCTGCCATTAGCTGTCAGGATGAAAAGAAAACTTTGTCCTCTTCATCCCCGATGTTTGTGATCTCTCGGCAGAAGATGTTTATGCCCCTCCAGATGACCTTTCTTGTGCCGAGGGGGTGTCCGATTGTACCTCCGTTTGTGGGAAGTCAGAGGTCGAAGGCCTACATTTCGGAAGTAGAAAGGCACGGCCAACCTTTTGTCGTTTGAGGGAAGAAACACGATGGAGCATACATACCGTAACCCGGTTCATAGCATGAGAGGAGATATTGTGCCAAAAATAGTACCAGAAGTACTTTTGATGGTGCTCTATGCAAATGTGGGGGGGGGGGGTAAATTTGAACAAAGACCTGTCCATGTAAAAGAGTGCTCTGGAGATGACCTCTATATCAGTTGTTTGTTGAATGACGTCGCACAAGTACCTCTCTAAGGTCAATGGTAGAGCAGAGAGAGGCAGAGAAAGAGACGCAGACATATATAGACAACCTCAATTTGATTATTCAGAGTTCTAAGAAGAGTAAAATGAGACAATTGGACTGCAGCGACTGACACATTACACCACAGTTTCGCAATTAGAATTCTGTAAAAGAATTATTCTCAGACAATCGCTAGAAGGCAAAAATCGAGGTGGAAAATGTGGCTATAGCAACTGGTAAAATTGGTCCCTACCGCAAAGATTGTTTATTGCGAGTGATTGGGTGAGGTAGCCATCGACTGACAAGGGAACTATTTAGGTCGCTGATCATCATGATCATCTAGTTCCTCTTCTCCTCTTCTTCCTTATCTATAAACTTTCCTCTGGCCTTCTGATTGACTACTTGTATTCTTCCTTTATCCCTCAATAAGCCCATTTCCTCTAATCTACTTTTCTGCAAATGCGATGAAATGCCAAAAAGTGGGATTACCCTTCCCGCTGATGTTTCCCAAATTCCAGTGCCCTTCAGTCTTTATCCCCAATTTACGGGGGTCGCCGAGACAAATACGGGAAGATCTTGTTTTCCTAAACACAGACGATTAGGGAAATACGATCCGTCTGGGGCTATTGTTACCCCATCTCTCTCTCTCTCTTCTCTCTCTCTCTCTTCTCTCTCCCCTCTCCCTAACTGCCTATTTCAGGTCACCTTCCGTCTCCTTCCTGGCAGCAGTCGTCTCCTGAACGTCGTCGTGATGGCGTTGACTGGTGGACGTCTCTCTTTCCCCTCCTTCTCCCTCAAGTAAATTGTTACCTTAGCCAAGGGATACTGTATTTCAGGTCGGAAGGACTGCCGGATTCAGTTCTACAGCAGGGCTTGCGCACCCTGCCGGCCTCACTGTTTGTCTTGGTAAGAGAGAGAGAGAGAGAGAGAGAGACGCAGAGAGACAGTGTAAATGGCGTGATTGAGTTAAAAACAGAGATTTTATGATGCCAAAATTCAAATTATTGTTGAAATCTTGTAAAAAAGTGATTTCTTCCCTTCCATTGGTCCCCGTAATCTGCTGCAATCTGTGCCAGTGCGTGCCATTTCCCTGTAAAATACTACAGTATCCCTTAGATCCTGTCGTCTTCTTGATAACGGTAGTTCTTGATCTGCATTCCTTTCAAGGATAGCCAGGCTTTCGGAATGCTTGTTTGCCTTGGCAACTTCGCAATGGTCACATGAAGAGATTGATCTCACGTACGTTTCAGCTGATAACAGGGAGATACGGTTCCGGTCCGGGCGTTTCTAGAAGATGGGGCTATTTTTAGTCCACAGTAATCCCTGATATTCCAGAGGTTGTTGTATAGACATAGGTTACTGTAGATCCCCTGACATAGGTTGTGGTGTAGGCTAATTCGATCTTCTGATTTTTCCAAGTAAAGCGTAGGCTGGAGGTTTGAACTCACTTCCGGAGTACGGTAGGCCTTTTTAGCAGCCCTCGTGATAAAGCTTCGTCAATCGTTCGTTTTTCCCCGCGGTTATTCAGAATATGAGGCGAAGAAGCGCCTCGAGGGAGATGACACAGCCTGACGTGCTCTGAGCGAGGGTACAGAGGCTGCCCCCGAGTTTCCGCCTTTCTCGAAAGATTTCCATCGGGACAGGCGGAAATAAACGTGTACTTTGAAGGGCAATGTTGCTACGAAAATTGTAGGAGTTGCAGGGGAGCAGACGGAGGGAGTGAGTCATGGAGGGAGGGAGGGAGGGGTGAAGCCATATCGATGGATATGGGGGAATCAATCGATGATTTAGAGATATCGATTGATTTTCGGGACAGCGCCTTGAGAAAAGACGCAGAGAGGCAGAGGATTCAAGTACGAAGATAAACAGCCAGGGTTCTCACGGGCCAGGGTCGCCTGGGGAATTTTGGTCGGGCCCTAATTGACTAAGAAACAGCTTTAAGCCATGAGTATAAACATATTTATTTTTGTTTACTTACCGTATCCCTCTGATAACCATGGTCATTGAGCAAATAAGGTGACGCAACATGAACTCTGAGGTTACGGTAGCTTTTACTTTTACTTTTACAAACATTATTTGGTAAAAATCGATAGATATTTTGACGTTAGCCAGAGGCTACGCAATTAACCTAGATTCCCTTGACCGCTCCAATTAAGATAACCGAATGATTTCGTAAACAAAGCAGATAAGCTATTATTTTATTTTCGCTTTTCTGTCCGATTTGTACCTGTTTTGGTTATAGCCTGTCTTTTGTTTGTCAACAGGAATACTCATGGAGTATCTACGAACAACAATTCCCAGAAACTATTTGTTCTACGTAAAATAAGATAATCCCCTGGGTTCTATGTTGGTCAGATGAAAACACAGATGGAAATAGGATCTCCCGTGGACTTTCTTCTCTGGGAAATGTACCCTCGTTTTGATGACTTTTCCTCTCCCCCGGTCGGTTTGTAGGTTCCACGAGTAAATATGGAGGTGGCCACGGTAGGAGTTGTAGGGATTTTTGTAAGAGGCGATTGTTTTCGACTCGTGTTTATACGCAAATGCAACATAACAGAAAGAGAGAGGGATAGAAGAGAGAAAGAGAGAGAGAGAGGAGACGGAGATAGAGAGATAGAGAGAGATCCCTCAACTCAAGATCTCTCCAACCTCTGAAATTCGTCACTTTTACACACGGAAGCGTTTTTTCGTCGGTCGCCCCGTCATATAGCCCATTGCCTTTGTAATTGGCGTCTAACTCTCAGTTGACATGGAAACATTTGCGTCTTCGCAGGGGCACTTCCCACGTACACGACAGACGAGAGACCACGGCGATCAGCCGAAGGCAGGCTGTGTACTCAACGGGTGTTTGGAATACTGCCAGGAATAGAAGACGTACTCGGAAGGATGTGGGAAGGTCTGGCCGATGTTGTCACTCTTGAGGTCAACTGAAACGTCATCGGAGGCTTTGTCTGTTGTGACCCGGTAACAATCGGTGAAAAAGGCTGAGCCGTGGTTTTTGATTATGACACTGCTTCTGCTTTTGTGCGTCCAAATCGATCGATTGCATTGGATTACGGTATTGCAGCAGTCGCTATGTCAGATGCTCATCTCTACAGAAATGAATGCCCTGGTTGCGCTTTCTCTGCCACGAGGTTCTCTTGTTGACGGCTCTCTCTTTATTGTCGTCGGCTGCTGCTGCGACCACGTGACCATTTGACCAACAAATATTGGCCTTCCGGCTGGTACGCCTTGTTTTGACCGTTGACGCGTCTTAGAAACATTTCACGGGGGTACGACTGCATCTTCTGGTTTCTGTGGCCTAACTTTTAGAGTAGCTGTGGCCGTGTCTGGGGTAATTGTGGTTTTCAGGTAGGCGCTGTGGTCCTGTAGTTTGTAGCTGCGTCCCACCATTAGTGTTGTCATTAGTGTAGTAGGCTGATTATTAATCTGTCAGTCAATTGGCCTACAGTGTCCCTGGGTCCCTTGGCTCCTCAATTCCGTCCCCGATTACGATCCGACCTGGCCTCGGAATTCCCGTCGAGACCAATTTCCCACCAGTCCTTTGGGTGAAATTCCTCGTGGACTTTAAGGATGTCATAGTTGTTTCGTTTGTGTTTATTTCTCACGCCATTACGTACAAATCGGCATCCGCCCTTCCTATCCCAGTGATCTCCCTTGACTCTGCGCTTCGTCGAAACCTCTTTCTCACGTCACAACATAAGCGTTGTGGTAATTGTCTGTGATGGGCAGGTTGCCGGAGCATCGGGACAAAGGTCGCCCGAGCCAGCAAGCCAAGTAAAATTAGCCACGATCGTTGTCTTTTAATCTCGGGGCGGAAGAATTTGGCACGGCGGAAGAAGTGGGAATAGATGGGATCAGAGGAAACGAGGGAGATGCACTCAGAGCCACTTCCTTATGAAAGTCTATCACTTAATCAGGCTTTCAGGTTATTGAGGTTATTAGTCTTGTCTTGGTTAACTGCTGCAATCAATGTTAAACAATTCAAAATACCTCGAGTGTGTTTACAGTTATCATATTAGTCACTTACTGGGATCGAACCTTGGTCGTGTAGTTTGTAGTTTACGGCCACAATTTCCGCCAGCCCGGCCCGTGAGAAGCCTGGTGCGGCCCCAGAAAGACCACTGCCATGGTCTTCCCGGTGCTTCATTTCCCGCCCTTCGTCGGAGAAGCCGGTGTTCGAATGTTCCTGATGAATGCTTCAGATCCGGCTTCATTTTCAATGATCATTCGATATTGCCGGCCGCTTTTTCCCGTAGCTTTAATGTCCATGGCAGTGTACCCCGTGGATAATCAAATTCGCTTTTTTTAATTTTCAAAATCTGTAAGATTGGTCGGCCAATGCCCATCATTGCCACAGTATGTGCTGATAACAGAATCCCAGTGAATTGTGCAGCCAATCACGGAAGCTTCCAAGGGGCCACATAGGAAGAAAGAAATTGACTATTAAATGGTTATAGTTCTGCTGACTTCTAGCTCTTCATTTCGATTTAGATTGTTTCCAAAAGTTTACTTCAACATTTTGTCTACTCCATTCTTTGTACGGTGTTTTGTTTGTAGTTCAGCTGGTTTTTTTTTCTTGGAATCTTGTCATCATAACTCCTTCAAATTGCTGTTTTCCTCTGCCACATAAACGGTAGTTTGACATCTCCCCAGCCTTTATTCCTGAGAGAGAAAGAGAGGAAAACTTTTGCCCTTTTCTTTTTGGCGTCTCCAATTCCCCTTCCTTTTCGAAGAAACACCGACAACAAACGGATCCATTTCGGAGAGCCGAAAATGGAGATTACGTTTATAATTTCGGGTACACGCGGGAAAACAGGCGGCAGCCAGTGCGTGAGACCATTTGCATATGGAGATGAAGAGAGAAAGTGTTGTTTAGTCGGTGAGAGAAGCCTTCGAGAGAAAGAGATAATTCTTCTATTTTCAGCCGAGCAACAAGGACGCCGTGATGGAGTCGGAGGCCTAGAAGAAGGAGGGCGGGTTGTGATGGAGGGTTGTGATTATATTCATTGATAACTTTTATTTATTTTATTGTTTTATGTAGATAAAGCTTTCTGGAAGTCACTGTGTACCTTTGGAGACGGAAGGAGGGAAAGGCGGAGGTTGAATAGGAGAAGAGATGGTTAGTAAGGAGGAAAGAGCTCTCGAGAGAAGGCAGAGGCAATTGAAACTCAGTGGAGATTCCACAGGTTACAAGAGGTTGAGAGAGAGAGAGAAAGAGAGAGAGAGCAGAAACAACGAGAGAGGGAGAGAAAGAAACGGTCAAACACAAGGGACGATTGATTGGAAGAGACAAGGAGCGAGAGAAAGGAGACTCAGATAAAGAAAGAAGGCGAAGGCAGCAAGCCAAAGGCTGTAGAAAGAAGGGTAGAAGAGATATGGAGGGTTTGGGATTGAATAGAAACGAGGATGATGGATAGAATGAGAGGTAGAAGGGAAAGGGAGACGCCGAGAAAGAGAGAAACGGAGAGGGAGAGAGCCTTGGAAGGAGCAAGAAGAAGGAGAAAGGATGGCTGAAGAGCTCCACCGACGTTTCGTTCAACTCATTTTTCCCTGAATATGATTCTGCTTGTTTCTGACTTCATTTGTAAGTTTCATATGAATAGTTTAGGTTGTTCTTTCCTCGCCACATTCAGAATCCAACCTGCTTGAAGCCAACCTGATCTACAAGAGGAATTGAATGGCTTTCCTTCTTCTCCTTCCTCTTCCATGTTCTTCCCTTCTTAATTTTGTTCTCTACATATTTTCATCTCTCTTTGGATGGGTTTGTTACATTTTTAGCTTAGCCTTCAACTATGGAATGAGAGGTTTCTTTCTTATTCTCCTTTGCTTCCTTTCTCCTTCATCTTCGCCCTTCATTTTCATTCTTTTTTCCCTCCATCCATTTCTTCATTCTTCATTTATCCTCCTTCATTTTGCTCTCTTCACCTCCTTTTCTCTTTTCTTCTATCTCTCTTTATAGAGGTTTTTTAGATTGTAGTTTATTCTGCAGCCTTCCTACAGGTAAACTTACTTGTATGCCGAGGAAAGGTTTGTTAGATTGTCCTTTATTGATTAGTTTATTGTAATCTTATTTAGTTCCATATTTTAGTCGTTAAATGGTTTATTGATTGTGAAAGTTTAGTTGTTTCCCCTTTCTTCTTTTGTCCTTTTCTTTTTTCTGCGCGATCTAAACCTTTAAAATACTTCTGTGGTTCATAAAGTTATAGGTATCAACTGTTTCCTTGCCTGAAATCATCCCTGCCAACCTTTTCCGCCCAGAAAAGGCTTAGTTTAAAGTCTAATGGGTCTCAGAGGGGAATCTCATTGATTAAATAGTTCCCACACAACTGAGACAAATCATACTGTTCTTAAAGTCCTCAATTCAATCGCACAAAGATCACTTCTTCTTGCTTAGATTAATCTCCTTCTTTTGGAGAGTACGGTATTCCAAAGTTCGTGTGTCGTAAGAAGCATTCTCTGATCTACATTGTTCATTTTAATCTTGCGTCAACAACCCTAAATGTTCCATAAACAGCGGAAAATACCGTAACCTTTATAAAAGCCTCGGGAACAAAGTTTTCCACCTGAGATCTTGGCTCTGCTAAGCCACGCCCCTTTTCTGTAATGTGATACTGTAGTTAATTAAAAGTGATTTGTTTTTGTTTCATTCGAAAGTCCCGCCCCAGCCCCTCCCCTGCCCATTGCTCCGCCCCTTATCTCGATTCCCGGCCACGCCCCTTCCTCGGACTTAAGAAGGCAGTGTTTCCCCTCGACACAGCATTCAGAAGCCAGCCAGCAATGTACTCCTTCTGTCGTCCTCAGCTGCTCCTGCTGTCCCTGCTTTTCGGCAGCAGCCTCGCCTGCAACTCCACCTGCATCGGCCAGATGCAGCGAGAGTACATGGAAGGGCTCCAGGTCAGTCCTTTTCCCATTTAATGGAATACAAACAACTTTTTCGCTTTCCTCAAACGCCTTAAGACACTTACTCCAGAACCTTAGGACCCTTACGGTCTTGAGGTCTCTTCTCTTTTGTATCCAACCTTTCAAACTTTTGGTTTACTCTGAAAACCTTTGGGAGCCCGGAAGTAACCACGCTCCAGTGACAAATCGTCCCCTGGGGACTACGGTAGTCAACACATCAACTTTTGTTCTTTGTTTGACTATCTGGAGCTGAAAATTGCGTTTTGGCAGCTGTTTTGGACGGAAGGAAGGAAAACAAGCGCGGAAGACGCGGAAGGCTTGGGGCTTCGTTCGAAATTGGGATAAATGGATTAAGAAAGGGGAAAAGAACGAAACGATGCTTTAGTAAGGTCTTAAGGGCCTAAGAATGGCCTAAAACCGGGGGAGTGACGAATAGCCCTTAAGTCATTGGAACTTTCGGCGTTAGGATTCTAACGAACACTTAAAGGCAGAGAATAGGCCAAGAAACAATTCTTAGTCCTCTGAGAGTAGTATTTGAGAAAAGGGCCTAATTAAGGCCAAAACTTTAGATAAGGAAATAATGTTTAAGTTAAGATCTTAACAATGTATACTTAAGCCTACCTGTTTTTCGTCAGGGATTCATTTCAAGAAAGTTTATTCCTAAAAAACGCCAATCGAACCCTAAAGTCTCTTTTATCTAGAAAGGTGCTGGCCTAACGCTTAGGCCTTAAGGAAATGATCACTGTATTCATACTTAGAGCTGAAAATCATAAATATCAAATCAGGGGCAGTTTTGCAAGCTTTAGATATAATCCAGGACCTCTACAGTAATCCATTAGTACGACTGCTTTCTTGCTCATTTCCCATTGGCAGTCCTTGTTTGGCATGTCGCCAAATACGACCTAGATAACTCTTATCACGCCGTCCCGCATGGTGCGTGGGGGCAGTCGCGGGAAGCCACCGTAATTCAGATTAGGTATGATATCTATCGATTTTTGGCAAATTTGGGATTTTTGATGTGGCGCGCGCTGTATTTTTCTGAATTTTAGCTTTAAACATAATATGGAAGTGGTCCCCACCGGCCTCCATCCGTTATCTAGCAACTTTGACTTTCCGTGGTAAGCCTTAAAACGACTTCTTCAACAAGTGAACCGAACAACATTTGACTGTCAAGTTCTGCGCTGTAGTTTGTTTTGTGCGGGTTCTCATGTCCTCAACTAAACTAGACTGTAGCCACTCAACAAAACAGACTACATTCACCTTAAAACTACAGTATCTTCAGGAAAAACAGGTCCTCCTATACAAAACCACATGGTTTACGTCACGCGGGGCTAGGGGAGACCAATCACTCGCCTACAAAAGTCTTCTGTTGTTCGTAGCTTTGACTAGACGCCTACAATTTCTACGAGAAAACAAGCGCTTCCAACAATAACAAAGAAAAAAATCTTATTCAGGGGATACGAACCCTCGATATTTGGCTTAAGAGACTGCTGCGCTAAAAGGAAACGGCCGGTTGCAATTTATTTTTTATTCCACCACGTCATTTGTCTAGACTTCCAGAAACTGAGGAAACGTCCTTTGCGCCTGCTGTTTACGGCAACTGTCAAAGTTCATTTGAATGCGCGTCGAGGCCTATTAAAGAGCAGACTGGGCACGACTGCTGGAGAGACAAAACAGCTCCAAAAAGAGAGATTCAAGGGTGAAAAGAGGGAGAAGCCGATTAGAGCGAAATGGGCATTTGTGGCCCGGCCTGACTTGAAGAATCTCTATCTCTCTCTCGCACACACACACACTCTCTCACACACACTCTCTCTCTCTCTCTCTCACACACACACACTCTCTTTCTCTCTCCCTCTCTCCCTCTCCGAAAAGCGGGGACATGGGCCGTGCCCATTGTGTGTTATGACCTGTGGCCTCTCCGTTCCCTCTCTCCCACCTAAGATCAAGTTTTACCGTAACCCAAAATAGCATCGTAGCGCGTTTGCGCGTGAGTTGAGTACATTCCCCTGTTTCTACTTTAATCGTAGCCTTTTCTTCGACCTTTCATTTCGAAAGAATTGAAAAGGGCAGAAATCGCCATTCTCGATGGAATTCACACAGGAAATGCAAGAACAATTTGGTGTCTGATTCATCGAATTCGATCATAATTTTCGTATCAGACAGGAAATGCAAATTATAAAACATTGAATCTAGTCTGCTCCTCAGAATCACGGAAAGTATGATGTTGGGATTTTAGTTAGTATGAGCTCGTTGTCCTTTTCATTGGAGTGATGTGGCCCAGAACATGTCGTCTCCGAACTGTAACTAAAAGCTGCGGTCCTGCGTGGCCCTTGGTTACCCCTCTAACCCCTCCGTTTCAGAACAAACTCCTGCGAGAGCTTCAAATCCACACGTTGCCGCGGGTGACTCCGCCGGAGATGTCGCAGGCTGAGCTGGACTCTCTCTACTTCTCAGACGATGAGGACACCCGCCTCACAACCAGGAGCATCGTCAGTGGAGTTCGATGTGATCTCGGTGAGTCCACCATATGGATGGCCTTCCCGGGCCAGCCGGGATTCTCATTTTGGCATGCATCTGTTGACACAAGGCGGGGAGTTACAGTAGTCTCAAAATGTAACGCCGAGAACACATTGCAGGGAGCAAAACATGGATTGTAGCGTACAATAGAAGTTGGGAAAACAAGAGGCAAGGCTCGGATTGGTCCGCGGATTAATTGGCGGACAGTCATTCTTTCGGTTGAATTGTAATTGGTTTCTCGAAAATAAAAGGTACAAATTGAGAAGCTGCCAAATTGATCCGCGATTGATAAGAAAAAAACTGGCCTTAGAATTGTTTTGTAATTGATTCGCAACTCGACCGCAACAGAAATGACCCGCACTCAAAAAGGTTAAAAAATTAGTCCGCAATTGGTCCGATACCCTTCAATGAACGTTTTTCGACGTCACAGCTCGAAATAATTCATTCATCCTAATTGTTTTGATTGAATTTACGCGCAATTGATCCACTAAGTAGATTCTAGTGAAGGGCGCTTGATAAACAGCAAAGAGAAGGAACTTCAATTGGTCGACAAATAACCCGCAATTGACCAGCTTTCAGCTGTTCTCTGTTCCACTTTCCCGCTGTCGAAGCCGACCGCTGCGGCCACCATCCACCGTGCCAAGCTCAATGTCTACCTCGACATGTCTCCGTTCGATGGGGACTCTCTCGTGCAGCTCCGCGTGTACCGCCGCCTCGCCGACGGAAGTGTGAGTTCTCTCTCCCTCTCTCTCTCTCTCTCTCTCTCTCTCTCTCTCTCTCTCTCTCTCTCTCTCTCTTTAACCATTCAATTTCAGCTCGGAAGTGTGATCGCCGAAGAAACCTTCAGCGTGTCCGGGCCCGGCCGTGTCTCCATCGACATCCCCTCGAATGAGATCCAAAGCTGGGAGGAGGAAGGAATCGTCGGTCTCTACTTCGACGCCACCGTCGGAGACACCAACGTCGCCATTCACCCGGAACAGGCGATGAACAAGGCCCAGACCCCCACTGTCACCCTGGATCTGGAGAAGCCGAAGGTCCGCGAACGCCGCAGTGGAGAAGAGTACTGCGGTCCGGAATCAAAGGAAAAGGGATGCTGCCTCCACGACATGATCGTTAGTTTACAAAGAGACAAGGCTTACCTGAAACCTTCAGATTGACTTCAACAAGCTCGGCTGGAACTTCATCATGGCCCCTAAGCGCTACAACGCCTTCATGTGCAGGGGAGACTGCGCCGTAAACCACCATCATGTAAGTCGCTGTGGGACCCAAAACTGATTCGGTGATTTTAGCTCGTCCGATTTGGACACAGCAAGTTGATGAGGGACTCCAAGCTCGGTGGAGAGAGCCACTGCTGTCATCCTAGCGAGTGAGTTTAAGAGAGAGAGAGAGAGAGAGAGAGAGAGAGAGAGAGAGAGAGAAAAAGACTAACCTCCTCCTTCCAGTTACGAGAGTCTGAAAGTGATCTACACGCGAGCAGACAACGAAATCATGATCACCCGCGTGCCGGGTATGATCGCCCGTCGCTGTACCTGCACGTAATCCCTGGTCCTTCACTACCCACCTCATGCTACCCATCATCATCGAATCGCTTTACAGTTGTGATCCTCTGGTCTCTCGAAAGAGTCTTCTCCTAATAAGTCAGCCCCATTCTCCTCCTCCGCCTCCTGTGCCGACCCGGTTGTGATGTACATTCAGATTCCACTCTCAAATCCTTCTCATGGCTACACTCCTTATTTATGTTAAACGATTATCCATTGTTTCTATTTAAGTTATGCGATAAACTATTAATCAGTGATATAAAGTTGTGGTGAAAGGATCTTTGCTTCATCTACAGTCTGAAGACTAAAGATACGGAAAGAGAATCTTCGGACCAAGTGCAAAGACAACCTTCACAGTTCTTTAATAATGCTAAAAAAAGAGAAATCATGACGTTTACATTGCCAAAGATCGTCTAAGATATATTAGAATAGAAAAACCGTTTGGTTATTCAAATACCGAGGCAAGGCACAATACATAAAAATTGGAAAGGAAATGGGCGGAAAAGTCAAAAGACCTTCAAAATATAGCCATGAGATGAGCAATTGTAAGCAGTGATGTAAAGTTGTGAAAAAATTACCCATGCGTTCCTACTGCCCGACTATCGGCAACCGGGATTTGAAGAGAGCGATCTCTCTCTCTCTCTCTCTCTCTCTCTCTCTCTCCTCTTTCTCTCTCTCATTTCTAATTATTACTTTAGCAGTGGAAAGTCCCTCTACTACAAGCTCTTCTACTGCTGCCGTTGGCAACTGTTTACGCAACTGAAAAAAGCCCACTAAACCATCTGAGGGTAGTTTCTTCATGGAGGAGAAGCAGTTCAATTACCACGGCTGCAGTCGTCCTCTGAAGGACAACACGTTGTGTAAGGCCTTCGAGTAGTCATCATGCTAATCCAATCAAGCAAATGTCTACTTCCGGACATTTTTAAGAAGAGTATCATTAGAATATGCAAACGAAAACTTACCTAAATAGCATGATTAGATGAGCCCAATAGCTACTTGCGTTCTTGAATAGACTGAACGCCATGAAAGCCACTGCCGGCTCTTGGGCAAGAAGTACCACGCGATCCTTAGCATTTACAAAATCACGGGCCGGCCAGACCCGGACCGAGGAAGTTTTTGAGTCTATGACAACCGAATAACACACGATTTAGATATTGGTGCAAATACTCTTGTTTGCCTGTGTGTAAGCCGCCGTCAGGTGAAACCCCGATAGCGTAGGTCTCCTTTCATTTGGACATGTGAGGCCGCCCAGCCACTTTCTGTCCCCTTCTCTATGTAATAAAGGAGCTGTTGCACAATCCGCTGTTATTCTATGCTGATGCCGGGCCATGCAGGGCGGACTGACCAAATTTCCCAGTCGGACCGTGTCGCTTTTAATATGTATTTTGAAGCAAATGCTGCCAGTTTCCCAAATTCCACCCTCTCGTTTCGTAGAAGGCAAGATGAAGATGGCATGCAGTTGCTCCTTGATTACCACAATTCCCTTGCCACAGAAGCCAATATGCGCCCTTTGGCGAATGACTGCCCGATCGAAAGCATTTATTCGAATCAGACTATGCACAGCGCAAGTGGCCTCCAAACGATTGAGACGGTCAACCGTCTTCACGGAATATCATCAAATACAAGCGAATAAATAATGTAAAAAGCTTCTCCTTAGAATTTGTTCGTGTAAAAGTACAGTCGAATATCATTCGTGGGCGGTTGGGGGAACACGTGCAAGAGGATGAAGTGAGCGAGGGAAGGGATAGACCACCAGGGAGAGGTGCCTAAGGCGACAGGGGAGAGCACAACCAGATGACGGAAGCTGAAGCGGCACGGAGGCTTCTACCGACACTCCCACACCTTACAAGTGTGGTCTACACTGCCCGTGGCCACGTACGGCGACGTCCGGTGGAAATCTGAAAATGAACAGATTAAGTAGAAACCGCTGGCAGGGGATTCCGTGACGGAACCGAAAACGCACCAATTGATGTGACAAAATGCGAATGGGCGTCGATCGTCTTGGAGCACCTCCGCTGGGCGAGCTCCCAAATCTGAAGCAATTCTTGGCTTAGAGAGAGAGAGAGAGAGAGAGAGAGAGAGAGAGATAAAGGAGAGATAGAGAGGGATCTAAAGAAAGAAAGACTCACCCTGAGCGTCTTATCGTCAGCAACGGATAAAAGGTACTTTCCCTGCGGGTGGAAGCGCAGTCCCCTCAGCCAGTTGTCATGGCCGATCAAAGTGAACAAGCAGACGCCGGAAATGGCGTCCCATACCTGAAAACCCCACGTTTTTTTAAATACATTTTTTTTACAAACCTTGATGGTCTTGTCTCTGGATCCACTGACGACAACGTGGTTGATGGCGGCCGTCTCGCCGTTCGCTTTCTGGCCAGCTGAAAGGAAAAGGCAAATTACGTCTGGTTGTTAGAATGCTCAGGGAGCCGATCAGAGATCGAAATCAGAGATCACTCTGGGGTCAGAAGACCGCGCAGGGTGAAATTAGATATAGCGATGGCTGATAATGGCTATATTTACACCCAAGCCCCAATTAGATCAAGGAATCACGCGGAAGAGCCGAAACGCAACAAACGCAGGGACTTCTGTTGTCTCCCCAGGTCCGGATTGATATTCCTGCATGGCGATTCCAACTGTTTAAATAAAGCCATCTACCTGGGCCAGTCCGTCATTTAAGACTAAAAGAAAAGAAACTAACCTTCGGTTCTGATTGCGGGGAGGGCACTCTCTGGGGCCCATTCGATGCACTCAACGACATTGTCGTGCTCGCGCATAGTCGTCTTGGCGGTTTTCGTCTGGAGAGACCAGACGATCACAGTCTGAAGGAAAATAATGAGATAATCAGAATTAAAATCCTTTTTTATAATAAGAGTAATTGGAAAAATAACGGACCTGATCAATGCCGCAGGAGGCGAAGAGGGATCCGTCGGGGTGGACGCGGACCATCCTGACCCACTCGGTGTGGCCGCGGAAGGTGTGGATGCAGTAGCCGGAGACGACCTCCCACATCTTGATGGTGTGGTCACGGCTGGCAGAGAGGACGTAGTCGCCCGTGGGCACGAAGGACACCGAGGAAATGTTGTGGTCGTGACCCTGAAAGAAGTTCAATTCGAAGTCAGGCATGGTAGATTAGAGGCAGTATTTCAAAGCCTGGATTGAGACAAAAGTGCGTTAACGGTAAGTTCGGTAAGTAACCTTCATGGTCTTGAGGCACTCATAGGCTTGGCCGAATTCCCACAGTTTGACGGACATGTCGGCTGAGCAGGAAACTAGCAGTTTGCCCGTCTTGTCAAAGGCCATGTCCTGCACGGCGTCCGTGTGTCCCTTCAAAGTACGCTCAAAGTCTCCGCTTTCCACGTCCCAGATCTGAACATAAACATTTAATTTCAGCAACTGAATGAAATAAAATCCTCTAAAGAATGACTACCTTAATGGTTCCGTCCTCGCTGGAACTGGCGACTACATTCCACACGGGGTGGAAGACGACTCTCGTGACTGGCATGCGATGGCCAGCCAATGTGAAGGCCTCTGGCGGACGGGGGATCCATTCTCCCGGCTGTCTTTTGTCCCTAAAATCAAATAATATACAATAAAGAGGAAACAAACCTAGTTGGGGCTCCGTGGCTGATCTCGTTGTTGGACTCCCGCAGCCTGGCTTCCAGGTCGTTGACCTTCTTCTGCAGTCGGAGGACGGACGTCCACTTCTTCTCCAGCATACCAGGAAGACTCTTCTCCGAGTCCACCTCAATCACATTAGATTCGTTCAAGGAACCCAGACTTACTACGTTCGCTTCATCGCGAAATGTCTTCAAACTGTCCAAGTAGCCATTGGATTGCAAGTAGTCGCAGATGGCGCGGTTTCTGAAAAGAAGAATTAACCTCGAGCAAAGAATATCGACTTAGGGCCGGCCCGCGGCTACTTACAGCCGAAAATCCTCTTTTTTTCTGTATTGGAATGTGTTGCTAGCGTGTTTGCCTTGTCCGACGTCATTGCCAGCCCCGCGCCCTCCGTAATGAACTCTGAGGCGAATCCTCTCCGGCGGCCGGGCGCCGTCAATGCGCCTGCGTGTAATTGTTTTGGGATGCTCGTCTCGGGCCTTGCCCATATAATTTAATTCGATGGATGCAGGCGAGAGGGGAGAAGAAACAGGAGAGAGGCGCCCAAAAGTGACGTTATCTGATGAAGCTTGACGGGTCAAGCCGAGTTGGCTCGAAATGTTACACACATTGAAAGATATAGAGAAACATCATGGCATAATCACCAAAATTCAGTCTGCCGGTAGGAGGCTCTTTCAAGGAAGACTAAGAAGAGGGATTCTGAGTTTCGGCGGTGATGTAATGGAGATGGGTTCGAGGCAACCATTTTAATATTCAAATTCAAAGTTTATCTCAGCTACCGTAATCATACCAAAATATTTGACATAACATTGAAAGATGCAACGCTAAAAATTTTATGACCTCAGGCAGAAGCCGTTTCAACCGAAAATATACCGATTTAAACAAAATTAAATTGTTCTCCCTTCTGATGAATTTAATTATAATTTTAGTTTATAAATTTAATTATATCTTGCGTATATTGATCGCCTTTTAAGATTAAATTACATTTCCCCATAGATTATCGCAATTTCAGCTTTCGAGGCGTTAATCGCACATGCCTGTTATTCAACGATCCTCACTGATCCGATAATTACAGGTGTGCGCGACCAATCGCAGCCCGTTTTTGGCGAATTTCACAAATTGTAAGCTCGAATTTCGAGCTGTAAATTTAAAAAAAAACTCACATATCATCTCTCTGTCTGTCGGTGTTCATTTTCATAGTACAACGTGTACCTATGAATGACCCGCAGCAATACCGTCCAGTCTGTGTCCAAGTTACCCGTTTAGAAAAAGATTCAGCACCACAGGGTGAGCTGAAATAGGGAAATTAAGACGAATTTTCAGGCAGAAATAACAAAAAAAAGAAGAAATATGAATAAAGCAGTAAAAAGTGAGAAATTGTCGCGAAATGACTAGTTTTTAGAAAAAAAAGAACAGCAGCGCTCATCGGCAAACTCTCAAACAGATGTTCTCTCGCAGGGTTTTTCGCCCGCGCCCTCCGCTTTTCGCGCGCTCTCTGGCGTTTCTTCACCACCTCGATTGCGGGAGGGCTACCGTATTCCCCAATCATGCGGATCTTAGCGGTGGCGGGACCTTTATTAGCTAGTCCTTTAAATGGCAAAAGCGACTGGCAGGAGAAGCCATCTTAGGAATTAATGGACAGCGGGATTTGACGGGAGTATAATAGTCATTAAGAGACTGAGAAACAAGAACGCAGCTCTCGCTATAGTTGTTGCCAATCCTAGTTCTCGGAAAAATTCTGATTTGTGCCAAAATTATGATGTCGAAGTTAGAATTTCTAACTTCGACATCATAATTTTGGCACGAATTAGCATATTTTCAAGAACTAGGTTTGGCGAGAGGTATAACACGAAAGTGATGAAGTAAAAGAAAATCAGGGGTTTTGGGTTCTATCCCGAAAGCCATCAGCTAGTTTTCAACACAAACAGTATGGGGCCGCGTAAACAAGTAGTTAAACCAAAACAAGGACCGTGATAAAATGAAGGCAACGCCAGATTAAATACAAAAAATAACAACAAAAATTGAAATTAACAAAAGTTAATTAAATTTTAACACTCTCATTATGAAAATGTAATTTGTTCAACATTAAAAATGGATTGAATGCCTCGAACAAAGATTTGAATTCCGGCTCGATTCTTTACTTTCCCGCGGGTTACTGTATTTTCCGTGCAGGGTCCGAGCCATTCTAAATCGCCTCAGGGAAAACTTGAAGTGGCCTAAAATTTGCACAATGTTTGTAGTTCGTTCCCGTAAAATGTTGATGTATAATTGATTGACTTCGTTTCTCTTTTTTAAGCTATGCTTAAAACATGTATTCAACAGTAACATTGGTTTCAGGTATGGCGCCCAACGTCAACGAAGCCGTGACGCCCCGTGGAAGACCTGATCAGGTGGCGAAGAGGCACTCCATGCATAAGCCCGGTGTTGGTTTTGTCATCTTGCTTTCCCTACGTTTACCCCCGACAACACCTGCTTACTTCCCTCAACACCAACTATGTCATCGTTTCAGTGGACTGAAACGTTTCCCGCCGCCTTCGACACCTACGACGAGTCGTCCAAGTTCATGCAGCGGTGCCTGCTGCTGTCGATCTCCCAGTTGATGTACTACCGTCATTTGCTGCCGACGACAGCGTTCAAGAAGAGGACCGTCACTGGTAGGCTTCTCGCTTTGCGTTTATCTATATTTCTCAATTTAGACATTATCAAGTGTTGGTCGCCGGAGTCCAACGACGTCATAGGAAACCGTCTCTTTACGAAGTTGAAGGGAGCCGGAGACGCCTTGCACCTAGGCTACCTGAAGGAGCTCATTGTGGTTGTCGGCACCAACCACGATGACCACGACGACGCCTCTGAGGTTTTCATCTGGGCTATGCATTACAACGACGAGGACAACACCAACTACGCCGTTCTTTCTGAGTATGCCATTTCTTATAGATTTCCAAGGCCGTTGTTTCCAGCAATGACGGAAAGACTTTGGCTCGTTTGGAGTACCGCGGAGAGGAGTATGTTAAAGACCAGACTCGGCAAATCCTGGCAAGGATCCGCATGCTATGCAAGGAGGTTCTCAAACCCCTCCCGGAAGGGGCCTTCGCAACGCTCAGGGTCACCTACACCTCGAGTTAGTTTTGTTTCTCGTTTTGTATTGTTTAATTGCTATTTTACATGCAGATTTTTTTCAGAGGCACCTCGGGGCTATCAGGCCGTCGGTTTCCAGCGCTCTCCGACCCTCTACAACCTGGATCCCAACGCTCGCAGTGTTGGCATCGTAGGCGTCGCAACCGGATATCACAAGTGGAGTCCTTTTCAATATAACTAGTTGATCCAACCGGATTAATCCCATGGATTCAGGTGCTTTTTGACCGTCGAGAGCATCTTCGTGGAGGATGAAGAGGATGCCATTACGAAGCTACATGAGGGAGAACTCTCGGACAACTCTATGAACATGACCATGGGTAATCCGCTGGTCGATCCGATCGAGGCAAGTGCTCCATTCCCGTGTTAATTACAAATCCGTTCTTAGAACACTCGCCTCGATGAGTCCATGGAGGTTGCACCCGTCGCGCAGGAGCCCATCGTTACCACCCCGCCGGCGGATTCTTCTCCGGAGGTCGCCAATCAGGCAGTGCAGTCTCGCAGGAGCAGGAGGTCCAACATCCAGAAGAAGCCTGCCTCCGACGAGGGCGTCATCCAGAAGGTTCCTTCGAAGGAGCCGAGGAAGCGTGGCCGCCGGTCTGCTGTCCAGACGCAAGGTCACTTTAATTTCCTTCTCGTAAATTATCTCTTTTCAGAGGAAGTTTCGCCTGGTGCGACCAGCGAGAAATCGCAGCAGGAGACCACCCCTCCTTCTAAGCGCTCTCCTCCCGTCAAGCCGGCACATCCGATCAAGAAATCCTCGATGATCTACTCTGGAAGGTTTGACAAAGTGAGTTTATAGATCTATCTGGACTATTGCATGCTCCTTTTGTATTCTTCCGTTAGCCAACCTTATGTTCCATTTTCAGAAGACTCCCCCCTCCAGCCCGCCGAAGAAGCGCTAAGAATCATCCCGTGTGAATTATGTTGATGAAATCCTGTAAATTTTCGTTTTTGTTTGATTTTTTTTGTCGATGTGACCATAATAAATCTATCTGTGAAAAAATTATTTTTCGTGATATTTCGTTGCGTCGCAAACGTCTACAGTATCTGAAATTCGGTGAGAGGTGTCACTTTTACCACAATAGTTCGTTCGAATCTTAGGCTAGGCGATGAGCCTCGTAGATCCATCTTACGAACTAGTCGACCCCTGTCCAGATATCCATGCCTTGTTCCTCGACTTCAATCGACGATTCTTCGAGGGGAAATTGGCCGCCTGTGAAGTGACTTGGAGTCCGCGGATGACCAGGTTAATTTTTACATCCAAAACATGGTTTGATTGAATTTAAAAAAAATCTGCAAAAGCGTATTGGTGAAACAGAATTAATTAGATTCTGGTTTCAGCTGTGCGGGCGTGTGTAGCTACCAGCCTCGTGCCGGTTTCTGCTCGATCCGGCTCTCCCAGCCCCTTCTGAAGCTAAGACCTCGCAAAGACCTCATCGAAACCCTCCTGGTACGTTTCTCTTATTTTCACTTGTGTAAAACATTCGACTATTTCTCTGTGCCTTTAATTCTAGCGGATTCCAGCACGAAATGATCCACGCCTTCCTCTTCGTGACGAATAGGATCCAGGATCGGGATGGACACGGCGAGGACTTTCAGTTTCACATGTACAGGTAGGACTTTTCTGTTTATTGGCATCTTACTAGACCGGCTTTTAAAAAACATCCGTTTCTCAGAATTAATAATATCGCCGGAACCAAAATCACCATTTATCATTCGTTCCACGCCGAGGTCGCCCTGTATAAAACGCACCATTGGAGGTGGGGCCATTTCCAAAACTAGCCAATGCGCCTTTTCTTTGCAGATGCGATGGACCTTGCAAGGACCGCCGTCCCTTCTACGGCTGGGTGAAGCGAGCGACAAACCGAGCGCCAGGACCCAATGACACGTGGTTCGCTCAGCACAAAGCCACCTGTGGGGGTTAGTTTCCCATTTATTTTATTTTGTAAACCTCATTTTAGGTACATTCCAGAAAGTGAACGAACCCGAAGGCTATCAACAGAAGAAGAAAGGGTCGAAGAAGGAACTGAAGGGGCAGGGGACGCTGGACTCGTGGGTGTCGCCAGACAAGAAAATCCCTCCACGACCGACTATTAAGAAGCCCAAAGGAGCCAAGGTATACTGTATTTAGCTAAATATGTAGTATGTTGTATTATAGGGCATCACTGGAGGTCCGTCAAAGCCTCTGAATATTCTGGATGGGTGGATTTCGCCAGAAAAGAAAGCTCCCCCCTCGGGAGGCAGTCAGCCGGGTGGGTTGCAACAGATAAATTTCGTCATACCTCATGTATTCGGATATTTAGTTAATTTCAAGGGTCTAATCATATATTTCAGGCTCGTTCGTCGGTACTGGAACCACTCTCGGTGGTCCTGGGAACGGAATCTCCCGGCTTCTGGGAGGAATGGACGGTCCGAGTACTTCCGGGCAAAGGCTCGGCGGTGCGGCGAGGGGCGTCTCCTCCCTTCTGGACCGATTGGAGGGAAATGGTCCCACAGCGAAGTCTCAGACTAACAAGAAAGGTGGAAGCCAGGCGAACCATAAGTGAGTTTCGGTTGTCTTCCTTATCAAACTCGATTTTCAGACCCGGCTCTTCGAATAACCCCTTCTTCATTGATGACGACTACGAAGGCTGGGACGCCGCCCTCGCAGCCGTAGTGACGCCTAAGAAGGAGGAAGACGACTGGGAGGCCATTCTGGCGGCCGCCAGGACGCCCCCTCGCCCCGAACCCCCCGAAGACGACTGGACTGCCATCATCGCCGCCGCCCAGACGCCTCCTCCTCCCAACGCTCGCCGAGAGGACCCGGACGAGACCTTCAGCCACGCCACTAGCATGGCCATTGTGACTTGTCCCGTCTGCGGAGGCGAGGAATACGCCAAGTACATGGACAGTCATGTCACTGAATGCATGGGTGCCTGAGACCCCTTTCTCACTCGATTTACCCTTCTCCACGGGTCTTTTGTACACTGCCTGCTCTTACTCGAAATGAATCATACTGTAACCCATTGTTCTGTGGTAAATCGATCGGTTCTCACCATATTCTATCAAAACATGCACGGTTCTCGCAAACCAAACCTTCTGGAATTCGTCATTGAATTTTCCTACTTCGATGATGTCTTCCTGTTGGCCATGGGGAACATTTTCCAGTCTCTATTAGTTTTTTTTGATTTCAATGGATTCAGATGCCGCTGGACGTGACGGCCTACTTCAAAGCGAAGGGCAAGACGATCGCCCAACGGAGGGCCAAGGAGGAGGCCAATGGAGGCATAGTCACGGAGCGTTCGGCTGAAGCGGGGCCCTCCCTCTCCTACCGTACCCTGGCCCGCGGGGCGTCCCGCACAGCCGCCGATATCAACGACCTGGCGGAGGCCATCCTGGCCAAAAGGAGGGAGTACCTGAACTTTAACGCCGCCATCGCTGTGATGACAAACGCCGACAGGGACTCGTTCGACCGAGACAGTGAGAAGGCACTGCGGGCACTAGGAGACACCGTGCATCGGATGGGGGAGAAGGTGAAAGAGGAGAAGCCACTGGCGGAGCAGGAGAGACAGCACCTGACGGCCGTCTGCGGACTGCTGGAGAGGGATCTGAAGAAGATGGGACGAGTGGTGACCGAGATGAGGAAACTTAGGCTCACGGCGATGACCAATAAGAGGGAACTGAGCAGACTGTCGACATTGGTCGAAGAGGCGGCCAAGAAGAAGGAAAATAAAAGGGAGACCGGGGAGGACACGCCGCCACCAGAGGTTAGGAAGGGTCTTATCTCTCTAATCCTTCATTTTTCAGTTGAGAAGAAGGAAGCCGACCCCCCTTGAGCCGAAGCCCGAACGTGACCCTCCTGCACCCCAGAGGCAGAGTGCCGTGGCCTTAGTTGAGACCCATCACTCAGAATCAGAAGAACCGGAACTGCCTCCGGAGAGGGTGGCCAACCTCGTGGTGGAGAACGATAAGCTGTTTGCCAAGTTCACGAGCGTCCACTCGACTGTCACGGGGCTGGAGACTCAGATCTTCGAGATTCAACGCCTTCAAGAGACCTTTTCTGACAAGGTGTTCGACCAGGAGAAGGAGATAGAATTCATCAATGAGACGGCCGTCAACACGACGGAGAACCTGCGCGACGGCAACGAGTGGATCCGCCAGGCCATCAGCAATTCGGCCGGACGGAGGGTGATCCTCCTCTTCTGCATTGTTGTCCTCTCCTTCACCCTTCTTTTCCTCGACTGGTACAATCCGTGATTCACTTGTGTATATATGTTTCTTATTTATTATTAAACACTTTTATATTGTGGTGGTTGGGAGAAAACCGGGATGATAAAATTAAATATGGACAATAGAGTGTGTCAGTGGTCTTGCTGCGAAAGGATTGCGACTCAGTGGCCCTACAACGAAAAGCTGTGACTTCCGATTCGATATCATGGGAGGTCCAATTGGGCGTCCATACTTCTTGCGAGCCGGCACTTGGAAAAATCTTTGGCCAGTCTTGTTTCGGCCCGTTGCCCGGAAAAAACCTATTAAAAATTATTTTAATTCGGCGAAGTTAAGTAACCGGGCCGACCAAATTCTTGACCTGCGGGCCAGCGCGGACTTTGAGAAGTGTGTATTTTGTTGCGCGCGGTTTTCAAGTACGGTTCCCATGTTCTCATTCAAAAACACTGGTTTCCTGCGTCTCTTCTGGTGTCTCTCGAAATCTCAATGCCTCCAAATAAAGAGCAGTTTATTTGTCAAAGAGAGCTGTCGCCAATCAAAAAATACAATATGAATAATATGCTGTGACTGGAATGGATCTGTGTGGTTATTAATATCTGACTGTACACATGGAATGTCTACGAAGCGAGAGAAATGACGGATCGCGTGTCCGCCGTTTAGCAGCAGCGAACGGATAGGCACGACGGTGATTCGACGCTAGGTTGCGGTTGATCGGCTACTGCTGCTCGAGGCGGTCGAGAAAGTTCGGGTCCTTGAAGTACTCGGGGATCGGGTCGTCGAAACGGGCGATCACCTGAAAGCAAAAGATTCTTTTGGTTCCTTTCAGAAGCACTTCTTAGGCTGCGCTATTCTACTGTTTATTAAACTTTCGCAAGTCTCAGACAGTCCTTTAAAGTCGCATTCCTCACCTTGTAAATAGGTTTCTTCCAGGATCCCTCGCTATCCTTGCCCTGTTGAATGGCATCGAAGAACTCCCTCATCGTCTCCTGCACCACATAGGCCAGTCTCTCAGGAGGCTAAAGAGACAAATTACCGTACCCTATGCCACAGTAACCCCTACCTCAATGTGGTTATTCCTGTTGTAGTGTTGGTTCAGTTGTTTCAGAATCTCAGAGTCTTTGGTGACTGTGAGCTGGTCACGATGGGTCATTCCTTCTGCGATCGACGTCTTGGCGAATTTCTCGATCTGACCGTAGTAGAATTCCCTGAAAGGATTGATTAAGACCTTTAAGATTTGCTCCGGAACTGTGGCCATCTGGACCACCCAGTTACAGACCTCCCCGCGGAAAACTACATTTTCCTCCCGAGAAACGCAATTCGCACACATAAATTTCGCGCGTAAATGACGCGTCGCCTTCCGCTCAACTGCCCCCGTCTCGTCATCTGTCAGCAAGCGCATTTAAATGACAGCCGTTGCTTCGAAATCTCAGATCTGGCTTCGGATTCGGAGCTGAAGATGTACGACTATGCTAATGTCCTTGAAATGAATGATTTATTTGTTAAGTTACGGTGGCTAAGGCACGGCATTCATAAACATGATTATTGCGTTCACAAATGTATTTTGTGGCTCAGTTGGTAGCGCATTAGACTCGGATCCGAACAACCAGGGTTCAATTCCTCCTCAGTTTTTCTTTTTACTTTTCAAATGAAACTTCGCAAGCGGGAAGCCACTTCCGGTAATTAGCATCTACGGCACCTGTCGTGCGCCTTTTAGCACTTTTTTCTACCAGGCAGCTGTCTCCGCCGGGCCAATTACGGTGTCCCCTCTCCCGTCGGCGGCCTTGGCCATTGTTTGAAGGGATTGATACACCTGCCCGTGAGCCTATCATCTTTCGCCCCTACCGTACTCCTCTACTCCCAGAGACAATACACTCATCTCCACGGACACAATCCGCTTAGGACCAGTTTCAGTCCGGTACCGTACCTATGGAGGCGGCTGACAGCCGGCTGCCGGGCGATTACCGCTCTTATAGCCGAAGGAAATTATCAAGTTCCGGACAGATTATGGGCGCAGGCGCGGAGGGCAGAGAATGGCAATCGGGTCCCGCCACGAAAATCCTGTCGTTCGAAGCTCAAAAGTAATTGTGTCCTTTGGGATAGAATTCTCGACCTTTTGAATCCATTGTACCACTAAGCGAACCATTAGACTACAGTCTATCAGCCTCACTCACTCTTCTAGTTCACCTCCTCTTTTCGTGCTGAGACCATTTCCCGGTTTGGTATCCGGTGTCTATAAACATTCATGACGTTTCCGGCGCTCATAGCAAATCACCGCCATATCGACTGAATTTCTATGACTAATGGCGACTGGTCCCGGCACGACTTTGCCAACTTCGACAAGGTGTCACTGGCTCAAGGCGTCTTTCGAGGGCCAGTTCTCCTAATCCTATACGGGTGTACTGTAGCGAGACGGCGCCTGAGACCCGATTGGGGCGCCGGAAACGATTATTTCCAAGTGTCTGATTCGGATGTGCGTGGGTCTTATATTCAAAGATGGTGGAGAGAGAGAGAGAATAAGAGAGAGAGAGAGAGAGAGAGAGAGAGAGAGAGAGAGTGTGTGTGAGTGAGAGAGAGAGAAAGAGAGACGCTCTAGGGTAAAGCGTACTCCCCATGGCGTCAGAGTGAGCTACTTTGGTTATAGCCGTGTCGCTTTCCCGAAGCCCATATCAAACTCTCCTGGAGCCGGTTAGCGGTCCCTTCTATCCTAAGCCCGCCCAGAATATCCAAAACTAACCTAAAGTTGGAGAACCACTTGACGAGCTGAGCGGTGTTGTTCTTGTTGAAGCGAATGTCCGGGAAGAAGGTCTTGAGAAGAGTGGAGTTGGGGTACCGCGTGTAGAAGAACATCAACTTGGCCTTCTTCAGATGCATGGGCGTAAGTGTGCTCGATTGCGAAGCGTCGAATGGACCACAGTCGCTGTTGTCATCGGAATTGGTGGGACTGTCTTCTCTGTCGAGGAAGGCTCCTCCGTAGAGAGGGTGGCCGACCATTGTGGGAGGGAAGTAGGAGGCAAGAGGAGTCGAGAGATTCAGCTGAAAGGAGGCCTTTAGAAAGATAGATAGAAAGAGGGGGAGAAAGGGAGAAAGAAGTAGAGAGAGAGAGAAAGAGGGAGAGAGAGAGAGAGAGATAGAGAGACAGACAGAGAGACCCTACCTGAGGGCTGCTCCTAGCCGAAGAGGGAGAGTCTCTTCCCAAAGGAGTGCCCATCTTCCTTACATTATCCGTCACCTTAGCTCTCTTCCTCTTTACTTCATCGTCCATAGCTCGATCTCTTCTCAGAGTGGTCAGAGCAGCCAAAGGATTGAATCCATTGAAAGAAGGAAAAATTCCGGCCGGAGGGCCTGAAAACACTAAAACATCAGTTATTTCTAGTAACATTGTTTGTTTTGCATGATCCTTAACAGAAACAGTCTTCAATATCCCTCCTCTTACCTGGTGGAAGTCCAAAACTGAGGGGGTTCGGTTGGGTGAATCCTGGGAACATTGGCTGCATAGGAGGAGGCCGCTGTTGAGCTTCGGCCGTCAGACGAGCCACGTCGGCTGCCCAGTCCTTTAAAATCTGCAATATTCAATAAGATTATCGATTTTTGGCATCAAAATCACCCTGTCGACGATTGAGGAAACATTTTCGCTGATTTCAGTCTTGAGAGATTGGGTGAGGAGAGAAAAGTCTCTCAAACGAGGTTTTTCCTGAAATCGTGGTATTTTATTAAAAGTTTGATGTATTACCTCATTCTGTTGCATGATCTTCTTCTGTTGCTCAAAGAGGTTACTGTAGAGTCTCCTCTGAGCCTCCATCATCTCCTGCATGTTAGGGCTTGCCAATTGCGATTGGAGCGCGGTTAGTTTCTCCAGCGGGTTCTGCTCCTCAGTGGCTAGGTCGTCAGCCTCTTCCACGGTCTCTCCTGAAACATCTGTACACCTTGACTAACGTTGCCTTCACCTGAAGCTTCATTGATAATGTCTCCAATGTTCTTCTGAGGCTGGGTCTGCTTCCTCTTCGAAGAACTGGAGGCACAGGTGCTGGAGCTCTCGTTGCTGGCAGGGCTGTCCATAGCCGGACGAGCCTCCTCTTCCTCCTTCAGAATGTCCAGATTCTCCTCCTGGTCAGGGTCTTCTCTGTTTTCCACGTCCAAGTGGTCCAATTCGTCTTCAAGTTGCTGGGTCTCATCCTCATCTTTGCATTCGGTTGTGAGGGAGAGGTCAGTGGGTTGGTCTTCTTTGATCTCGCCTTCGATCTGACCATTCATCCAGCAGGGGAAGAGAGAGGCTAGGGGGTCACTCAGACCTCCTGGCTTGGAACCCTAAAGAGAGATTGTTAGAGAAAGAGAATAGAAGGGAGAGAAAGAGCGATATAGAGAGAGAGTCCAACCTGATATGAGTTCCTTGGTTCGCCGGCGTCCACTCTCTGTCTTTGTCGTTTGATCTTGAAGCGTTGCTGCTGAGTGAAAGACTGCATCTGCGGAGTCGTCGGGAACAGGTAGGGAAAGGAGCCGAAAGGCGGCGGTGGCGGCACGGTCCCTCCTGACTGCATCTGAACAAACAAGGGGTGAAGGAGAGTGTGCAAAACGAGAGAGATGCAAAGAAGCTGGGGAGAAAAGGAAAGAGAAGGGGAATAAAAAAGGGTAAAGTCTCTTTCTTCCTGTTTGGGCCACTGATGTTCCCCTGGGGATTCACAACTGGTCACTCCAGCGAGTGTCATGCAAGAAGGGCAAAATTTAGAAGACCCCATGAGAAGAAAAGTCAACAGCTGCCACAGCAGGAAAGCCCATTCACGAAAGAAGCAGTGTAGGCGTGAAAGAGGGCCTGGCCGTTGAGGGGAAGCAATAAAGCCCCTCCCCAGGTGCACTGAATGCCGTCTAATACAATAGCCCTAGCTCATATCGGACGCAATAGCGCGTGGCTCCCGTCGCTCACAACAAAGACGACAGTCGGCTGGCACCAGCAATACAAGGAACAGCACCGGCTGGCAGCAGTGCCAGCCTCGAAGGGAGACCTCTTAGCTCACGCGAAACGACATGTGAAAGTGGCTGGAAATTAGGGGTTGGGCGACAGGCGGGTGGAAGAAAAGGAGGGACTGAAAACATGGCGAGGGGCTTAGACGGAGTGAGGGGAGAGTGTGGGGAAGAGGAGGGCGCAGGTGGGTATGATAATCGCCCGCAGATGGAATCAGTGACAGGAAACCGGGAGACAAGGGAATTATGTAAATTCGGTGACACAGGACAACTCTACTCTCGGCGCCCACACTACTCAAGAGGTACTGTAGAATGGGAGAGGAAGAGGAGGGATCTAGTGAGATAGAGAATGAGAGAGGGAGAATGAAATAAGAGAAAAACAGAGAGAGATAAGCGACAACCATATCAAGAAAGTTTCGTTTTCCTTGTAGGACACTAATGAAAGCCATGGCGCATATCTTGTGGCTGGGTTGGGAAAATCATTAAAGGCAAACAAGGGAGAAAGACAGAAGAGAAGAACAAAGAAAGTGTCTCAAAACAACCGTACTCCAGAAGACCTCCCGGAGGAAATCAGCGCCACGACGGAAGACAAGGACCGTTACTGTAACGGTGGGCGGGGCGTCTTGGCCGCCGCCCGCAAGAAACCGGCCACGCCCCTTCGGGGGAAGAGAGTGTGGGAAATTAAGAGAGTCCAGAGAGTACCGGATTGAGAACCGGAAGTGATTGATGGCTCAGAAGCCACAGTGGCTTCAGAAGACAAGAAGGAAAGACTGAAGAGACAGAGGTCATTAGGAGCTGCGGTCGTCTTACTTCGCCAATTAGAAGCACTGAAATGTGAAGCCTGCGAAGCACGGCGTTGAAAGTATGCACTTTTGCAATGAAAATATATGTTTTGCATATAAAAACAAATTAGAATTAAACATGTGGGAGAAATTGGAAGGTGTTTCAGTAAAAGCCGCGTCAGATGGAAGGGATTCATAGGGAAGATTGAGATGCATTTCAGTATCGAGAAAAAGAGAGAAGTGAGTAAGAAAAGAGAAAAGAGAAACATAGAGACAGGGAGAGTGAAGAGACTGCCCTCAGCGGAGGCCAACCGAGTCTTCCAAGTCGGGCGCCGCCGAGAGGCGGGGCCAAGGAGAAGGCGGGGCGAGAGGAGCCAATCGGACGAGACTTCTCGGAGAAAGAACTACCGTCTTCACTCCGTTAGCTAAATTAGAATAAGTGGCGAAATAGAATGTAAATTGCGGAGGGTACGGGAGGGTATCGATTAAATGGACCGACTGGCAACAGCGGAATGAGACCGCCCATCGCTTCTGCCGTTTTGAAATTTACTCTCATTTTCAATGTTGAATTCTCTGTCAAAATTAAACCTTTCCTTATTGCAAAATTAAAAAAGCAAAGACCAGCCACCTGTTATGCCAAAAGCTTTATTGGGTAACCCAGTTCCTTTCTAGAGCAGCGAGTTCTTTCTGGCGTCATGTTCATCCTAAGTGGTACAATTTCTCCGTTCCCCCTCTCTCTGTGTCTGTCTCTCTCTGTATCTGTCTCTCTCTGTCTGTCTGTCTCTCTCTCTCTCTGCATCTCTCTGCCGTTCTCTCTATCTTCAAATTTTCACGCAACTTCCGCAGTGCCTCCTTAAACCCTTAATCCGAGTGAGAGTTTCCTTCCGTCCTGAATCCCTAAGACGATTGTCGTCGGGTGGATTACCATTGCGCAAGCTCCTTCTTCTGAGATTTGCATAGTCGCCGTCCGTCGGGGGAATTTGTTCATCTGTCGCGCGTCGGCTTTGTTCACCTGGCAGCCCCCGGGTCTGTGACCTCACCCAGCCACCTGTGTCTCCCCAGAACAACACGCGAATTAGCGCGCACCGACAAAAGACAAATTAATCGACGAGAGAGCACCGCCAGGTTTGCCATTGAAAGCTGCCGCCGCACAAAAAATCGAGAGGTGCGCGAGCGGATTAAATCCCGAAAGAGGGAGATATACAGTCTAGGGGAAGTGAATTAGAATAGGGAATGAGCGATACAGTAAGTATATGTCTGAGTGTGTGAGTCAGTGAGTGAGTGTGTGAGCGAGTAAGTGATTCGGTGAGTAAGAAATCACGAATCCAGTGGCTCTAGGAAACCAGCGAATACCCCAATTTCCGGCTTCTAATAGAGAGCAATATGACTCCAAGAATAAGGAATTATGTACATTTGAAAGTAATTACATATTGAAAATCACTATTACTTAAATCCCTCCACCCGATGACCTTACATGGTGATGCAGCTGCGATGACCCGGCATAACCCGGTTGCGCCACAACGACCCTAATTATCGTGTAGTTATCTGGCTGCAGGGAGACAAAACACCGCGGACGAGGTTTATAATCTCATTTTTATGTTTCTTTGAATTTTTCATTCTTTTCTTCTTCATCAAAATGCACAGAGATTTTTGTTTTTAAATGGAAACTGAGGTTCAACCTCATTGATACCTGGCCAAGCACAACCAAAAGACATACCCTCGATGCCCTCTTTATCAGTTTTCGTTCCAAAGTTTGTCTGTTGTAAGCCACAAAACAACCGTTCTCATTGAAATTAAGAATATGCAATTGCGCAAGTAATTAGGGAAGGGTAAGTGGCCAAGTGGTTGTGCTCTTGACCGAAAGGATAGTAGTCGTGGGATCGGAATTGGACGGTAGGTTTTAGGCCTTAGCAGGTCCATCTATGCCTTAAAACTTAAAGCAACAGGTAGCTATTGCCATAAGAACTAACAAACAATTAGGCTAATGACCCCATCTGACCTGTCAAATATCGTGTTTCCGCAGGTATCCTCCGTTTACAATCCGTCTTGTCCGCCGTTTACCAGTCTCACCTGTCGTCCTTAGTTTATTTATCCTCCTGGCAACTATAAACGCTCACTCTGCGCGTCACAGCCAAGGACGGGTGGGGAAATTCTACACTGCCCGTTATTCAGCGGGCGTCAATTGACACATGAGGAGTAATCTCAGGTGCCAAAGGGGGGATGAGGGGACACAGACCATTTGGATCTGGAGTTGGTACCATACGATGATCTAAATTGGTTAGCATTTCAGGGATCACAGTATGTGGCTCATAATCGCAATGTGGCCACTGGATGCACAGTTCTACCTAAGCTAACGTCCACAGACTTAACATGACAAACCATTAGATGGCACACTGCCAGCCACTCTCTGACAAACTTCGATCGATTGGTACTCCCCAATTGCCGTGAAAATAGTCGATGGATCAATCCCGCTCGTTGACTACGCCTGTTTCCTGCCATGATCTAACTGCAGCTAGTGATGGATTATTCTCCCAGCCAGTTGATACCTCTGTTTACCTGCGCATCCCCATCAAGCGAAACCAATCCGCGCACTCCAGTTCTCGAATTACTCCAAACCCTGCGATCACGGGGTTGCAAGGGATCTGTTTGGATGGCGTTTCCGCTGAAACCTTTCAGATGACCTGAGAAACGGAAGGGCTTCTCTGCCGATTCCACCACCTGTCCCTCCAGCGGCTGTAAGGATGCTAATTGGCGCCAGGTGGAGGGATAAGCACCCGAAGCGGCGCCCTTTTGAAGCTTTCCTGCTAAGAGATTACCAGAGACTAATTCTCTTCCTCGGGATTTTCTCTTCCTACGGTATCAGGGCGTCGTCTCCAGTGATCGAAAGCCGTAAACGGACACATGGGCACCGCTTCCCAATTACTCGAGATGACCGCCAAGGGCCGCCTTTACGGCCGCGATTTGCCTCCGGCTCAGGGCTTTCAGGGAGAGGGTCCGAAGGAATGAGGGATGGGCCCTTGTGGTCCAAGAGTAGCTCAGACTTCTGAGGAACTGCTTGTGCTCGTTCGAACTTTCTAGAACGGAGTCGCCCCTGAACCTCGTGAGTTTCAGGGGCGACCCTGTTCTTGGAGACTGGTGAAATTAGTTGTCTTGGGTATGCTCTCTAGCACGCTACTACCTGAGTTGTAAGGGGCTTAATTCGTGGCCTGTGGCTGAAGTCGTTCTTCTCTTCCGGACCAAAAGTCAACCTTGGTTGCCATATTCAAGGATGCCTCTTTTTTCCCGCGTTGACAAGTCCTTCTCAATGTCAGGCATAGCAAACGCGATGCGAATTGAGACATATTCGGGGCGATCGGGGCGCTACGAAATTCGCTGACAAGCGCTGAATACGACGGCAGAGTTATTACTGTAGGACGCAGAGCGTGACGGATGCGGTCCGAGGACGACGGAGATGGGGAGGGGAGAAGGAGGGACAGTGGGTCAGTTGAGAGACTGAGACTAGCAGAGAGAGCAGAAGGAGCAAGGGAGCACATGGAAGACAGAAGCCGCTGCAAGAGCTACTCCCAAAGACCACTTTGGCCACATCAATTACCTCATCCTACGTCTACAGTCTTCCAATTTCAGTATCTTCACAGCTACAGTAACCCTATCTTGGTTTTGTTCTTCGCTCTTTCTTCGAAAGGTCAACAGAAGACCAATTCATCGGCCGTGTCGATTTCTTTAATAGCGCGCCCCCGGAGACGTCATTATACGTAAGCCATTACATAAGATCGCCTCAACAACGGCCACAACCACACAAGAACCAGCACACAGTGAAACATGGCACGGAAGGTGCTTGTCGGTTCTGAGATTGAACATTTGAAGTTGAAGGTTGAACATTGAAGGTGTAACACTGAAAGCAGTGGTTTCAAGCTCAATCAGAGGGGCAGATGATGTTTCCATACTACTCGATGTGGCCTAGGAGATTCACAACTTTTGGAATGATGTGGCAACCAGGCATGGCAACGGAATGGGCCGCCAATTTTCTTCGGCCCGTACTTCCATTGTGCTTTGCATGGAGAGAACTGTTGGTAAGATGTTCTCAAGAATACCGTCCGAACCTATGTCATATGACACTTCTTCAATGATGTCAGATGTGAGCCATCTGTAAAACTGTGTGCGATACAAAGTCGGTGATCTACACTACTCAGATATACAGAATCCCCATTTGCAGAAACGAGGTTACTGTACCCATCTGTCAGCTAGCCATCTTCCGTGTCCTTTCACCGGGTGTCGTATTCTTGTCACTTGAGTGAGGTCGCAATTGTGCGTGCGCTCGGAAATCGCCTTCGACCTCGCCGTAACGCATCGTATTTCCCTCTGATTTATTGCACAATTACCGTACTCTTACTCGGCGAGACAGTCCTTTAACCGGAAACCAGTATCAATCTGCATAATTGTATGCGCTCTACCTTGCTTCCGGTCCGACTGATTAACGACAGCCGGCTAAAGGCCGCCGCCGCACCGGCTGTCATTAGCTGACCTGGAACGATTACAGTAATCCGCGCGCAGGACCGTAGCTATTATGATTAGTCGTCGGCTGGCAGAGTGAAAGGTGTGAAGGACAGTCGCCAATTAGCGTAATTAGAGAGCAACAACTCTGGAGAGACAAAGGTACGGTAATTCAAAGGAGGCCTATTGTAATCCCTTTGTGGATGGACAAACAAGAAGAGATTGCTCCTGGAGGGTAATTGTCTTTCCACTTGCCGCTCTTTCTCTTCACGCATCGGATCCGCTTAAATTGCCCGGGAAGGCACTTAGTTTTATTGCGGCGGCGACACAATTCGTTAATTAAGATGGCAGTAAGCAAACAGAGGACCCAACGAGGCTTTATGCTAATGAGAGAAGCAGGGAAGGAGGAGAGCAAGTGAGTGAGTGCGTGCATAGGTGAGAGGGAGAAAGAGAGAAAGAACCAGAAAGAGCGAGAGGAATGGAAAGACGAAGAATGACTAAACAAGGAAAGGGACGAGGGTGAGAGGAGAGTGAAACAGACACACATACATACGGGCACAGACACACGCACACACATGTACATATATACATACACACTCGGTCACTCACACACGTACACGTACACGTACACGTACACGTACACGTACACGTACACGTACACACCTACACAGACAAGGGAAGATTGAGATTTACAGAATGAAGGTGAGAAACAGATACTTGGTAGAGGGTTGAGAGGGAGAAGTAGGTATGACAAGAGATCGAGGGAGCATACGAGCAGTGAGGCAAAATATAGCTAGAGGAGAAGGTGAGCTGAAGACGGCCTAAGTGGCTCCTGACTACAGTCCTTGAATCCTACGACCGCAAGTCGACTGCCAGGTGTGCGTGTGCCGGCTGTCACCTTCGGGAGCGTGCATCAAAACGGACGGACGATGCACCCGGCAACCATTAGACGGCGCCACCGAACCTCTTTTTCCTTACCCAACAGGTGGCTTCCGTTGTCACGAATGCAGCCATCCGTCATCTCAGAATTAGCCAAGTCCAATTTAGTTCAGAGATTTTGGGGTCAAGCCTACCGTAAGACAAGGACAGGTTCTTAGAAAGCAATTAGCCCACGCACCTGTGGATGACGTGTCTTCTGTTTTCGCTTATAGGTAAGAGGTGATCAAGAGGGGAAGTGGAGGGGAAATTGCGCCGTGGAGGAAAACATGGGGCATCGCAACCGTCTCTAGGAAGGAGAAACGCCTTCTACGCGAATTCGATGGATACGAGGGGTTTACGGGCAGAAAACAAGCGGGTCTTGGAGACAATGGAGATACGAGAAAGAGAGAGAGAGAGAGAGAGAGAGAGAGAGAGAGAGAGACTTTCTGTCTCTAGTCTGCGCAACCTGTCTCTCATCCTTCTTCTTTCTTCGTCACCCAAACTTATTTTGAAATTCCCAGTTTCAGAAACCAATTTCGCCGAAGCGCCGTCCATTTGGCATTCCCGTCAGCCAACGGCTGGAAGGAGACTCGTTGGAGCGCGAAGAATCTACCGTAGTGATGGGTTCCACCAGGCCCCGGTCAACAAGGCGCTCCGCGAAAACACGAGACGTCGGATGAAATATTCAGAAGTGTCGAAATTTCATAAACGCGCCTGGAAATGGCCGCTTAATGCTTTGTTTTCGGCCTTCCATTCTGGGAGAGTAGGACGGCCAGTGGAAAAAAGGTGCACCGGCGTTCGAATTAGGCGGCGCGCGCCTTGTTTTTGGGCACGGCGGGAACGGCAGGAAAATCACAGGGCAGGAGATGGTTACAGTACACAAAGAGTGACCTCCAGGAGAAGCGGGAGTCATTTGAAAAGGGGAAGGGTCTTTCTCTCACTGGGTCTACGTCTCTCTCTCTCTCTCTCTCTCTCTCTCTCTCTCTTATACTCTTTTCGTACAGTTCGTGACCCGTCGTGAGTCTCCGTTGTCCCTCTAGTATCCAAGTACCCTCATCCGCTCGAAACTCCTCGACCGCTGGCTTATGTGAATGTCCGTCGCCTGTCCTTTGGCTGTTGATCAGTCGTCGTCGACAAGTTCGTCACCGTCGAACACTCTCTGCGTCTCCCCCATAAATGCGCTCTTGTGGCGTCGAAAGGGGGCCGATACCGTATAATGGAGAGCGCAGCTCATTATTATCGCTGATCGCACTGCACAAGGATTACCAGTTCGACAGGTCGGCGCATCCGGGCGAAGAGGAGGGACCAGAGGGGGAGATAGAAAGGGAGGAGAGGGGCATTCGAGGAAACAGGCTGAGGCTTATTTGCCTCCTTCTCAGAGAACAGAAGGCAAGTGCGGGAAGAAGACGAAAAATATAAGGAAAAGGCGGGGGGACAGAACCTATCAATCCTCTTTCTCAAGGGCCGACTACCGTATGCCTTATTAGATATCGCCGATCCGTCTTCCTTAGGGCGCGAATAAAGAACTCTGCTTTAAATTATTAACGAGATCATAATTGGCACCGCTGCCTGCCGACCGCGGGACCTCAAATATCCAGGGATGTCAGGGAGATGTCAATCAGAAGAGAGAGAGAGAGAGAGATCGGTAGAGAGGGAGAGATTTAGATACAGTGGGAGAGGATAGAGAGAAAGTGAATGAGAGGTGGGCTACCGTTCACGGTGGTTCCATCGTGGTCTGACCCCCTGAACTCTTGGGATGCATTTTAACTATTGCGACTGATCCAATCAATAGAGTCAAGGCTTCTGTGATTTACTGCTATGACCACTGGCACCACCTTGTTTTCAAAAGACAGTATGCAAATGAACGGAGGACTGCGAATCGATCAACCGCAGCTGGTATTTGTGCAGAGCGCAGTTGAATATACAAAAGACGCCTTCGAGAAGAATCCCCTTCTGTTCAGATAAGGGATTTTTAATTCATTCGCTTTACAACCAATAATATAAATTTTTCTTAATCTTGGGGGGAAACAGATCAAAGTGCAGGGCAGGAGTCGGTATAAAGGGCCCGTGGTCAGTAAAACAGAAAACGGTGGCATGCAAAAGTGCAAATTTGAAGGAGTTTTGCATTTAAAAAGTAATAAAATGTTTTGTATGAAGGGGAAAAGAGAGAAATGATAGGATCTGGGAGTGATGGAGGGAGTGGATTTCTAGCGGCGACGACTCAGCGCTGACAGTTGTCTTTGGCTGACTCACGGCACCTTCGCCCTTTTGTAAATTGTTTATTTCGGATCGAAAGTTTTTTTTGAAGAGAAAGGAATTTGTCTGGATTGGAAAGGAGTGGGCGGCGAGAATTGGATAGAAAGAGAGAGCGGAAATGAGACGAATAGGAGTGAAGAAAGGAGGTGAAGAGGAAGAGAGAGAGAGAGAGAGAGAGAGAGAGAGAGAGAGAGAGCAACTTCTCCTCAAAAGGAACGGGTGTAAACACGCCTGAAAGTGACATGTTTTGTTGAGAAATAACGGTCTTAGACAGCCGGCTGGCTCTGGCAGTTTAGGAGAAATTTGAAACGGAGGGTGGGCTTTAATTTTCATTACATATAGAAGGAAGAACCAGAGAGAGAGAGAGAGAGAGAGAGAAAGCGAGAGAGAGAGGGGGAAGGAATTCCCGTGTCTGAGCCTCGTGATTCTTACAAGTATGGTTATTTGTCTCGAAGACGCCCGACCCGATTCTCCGTCTTCCTCTGACCACTCGACGCCTACGGCAAACAAAATGAAGGCCGTGCTGGGACCTCCCGCATCGCCATGATCTTCAGGATTTTTGAATTGAAGAAAGTGTTTTCCCATATTTCAAAACCATTTTAACTCGGAATATAAAACTTAATCGAGAGACTTGCCACTCTCTCATAAGAACACAGCAAATTTCAGTGCTTTGGTAAAATGTTTCTACAGTAATCTTTCAAAGCTGGCAAATCCTTCGTCAAAAATGACCGTTCACCCGAAAAGTCGTCGGCAGAAGCGCCTTTCTTTTGAGCAAAAGGCGGTTTCTCCATTGTTTCGGCCGATGAGCACAGTTCATCGCACTCATTGAGACGGGGTGACTAATTGGCGTGCAGGAAAGAACACCTGTACCGAAGGGTCACTTACAAAGCGGGATTAGGACATCGGGGGTCAGAAAAGATGGTAAAAGGGCAAAATATGAGGAGCCAATTGGGGATCGAACATGGAGACGATCGGGAATGCGCACACTGAGCATTCCCGATCGTTTTACCACTGCTTCACATGGCAGTGTGTTTCCAAGCAGCTGCAGCGCCTAAGATACGAGGATGAGGTGGCAAGCCGCTGAGGATAGCAGGCGTACAGTTGAATTCGGAGGCGATTGAAGGCTTAATTCGACTGGTAGGTAATCGTCGTTGCGCAACAAAGCGCCGACCGGACGATCTGCGGAAAAGACTTCCGCCGCTACGATCAGCCGATCATTTACGAGCAGTAATCTCAAGGGACCCAATTCTTAAGAAGTTCACATTCGAAATTTGAAAACATTAAAAAGTTCGAAAAATATGAAATATGTTGGGACAATGAACCATGGACATTTAGGTATTATATATCGGTAAAGAGGCTATCTGATGAAGTGTAAAACAGGGAAAAGTCTTCGGTTAAACCATTTGTTCAACGAGAAGATATTTAATCCTTAACTTGATTAAAGTAAGAACAACCATAGGAGGGCTCTCTTGTGGCGCGTAGATCGGTCGTCTGGACCTGCGCGTGGCTCTTCTGTGCGCCTCGAGGGCCACTGTGCATTGAAGCGGCGCCCACGACGCAGCGAAAGATGGTTCACAGGTGAAAGAGGAATCTATATCGGGAGATGGAGGAGAGAGCAAGGCAATCGAGAGCGAAAGAGAATGACTGAGTGAGTGAGTGAGTGTGTGAGTGTGAGCTTATGTGTATGAATGTATGATTGTGTGAGTGTGTATGTGTATGTGTGAATGAATGAGTATGTGTGAATGTGTATGTTTGTGGGAAAACAGTTGTGTGAAGAAAAAGAAAAGAAGTAAGACCTATGTGGAAAAGGATTAGAGGAAGAGAGACAACTGAAAGACATCTAAAACAAGTTGATGAAGAGAGAAAGAGGTACAGAAATTTCGCCATTAGATTTATTTATACTTGTTATCATTTCCATATTCCATCCTACTTCTTGGCCCCTTCCTCCCAATCGTAAGGATATTCCTTGAGTCCGTTGTTGTTCAATGCGTCTCGAAGCAGTTTCCGAAGGATACTGTACTTGGGATCATCGTAGAAGCCGAGGGTGTCGATGTAGGTCAACATGTGCATGTACTCCTTCGGACATCCAGCGAACAGTTTCTTTCCTTGCTCTACCATGACAGTGGTCTTCTGTTGGTGAAGATGACATACCTTTGTCTCTGGCTTCCATTTTCAATTTCTTAACGTCTTCGAAGTCAGAAGTATGGGACCAGGGCATGGTTCCGGAGGTAATCTCCACCTGTTGGTAGACCCAAGATTCCAGATCGTCCTTCCTGCTGCACTCGATTTTGTTGTGGCAGCACAGGGCAGCGTACCTGAAGAGGGATTAGAGAGAGAGAGAGAAAGAGAGAGAGAGAAAGAGAGAGAGAGAAAGAGAGAGAAAGAAAGAGAGAGATACCTAAGCGTTCCTCTGAAGTTGGCGGTAGGCCTAGGCTTCCTAAACTCCATCTCTCCAACCACGAATTTCCGGCAGAGCCCAAAGTCGAACATAATCACTCTTCGGCTATTCTCCACAGAAATGGCAAAGTTCCCCGGTTTGATGTCTCTATGAAGGAATCTGTGCCAAAGTTTAGCTGATGTTAGTCGACATCTTACCCAGCGTTGTGAAGTTCTTGGACGGCTTCGAGGCACTGCATTCCGACGGAAAGGGCACATCCCATGGTGAATTTATTCGGATTGTAAGTTTTGCGCAATTCGTGCAAGGTTCGGCCAATCAGGGTCATCACAATGAAGTTGAAACCACGAGCCTTGCCGGAGTCGATGACACTGCAGAAGTGGGTGGCGTTGGCTTTAGAGATGGCTCTGAAGGGAGGGAATGAGAGGGAGAGAGAGAGAGAGAGAAAGAGAGAGAGAGAGAGAGAGAGAGAGAGAGAGAGAGAGACTCACTGAAGAACAACGACCTCCATCTTCAGCACCCGAACGAGTCCCGTGCAACTCTCCGTTTTCAGAGCGTAAGGAATACCAGAATCATTGATCACCTTTGAAAAAGTTACCATTTTCAGTCTGATCTCACCTGATAAACGGCTCCAAAGGCTCCCTGTCCCAGTAATTTCACGACACTCCACTCGCCAACCCTCTGCTCCGGATTCAGAATGACCATGGAGGGATCGGCGAGACCTCCGCCGTCATTGCCGACCGGAGGCGCAGCCATCGACCGCTTTGAGGAAGAAAAGGGGATAGAATTAACCGATTCGTAATTTCACGCGTGATTTTCGCGTCGCTGCGTAATTTTATGAAAACGTAAATAATCCAATAATCATCGATGAGAATGATTAAAACGCGAAGCTTGCAAACCTCTCAAAGTCTTCGAGTAAAAATGCAATCTTTAAGGGACTCAGGTCCCACAACGACAGCTCCATCGCTGCATGATATACTGCGCGCAGCGACAACAAAATTTACAAAATTTATGTTTACAGGTTTAATTTCAACCTTTTTGACTATAGGCAATTCAAAGAATGGCGTGAAGAATACGAATGTCTGAAGAGAATTCCTGGAGGGATATGCGACGTTTATATCGGTTTCTTAAGATTATCTGCCTTTTATTACAAGATCGATTGAAAATCAAAATGCTTCCGAAATTTTGTGGTGCATTTTCTTTCACTTATCTTATTACGCATGTGGTCCAATTTATTATTAAATTCAGGTTCAGGACCCAGATCCAGGCTCAGCTGAAGACAGGATAGTCGTCGACGAGAACCACATCCCCTTGCGCCGACTCTTCGAGTAAGTTTTTTTTTGAAATTCCGAACACCGAGTTCAAATTTAAATTTAAAAAGTACGTATTTTATAGCCTTCTCTGCGCAGATCTGCGAATTTACACCTTAATTTTTCAAATATCAAGCAGGTGGCTGGTCAATGCCGGGACTGATTGAAATGGGTCCCGGCACGAAAACCCTGAGAATACTGTGAATCACAGTATTTATCAAGAACTTTCAATTGACAATCAATAACCATGCCCAGGGCGTTCGTCGTGGGACCCCAGTTCGACCCCATGAACAGAGGCGCGAAAAACAAACTGCAAATTACTGGGTAGGGAAGGCACGAAGTTCGGCTAATTCGTTAATTCGTTAATTCGCCAGTTCGTGGCGTGGTTTTCAGCCCCTCTAGTAAAAAACAATACAATTTTTTATTAACGAATCGACGAAAAGTCAATATAAAAAAAGACAAATTGAGTCTAGTTCAACCGTGACCTCAGCCCGCAATTTTCTGTCGGGACTGCTCCGGCCCTTAATTTTTCCAAGGCCTATAATTGTAAACTAGAAATAATTCATTTGAAGGACCAGTTCATTTCTGCCAAAATTCAAATTTAAAAAATACAGCAAAAAATATACATACTTATTAATTTTGATAGTAATTTTAGATTTTCAAATTTAAATTTAATAACAATAGTTGAAAGTATTTATTTACTCTGCATTTATTTCCCAACCCTTCCCAATTTCTCACCTTTCAAGGTGTTTTCTTCTTTCGTTGCCCATGTGTTTCTCATTCTTATCTCTCGTTTTCTGGAGAAAATGAGAATTGAGTGAAAATAGTGGTGCAGCTTCGCGTGGGTACGGATAGACGTACGTGATATTACAAGGGTATTCCAGGTGTGAAATTACATGGTGACAACCAGCTGCAGGAAATATGCGGAAGAAGCAGGAAATTCCTGACGAAAGGCGGAAATATGCTGAAAATCAGCAGGAAAAAAAAGAATTTTTTTCTGGATTTTTTAATTTGAAAAAATGGACTGCGAATTAAATAAAAACAAAAAAAACCCGAAATTTTTCAATAATTAAAAAAATATATTTTAATTTAGAAAATTACGCGTAGAATTATGAAACAAAAATGTAATTTTTTTTTAAATTTAGAAAATACCGTTATTTTTTATTATCTCGAGCATTTAATATAAATTAATGTAATTGTAAATAGAATCAATATATTTATTGTTTTCTTAAATTTAAATTTTTCTTAAAATTTATTTTCATTTTAAAAATATTCTTTTGCACTATGTTTAAGCTTATTTTTATGAGCCACGCGGTATAATGCCAAATCAGAAAAATTCTTTAAATAAATATTCCTTTGCAAATTTTCAAACTAGCAAATCAGTTAAAAATTGTTTGATTATGTGATCCTTTTTAATTTCATAATTTTTAGTAATTAAAATTAAGCAAAAAAGAAGAAATTCACGGACCGGGATCGAACTCGCATTGTGTGGTTCAGACTGTCGAGAGACCACCAACACCGACATTGTCCGGCTCTTCAGTAAGCAACCCAATGCCGTCGAGATTTGCGCAAATTGACTCGCTCCGTTGACAATTTGAGGAGTTTGGCCTGAAAGGAACCGAAGCCTCGATTTTGGCTGGTAAGCGGGCGTAGAGGTTCTGAGAATCACCGGTCCGATTTTCGGCTACTCTTGCCCTGCGGCTCACTGTGCGCGTGTAAACATCGTTTCCTGATCCACATACATGGGGACGATCACCTTGTGCGTGACGAGACCCCCACCCTTGGAAAAATGACTGTTTGGGTGGCCAATCAGACCCCCTCTATAAAAAAGACTGTGTCCGGCTAGAGGTACCCGCATAAGTTGCGGGGTACTGCATTTGAATTCTATATCTACCATGATCTGAATCTTACAAATTTAAAAGATGGCATATTGTGGGACCCTCGTTACTTTGGTAAAATGACATTGGTTGGAATTCTAGAAAATCCACAAGTTATGGGAGATTAGGCGCTAGTTCTTCATAATATTGGTTTAGGATTTTAAGGGGGGCCTGAGGTTAAGACCTAAATGTTAAGGGCACTGCCGGGCCAGCTGGGCAATTATGCTCGGTCCGGCCCGTGAATTGAAAAACCCTGGTGAATTGAAAATCGGAATTCTGAACTTGACAGAACCTCCGCCCCTTGAAGGACAATTATTTCTGACCGTGCCAAGGCCGTCTGGAATTTTCTCGGCACGGGTCGGTGTTCTAAAGAGATTGGATCATTCAGTCGTTTGGGAGAGAAACACTCTTTTCTGTATATCAGTGGGGACCACCCACGACGTGCATTAATGCGGATTTGCGGTTTGATAAGATACCAGGCAGTGCTACTCCCGCACCTGTTATTAGGTCCAAAGATAGTAAAATTTCAAGAGACCAAGCAGCTAAGGATGTTTCATTGAATCTTTGCCAATTTCGAAATCAGAAGTCCTATAATCCAGAATGGCCCTCACACCACAACAGGATGAACCGTGGGAATGTCATTCCGGGTCGTGGGAACTTTGACAGCTGCCATATGCTAACATGCATCATAGTTGAGTGGGTGTATTATTATTAAAGGTAAGAATCAATAGCTAGCTCCAACCAGTTTCATGCGATTATTCGAGAGTTAAGGTGGTCTTTCTTAACATGTGGGCCTGAAACTTAAGCATTCTCTCCCGATTTTCCATTACGCCTCATCTTTCGGGGCAGGTCTAGCCTTCTAGAACGAGATTTACGGAGGACCTTGGGAGACCCCGTCTTGTTAGACTTCAAATTGAAGTAGACGGGAAACACCGTCGATATCAATGCAGATTTGGCTGTAGCAGCTCACTAAGAATGAATAAGCTCTCACTAAGAATGGCAATGGAGCGGCCCGGGCGGCCGTCAAAGTATTCTATCCCCGGGCCGCCCATCTTCTGATTTTCTCGGTCCGGTTGGGTCGGCCCTCAATTTCGCCATTGACATTCATTGTCGGGATATCCCTTTACTTCGACGATTGGTCATAGGAAAGAGCATGCATGCGCATGCTACCGTAACCCGGTTCGCGGTGAGACCCTATCATTTTAAACCATGGGTGGTCAACGAAGTCTCCTCTTGCCTGAAATTTTGACCTGCAAGACCGCTGTAAATGACGGGGGTACTGCCCGTGTATGCATAGGGGGTCCCATCGTCTTTGGCAGCGGTAGAGGAGGTCTCTTTGGGGAGATTTTCAAAGGTTGGGTGTCTCGTTGCTTAAGTGGTAGACGTGAACTGTTGAGTGTAACTGCGAAGGATCAGATCCCCACGTCTTCTTGGAAGGAACGAAGTACCTTACCCTATTATATATATATGTGCCCTGCTTTTCCTCATTTTGTGTGCTCTCTTGCTAGTTAGATGTGCAGGGTGGGGTACTTTAAGGGGTACTTTAATCTCTTTCCAAGCTCGAAGAGTATACATAGGTCTGCCGGTCTGTGAACTAAGAGAGGCAGATCGGACACACATACAGAGAGAGAGAGAGAGAGAGAGAGAGAGACTCACACACAGGCACACGTTCACACGCACTCTGGTATACATACATATACACACATTAACACATAGATGCACTCACACACAACCCTCAAAAACACAAACACAGACACAGTCTCTCACATGCCTATATACCCATATACACACATACACACACTCTCACAGACACCCGAACACACGCACTTACACGTACACACGTGCCTCTTATACGTATTCTCACTTGCTCACACATTCCCACAACAATACACTTCCTTACATAAAGTTTTCGGCGGCTTGAAGGGCATATGCTTAATTGGTCTTCATTCGTGTAAAACTTCTATCCACGGTGAAATATTTCCCCTTACTCGTAGTTCCTCCTATTCTGACCTTTAAATCTCTCTAATTCACCAGAAACCCCTCGCATTCGGCCCCAGCGGATTACGGTAGTTCCCCGTAGGTTTCGCGGGCAGTCATCTGGAGATTACTGTAGTACAGTACCCTTTGGAAAGTTCCCCGTCCTTTAAAAGTGATCCGCCGTCGGGTGGACGACGACCTGGCTGCGCGCAGCCTTCTGTTCAACGCAGCGACTGTGGTGGCTGAGCCCATCTGCAAGCCCCGCCCACTCTTTATTACAATCTTGAGGACACTCGGGAGCTGGTTGCTTCTCCTTTTTTGTCTATTCTTCCACTAAATCCTCTATTTTGAATACAGCGGAATGTCCTCCGTCCGTCCCTGACCCCTCCTTCGCCCGAATTCTTCTCCAGAATCCCTGCGTTTCCAGGGTTATGCGCGCGGAAAAGTCGAAATTTCGCGTTTTTTTCAAACTCGACTTTTTTCTAATTTTCTTTCATTTTCTAACTCTCCTATGCTTATTTTAATTATTCAAAGCGAGTTTTCTTTTAAATCTCGTTTTTATAATGAAATATGACCCTCTGAACTTGTAAACTTTGTAAACTGTTTTACAACGTTAGAAGAGACTTTTTGGAGATTTTTTCTTCTAAACAATTCGAGGAGGGCTAATGGAGTATTTCTAGACCCGAAAGGGCGTATGTGGACTTCTTTTATTCTCCGGAACCTCTTCTGAAACCTCGGATCTTCTTAAGAGTACTGCAGTCTAATGAGGCCGTGTCTGAAAGTCTCTCGCTCTTTGGAATCTCTCCCCGACATGCTCGAAATTTCCATCGAAACAGAATTTCAAAATCTCTCCTCATTCGGCTGAATTCTGCTTGTAAACTTTTATTATAAATTTGCGTTGGTTTCCTCCGCGGGCGGGCGGTCGCGTCGCGGCGGTCTTGCCTTATCTACCGTAGTCCTGGGGAGGGGCGGGACCCTTTGAGCATTGTGCGGCGTCTCTCTCGCTGGGAGGGCAGCCATGCTGACTCCCCTGACCACCCGCATCGATAGGGCCTCTGCGCCCTCCGCCCCGCCCGCACTCTCTCGCGCCGTCTCCGCTCTGCGTCTCTCCCTTCCGCATTGTCTCTCGCCGGCGCTCTGGCCCTGGTGATGCGGATTCGCACCGTTTCTGACGTCTTCCAGTAGCGGTCACTCCAAGTACATATTATTAGACAAAACTTGGGGATTACGGTAGTTCAACTGTTGGGAATAGTCCTTTGAGTGAGAGACAGTCCTTCAAAAGATTCCCTTCGGGACCTGGCTTGCGGTCGCCGGGTTCAAAAAGTTGCACTCGGTGCGCCGTGTTCGACCGCACGTTGTACGCAAGGCATGACACCCTTATTTCTCACGCCGCAATTCGCATACAAGGCAGAACAAAGCCAAACCTTTGCATTTGACAACCAAAAATCAGAGAAAAGCCATTTTCTGAATTTCGAGAGGACCTCCCATGCGACCGTGCGGTAAAGCGGACCTTCAAACGAAAGCACCGCGCCTGCCCGAAAATGCGCTTGGGAGCCATGAATTGCATGCTAATTGACCTTTGCTTCATGTATTCTGCAAAAATAAAGCGAATTTGAAATTTTAAAATTCATAAATATTTTTATTTTTTAAATTTCAGCTGTCCACAACTACGCCTGTTTTACTCCCATGAAAAATTATGCTTATATTTATTCCAAATATTTTTAATAAATTAGATTGAACAATAAAATATTTACTTTAAAAAAATGCTTATATTTATAAAAGAAAAATGCTAAAAAAATTTTTCGGTACCCACAATTTTTTTTGACATGATGGATTTTCGACCTGTCAACCCGCTACCCCGGCGCACCACTTGCAATATTTTTTTCAATAATTTTTTTTCTATAATTCAAACTAATAAAACATTTTAAATATGTTTATGTTTATGAAAAAAAAATTAATTTTCTTTTAAATCAAAATTGGCTAATTTTTCGTCCATTTGTTCAACGTTAAATTTATTACATTAAAAAATTAAACTACTTCCTTCTCTCGCTATTTAATAAAATAATATCCATAATTTGCCGAACCAAATCGATAAATTTTCTGAAAATTATTTTTCGGTTAAAATTTAATTTTTCCTTTCCTCCCTTTCTTTCCTTTTTTCTAATTCTTTTGTTTTCAGATCTTGCGCTCAAGAAGCGGGGTAGTGCATGATAATTCTTTGGTTTTAACTAGTCTGCATTCGCAGTCTTCTGCTTCATTCAAACACGGTTCGTTTTTTTTTTGAATTTTAATTATTTAATTCCCCTTTTCAGTGTACAAATTACTGTCAAACTGACGGTTTCAAGAGATATGGTCGAAGAACCGGCCGTCAAAAAACCGAAACTTGAACGTGAGTTTTCCTTTTTTTATTTTAGAAAATTAAAAATAAAAGGATGGAAAAATAAAGAGCGAAGTAAATCTGCCTAATTGAAGGAATTCCAGCATTCGACAATGGCGACGGTCTGGACGGCTTGGACGAATTGGACAAGCTTGAACCTCTCCCTCAGACGGAGGTGGTAAGTATTCATATCACTTTTTGTTTTATTAAAGGAGTGGTCATTTTAAAGGACCGGGTCATGCGGTTGGTTTACAAATGTAACGAACCAGCTGACTGGCAGAATTATTGGAAAATCGTTGGTGTGGGCAGCAAATGCTTGGAACCAGCTGACTGGTCAAGTTTTCGCGGCAGGATCCAAGTCCTTTAAAAATGATATATCCAAAGAACTCTGAAATCCCTTCCACGGCGATTCTTCCAGACGGGACCTTCCACGAGCCAGGCGGGGCCAATGGGCGGAGCTTCGGGCGGAGCTCCCATGTCCTTCGGCCACCCCGGGCAGCCACAGCAACAGCCACAGCAGCAGTCGGTCCTTCAGGAACTCCTCATGCATCAGCCACAGTCCACGGCCAACACCAGCTCTCCCAGGCCACAGCCCTTCGGAGCACCCGCCGCCGCTGGGAACTTCAACACACGGTACTTTTTACTCTTTTTTTATTTTTTAGGTTGAGAAATTGGGATTCATTAATGTAAAATAGTCAAAGTTGCCATAAAAAATAGGGGGAATACCATAATCCGTGCACAAAACATCGAGCCAACCGGGTGGCTCAAACAATATGAGGCACTCGGCTGGCTGGATCCGCGGATTGAGCTTTTTGTTGTAAATCTAGAGACTTTTTCCCTTAAAAACCAATAATTTAAATTAAAGCAATTTAGAAGCGAACATTTTCAAAATTCCTTTATTGCTTGACTAATTGCGATGAGTTGAATAAAAAAGCGAGATTTATTGATCCGTTCCGATACAGAAAGCTTGAGTTTGAAGCCTTAATTTTTGTTGGAAATTCATTACGGCGAATTTCAATTTAAAATCGAGATTTATTTATCCTTACATTCTTGATTTTAGAGCCAATTTTTTGTGTTAAATTCACTACTTTGAATTTTAAATGTTTGATTTTCTCCCAGTTTGATGGAAATTTACAGTATTTTATACTTTTAAAAGCAGCAGTCCTTTAATTTAATGTAACTTTAATTTGCCTAAATTTCATTTTCAGAAGTCCTATGACGAGTATGACCTCAGCCGCCAACACGATGATGTCTCCGCCGGCGGCCGGAATGCCACCCTCAGGCCGCATGTCCAACGGTCCTGCCGGTCCTTCGCCGGGTGGTCCTCCCGGAGGTCCAGGAGTTGGTCCCCAAGGCGCAGCTGGCGGAATGCCAGGACGGCACCCAATGTACCCCCAGGGAGGGGATCCCTCGATGAATCCGATGGCTCAGCAGCAGTTTATGATGCAGAACAGACAGATGGGGTACCCCGGAGCTGCCTATCCTGGAAATCAGGTTAGTTAGGAATTTTGGCGTTTATTTTGAAAAAGCCATAGAAAGGAGAGGAAAAGGCCTTATGTTGTGTTTCAGGTGGCCTATCCCCCTGGAATGGCGGCAGGTCGAGGCCAGGCAGCCATGCGAGGACAGCAGCCCCAGCCGATGATGAACGGAATGCCACGAGGAGGCCAGGTACCACATTCCTCCAGTTATTCTCTAACCCATCTTCAGATGCCTCATCATATGATGCGTACTGGAATGATGATGAGGGACGGCCAGATGATGGGTCCTGGAGGCTTCAACCCCAACAACCCCTACCAGCCACAGAGGCCAGACCAATTCATGGGAGGACACCCACAGCAGCCATACATGGGCAGGGGACAGCCAGGCTACCCCATGATGGGACACCCACAGGGACCTCAGGGGGGACCGGTGCGTTTTAGCCTTATTTTGACTTTCTTTGTGTTGAAAATGCATTTCTTGTGGATTTTATAGAAATATTCATTGAATCCTTTCCAGATGATGATGATGGATCCAGCCCAGGCGAACGGTGCAATGATGGGCAGGATGGGACAACCTCCTCACCCCGGAATGCAAATGCCCCCTCAACAACCGAACGTGCGTTTCTGTCCAGAATTCCCGAATTTTTGGGATTATCCGTTGAAATTACGTTAATTATGATTGTTTTTAGATGGGAATGCCGAACGGAATGCAGCAGCCGGCGCCGAATGCCCAAAATGCGATGATGTTGGGAGGAAGGCAGCCACAGGCACCGGGTGGCGGTGGCCTAGCCGCAGTCCAAGGGCCACAGGACCCAGAGAAGAGGAAACTCATCCAACAGCAGTTGGTCCTACTCCTACACGCACACAAGTGCCAACAACGGGAAAAGGTACTTTTAGAGTTAATTAAAGGACTATCTGATGATCCGGTCCTTTAAAGGACTGTTTTTTAGTCGAAGGACTCTTTAACCTGTTGTAATTAAGGCTGACCAAGCTGGCGTGGACAACGGAGCTGCCGCAAGGAATCTGCCGCCGTGCACTCTCCCCCACTGCAACACAATGAAGGAAGTGCTACAGCACATGACTTCATGCAACAACGGAAGGAGTTGTCAATGTACGTCTTTTACTTTTATCTTTTTATTTTCACTTTTAACCCAGGAACTGCTGAAAATGCGCATTTTAACTGCCTAAATTCAAAATTTTCCTCCAAATATGGCCATCTGTGTGTCGGACAAGCCAGGCGGCTGGCTACATTTTATATAATTTCCTATCTCATTTTATCTCTATCTTCTCCCTCTAATGTCCTTATTTCAGACGCTCATTGTGCCTCCTCCCGACAAATAATAGCGCACTGGAAGAACTGCCAGCGAGAAGACTGTCCCGTCTGCAAACCGCTGAAGACGATCCAGAACAACCCCTCCTCCAACTCCACCAACAGTCAGTTTCCCTTCCCTTTCCTCTTCTAACCCCTGATTTCAGTCGTCAACGACATGTCCTCCCTCCTGGGTCCCAGTTCCGTCGGGCCCAACTCTGTCGTGGGCGGTCCCTTGTCCTCGGATCCTCTTCTGGGACAATTCGGCTCCCCCGGGCCTTCTTCGGTCACAAATCAACAGCCGAATCAAATGCCACCTTCCTCCGTTCCCTCCAATCCAACGGGCACTCCTCAGGCAGCGCAGTCGGTGCAGTCTAATCAGATGCCATCTGGGCCCATGAGCACATCCGCCCTTCTCAACGACTTCCCTGGCCAGGCTGTGTAAGTGCTTCTTTCATTTTTGGCTATTTTTATTATTATTTCATTTTAAAAATGGAAATTGTTTCTTTTACAGCGACCCCTTCCGATCGCCGAATCCGCCGAATAAGAACATCGGAGGAACGGGCGGCCCCCACGGACTGCCTCCAATGATGCAACGAACGGCCACCGACTTCCCCACGATTAATCTACCCGCACCCGATGTCCCCGGGCTAAACAAGGTGGGTTTCTGTTGAATACACACACACACACACACACACACACACACACAATTAGTTGAGAAATAAAGTGTGTTAAGCCTTAACTTCTTAAAACTATTCTTTTCGCACTCAGTATCGTTTTTTAAGGACTGGCACACATCTGTGACCAAAGACCTCCGAAATCATCTGGTTGGCAAGTTGGTGAAGGCAATTTTTCCCTCTCCGGATCCGAATGCCCTCCTGGATCAGAGGATAAAGGATCTGATTACGTACGCTAGGAAAGTGGAGAAGGAGATGTTCGAAATGGCAAATGATAGGGTCAGTAGGGAGGGAAAGAAAGAGAGACACAGACAGACAGAGACGCAGAGTGCCAGATGACCTCTCTCTTTCCAGGAAGAGTACTACCATCTGTTGGCTGAGAAGATCTACAAGATTCAGAAGGAGCTCCAGGAGAAGAAGAACAACAGATTACGCCCAGATTGTGAGTATTTGTGATCGTTTCGGGACCATTTCCCCCAAACACCATGCGGAATATCGTAGTTTCAATATATATTTTTCAGCCATGCCGGGACTGTCTGAACTGGAGGAGCTGAACATGCCATACCCTCCCAATATCTCTCTGCTGCCCGATGGATCCATCCAGAACGACAAGAATTGGCCTGGAAACAAACAGGTAAGGGGTGTCTCTAACTGTCTTATTCTCTTTCTTCTTACTCTCTCTAAACCACCTTTTCAGGGAGAGATGTCGGCAGCCCAAGCGGCTCAGATGCAAGCGGACGCCATCCAGACAACAGCCGAGGCACTGGTAAAATCCCCTCTCATTTTAAAATGAAACTGTATTTTCAGAAGATCGAGGCCGAGGGTAAGGAAGCGGTGGTGAAGACGGAGGTCCCCTCCCCTGCGCCTCCTTCCAACAGTTCGGTGACGACACCGTCAGGACCTACTTCCGTCAGCAACGGAACCAACAACAGCATCGCCACGAAGCCCATCAAGGAGGAGGGCTGCTCTGGTACGTAGACCACCTTTGAAGGCAAATGGCCTAAATCCTTCTAAGGAATCTAGTAACTTGTCCGTTTCAGCTACTCCGAGCACATCGAGCACACCGAAACCCGCAGCCACTCCAACTTCTGCCGCTCCCTCGGGCACTGCTTCCCCGAAGAAGGAGCCTCCGGTGAAGAGAGAGCCCACCCCTCCGCCAGGCTCAGACGAGAACTTTGACCCGAACGAACTCCGCAACTACCTCCGCCCCGTGTGGGATAAGCTGAACGTGAGCGATGACTCTGTGCCCTTCCGGATGCCAGTGGACCCCCAGCTGCTCAACATACCCGACTACTTTGACATAGTGAAGAAGCCGATGGATCTGGCGACGATAGGCACCAAGATGGACCAGGGATATTACAAGAGCCCCTGGGACTTTTGCGACGACGTGTGGCTGATGTTCGACAACGCGTGGCTTTACAACAGGAAGAACAGCAAGGTCTACAAGTACAGTACGAAGCTCAGCGAGATGTTCATAGCCGAGATGGACCCCGTGATGACCCAGATGGGCTACTGCTGCTCCAAGAAGCTCTCCTTCACCCCACTGGCCCTCTTCTGCTACGGACAGGCCATGTGCACCATTGCCAGGGACCAGCCCTACATGGTCTATGAGCACAATTCCACCAACTACGGAGTGACTGTCAGCGAAAAGTACACCTACTGCCTCAAGTGCTTCGAGACCCTCCCTCCCGAAGGCATCAACCTCAGCGACAATCCATCTGACACTCAGAACATGGCGGCCAAGGAGGCATTCAAACCCATGAAGAACAACGTCATTGACTACGAACCATTCGACGTGTGCAAGTACTGCCATCGCAAGTGGCATCGCATTTGCGCTCTCCACGATAAGAAGGTGAGAAAGAGGAGGCAGAAGGCAAATTACAGTCATTTAGGTCTTCCCAGAGGGATTCATATGTGACACATGCAGGAAGGAGAAATCCTACCCGAAACAAGAGAACCGCTTCACGGCGAAGAAACTGCCCCACAACCGGCTGTCACAGTTCCTAGAAGACAGGGTCAGTCTAAGTTCCAATTTTTATGGTTCCAGTGGTTTCAATTCATATTTTGTTCCCTATTTACTGTTTTTTCTTTAGGTAAACGGCTTCATACGTACGAATCTCCCAGGAAAGTCTGAGCAGTACGAGGTCATAATTCGGACCCTCTGCGTCCAGGACAAGGAAGTCGAAGTCAAACCTCAGATGAAGGCAAAGTGAGTGTATTTACCACTTTATATGCTAATCACCCTCTATTTAGGTACGCTCCCGTTGGATTCCCGGAAAAGTTCCCCTACAGGACGAAGGCCGTCTTTGCCTTCGAAGTCATAGACGGAGTGGAGGTCTGCTTCTTCGGTCTCCACGTGCAGGAGTACGGTAGCAATGCCCCCAAGCCAAACCAACGGTAGTTGTGCGCGTTTTCTGGAAAATACGATAGTTTCAGTCGCGTCTACATTGCGTACCTGGACTCTGTGCATTTCTTCCAACCGAGAGAGTACAGAACCGACGTCTACCACGAAATACTCCTCGGATATCTGGAGTGAGTTCTGTTCCCCTCATTTTCACTTTGTTTGTCTATCACAACTAAGTCAATGGGTTTCAGTTACGTGAAAAGACTCGGCTACACGATGGCTCACATCTGGGCTTGTCCTCCGTCTGAAGGCGATGACTACATCTTCCACTGCCACCCTCCAGAGCAGAAGATCCCCAAGCCAAAGAGGCTGCAGGACTGGTACAAGAAGATGTTGGAGAAGGGAGTGGCCGAACAGACCGTCCTCGAGTTCAAAGACATCTACAAACAGGTACTGTATGCCAAAGTTTCTCTGTCATAATCCACTTTCCAGGCGAGGGACGACCAACTGACCACACCCATGTCTCTGCCCTACTTCGAAGGAGACTTCTGGCCAAATGTCATTGAAGACTGTATACGGTACGTATTTAGCTTCTTTTTCTAAAGCTATTTTACGGGGGAAAAATTACCTTTTAATTTCGATTTTCGAGGCTTGCAATAATAATTTCCCATTTTACAATTGTGTTCTTTCAGAGAAGCTAACAACGAAGAGGCCCAGCGCGCTAAGCAGGTGAAGGACGAACCGGAAGAAGAGGACGAAGACATCTTCGGAATGGCTGACAATGGGAAGAAGAAGAGCTCGAAGAACAAGAAGAACAACCTGAAGAAGAACTCGAAGATGAACAAGAAGAAACAGGGAAGCACGACCGGAAACGAAGTGGCGGACAAGCTCTTCTCCCAGTTTGAGAAACACAAGGAGGTTGGATCTGTCTCTTAAAGGTCTAACCCATCATTTAGGTCTTCTTCACCATAAGACTAGTCAGTGCCCAGTCAGAACTCTCCCTCCAGGGACAGGAGACAGTCGACCCCGATCCACTCATGGTGGGATTTAAAGGCCTAGCTATCATTTATCGATTGATTTAGGCTAGTGAAATGATGGACGGAAGGGATACCTTCTTGACGAGAGCCAGGGACGAACACTGGGAGTTCAGTTCCCTCAGGAGAGCCAAGTTCTCGACACTGAGTCTGTGCCATGCCCTGCACGAGAATGACGCCAACAAAGACCAGGCCTACTGTAACAAGTGCAACAACAACAATGCGAAGTGGCACTGCAACACCTGCGAGGTAAGAAAGGGAAAAAGAGAATCAGACGGATTGAGACCAAATAAACCCTCCCATTTCAGGACTACGACCTGTGTGACACTTGCTACCAGGAGGTCAAACACCACCACCAGATGGAACAGATCAAATCCCTCATCGGCGGAGGAGACAACGACTCTGGTGGAGGCAACCGCTACGAGAGCATACAGGTTCATCTCCCTTTCTTTCTCTTTCTAACCTCCATTTCAGCGCTGCATCCAGTCTCTGGTCCACGCTTGCCAATGCCGCGATGCCAACTGCAGGCGCATGTCGTGCCACAAGATGAAGAGGGTCGTCCAACACACGAAGATGTGCAAGAAGAGGGTCAACGCCAGCTGCCCCGTCTGCAAACAGCTCATAGCCCTCTGCTGCTACCACGCAAAACACTGCAACAGGGACTCTTGCTCCGTGAGTTTTTATCTTAAAACCCTTAAGACCGTAGGTTAACGTTACCTTAACCTATTTCTTCAGGTGCCCTTCTGCATGAATATTCGTCAGAAGCTGGCCGAGCAGAAGAGGCTCTCAGCCCGTCGTGCCGATATGATGATGCGTCGCCGAATGGAAGGACTCCACGCAGGAGTAGGCGGAGGAGGAAGTTCCAGCAGCGCAGCCTGTTCGTTTGCTTCTTGATATGTCTTTATTGATTATTTTGCTTCCAGCATCTGCGGCTACCAGTGCTCCATCTACATCAAAGGCTACCGTATCCACACCGACGCCTCCTGCCAGTGCCACGCCCACCAGTGGCAGCAGTATGGCCAATGCCATGGGAGCAAAGGGCGGAGGAATTGGCTCGTCGCTCGGACTTTCCGGAATGGGAGTGCCTTCGGTTGTTCCTCCGATGCAGCAGAATCCACTGGGACAGCAACAGCCACCGCAGCCACAACAACACCACATGGGCCATCAACAACAGCCACAGCTGCCGCATCAACAGAGACCAGGCGGTTACATGGGTCAGTATTCCCTTTCTCTGTCTTATCCATTCCTTACTTTCCAGGCAACTCCATGATGCAACCCGGAATGGCCTCCCACATGTCCCAACCCGGCGGTCCCATGGGCAATCGCTTCTCCAACGCCATGCAGGCCCCGATGGGCGCCGGAATGGCTACCATGCCAGGAGCGGCCATGATGGGGCAGAACATGCGACCAGGAGGTGCAGGGGCAGCCAATCAAGCGATGGGAGCCATGCAACGGCAGATGAATAACCAACCTCTCAATCCACCACCGTACAGGTACACTTGACTATGTTGCATTCTAATCAAAGGAGCTTTAGACCACCTGGTGGGAATATGCAGGGGTACGGTCAAGGCGGAGTTCAACAGATGGGACAGATGCCTTCAGGCATGCAAGGAGCTCCAATGAGTGAGCATCCATCTATCTCACTATGCTAATCCCTTCTCTTCAGATATGCCACCCCGGACTCAGCAGGAAATGCAAAGCCACCAGCAAATGATGCAGCAGATGAACCAACTCGAAAGTCGCCTTAGACAAACAAGAACGCCGGATGAGAGGTAATCGGCGGTATCTATCTCTCTTACCCTCCTTCTCTCTAGGCAGACACTGTTCAATGAACTCAAACGGACGCCGCATCTCTTCAGCGCCTTCTTGAAAATGTCCCGTCACCAAGAGGTAGTTTCCTTAAAAGCCTTTATATAACGGCATTCAGGGTCAGAACCAATTCCCGCAGGCGGTTGGGATGTTCCAGAGCGGTTTCGCTAGGGATCAACAGCAGCAGCCACAACAGTTCCAGCAGATGCAGGGACAGCCGGCGTGGCAACAGCAGGCGCAGTTCCAGCAGAGGCCTCCGCAAGGGTCACCCGCGATGGGAGGACCGCCCTTCAATCAGATGCCGGTGGGTTACTGTAGTCAGGCTTACTAGTTTTGTCTACCAGAATCTCCATTTTCCTTTCTAATCCTCGGGTTTCAGGGCCGTTCGCCTTCAGTCGGTGGTCCCGGGCAGCAGATGATGCCTCCTTCGCAAGGCCAGCAGGACTTCCGGTGAGGCTAGCCCTCGTCTCCGCCTCCTCTGTGATAGGCGCGGGTGCTGGCCGCCCGCGGTCGTCTCTCCCTCCCTCTAGGTTGTTAGTTGTTGCTAGTGGCCCGCGCCCTCCCTCCCTGTGATTTCTCCTCCGCCCCGGCGCTTGTCTGTATAAAAGTGTTCCCTACGAGTATCCTTGCCGGCCCCTGCTCGTATCTCCCGGCTCCTTCTGGTCACTTACCCGCGAACACTGAGATGACTGCATTTACACCACTTTCATATGTACCTGAGCAAGATTTGTTGATCGCACTGTTTTGTTTGTCTTCGTCTGGGTTACTCCTGCTCACTCAAACATTATTGTTTCTAAAGTTTATCGCCCCCCTGTTATCGCCCGCGCGGGCGGCCTGAGGTCTCCGCCCGGACCGAAGGCCCCCAGACGGCTCCTTGATCTTCTCCCCAGATGCCCTTCTCTCATCATAATTTATTATTGACTTCTGTGTGTCCAAGCACAGCACCAGGCGATAATATTGGAGCATGTATATTTCACAGCGCAGAAGTTTATATCTTTAATTATCGTGTTTTACGCAGCAACACAATACATTTTTATTTATATTTCGTGTTTATTGGAGACGGGGAATCAGGGCTAACTGACGTCATTGTGGTTCTTAAAGTCTTGACAGCCATATCAGCCGATCGGGGATATCAGCATATTGGGTCCCGAAGTGAAGGTGGTAAGTTTACTCATTTCGTATTTATGTGGTGCCCTGCACAGCCCGCGGGGCCGGCTGTTTAAAGGACTGTCCGGGTTTGTTCGGGCCAGCCGGTTGGCTCAATTACAGCCGAAACCAGCTTGTGTACCGGGTCGGGTCTCGTAACGAAAACCCTGACTTGAATATTGAAATATTTAAAATATCTTTTTAAATTCGTTTTCACATTCGATTATTTGTTTTATTGTTTTAAATAGCAGATAAAAATATAAAACAACGAATTGTGGGGACACTGCAACCATTTATTGCAGAATAAACCGTTTTCCGCATGGCTCGGTAGAAGGATACTGTAGCATTTGTTCACTAAGAATCAGTTGAAACACTACTGCTAGAAAATCTCAGCTTATGCGCCATTATATGATCTGATATTTGGTGTGAAAATGGACCTATATGTTACCTTTTTGAAATAATTTTTTGAGGATCAGTGATAATCTCGTGGACGAATACAGGGCATTTTTCAAAAACGCCTATTTCCCGGAGGCGCCGTTTCTTGAAAAAAATAGTTCCAAAGCTTCTGATAGTGTAGATTCCAAATATCACCTCCGTTTTTAATGAAAATGCCCAGTTTCGGAGTATTTCGAGCGGTAGTGTAGCGGTTTGGTTACTGGCTGGGTCCCGCAACGAAAATCAAACGCCGACTTACAAGGCCTTACGGCGGACTGTGCACATTCATTTCCAATAATAAAACCTGTATTATAGACTTTCAACAACATTAAAGTAACAATTTCATGAGAACAGCGAATCGATTGAGTGCTTCAAGTGGCGAGCGGATTTCTTCAATCCCTCTCCTTCCTCTCCCTGCAGCCTGAAATTTACGATTGTTAATAATAGGGAAATCAATCGATACCGTTTGAAATCACACAGGAACTGAATCGCCGGCTCGTAGGCGGGATGGGCGTTGCGGAAGAGGAAGACAATGTGGAGCAGGGCGGTGCGGACCCAATCGACCACATAGGCTCTGTGCGACCTGAAAAAAGAGAATGAAATACTCGGAGAGAAAGGAGAAAAGAAAGAAAACTCACTGAGACTCCGCGAATCGGGCGGCGATCAGCAGGTATTCGTTGACTAAAAATCAATCTCACATTCAGTAGGCTATAAATGTACAAGTCTTACCTATCTGAGGCTCGCTGATGACTCCCCTCAAAATCTGATTTGCCTCCATCATCCCGAGGCAGTCAATCGCATCGGCCAAGTCACCTAAGTTCCGTAAAGTTAATTAAATTCTCCTTTTGAAAACATACCACTTTTGATTTTGTCGAAGAGATATCGGTGCAAATCAATGTGTCTCTTGTCCAATAACCCCGAAGCGATAGTCTTGCCGACGTCAGAAAGTGTGGTCGAAGGTGTAAACTGAAAAAAAAAGTCAAAAAGTAACTCAGAAGGAAGGCAGCATAGACTGGGTCTGTATCCACAGAAATTGTTTCAGCGGTATACCAGCCTGTCAATCATTGTCACCGGCGGGGATCGAACCCGGACCTTGTGGGCGACGGGCGCGCACTAGGAACACGCTATGATTGCGCTGAGAGCAGACGGCGCCCGGCACCTGTTGAACAAGCGCCGCCGCCACAATAGCGCAATTTCAATCTAACGAACCGTAAAACGTCCGTTTTCTTCGAAAAGATGATCCATTTCGGTATTCTGGCACCACTCGCAGATGCATTTAAAGCCACGGCCAGCCAGGAATTCCTGAAAATCGAATTTATATTTCAAAGGAGAAATAGACCTCTCTCTGATTGACACTGGCGGAATGGGCCTGAATTCCATAACTGTCGACTAATTCTTCCCCTTTGGCGACTCCACGGCTCACGAAAATGAAAGTATCGTTGAGGAAGCTAAAGAAAGGTGTTTAATTCCAAATTCTCTCTCAAAACAAACAAACTGAAGACATTCGACCGGCAACTGTGATTGAAAATGCTCGAAATTGGAAACAACCCGACGCCACACGGCAGCTCCTCCCTAAAACAAGAGGCATTTCCACAAATGAGCCCAGAATACTCGGAAGAACAGGTCTTGGCCACGGAATAGACGGTGTGGGCGTTGATTGTCAGCCGAGAGAAGACCTCCTCGAAAGCTTTGCGGAAGAGGCCTTCAGGGGCTGTGGACCAGTGAGGGTGCTGGAAAAAAAGAGAGATTGAATTATCCGGGTTTGCCCTAATTACCGTCTTCAGGATTTCCTCGAAACGGCCCAAAAATCCAGAAATTATGGAAAAGTCGAGGTCCATCGGACCCTTCTTCAGCTCTACGACTCGGCTGAATTTGTTCTTTCCTCCCCGCCCTGAATTAGCAGTCAACTGGGTGGTCTGTTGTGTCCCTCACCTTCCAAACAATCCTGAATCTCTCGCACGGAGTGTCTCAGCAGGACTCGGACGGTGAGACCGGCCAGACCCAGTTCCTGGAGTTCCCGACGGACCGGCTCTTCAAAGCCAACGAGCTCCTCATGAATGGCTTTGCAGGCGGTACAACTACACTACCGTATTCAAAGGATTACTGTAGAATGCCTCACTGTGGCAGGGAACCTTCCCTTGGGGAGAGACAGTAACAGCAGAGACGGGGGTCGATCCCCAGAGCGATCCCTTTCTCCCGACAGACAACGGTCCCCCGAGGGATATCAGCCACGGCCTGGATTTTCACTATGACAAATGCATTGGCACTTTATCTAGAAGAGGCATTAAGTAAAATCAAACCTCAATGAACCTCCCCCTCCTGGCGTCGCTGTCAATTCTCACAAGGGAACTCAATTCGGGGCAGTCGGCGTCTGGAGACTCCACAAGGGTCAGGTCTCGTGACATCTAGAAACTTTGTTAGTACGGTGTTTCGGTCACAGTAGGCATTACGGAGGAATGGAAAGTGTTAGAATTCGTAATTTTTATCCCATGTGGATTTCAGCCCTTTAACTGACATTGACTGTAATATACAATTTTCAACGGATACTCCTTTAACTGCCAATTCGGCGTGGTCCATTATGTCAGTGAGTCTCTTAATCCGAATTTGTAGGCTTGCAATTTTATAATCTTTTAAAATGGATCTTCCGGAACAACCCCTCAGCCGGCTGCAGATAACCCCGAAGCACCGTTCGCCACTTCTTGTCCACTACGTCTTCAATAATCACTAGACAATCAGGGAGAAATCCGCAGTAACCACAACGAAAAAACGCCTGGAGTGGACAGGTTCATTGATTGAAAACGAGAAAAAAGTAACAGAATACAACGTGGAATATCTATCCCACAGATAGAAAGGGAGATTGTTGGAAGGGAGGGGAGGTTAGCCACTGCAGCCTCGGCATCCGCAGTGCACACACTCGATTACTCGTTCAGCGTCCAGCTTGCTCTTTGGTACGCGGCAGATGCAGTTCGTGCCGAAGTTCGTGTCTCGCGTCTGGATGCACCTGCAACGGAAGATTTAGCATTGTTTTTGGCGGAACAAATACTACCCATTTAGCAGATTTAAACTGTCATTTAAAAAGGCAAACACGTACCTGAGGCAGCAGAGGTTCTCGTAGCCCTGTTTCTTCCACTTCGCCATCAACTGTGCGTCGGCGATCTTCGCATCGAGGCAGAACTGGTAGAGCTCCCTCGAGATGGATTCTTGCTTGTAGAACAGGTCGTAGATGTAGCGAGATCGCTGATGGTGGATTCTGAAGAAAAGGGGTAATAAATATAAAATAAAGCGGGAAACTAATACCCAGAATTGAACAAACTGTTGTTAAGGGCGTGAAAATGATAACCAACCTGAGAATTGGCCAGACGGCCTCCGTCTTCCTCTTTCCCTCGTGGGGATCGGTCTCTGCCTCTCTCATCTTCGCTTCGAACTCCTGCAGTGTGGGCTCAATGAGATCCCAGCCCTCCGGGGGCGGCTTGCGCATTCTGCGGAGTTTCGTAGCGAGGGCCATCTGAAACAAGGAAGTTGAGAAAACATTGTATAAAATTCACAAAAAGATAATAGAGTTCGTGAAATTCGTATTATGTGTAAATTGAGTAATAAAATAGAATTTTGCCCAATTTGCAGTGGCAATCCAATTATGAAGAAAAACGGGCCAAACAAACCAAAATTCGAATTAAACTACAAAATCTTTCTCAGGTTTTAATAAGAAAATTAAACAAATCAACAATAAAGTAAGAATGTTATGTAAGCAACCGATATAACCAATAAAACGAATACAAACTAACAAAATAAGCCACACACATATTCAACAAAAGCACCTCCATATTCGAAAGTGCGATACGCAAATATGCGTCTGTACCTAGTGCACTACCGTAACGCCAAAAATCTACCGGCTGTCATCAAGAGAATTTTATTTCATCTTGGAAAAATGGTTTGAATTAATGTTTCCTGCGTTTCTGAGTGTCTAATGCAAGGCGGCGACAATCTCCTTGAGGCGGAAGATGCTCATTCTGCGTTCTTCATCCTGCCAACAGTTTCCGACCAGCTAAAAACAAGAAATATAATTTTCAGTGGTTTTACCACCTCCTGGACACTTTCATTGAACAGACTTTCCTCCACCGGAAGTTCATACCCTTTTCTGAAGTCTGGATTCATAATCTGCTCCGGTTCTCGGTTTTCAAACGGGATGGCTCCTGATAATTAAATGACTGGTTTACGGTAGAGCACCTCTACCGTAATGATACATGCTCCAGATGACGGTTCCGTAGGTCCAGACGACGCTCTTCTTCGCGAATTCCTTGCCCTGTGGCCCTACACATTCCCACGGAAGCCACCTACACGTCTCCACGTCCTCACGTTCCACGCGTTTCGTCACCAGCCCATTGGAGAGACAGAAAATGACCAATTTTAACTAAAGTTACTTATTTTAGACCTTTAAGTTCAGAAACCTGTCCATGATTGGTCAGAAAACAAGCATCGAGGGTCAATTTCTTATGGACAAAGTCCATCTGCTCCAGGAACAAGAGGGCAGAGTGCAGTTGGCGAGAGAGGTCGGGCAGCTGAAAGTGGCATTCCTGTGGCTAGTGCTGTGGCCCTCACCTTTCCTCTGTCGATTTCAGTCATCATCCTGGAAATGGGTCCCGCAGCGACAGTTTCGAGGAGTACGGTACAGGCCGTGTCGTTGGAGGAGATGCCCCACAGGCGTTGGATGTTTCTGAAATGGTCTTAGTTTAAAGGCACGATTCTTTCGTTACAGGGCTGACACTGTAGTTTAAAGGTCTGCCTCTTTAAATTAAAGGACTGTCACCTGTTCCCGAAATCAATGTGTCCTTGAACCTGCTTCAGAAGGCTCTCTCGGTCGTCCTCATTCAGCTGAAGGGTGACTCCCAGGGCTTCGGTCTCGCAGTCTTTTGTGAGGTTCAGGGAGATGCGGCTGAGCCTCCCGGCTTCGAAAACAGTATCAAACTCTTCCTCTTTGCATTTCTCGAAGACCTGAAGAATTTAATTTTCTCTCTCTCTCTCTCTCACCTGGTCGTGTTGCCACACGGCATCCTTCCTCAACGGCTTCAGACCCCTCTTAGCCACCCATTTTGCCAACTTCGTAAACTTCTGAGGTCCTTCCAACACATCGCTGGCAGCAAATTTAACCTAAATCAAATGTCATCTGTCAGGTTTAGAAGCCACCTGCTTCCTCTGAATTCCCTCTGGAGTACTGTAGCAAAGTTCACAACGAAGACTGCCTCTTTTGGACCTGGGACCTTCGATCAACACATAAATGCCTTAATCAATATAAATTTATGTTAAACCAAGATCTACACCTTCAGAATGGAGAAGTGCCTCCAGTCGGCTGTCGATTAGGGAACCCCAGTAAGCTTCACAGGAGGCAAAGGCTTTTTGGGCTCTTTGGAGACGGTTGGCGGTGGCCTTCTCGATGTGTTCCAAGTGGTCGTCACTCATTCCTGAAGGAGACATATTGAGAGAGAGAGAGAGAGAGAGAGAGAGAGAGAGAGAGAGAGAGAGAGAGCGTACAGAGCGATGACGACCGACCTCCTCCAGCCAACTAAATGAAGAAAGTGAAAGGATCACATCCACGTTCTGGAAACGTATATTCTAATCTTTGAGCAAAGCCAAATTTTCTTATGACGTCTATGATGTTTTGTGTTTTCCTCTCCGGGAAGCAGCTGAAACTGGATCCACGAGGCGCCAACTGCATTTGGGGATCTAATGTTGTTTGGAACAAAGAAAGGTTATTCATTCACTCACTCCTTTTGTCTTTCACTTTCTGGTCTCCTCTCCTCTTTACAAATACTGTGAGTTCTAACAGGGCCGTTCCCAGCTGACCCTCTCCTCCCTGGCTATAAGTAGGTTAGAGTCCCCAGTGGTTCCTTCGCCCCCCGCCCTCCCACGTCATAGGGTACCTGGATGTCCGATATTCGCCGCCGCCGTCCTCTCCTTGCGCGGCATCGATCGCGCGTCCGAATCCCACAAGCTCTGATTCCACGCCCTTTTCACCAGCGTTGAGCGACAATTGGCTCAACCCGAATTATGCGGCCTACGCTCTATTCGGAACCCCTTAACCGCCAGGAAAGCCACAATTCATGGATTTAGAACGGTGGCACTTCATTCAAATCTATTAATTCTCATGTCAACCTCGAACCCCCCAATCATCTACTTCGTGACGTCTTTCACACAAAAAGCATCGAAGATTTAGTTAAAGGAGTAGTCCGGCACCTTTTCATTTCTCACGTTATACTAATTTTGTCTTCATTTTTGGTCTTCGTTTGTCGACACTTTTGGCCAAAAACGGCTTGTTTGGAAGCACTTTTCTCGAAATCTGGCCATTTTGGTTTAAAATAAAGTAACGGTTATTGTTTTCAACGCCAAGGTGAACATTTTGAGCCAAAAAAGTGGAAATGTGAGGTGCCGGAAGATCCTCCTCCTAACCTCGGTGGTCTAACGGATGGAAGGCCTGTCTCTCAGGCCAACCCTCCCTGGGTCGATCCCAACCGCTCCTATTTGCCTTGCTTTTAGTTTTTGTTAAGCGTCCGCAAATAGCCTTGTTTTCGTACCGAAAACAACAGCAGAATGATAAATGAAGGATTTTCTCTCACGACATTCATTTCAAGCTAAATTTTACTCGAATAACAAGTTTTGTAAGCGATTACTAAAATTGAAACTGCATTATAAATCTATGGAAGGAGTTGAATGATATTGATTAGAAGCAAAAGAAGTAGTTTCTTCCTCTTCTTTGACGGGGAAGCCATACCCCCTGGTCGATTTGTTCTTCTGTCACTTGCATTACCTCAGCCGTTCTCAATTTGCTTGGTTTCAGTAGGAGGTAGTTTCATGGCCACATGTTCCCACGGTCACACGTTCACACGTTGTTCTCTGTGGTCGCAGTAGCCTCTGCTGCTAAGCTGTGATTTCATTCAAAAAACCAATTTTCTCCTCGCGCCACCATTTCTCATTTGGCTTGACATGAAAGACCCCTAGTTACTTTCCCTCGCCTGATTAGTTTTCGACGTCCGTTTTTTTCTTTTCAAAAACAAATAAGTTCCCGATAATCCTCGATTTCCGAGTGTTTTCCGTGCTTGCATCCAACTAACCACCCGTCGAAAACAAGGAATTGCCTTCGGCTGTCACTAATCAACGCCGCCGTTTGTCTCGAACGTTGCCGCCAGCCGCAGCAATTTTCATTGCCCTTTGGGGGGTAATTGAGGCACTAAGGAGAGGGAGATACTCCTCTCTCTCCTCTCTCTCCTCTCTCTCTCTCTCTCTCTCTCTTTCTCTCTTTCTCTCTCTCTCTCTCTGTCTCTCTTTCTTTCTCTGTCTCTCTCTGTCTCTCTTTCTTTCTCTAACCCTCTCTCCAGATGGAGAACGAGGCGTCCGCCCGGACGGTGACCATCCTTGGGCGGGTGTTCCCCCGCGATGCCTTCGTCTGTCGTCTCTTCTACTTGGCCTTCTTCGCCTCCTTTGGCTCCCTCTTTCCCCTCCTCGCCGTCTACTTCAAACAACTCGGAATGACCGCAGCCCAGGTATCCCACTCTTCACTTTTTCACCTCAATTCCCTTTTAGGCCGGTATTCTCCTTGGAGCGCGGCCTATCGTCGAATTCGTCTCAGGACCCTTCTGGGGATCTTTCGCCAGTAGATTCCGGTTTGTCCCATTTTCCCTTTGAAACCTGAATATTTCCAGAAAACAGAAGCTGCTCCTACTGTTCTCCCTAGGCTCACTTATAGCCTTTACCTTAGCCTTTGGATTCGTCCAACCTGTCACCGCTTATTGTGTCACCATGTCAAGTAAGCTACAGTATTCCAAGAGAAAAGTTTCTCTGTTGTAGGAGAAAACAAATCCTGTGAGTTTTCATTGGTCCCGGCTGGAAAAATAGTACGTGGAGGAGCTTTGGGAATGCTGAAGGAGGCTGTGGTTGGAAGGAACAAACGACAGGCAGAGAGCCGTAAGTACGGAAAACACGTTGGAAAATAGATAATTTCAGAGATTATTGAGAAAATAATCGATATTAGTTCATTTGACAATGAGGAGGACACAGTGGCTGGCATAGCTCCAGAATACATAACGAAAGATAAGGTCAGTTCGGCTTCTGGGGTGAAACACACATCTGCCACAGCTAGGCCAGCTGTGATCCAGCTGTGGCCTACCTAGCTCCTGTAGTTTAACTACAGATCAATATTCAGGTGTGTAACTACGTCGAGGAAGAATATGGAATCTTGGTCTCTCCGCCTCATTCAACTCGAGTCTACAGGCAACCGGCTGTGGAACAGGTAAGACTCTCTCTCTCTCTCTCTCTCTCTCTCTCTCTTTCGCTCTCTCTCGCTCTCTCTCTCTCTCTCTTTCTTACTTTCTCTTTAAGGCCTTTATGTTACTCTTCATTCTCATCGTCCTTGGAGAGTTCGCCTCCTCCCCCGCCCTCCCTCTCGCCGACGCCGCCACCCTCCAAGCAGTCAAAGACAACCCGCAAGAGGTACTGTACCCTTTTTGTTCTCTGTCAAAACGGTTGTTCCAGTTTGGCCAGATTCGTCTTTTCGCATCAGCCGGTTGGGGATTGGCCATGTTCATTATGGGAGTGGGATTGGACTATTCGGACACTTTCCGCAACCATCCTTGTCCTACAGGTAGCTTTACCGGAAGAAGAGAAAATGTCTGACTTTAGATAACACGACTGAAAAGAACTACACTCTGTGCTTTGTTATGTGCAGTGTCTTCATGTCGGCAGCTGTGCTTCTAGGTAGGTCGGGGGCACACCTCGGTTACAGTGGGTTCTTGGCCACCGCAGCCGATAACCTACTAATAGAACCGCAGCAATCTCTCTCTCTCTCTCTCTCTCTCTCTCTTTCTCTCTCTCTCTCTCTCTGTCACAAACTTTACCATTTCAGCGACGCAGTTCAAGTTCTCCGACGACACAGCTCGTCCCGATGAAGTGCACGGCCTCGTGATGGACACCCGAGAGGGAGAAGTCGCTCACGTTGTGGCTGAGAAGGCCAGGGCTCGTCAAGTCGCTGTTTCAAACACAGCCATGGAAAACAGACTCCTCATTGCCATCAAAGCCCTGGCCGACAGACACATGGTAGTCTACCTGTCTTCCGTCACAGTCATGGGATTGGGAGCTGGTCTCATCTTCTCCTTCCTCTTCTGGCATCTTCAGGTACGTCGACGTTCTCTCAATTAGACTCCTCTATTTTAGGACATCGGCGGTTCCCCCGTCCTATTCGGAATCCTCTCCGTCACAAACCACGTTTCTGAGATTGTGGCCTATTTCTTCACCTTCCAAATCATCAACAAATACGGTCACGTGAAGGTAGCTTCCTATTTTGACCTACCGTAACCCATTCTTAAGGTGATGTACATCTGTCTGGGCGCTAATGTCTGTCGTTTCTTGGCCCTCTCTTGGCTCTCCAATCCATGGGTGGTCCTGCCTCTCCAAGTAGTCCAGGGGTTCACCTTGGCTGTTGTCTGGGCCTCTGCCTCGTCTTACATCTCTCTGATTGCTCCTGCTCACATCAAGAGCAATGCGCAGTACCTTCTGCAGCTGCTCTACCATGGGGTTGGCAAAGGAGTCGGATCGATTGTGGGAGGAATTATGATTTCCAATCTTGGTGGGTTTTTGGCAACATCGCAATCACACGGTCATAACACGGCATGGTTACTGTAATTATTCATACAGTATTCAAAGTCTTTCTTAAATCTGTGGAGATAACTTGAGCCAAGACAACCATGTCACCTTCTGGGTTACGGTAGATACACAAGGGTTACGGTAGCCAGTTTTGATTCAAACCCTCAACCTTATTTCAATACCGCTGAGATACTATAACTCGGATTACTGTAACTTTCGACTGAGCTTAATTCGATTACTGTGGTTAATCTTACTGTAGATTCCTTTCGGAAATACGGGGTTAAAATAAGGATTACGGTACCTGAGAATGAGTCCAATGTAGTACGAATGCTTTTGTATATCTCTTTGATACGGTAGTTGAGGGCTACTCTAGCCTGTTTGTCGAAAACTACATGGTGCTCTCCCTACTGCCAGTTACAATAAGCCGCTTGAGAGTACTGTAAGCTGCAGTGAGGGTACCCTGGCTTCCGTCTACAGTATCCCCTTTACTGTAATGCCCTATATAATTACTTACAGGAAGTGGATGTGAAGCTTACTTTAACATAGAGGATACCGTAACCCAAAGGGATGATTTCAGGATCTCGAGTGACTTTCCTCCTGTACGCCCTCCTCTGCGCCGCCATGTGTGGAGGCGGCTACGCACTGAACAAGTTCTTCAAGTACGAAGGCATCAAATACAGTGCGGACATGTTCGACGAAGATGAAATGGACATGATGGGTAGGGCTTTCCATCCGATGTCTTCACAAGAACCTTTTCAGCACCACAGGGAGTGCCCATGGCGAGAGACGGAAAAATAACAGATGCGTTCAACCCGAACTCGGCGATGAACAGCAATTACGGAGCCATAAGCCAGCCTCAACCAGACCCCACGCAGGACGCTTATGACAAATACGTGTCTTCCTACCAGTAGATTATGGTATCCTTTCCTGTCCGAGACATTTTCCTTCCCACGGACCGAATAAGGAAAAGATACCGCTCATTTTGACAGCAATCCCCGTGCCCAATTCACTTACACGCCAATTTTAGTACAGAGGCAATATAGAGGAGTTTGGCTAGGAGGGCTACAGATGTAAATTATTAATAATATTTATATGGCTTTTAATAAAGAGTATTTTGGTTGAGGAGCGATAAGGGAGACAATGGCATCTGACACAGACACACAGAGAGACACACACCTCCCTCTGCTGGCAAACAGGTCTCAGTAACTTTATTGGTTCTAACTAGAACCATGTCTTTGGAGACTCCTGGAAGCTCCACTGGAAGTAGGCGGAGCTGGGCACATTTGGTTCAGTCTGCAGATGAATTTCGATAGCCTTTCCATTGAATCCCGAAAATATCCTTCCTAAGACAGTTGATGTTGTAGAACTAGTAATTCTGAAAATAGCTCTTAACACAATGCAAAAGTATTCCCATTACGGTGTTCCTGTTGTATCACCTGGTCCAAAAATCATGAGAGAAGACTTCGGAGAAATGTTTTTCAGTTGAATAGGAGAAGACTTGTCAATCTATTCAAATTTTGAAATGTCTTTGTTAGTTGAAATACCGTATATGAGGTAGCATTGAGTCTCCAAATGCAACGAGAGCTATTGGGGTAGGCTCCATAGCTACCGGTGATGTTGAAACCGGGAGAGACAAATAGACCAGAAGCTTTTGCGTCGACTCCCGCGGAAGAGCAGGCACCTGGCAAATTGAGGATAGCGAGAGAGAGAGAGAGAGAGAGAGAGAGAGAGAGAGAGAGAGAGAGAGAGAGAGAGAGGGAGAGATGGAAGGAGGACGACTTACTTTCCTCACAGTAAGTAAAACCATCAAGATTTCCAGGGCAGTTGGTGCAGTATGGTTGAGAATTGAAGTTCAGGGTTCGAAGCTTAATCTCATTTTCATAAGAGAAAGCATACGTTTCTCGAACCTCGCAATGTTCGGGGCATGGGGTATCCAGACAAGGATCACGAGATGTTGTTGGTGGAGTAGTCGGGGTAGTAGCTGAAACCACAGTCGTCTACGTCTCTCTCTCTCCTTTCTCTCTCTCTCTCTCTCTCTCTCTCTCTCTCTCTCCCTGTCTCTCTCTCCCTACTTGGCGGTGGCGGCGTAGGAGCTGAAAGACATCATTACATTCTATATTTGGTTAAACCTACGGCTATTGCAGCTAACGAAGCAGCTGTCAGTAAAGTCCATGTTGTTAAGGTAGTAGTTGGCTGTGTCCAGAGCCAGTTGGGCACTTTGGGTGTTGGCGATAATGGCCGCCACTTGAGCTGTCATATCGTTGAGCTGCCTGAATTTTCCTTATTTTTTTCTCTGTCTTTATATCTTACTTTTGCGCTGTCAGAATATGATTCCTCAAATCATTAACCTTCGCCTGATCAGGATCAGTTACTAGGCCAAGATTGGCCTTCAACGCCTGCACATTCTGAAACCACATCCCTTCTCCATCATCCACTTATAGCCTACCTGGTTTGCATCATCGTAAACTTGCTGATCAGAATCAATCTGAGTTTTCTCAGTCATCAAAAACTTCTGGTCGTTTTTAGGAGCCAGGAAGGAGTAGGTGCACACTCCAGCCAGACAACTGTCTCTTTGGAACTCCACATAAGAGATATTCACAGGAGGAAGGGTGGAACCCATGGTTGTGGTGGGAGCGGCGGTGGAGGCTAATTGCGTCGTTCCTGGCTCTCCGGGACCTGCCGTGGGGGCCTTTGTCACCACGGGGCCGTCGGTAGGCACATCACCGGTAGGACGAGGGGGAGGGGTTTTCCCATTGTTAGTAGAAGAGGCAGCAGATGGAGGGGGAGTAGATGTGGCATCAGCAGGAGGAGAAGGAGGAGTACGAGTAGTGCTTCCTGACTCAGAATTTGGGTTGGTCGTGGTTGTGGGATCTGTAGCAGCATCAGGCAGTTGTGTCGTGGATGCAGGGGTAGATACGCATTCTGGTGGGGTGGGATCATCAGAGCAGTCAGCCAAGCACACGGGACTGAGGCACAACAGCGCCAAGAGGAGGAAAAGGCGCATACCTAAATGTGATATTGCCTTAAGGGAGCGAGGGAGGAAGAAAATAAGAGGTCGAGGAAAAAGGGATACTAGAAAACGATACTGAGGTTTTTTTATTCTGTGCTCCGTTGAGAAGGTTTGCGAATGAGTGAAATGTGGGTGAAGAAGAACGCATCCTCTTTCGAGTCGCTTTAGCTGTGGTCTATGGCGACTGCTTGTGGCCCTCACTACAGAAACTATAGAAGCACAAGGCAATTCGCCTTGCTGTTCCTGCTGGTTAAAGGGTAATGGGTACACGTCCCGCATAGAATAGCGGTGGATCAGGTGTGAATTCCTTATGGTGAAATCACTTAGACATTGTTAAATGGTGCATATGTGGTCAGACCGTTGTTTTACTTGTTTTCTTTTCCGTTGTTTTTGTTGAGCACCCCTCAATCTACCTTTTGTTTTCCCTTTCGAGTCTAGCTCCTCCCATCCCCTTGAAACGTGACCAAGGTGTTTCCACTTCCACTCCCGTCATCCCTCCAAATGCCATCCCTCCTCTCCTCCGCCTTCTACCAAACGGCTACCGTATCCATGTGCATTCTGGCCGCTTTCCTCAACCTATTCGGGGTTCCCATAGCCATTCATCGCTCAAAATACACCCTAGGCTCCTTCAGAATCATAATGTTAGCCTTCTCAACAACAAACATGCTCCATTTCGCTGTGGATACTGTTACCTTAGTGGTAAGGCATAGATTCGTTAATGATTTAGGAGGATTGCAGAGATTCTATACAAACGATGATACAGTCTTTGTCTATGCCAGTGGCGTGGTTACGAAATTTGGCAAAATTCCAGCAACCATCACTGTCGCTGTGCACCATATTTATGTTGCAAGTGCTTCTGGAGGCCTCGCACTTTGTCTACAGATATGTGCTTTTGTGTAGGTAGGTTGAAACGCCTTTCGTGACCTTATAAGTAGTAACCCTATTTATGTGCCCTTTTTAAAAAAAACAGTTGTACCTTAAAAACACCTTGTTCCAATAGAGTTATATTGGATCACAAAGGTACTCTGCTGACCCCATCTTTATGTTTTTGAGCCAGAATCCCTTCGGGAACGGGGAAAGAAAATGTCTTGAAACTATGTAACGAAGTAATTGAAACAATTAGCAGAGACGTTCCTCATGTAATCGCTTCGGGACCTCAGTCCAGTCCAGCCGAAATCTCCCTTTCCAGAGAAACCTGGTGCTACCTCCTCTCCACCAGAAACATCGTTCTCTGCCTTCTAATCCTAATTCCTCTCTATGCATCAATCCACGTCCTCAATTTCACCCAACTTCTCATGGTCGACGAAGAATTAGCCACCTTCGCTGACGATGACATTCTAGGCTAAATTTTAGCTATCATGAGATGTACGGCTTAGGAATCCTTTATAAGGTGACTTTCACATTTCAAAGTTAAAATGATTATAGAATCCGGTTTCTGGGGAAATTCGATTAAGAGACTGTTTTGGAGTGGGTTTTCTTATCGGATGTAACATGGCTCTACTGTCGACTATGGTCGTGTGTGGGTGCATGACTCACAAGAAGATAGCAAGCGCCGAATCGGCAAAGGAAATGCATTCCACTCTCCTGAGGATGTTGATTGCACAGGCAAGATAGAGAAAAGAGAGAAAGAGAGATAAAGAGAGTAGAAAGAGAGAGAGAAAGTCTTTTCAGACTGTCCTTCCTCTCTTCCTCCTCCACACTCCCTGCACTCTTCTTCTCATAGGCCCTCTTTTCTACTCCAAACCCTGGTATCCACAATTTCTCATCCTCCGAGATGCCGATATCCTAATGCTAGCCATCCTCATCTACCCCATCCTGGAACCCCTCATAGTCATTTATTTCCTCGGCCGCAATGTCTTCTGTAGAAGGATTGTCAAACCCCTCCTGACATCCTCTAAAACCTAACTAGATAAATTTCCTTTCATTGTCCAAAACAACTATTGATAAAAAGTTTTGTGAAATAAAATAATCACTGCGGCGGGGACCGAACCCTGGACCAACAGCGCGATTGGCAAAAATGTGCCAACTGCGCCATTCTTCAATTTCGTCACGCAATAGTTTATATACCCAGCGATGTACTTCCTATGAACATTGCTTTTTAATATATGGAAATTTCAATGTTTGATATTCGGAAGTTTTAAAATGTTTGCCTAAAGGACAAGTGATGCCATTCCGAAAGAAGTCATGATTCATTTGTTTTTTAGAGAAAAGAGTGAAAAAAGATTGCTCTGGCACATCGGGTAACTTTCCAATAAGATTAGTGCTTGGAAATAGAAACATCGATTGATTGGAATTTAAATACTGAAAAGATGGAAAGTAGATGAGAAGCCGGGTGGTAGGAGGAATCCGCCCAGTAGCACTGTTCTTATCTTATCGCCTGGTTTCCGTGGCCTATCCGGGCGTGGAAACGCCTCTTTGAAACAGAAGCACCGGAAATTTAGCAGGCAAGGGTTTGGTTCTTAAGGTACTTCTGGTTTAAGGTCTTAAGGCATTGCCACCCAAGTGAGATAAGGCTTAAAGTGTAAAACTATAAAGGAACCACCGGATCATTTGATCTTAGCTTAAGGTTTTAAATCCCTTTCGCTCACTCACTCACTCACTCACTCACTCACTCACTCACTCACTCACTCACTCACTCACTCACTCAAAACATTCCTGATAGTCTTTTATTCAAGGCAAGGCTCTGAGATAAAACGGCTTCCTCCTCGTCTCCTGTGGCTGTCGTAGTTTTATGCTCTTCGTTGATGAAATATCCGGAACAAATGAAATTCCAGGGTGGCGTAGTTTAGGAGGAAGGGAGACTCGGCAACACACGTAGTCTCCGTTTGCCGCACGACGGCACTTGCCCTCAGGACAGGAATTGTCTTCAAATGACTGAAAAAAAAAGAATGACAAAAGTATTTTAATCTAGTTTACCCGACATCGGCTGACAATTCCATCGGAGGAGACTACAGCTTCAGCGCAAATGTCGGAGAGAAGGGGGTGGGGGCAGCAGGAATGGGATCCGTCGACTAGGGAAGAACAGACTCTTTCAGAAGGACAGGAGAGCGGATTCGAAGGGTTGCATCTGAAAATGACGAGGTTTAGGACTTACTACAGTATGCTCCAGGAAGCTGAACACATTTGTCTATGTCCTACGGTTACGGTAGACGTCAGAGTATGCTTCCGTCGCACTAACCCTATTTCGTGTGGGTTTTAGCCGCACAACGCTGGCAGGGCTGCCCTTTAAACTCACGTCATTGGCCTTCTTGTGAGTTTATCAATGACTGGCATGGCTCCATCTGTACAAGTAAATACATCCACAGTATGGCAGCAGAAGAACATCACATCAATGGCGTTGGTCATGTTGGCATTGTCTTCCAGAGCTGGGAGGCAGGCGGTTGTCTCAGGACACTCGTTTTCACCTAAAAGAAACATGAACCTTGAGCCTTAACTAGGGTAAATAACCTTAAGTCAGTTAAGATAACTTAACGCAAAAGACAGAAACAAGTCTTACCTGGAAAGCATCGCTTAGGACGCATGGTCTTGTCATCCACATAAGGAACGAGACAACGGCTTTCAGGACGACAGCAGATGTTCCTAGATGGGGAGGAGTTCTAAAAGTACGATTTTAAGGTTTTTAAGTAGTTTACCTTAGAATTAACGCAGATATGATCCTCTGGGCAGTTTCCAGGAACTCCTGGTGAGCAAACTCTCGGTCGACCTCTGTCCTCTCTCAGCGCTTTCATCCCTGATGGGCAATCGAGAGGACGGGAACAACAGACATGCTCCAAGTTGGGAGCCTGTTGGCAGGAGTATTGGTCAGGGCAGTCTTGGCGGTCTGGGGAACAACGGACGATGTCTCCGTTTTGGAGGAGGAGGATGGATTCAGCTGCAGGACAGGAGGGAGGCGTTTGACAACAGACAGCGGCGAATGGGGAACTGAAAGTGATCTGAGCGGGAGAGAGAAATTGAGAGAAAGAGAGGGAAGTGATGTACCTCTTGATGCATTGGTATCCTATGGGACACCCTGTATTCTGACGTAGATCGCATAATTGAGGTTGATTGGTCTGAGGGTTCACGTGAACCTGAAATTGGGTGGTGATCTCTCTCTCTCTCTCTCTCTCTCTCTCTCTTTCTACCCACCTCTCTTCCACTCGGACAGGTTCCCACACAGAAATCAACACACTGTTCCTCATTGGCGAAAGAATTCCACTGCTCATCACAAGGCGTCCTCTCCAAATTAAGACACGCCCCCTTCCGATAATCAAAGGTCCAAACGGCTTTATCTTTGCGACAGGACCCCTTCGTCTCCAGAGGAGTTCCACAAACAAAATCCTTTGAGGGACAACAGGCTCCCTTCTTCCCAGCCCTAGCAGTACAAGTGTAATTGCGAGGACAGTGCTTGTCCTCCATGCAAGAAGCCATCTGATTGATGGAGTATCGATCAGGATGGGGGTCTCCTCTAGGGCAGATTACTGTAACCCATTGCGTCTCTGTGCAGGAAAGGACCTACCCTCAGCTGAGCAGAACTGGATACATTCTCCTTTGGATTTGAAGTTGTTTTCATTTCCTCCACAGCCTGTGAAGGCGAAATGTCGACAGGTCTTGGAGGCAGAGTCAAAGTAGAAGCTAAAGATGGGGGAGGTAAGGTTACTTCTGACGACCACCTGCTCACCGCGTCGATGGAGCAACTCCACAGGGAGATCCGCCATGGACTGACGACTGACAGATTCTGTCTAGAAGAGATATTACTGTAGTCAAGGGATTGAGAGGAGGGAGTACCTGCTTTCTGACAGCAGACAGAGGTCATTCCACTGCCTACACAGGTATGAGACCCGGGGCAGGGGAGACGGTCTCCGTCGCAGCGTTTGATGTTTCCGGCAAAGTCCATGAGGGGAAGGCCTTTGCCGCAGAGAGCTGAAGGAAGGAGTCAAAAGAGAGAAAGAGAGAACTCACCTAAACTTTTACATCCATCCACACATTCCTCCTTTGTGGCAAAGCGATTCTGATTCCCTCCACATCCCTTGAACATAAACTCGATGCATTTGCCTAAAAAGCACATTCAAGAAAATCAACCAGGGTTCGATCCCAACAGGCGTTGAAATTGTGGTTTCTTGAAAAGTTTGAGTCAAAAATAGCCAGACAATGTGTTTCTGTCCCTTTTCTCACGGTTGAAAACTACAGAAAAAGGGCAAACACAATTGTTTGACCAAGGGTTTGCGTGACAAGACGTCACGTTTCCTTGGACCTCGAATCAGTTCAAATTTTGCAATAATAAAATTTTTTTAATATCTTAAAATAATAATAATAAATGTTTAAAAATAGTTTTTAATGGAATTATTATGAAATTTTCCATAAGAAACTACCTATATCAGCATCGTAGTGAAAGGCAGAATGAGCGGAGGAAAGGCCACAGTCGTAGCCTTGGTCTCTCGGCAATCGGCATAGAATACCTTAACTTGAGTCTCTTAAGGCCTTAAGGCCCTTCTTACCCCCTAATCCTTGTTCCAGTGATAGAAAAGGAAAGAGCAGCAGGAGGAGCGGGGTCATCACTGGGACTGTGTTTGTCCGGTGCGCCGCCCATAACACTCACTGCCATCACTCGAGGGGAACCCTCGACCTCCGATACCCAAACTACTGTTTCTCAGAGATCAAGCAGAATGAAACAAGAGAGAAACAGATTCTTAGATGTCTTAGTTAACATAAAACAGGAAGATTGGATGTTGGTTTCTCTTGAATGGCTCTGAGGATCTGAAAGGCGCCTCCTTAAGGTATGCAGAAAGCTTTAGGAGAAAGCTTTATTCCTTGAGACAAGTCTGCGTAAGGACGCTGGATGAAATTAGCTTACCTGAATTCCCTATCTTCCCTGGTCTCATTTCCTCTCCTGCGATGGAGCCCGAAGGTTGGTTTGCTATTCTCCCTCTTGCATTCCTTCTCTTTTATTTCCCTCCCTATTTATCTTTCTGTTTCAGGAGACCCGATCGTTTCTCTGCAATGGCGGAACCTCCGTGTGAAGACGAAAGCCGGCCGTCAGCTCCTCCACGGAATCAGTGGAATCGCCCTCCCTGGAGAAGTCGTTGCCCTCATGGGTGCTAGGTACCCTTGCATCGAATAAATCAACTAAGGTCTCATTCAGTGGAGCTGGAAAGACGACTTTGCTCAACAGCCTTCTTCAGAGGAACATGCTGGGTCTTAAGGTTGAAGGAGAGGTTCTGGTTAATGGACATCAGCTGGGGAGGAGTGTTACGGCTGTGTCAGCCTACGTTCAACAGGAGGATCTCTTTGTGGGAACGCTTACGGTAAGGCAGGTAGAAGTTAGTGCTTTAAGGTGGTTTAGGTGAGGGAGCATCTGATGATCCAGGGTAGACTGAGACTCAGGTGTGGAAAGAAGGAACGGGAGGAGCGGGTGGCTAAGGTATATCTCTCTATCTCTCTAACTCCTCTTTCCAGGTTATGAAGGACATGCTTCTGGAAGGCTCCCAGTCGTCCCGAATCGGCATCCCCGGCCGTGTGAAGGGCATCTCCGGCGGAGAGATGAAGCGTCTCGCTTTCGCCACCGAGATGTTGAACAATCCTCCCATCCTCTTCTGCGACGAACCAACCACCGGCCTCGACTCCCACATGGCCATGACTGTGGTTCAGCGTCTTGAGGCCCTTGCGGCTGACCACGGAAGGACCATCATCTGTACCATCCACCAGCCGTCTTCTGAAGTCTTTGAGCTTTTCGACAAGGTATCTCCTCAACGGAAGCGGTTAACTGAAGCTTCAGGTGGTGTTCCTGGCGAAAGGGCGTGTGGCCTTCCATGGTGTGCCCCACGAGGCTGTGTTGTTTTTCTCCAAGTGTGGGCATATGCTGCCGGACCACACGAACCCTGCCGATCACTACATCGACACGTTGGCCATCTGGCCGGACAACGTGGACGATTGCAAGGCGAGGTGTGCGGCGATCTGCGACGAGTTCGAGGCCAGCGACCTCAACGAGAGACTCCGCAAACAGATGGAGACTTGTGGGAAGGAGGCGAGGCTCTACGCTCATAAGGGAAACACCTACATTCAGCTTCTGCTTGCCCTTTTCATTAGGTTAGGTTTACCCAATGCGTATGGAGAAAGGGGGGATCTCTATTCTAACCCATTGACATGACTTTTTCAGGTACGCGAAGGACAATCTAAGGACGAGCTCTCTGACGAGGGCAAAGATCCAGCAGAAGGTCTTCATGGGCATCTTCATCGTGATGATCTACTTCCGCACTGAGACTCACCAGGAGGGCGTCATCTCCCTCATGGGCATTCTTTTCTACAATGTGGCTGAAGTGACCTACTCGACCTGTCTCACCATCCAGGCGTTTATGCCGCTAGATTTTCCCATTCTGGTTAGGGAGTACCACGATGGGATCTACCCCACTCACATCTACTACATTGCAAAGGTGAACCACAGAAGGATGGCAGCTAACATTTCATTTGCAGATTCTCTCCTACCTGCCTCTCTTCTCTCTCGACGGAATCCTCTTCATCCTCATCAGCTACTTTGGCGTCGGGCTCACCGCTAAAGTGGTTCCCTTCATCTGCACTGTGGTCAACTGTGTGATCACCGAGTGGAACGTCCTGGCCGTCGGAGTGGCCATCTCCTCCATCTCCCCCACCATCGCCGTGGCTGTGTCCATCTCCGGTCCCCTGCTTACCGTACTCTCCCTCACGGGCGGTCTGATGGTCAACGTGGATGCGCTGCCCGACTGGATCTCCTGGGTTCAGTACCTCTCCTGGTTCCGTTATGGCTACGAGAACTACATCATCAATGAATTCACAAACCACGGCGACTTCAAGTGTGTGGGTCCCGATGACAAACCCACAAAGTCTTGTATTCCGTCGGGTGAAGCTGTCATCAAGGTGGGTGGTCTAGATGTATTTAAGAAATGGAGAATTTCAGAAATTGGGCTTCCACGTGGACAACTTCTACCCCAACTGGATTATGATGCTCATCATGACGGTTGGAATCATGTGCATCGGCTACATTGGACTGGTGATTCGCGTTCTTCGCGCCAGATGAAGCGACTTCTGTGATGAAAACTTATTGTCTAAATAAGTCGTTCCTAGCTTTCTGTTAGTGTGTGGGTGTGTGAATGTGTCTCTTCTTTCTTATTCTCCATCACTCTCTATCTCTTTATCTTTCTCTCTCTATTTCTTTCTTTTTCTCTTGTCTATGCCTAGTTTGAGATTTCACAACGCATTATTGTGGTTCTCATCGCAGCTGGGTGAAAGCGCGGCTGGACGGTACGGCTGGCCGCAGCCGTCTGGCAGCTGCACTTTTAGGGGCAGAGGTGCCGCCATTGATCGAACTTGTAGCCATTAACGCCTGTTCATGAACCGTTTGTACAAGCAGAAGTCCCCTACTTCTCTCTATTTCTGATTCTTTCCCGGAGGCTACTTCTATTTCTGCCTCTCTTTGTGAATCTATTATCGTTCTTTTTATCCCTCACCTGGCTAAAACAGGATACCTTAACGTGAATATACCTATGTTATTTGTATTTTTTTTGTCATCACAATAGTATATTACAATAGCCTTCATACCACAAAATGGTACGGGCAGAGAGCAGGCAGCGTTTCCTTTCCTCTGCGTCCCTTTCGTGGCCAAAGGGGGCGCCTTCCCGCCAAAGAATTCACCGCCCTTTGATCATCCTACATAAGGTATGACTAACGTTTCTCTTGTATCGACCTGGGTGGGCCTTTCTCTCTCTCTCTCTCTCTCTCTCTCTCTCTCTCTCCCTCTCTCTCTCTCTCTGACTGTCTGACATGATTGTTCTAGAGTAACCATGACTGACCAACCCTCCACTTCCAAACAAGTCTCCCATGTCGACATCGACCAGTATGAGACAGTCCAGGTACACTTGTGAGAAAATGCAAAACAATCGTTCTTTAAGGGCTGTATCCAATCCCTCGCTCATGCCGCTGTCTGTCGGGACACCTCCTGCTCGAGCGTCACCTGCGGCAAGATGAAGCATGTTTTGGACCACGCGAAGAACTGCGAAATGAGGAAAACCGCCAGCTGCGAAGTCTGTAAGCAGCTGGTTGGATTGTGCACCTACCACGCGAAGAACTGCGTCGAGGAGGAGTGTCACGTGAGTTTTTGAGAAGGAGAAACAAAGGGAGATGGGGAAGAAACAAGGATGAGACAGAGAGAGGGGTGAGTGAGTGAGTGAGTGAGTGACTGAATAAGTTAATGAATTGTTCTAGGTTCCCCTCTGTTTGTCTATTCGCAAAATAGTGGGTCACTGCGCGGAAGTGACTCTCTCGGCATGGACTACTCTTACAGTTGATGAAATTTAATAAAGATGTTATTATTAGAATGAATTTGGCTTTGTTTAGGGTTTATACTTGCCTTCTAGTTATCAAAATAAATTGGTTCGGTGGTATATCAAATTCAAGCATCCTGAAGACTTTTTATAACAAAGAATGGTCAAAAAGTAAAAAACTTTTTCTTATTTAAAACTATTGTCCTTTGTTGGAAGAAATTGACTTAAGCGACTGACGTTAAGGCCCTTACCTTAAACCACGTTTCCTCGTTTTCTTGAGGATCAATTCCAAAAACGACATTTTTCCTATTAGGAAAAGCCAAATTCACACTCGCTACCACATGTTGTCCTTCAGTGGCACGATTTCACGAAAAGGCAGTGGCAAATATGAAATAAGGAATATTGTCTCGAAAAACTATTCTACTCGGATCTTCGTTGAAACCTGCAGCAAATTCATTCTAATCGAAATTTATGAAGAAGAATGAGAGACAAAAAAGAGAAACATTGTGTGTGTGTGAGAGAGAGAGAAAGAAATAGAGAGTTAGACAAACAAAAAATCCATCCAGTGAATCAAAACACTTCTTGTATTTGCTATCATATGCCAATTCTGTGTTAGGAAACCGCAGTGGATTTTCATTATTTTCGATATACTTATTCAAATCTTTCCCATTAAGAGTGAAAAAATACAAAGAGGCACTGATGAGGAAGAAACACGAGAAAAGGAGCTAAAATGTGTCATTTTGTTTAGAATGAATCTCACCACAAATTTAAGACGTTTTAGGGAACAAACCCTCATCTCTTTGCATCCTTATGGTAATTTTGGAGAGATTCTGATTATTGGATTATTTAAAGGAGATAATAGGTCTGATGGTATCGTATAAATACGCACACTGCAACAGATGAATTGTGTCAACAGAGACATCCCTTTGACACCAACTACACTGATATTCAAAAATTTTGTGCGGCTTCTGGCATAAATCAGAAATATATTATTACCATTCACACACGCCTTCTCAAGAATATTTCACGAGATCAAACTTTATTTCGCCGACTTGAAGTTACCCATAACAAGATTATCAAGATTGAAATCCGATTGATTAATTTTAAGTCCGTCGATGTCAATTTCCGCGTTTCCATCATCCGTCGAAGCCATGCCATTTTCCACGAACACAAACTTCTTTCGAATGCTTTCACAGAGAGGAACCTATATCTTTGGGTTACAGTGCTTCCAAAGAGAAAACATACAGGACAAGAGTCTCTTGTGCAGAATCTGCCATGGTAGAAGCACAAGGCAATGATCTGCCTGCACCCGGGGCAGGCGGCGTCGACCTTCTTCTTGCAGGTCTTCAAGTGTTGGACGACAGTCTTCATCAAGGGGCAAGACGGGCGCCGGCAGTCGGGATTCTGGCAATGGCAAGCGTGGGTCAGGGACTGATTGAAGGGCTAAAATGAAGTTCAGAGAGAAAGGAAGGGAGGTCACCTGAATTCTCTCAAAACGGACGCCTTCGCGGCTGAGGAACAGAATCTGGTTCATCTGGTGGGGGTGGTTTGCCTCCTGGTGGCAAGAATTGCACAGGTCGTAAGCCTGGAATTAGAGTGTTTGCATCTTTTGTATCTTAGTCTCACTGTCTTGCCCTCTCCCTCTCTCCCTTTCTCTTTGTCTCTATCTGTCGTTTTGCCTCTGAGTTTCTTCGCACCTCTCTCCCTCTCTCTCTCTCTCTCTCTCTCTCTCTCTCTCTCTCTCTCTCCTTACCTCACATGACTTGCAGCGCCACTTTACATTGTTGCAGTTACATTTTTTGCAGTACACCTCGCTCACCGTATTGTCAGCCATTCTAAAAAAAAAAAGCTGAAATTGAACGAAGCAAACTTGATAAGAAAGAAAAAGGTTTAGCGAATTAACCAAAACATCTCATCCTGTAAACGCCTTGGTGAGAAATGTGAAAAAGCGAAATGTCTATGATTTAAAAATTCGTTGCGGGACCAAACAGCAGCTATCCCGTTAAAGCATTACCTTTGTCATTATGAACTGCAGGACTTTTGACAAAATAAAGCCTTGTTTTAAACATAATGCACCGCTGTTATGCGTAGATTAATGGCGGACAAGGCGTCTTTATTCGGCGGGGTTCGAACAGCCCGCGCCGTGCGTTCAAACCACGTGCAATCCGCGCCTTCGGATAAAATTATTAATTAAAGTAATGTTTTCACAAAAGAAAGCAAAGCATTCTGGGTAATAAAATGCACAAAATCAAAATCAAAAACAAATTATTAATTAATCCAATTTGGGGAAAAACTAAAAAGGTAAGATGTAAGTAGCTGTCATGAGGAGGGCAAATGGTCAAATGCGGCGGCAGGCGGGGCCCCTCGTGGGTGAGTCATGGGCGAGAGAGGAGAGACGCAGACGAGGCATACACGAATAGTACGCCTAGATGATACTTCTACACAACATTTTCAATTAGGGTATTTTTATGAATAAAAGTGGTTTTGAAATGAGTTCGTGGGTAAAAAGGTTTCTAGAGGGGAAAAACTTCTCTCTCTCTCTCTCTCTCTCTCCTTTCAAAACTGTTCTCCACATATGTTATAGAAACATGATGAGAAGTTGACCAACGAGCTCAAGAGAAACCAGGTGATCACAAAAACTTCCTAGCTCAATTTCGCTTAGGAACTGGAAATGCTTGTCTGTGAATTTAGTCTTGTCCATCGTGAAGCTGGAAGGAAATTGGAAATGATGGACAAGAAGATGTAAGGAGATAAATCCAAGATCCAGTGTCGATTAAAATGAAGCTTATACTATAATTTCTTCTCAGTTTACAACCTTTTGAATTTTGTCTCTTCATAATTTTATTCTGATAACCTCATGCCGCTTCTGCTGTTTCTGATGATCTCAGGCCGCTTTCTCTCTCTCTCTCTCTCTCTCTCTCTCTCTATCTCTCTCTCTCTCTCTGTCTTTCAGTCTCTGTATCTCTCTGTGTCTGTATTTTTTGCCTTTGCCTTTATGTTAGAGAGTAGCTTTTATTTGTCACAAGTCACTATAAATCCAGCAGGGAGTAGTCGTGTCTGCCTCTCAGCCACTCTTCGATGGGTCCCTCCAGTCGCTGGACCTGCTCCTCTGCGCATGCGATTTCCGAATGTCAGTGCAGAACATCATCTGGAAACCAACTGCCATTGCCAGTCTCGGAGTAAAAATCACCTCGCATGATTTCTTATTGCAGATTTTGGCGTGGATGACGCAGATGGCCAGAACCTGAGTGCAGACGGGGCATCTGAGGTCAGTCTTCTTTTCGCACTTCTTCATGTGGCCAACCACACGCTTCATCTTCTCACAGTGGTCCTCTTCGCAAGGGAACCCAGGACAGTCGCACGCGTGTTCCAAGGTTTTCATGCACTTCTGAAAGTCAGGTGAGTCAGTGGGAAATACGATTATCCTACCTTGATAGCCTCCTGTCTTTCGGGTTCAACTCCATCCCAGTTGAAGTTGTCTCTTTCAGCAATTCCTTCCATTCTGAAAACTATTTTGTTTGATTAAAAATAAAGTCTTTTTGTGAGAAAAATAAAAATGGAAAGAAAGACGAGACAGTTTCAACGAAAAGTCAGCCGCCCAGACAGCGCATTAGAAAGTGTTCAAAACTGGGCGCAATCTTACACTATAAACCGCGAGCCGCCAGAAACCAGTGATATCTTGTCTGTTATAATTAGATAGCAAAGGAAAGAGGAGGCAGCGGGGAAGGAAAATTGAGGAGAGGCGGGCACGAGGGGGAGGGAGGTACGGCGGATCGGTGAGCCCATCACCTGGGCAACGCCAATTACTCCTCGGATTCAGAGGGGGCGTGCGAATGCAACTGTACGATTCAGGGCACAGCAAAGCGAGTTTGAAAGAGAAATGAAGTAAATTGAAATTATATTAGAACTTTGGTGAGTTACAACACGGGAAAATCTGTAAGGGCTTGCGACATTGGACAAATGGATTGTCGAAAACATTTTCAAAAAGTACGGTACTTTTTCGGAAGGCTATGCTCGGTTTTTTTTCACTTTTTTTTAAACTGCGCAAAACGGTTTAACCATTGTACTTCGACCATTGGTTTTGCGCATTACACTTACAAATTATGGAAAACGCGTGTTGACATTTACTATGATGTCAACGTTAATCAAGATGAGACCTCCAAAACATATAACGTAACATATGTAAGGAGTTCGTATGAGGTTTTACCAAGATACCCTAACCCGGATGTGCGCGCAATAACCCGGGTCAAAAAGCGATAGTGATCTAAAAGTCTCAAATGTTTTTGAGGTTGTCATTCAATGTTTTTGACAGAGTTAGGCAAAATCCCTGTTTCCTCTGTCGCAACAGGCCTCTTAGAGAATTTTCATACAATGCAAAAAGTGCATCAGATAAAAAACAATGACTCTCCGTCTCGGTTTCTATCTATGTTTATGCCTATGTCTCTCTCCCTTTCTTCACGGTCCAAACTATATATAGCAAACTACAAAAATATTCGAGTGTTTTCCAAGATCCAGCAATTAAACGATTTGTAAATCATCATCAGGAAAATATCAGAATCTAAATACAAATGATCGATTGAAAACGAGCGTGAAGATGTTGATTTCAATATTCTTATGGGAGATGTAACTGTTGATCAACCTCTAGTTCTGCTGACCACTGCCAGAAGCCTGAAAATATTGCTATAAAGAGTCTTAATCTGCCTCCTTTTCTCTCTCTCTCTCTCTCTCTCTCTCTCTCTCTCTCTCTCTCTCTCTCTCTACACTATACTAATTCTGACCCACCTGATGACCTCCCATGAACGATCGTCCCTAAAATAGGAAATGGTGATGGAACTTCTATCTTCACCTACCTGCGGACTTCCGACAATCCTACGACAGGTGATTAAGGCGGGTGGAATATTTTTGAGTTGATTAAACACTTGTTGTCTAGAGAAAAAGAGAATTAGACAGTTAGAAATAAAATATACCTTTCTGAGGGAGTTCTGACTGCTTGAAGCCTACCCTTGATCTGAGCCACTTGGGTCATGATAGGGTCGTTTTCTTGTTGGATGCGTGGATGATTGCCTAAAGTTGAGCGTGGTATATGTGACCGTGTTTCCGTGAGTCAATGTTACTCTGAATGTGTGAATGTGTTATTCTGAGGCGTGTTTCATGCAGCGTGTGATATTGATCCTATTGCTATGATAGTTATAAAAACGTGTTGATGGGTAAGGATTGATTTGAGTTAACGTGATCATGTTGTGTTCTCTGTGTGAATGCGGGCGCGTGTTAGCATTTGAGGAATTTAATATGTATATTTGTGACTTTGATCATGTGCCGATTGGATGGTGTACTCGTGTGAACGTGAATCCTTTTGCCACGAAAGTGTTAAAACTGTTAATGTGCGTATGAATGAGCGTGAACATGTGCTAATGTGTCAGTGCTAGTCAAGTTCCCGTGTTAAAATGAACTTACCCAGATCTTCCTGCTGCTGGCGACCTCCCTTATTCCCGAAATTGTGATGCCTTTCGTAGCCAGGGGGAATGCCCATGCTACGACGCTGTTGCCATGTCTTGGACTGCTGCTGCTCCCTTGAGGAATTGGAACTGGAGATTTCGGTCGAACGAGAAGACTTATTCTGACGCTAAAACAAGAAACGGAAAATGCACTTCTTTCTCAACCCACCCCCAGACCATACCACCTCAGGGAGACGGTAAAGAGGTGAGGAATGCCTTTGAGTTCATTGAACAATTTATGTCTAAAGAAAGAGAGAATCATACAGTCAGAGATATAAATTGCCTTGCTTCTTGAGTTTCAGCCTGATCCCAGAGGGCTTTCAGCTGAGCCAATTCGATAGCGGTGGGTTCTGGTGATGTGCGGAACTGACCTAAAGTTAACGTTTTCACGTGTGCTCTCAAGTCTCTGTCTGTGAGTTTGTGAGGACGTGTCTGTTTGACGTGCGCTTGTTAGCTGCCGCGTGCAGCTGTGACGTGCACATATTCCAACGTTCTTTTGCTACGCGTGTGAACGTGTTCCTATTTCAGTGCGAACCTGTGTTTGATTTCCTGCTGCTAGAATGTCGTGGTGTCTTCGTGATTCTCTTGGAAATGTTGATCTTCTGTTGACGAGGACGGCCTAAATATGTCCAATATAAAACAGGTGCTTGTTTTGCTGCGTGTCTGTTCGAATGCGTGAACGTGTGCCGGTGAGAAAGTGTTGTCGTGTGAACGTGTCGGTGTTTCCCTTGTCTGCGATAGCCATGAATAAAATGTGGAGACATGATGCGCGTGTGTAGGTGTGTGTTTATGTAAACACTCGAATGAGTAACTGTGTAAAAATGTGTGAATGTGTCACATCGTCATTATGTTTTTACTGACTGTGCCTACGTGTGAAAGTGTGTTCGTGTAAGAGTGAACATACCCTGATGTTGCTCACGCTGAACTTCCCGCTCCTGAATCCTTTTCTGATTTCCTGTCTCCTGGTGCACATCAAATCTAGTTTCGGCCAGCTTCTTCTTCATTTTTTTGCAGTTAGCAACCTTTAACTTATCCTAGTTATTAAAAAACTCGAAAACATACAGTACACCCCTCCTTGGTGCAGCTTTCCGCATGTTGAGTGGAGAGAGCCTTGAGTTTCAGACAAGTGGAGCAGCCAGTGTCAGGAAGGCAGAGCGTGCGTGCTCCACCAGCCTCTTCATTTTCCCACAGTTACCAAAGTTGCAGTTGGCCAGGTTGCAGCCAGAAAAATGCTCCGGAGCTTGGATCGTAAGCTACAAAAAGAAATAACAGAGGAGGTAAAATGAGATTACCTCGCTGGACTTCTGTTCACTCTCATCCGATGATCGATTGTTTTCCATGATTACCCTGTAAAATTCAAACTAAGTACACACTCGGTTAAAAAACAAAGAAAATGGAATAAAACAGCAAAATGTCAAGCAGAAATTGGAGAAACAGGCCGGATCCCTTTGTCTTTCGAGGTAAACACGCATATGATATGGATGACTAATCGAAACCGCGTGATTTGAAAAGTGACGATGAGAGCTTTTTGATGGAAGAATTACTATAAGCAACATCATCTAGAAGAATGGCAACAATGCGATGAGCCTCGCGTCAATGATTCTCAGCAACGGGTCGACTCGCACCGACTGAAACACATCGAAGGTTAGGATCCACGCCTGTGCAAACTAGAACCCACAGCCTGTCCCTGGATTTTTGGGTAAGTGGGATAGCCCGGACCAGCCCGCAGTCATTCTTTATCTAGAGGATTCATTTCAAGTTTGAATGAAACCGCAGACATGGTTTGGCCGCAACCGCATGTACGAAACGACGGATAATGGGCACTTGGGGTGGGAGACACAGCCTCCACCCATCCGGTGCAACCCAAAGTGCCAGGTGTCTGAACAGATACAATACACCACGAAAAGAGCACAATCAGTAACTTTATATCCGGACAGGAGGATTTAATTTAAAAATTGGAGCCAATCTCGGGCTCATGTGGATCGTAGGATTGTAGGGCGACCTGCAAACGGAGATTTGTTTCTTAGAGAGAAGATTCAAAGAAAGAAATCTTACAAACTCCATGAAAAATAGCAGCCAGAAAACAAAAAAGTAAACAAAAAACCAAAGGTTACTGCTGTAGTGGACACCTTTACATTTTTACGTTTCCCAAGCCCTGCGCCCCCGCAACCCGCGCGATGTGCCCGATTTCTAGGATAAAGTTTAAACATTGTTGAACCAGGAGCATCGACTGCCTTCCCTACATTCTGAGAATGAAATCCCTTGTACGTGAGAAAAATGAAATTGGCCGGAAAGGGTATGGTTAGGCGGCGCTGACCGCGCAAAGGGTGAGATTATGAACACCTGCGTGGATGAGACAGGGCTCCAGCTGGCAGACCAGCCAGCTGTTGGAAAAAAGTGGAATTGGAATGGGCATTCAGATCTGAAATACGGTAAACTTTTTCGGTCAGAAATTGGTTTCCAAGATGAGAAAACACGACGAGCGCTTTCGTGAATGGCTATCAGCAAACCTCGCGCTGATGAAAAAGAGAGCTTGAGAAAATCCACATGCAATATTGAGAGGCACGTTGACCGCTGTAGCCTCAGGGCTTGCAATCAGGGTATTTTCTATTCTTTAGGAAACAGCACGAGTGGATGAGAGAGAAATAGAGAGACATAGTAAAAGAGAAAGAGCTAGGCGCAAGGCATCGTTCGTGACTGGGCGGCTTCAGATTATAGGGAACCTGGTGCGGCCCTTCCATTCAAAATCAATAAGATCGCTCAAATTCCTTCGTTGTCCCGCCTACAACCATGGACAGAAACCTACCGACTGAAAAGACAAACTGAGGAGAGCTTATATCTCATAAGGACACTTCTCTCGCCCAAAAACACCAGCTGATTGTGAGAGACGGCAGGAGAAATAGCACATCTCGATAAGTAGAGTTTATTGAGAGTTACAACATTGCATTGTTTTCATAGAAAACACATTAACAACATAAAATTCCAGAAGATTGTAGTGGAAGAAACATTGATTTAGACCGCGGCGAACGTTAGATGTTTAGTTCGACTGATGAGTAGTGGAACCCTGAAATAGAGAAAATGCCGACTCTCACCGTTTCGGTCTCTCTCTCTCTCACTCTCTCTCTCTCTTTATAACACGCCTGTTTCAGACTGACCTGAGGACCTCCCTGCATCTGCTGGAACTGTTGTGGCTGCTGCTGAAGATCCCTAGCGAAACCGCTCTGGAACATCCCAACCGCCTGCGGGAATTGGTTTTGACACTGAATGCGTTTATAGTTCTTGCCAAAATGAAATCAGCGGCCAAAGTTTTGCATATTAATTAGAATATCTAAATCTCCTTATTCAACATTGTCTCTCGCATTGAGTATCTCATTTCCGCTGCACTAAGGGTCGTTTTGGCAGGATTCCAGTTTGGCGAAAGCTATATGTAGTCTTTTGGAGAAACTACCTCTGGGTGACGGGACATTTTCAAGAAGGCGCTGAAGAGATGCGGTGTCCGTTTGAGTGCATTGAACAGTTGCTGCCTAGAGAAAAGAGGGTAAGAGAGATAGACACCGCCGATTACCTCTCATCCGGCGTTCTTGTTTGTCTAAGGCGACTTTCGAGTTGGTTCATCTGCTGCATCATTTGCTGGTGGCTTTGCATTTCCTGATGAGTCTGGGGTGGCATATCTGAAGAGAAGGGGATTAGCATAGTGAGATAGATGGATGCTCACTCATTGGATCTCCTTGCATGCCTTGAGGCATCTGTCCCATCTGGTGAACTCCGCCTGGGTTGTGCCCCATCGGAGGAGCTCCTCTTTGTGGCTGCTCAGCTCTCTGCTGTTCGTAAGCAAAACCACTTTCGAACATGTTCTTCACGAGCGGAAATTGATTCACAGCCTAAGATAAGAATAAGTAAGATATATTCCTATTTCCGCTTACATCCGGATGGCGAGTAATATTCAAGAAGGCATTGAAGAGATGAGGGGTCCGCTTCAGTTCATCGAAGATCCGAATCCTCGATCAAAAAGAATTAATGAGTTGGAGGGATGGTCACCTCTCTTCGGGAGTCCTGGCCTGCCTAAGGCGGTTTTCTAGGTGATTCATCTGCTGCATCATCTGTTGGTGGGCCTGGGTCTGCGGTTGGGTTTGGGGCTGAAGTCCTAAAGATGCAGAGGTAAGCAGAGAGAGGGAGTGAATTTGTGTGTATATGTGATCCTGATTCTAATTGTGTTATTGTGTAAATATGTTCCCATATGGTCGTCTCAAACTATGCCTACCCTGCTCTGACTCCTGGTGAGGCTCCTGCTTCACATCGTGGTTTGAAGCATCACGAGGCCTGTCGACCTGATTGTTGAGCGTCTTCTTATGCTCACCACAGAAGGGTACCTTAAAACGCAAGTAGAACTCAAAAATACCAACAGTTATCACCTTACACTCCTCCTTTTCACATTTCTTCGCGTGTTCGTTGCAGAGTTGGGTGACTTCCTGACAGGAGGGGCAGTTTCCTTTCACTCTGTCTTTGCATTCCAGGGAGTGCTCCATAACCCTCTTCATCTTGGCGCAGTTGTCGTAGTTACACTTAGTTTGGTTGCATTCAGAAGCATGTTCAAGGGATTCTGTGCAAAGCTAAAAGAACAAAGAAGCAATTAAATGCCAAAGGAATGTTTACCTCGATTATCTCTTCCTTGACCGACGTTTGAGTATTCTTCTCCATCTCGTCACCTTAAAATCTAAAGTGAAATTAGAATTACTAAATGCAAAAAGCAATGAGAATGTGTTAAAGTTTGTTTAAAACTGTCAATCGCGGGTGAGATCGCACTTTGGACTACTCGCGCAACAACTGCTGGGCAATCCCCTTTACCACAGAAGCTCAATGTCACGTCTTTCGCGTCGTCCAAAAGCGATAAATGTACAGGACATACCGGACAAACATCGAGGGTTCGAATCCACCCTGGAACAAACGTTTTTGTTTTCTTTATAAGTGATTGCAGTGTTACATAATAATATATTAAAGTGTTTTGATTAAAGTGCGAGTAAAAAGTTTACTTCGCAGAGGCGTATCCGAACCCTCGATGTTTGTCTTGAAAGACAAGGCTGAGGATCTTGGGTAAGCGCCCTGATCCTTCTTTGGTCACCACTTGGTGGGAGAGAGGGAATGTTATTCAAATTGCTTTCACTGAGTACACACTAAAGTGCCGAGGTATATAACAGAAACATGGTTAGGGAACCCCAGACAGAGCCAGACAAGGAGCAAATCTTCGCTGTCAGATGGCTTTTAGACAGTGCGACCGCCCACCGTAATTCGGGAAAATACAGTGAAGGGCCATTGCGGCAGACCTGTGTCTTGGCTCCGCCCAGCTGTCCAAATCGGAGTCCGATGCCACTTATGCCACGGCGTGATGTGCCCGCGCAACGGCGCACCGATATTGTAAACAGCGGGTTGTGAAATCGTGAACCGACTGCTCGAGGGTTGTAGATTGAATGGTTAAAGAAAAGAAGTTAGCACCTAAACATGGAGAAATAGAGGAGTCCATGGTTGGTGAGAGATTAGAAAATATTTTTTATCACACATCAGTAAAAATCACGCCTGGATGAGCAACGCAAGCAGCGTGATTTCAAAACATATGCGGGAGGGGATGGAAGTTGTCCATCGTGGACAAAAACAGAGAAAGTCTTTCACGAGAAAATGAATTACAAAGGAATGTGTGTGTGTGTGTGTCAATGAGAGAGTGAGTGAGAGAGACAGAGATATACAGAAGAGCAGAGCAGAAACCTGTTCATTATGAACCTCGCCGAGATGTTTCAACAGCATCGGAAATGAACCAATTGGAGAACAAAAAAACTTCTCAATTGGTGTGAAATGACGATATGTATCATCATCTAATTGTAGTTGCATTCCACCCATGCACTTCTCAAATCGATTCGCAAGTGCATTTTCGAGGGAGGAGTAATGGAGTGATGGAGAATGAAACATCATCATCCTCTTTCTTTCTCTCTCTCTCTCTCTCTCTCTCTCTGTCTCTCTCTCTGTCTCCCTTCTTTCTTTCTTTCTTTCTTTCTTTCTTTCTCTCTCTCTGTCTCCCTTCTTTCTTTCTTTCTTTCTTTCTCTCTCTCTCTCTCTCTGTCTCCCTTCTTTCTTTCTTTCTTTCTTTCTTTCTTTCTTTCTCTCTCTCTGTCTCCCTTCTTTCTTTCTTTCTTTCTTTCTCTCTCTCTCTCTCTGTCTCCCTTCTTTCTTTCTTTCTTTCTTTCTTTCTTTCTCTCTCTCTGTCTCCCTTCTTTCTTTCTCTCTCTCTGTCTCCCTTCTTTCTTTCTTTCTTTCTTTCTTTCTTTCTTTCTTTCTTTCTTTCTTTCTTTCTTTCTTTCTTTCTTTCTTTCTTTCTCTCTTTCTTTCTTTCTTTCTTTCTCTCTTTCTTTCTTTCTTTCTTTCTTTCTTTCTTTCTTTCTCTTTTTCTTTCTTTCTTTCTTTCTTTCTCTTTCTTTCTTTCTTTCTTTCTTTCTTTCTTTCTTTCTTTCTTTCTCTTTCTTTCTTTCTTTCTTTCTTTCTTTCTTTCTTTCTTTCTTTCTTTCTTTCTTTCTTTCTTTCTTTCTTTCTTTCTCTCTTTCTTTCTTTCTTTCTTTCTTTCTTTCTTTCTTTCTCTCTTTCTTTCTTTCTTTCTTTCTTTCTTTCTTTCTTTCTTTCTTTCTTTCTTTCTTTCTTTCTTTCTTTCTTTCTTTCTTTCTTTCTTTCTTTCTTTCTTTCTTTCTTTCTTTCTTTCTTTCTTTCTTTCTTTCTTTCTTTCTTTCTTTCTTTCTTTCTTTCTTTCTTTCTTTCTTTCTTTCTTTCTTTCTTTCTTTCTTTCTTTCTTTCTTTCTTTCTTTCTTTCTTTCTTTCTTTCTTTCTTTCTTTCTTTCTTTCTTTCTTTCTTTCTTTCTTTCTTTCTTTCTTTCTTTCTTTCTTTCTTTCTTTCTTTCTTTCTTTCTTTCTTTCTTTCTTTCTTTCTTTCTTTCTTTCTTTCTTTCTTTCTTTCTTTCTTTCTTTCTTTCTTTCTTTCTTTCTTTCTTTCTTTCTTTCTTTCTTTCTTTCTTTCTTTCTTTCTTTCTTTCTTTCTTTCTTTCTTTCTTTCTTTCTTTCTTTCTTTCTTTCTTTCTTTCTTTCTTTCTTTCTTTCTTTCTTTCTTTCTTTCTTTCTTTCTTTCTTTCTTTCTTTCTTTCTTTCTTTCTTTCTTTCTTTCTTTCTTTCTTTCTTTCTTTCTTTCTTTCTTTCTTTCTTTCTTTCTTTCTTTCTTTCTTTCTTTCTTTCTTTCTTTCTTTCTTTCTTTCTTTCTTTCTTTCTTTCTTTCTTTCTTTCTTTCTTTCTTTCTTTCTTTCTTTCTTTCTTTCTTTCTTTCTTTCTTTCTTTCTTTCTTTCTTTCTTTCTTTCTTTCTTTCTTTCTTTCTTTCTTTCTTTCTTTCTTTCTTTCTTTCTTTCTTTCTTTCTTTCTTTCTTTCTTTCTCTCTTCCCCCCTTCTCCATTCTCTATAGTCAAAGTCCAACGAACAATTTGCCCTTCAGACAATACTTGGCGGAAAAAGCATGTCAAACGCCGTGTTTTGGTTTCTCGGCGCTCTCCTTATTGCGCGTTCTCTCTCGCGCAAAAAAAAAATTGGCGCCGCATTTGATTTACCGCTATTCTGTGCGGGACCATGTACACTATCCTTTAACGGGCAAAACAGCGATTGTCCGTTGGACACCGACTAGCTGATCTTTCTTCTCCACTTCCACTCCCACGTTTTTCCTGCCTGATCGCCTTTTCGAAACCTTCATCAAGTGAAGACAACCCTCCATCAAAGAATTGTCACCACATTTTCCTTAACGCAAGAAAAAAGCAAAGCTAAAATAAAGCGCGCTTTGGAAATTGCGTGATTCAGAAACTACATTTCGCTTCTGCGTGTCTTTCATTGCATTTTTGCTTTTTGAAACTGCACACTTAAAACGGGGCTTTTCAGAACCTCACCTCTATGTATGGTTAGCTTTCGATTCCTCTAATTATCTCCCCCGTTCCACCGCTAATCCTCCTGAGACCTGCCTGGCACCTGGCAACCAGGTAGCTATCAGCAATTAGCCGTCGGTAAACCCGGCCGGCGCCTTTCCCATCTGTTATTACGAGAGAGAGAGAGAGAGAGAGAAAAGAGAGAATGGAAAAAGGAGAGAGGAAGTCGCCCTCGGCTGGCAATAAAACCTCGCAGTTTCCAGCGCGGACCGCGTGCCCTAATGGGACAGGGGTACCACCGTCGCCATCGATCCGATCGCTCGCCTACTTCTCTTTCACGTCCGCGTGCTCCGGTCGCTTTGTGCTAATTCATCAATAACACGTATTGATTGACCTTACCACTTGCTTTAAACTGACTCCATAATTCCCTGCGTCTCTCTGGTAACCGCAGACTAATTTGTCTTTGTTCAGATTGAAGGATGATCCCGCCGGACGCCGAACCAGCCATTCCCGCCCGTTCAAGTTCAAACCCTGAGATTCAGCAGCCAAATGATGAGAACCTCAATGTGAGTTCTCTCTCTCTCTCTCTCTCTCTCTCTCTCTCTCTCTCTCTCTCTAATTTCTCCCTAACATTCTAATGAGGTGTCCTGCAACTAATCCTTCTTTGAAAATCCACACCTGGCATTCAGCCATTATCAGTAATTATCCATTCAGTAAGCCAGTAATCTGGCAGCTTTCCCCTGCAATTGGCTGCACCGAGGCCAAAAATACAAATCATTATTGCATTCTCGGAAAACGCCCGGGGAGGGAAAAAAGATATAAATGGCATTTCCTGTGTAAGCCCATTTTGTATTTGTTTTGCTCAGGCTCTCTTAGATGTAGTTGGTTACTTGTAGGGTTTATTCATGGGGTTGTGGAGTTTTGAATGATGTCTAGCTTTGGCAAATGTAAGTGGTTCTTTTTTTTCACTTTTTTTGAGGGCAGATTAGTTTTGTTTTCACCCAGCGAAAGACTCGGTAGTATTTCTTCTGTCAACCTAGTCGATTTTCAATGGAGAAAAATGAAGCACACCGGTCGGGATCGAACCCTGGTGGTGGGCATGGCAGTTTTGACAGGGTGATCCAGGGAAACGGGCCGAAGGTTTTTCAAGTCGGCCCCGTGAGAAGTATGACCGAACATCTTATGGAGGCGACTATAGTTTTCATCTATGACATTCGCGGTTTTCCAAAAACAGCCGGTATATGCAAAACACGCTCACACATTACGAGGATTGTGCATTGCGTGTTGTCCTCAAACCACACATTAAATCATCATCTTCCTGCAGTTATTTGTCATTCCGTCTATCATCCGACCTCCCTGTAATCTAAAATCTTCCTTTCAGTTATGCGCCATCTCCCTGGAACACGCCATCACCTGCCAGATACCCCGGTGCAGAATAATGGTCTGTTTCAAGATGAAACAAGTGATCAAGCACTACATGGAATGCGAAGACTCCCTCGAATGCCTCGGCTGTGAGAGGTTTCGTATGGTCTCCAACGCCCACGCCAAGAAGTGCGACAAGGATGAGTGTCCGGTCAGCTTTTATACAAATGATCAGTCAAAGGTTCGATTTCAGGTGCCGCAATGTCACATCTTTCGTGAGAAGCTGGCCATAGAAAGGCAAAGGAACCAGGAGATTGCTGATTGAGGTCGAACGGGCAATGAAGACGACGCCGAGTCATCCTCAGATGAGGAGGGTCAGCCCGGGACTTCGAAGTGAGAGAAATTGGCCAAATGATCTATCCATAATGAAAGTGCGGTTCAAACAGCCCTGTTTCACATATTCATAAGATTGGGCATCCTCTTGTGTTTCAGAATATTTTATTAGATTTACAAAGTTACAATTAAGTGAGGTAGCTTCAAAGTGAGGCGCCTAAAAGTCTACATATTTTCTCCCAGCGGCCGAATCCTGTCTGCCATTTTTCTCAGCTTCTGAACCGTCGGCTTCATGTCTCTTCGTTCATTTGGATGAGTCTTCCATCCTTTCTCGATGATATCCAAAATCTCATCCTTGAATCCTTCAATGTCCATCTGCCAATCAGACGTATTGGGTCTTTCCTTTCGAAGCAGTCGTTCTCTGTGATTCTGGGTGCTGACCAACTCAGCATCACTGAATGGGTCTCTGAACACAAGGTTACTAAGAACTTTGGGTACATAAGGGCAACAGAAAAAAAATGAAAGATTACCTCTTGAAAGCCATTGCGTAGACAAACATGGCGAAGCTCCAAATGTCTGGTTTGAAAGTGTAAAGTACCAGGTTTATATGGGTGTCTTCGTTGATCAACTCTGGTGCCATGTACATGATTGTACCTTTTCTGAAGTAACAAATTCTGAACTTCCGAAACAGTAAACGACTTATTCGTGTTAAGTCCGCATTCGGCCTTCTTGGCGTAACCGAAATCACCCAGTTTAGCGGTTCTTCTGTCGGCGGTTAGAAACACACTTAAGAGAATATGGTAAAAGCGGATGATGCATCAAATTACTTTGAAGGCTTGATGTCTCGGTGCATGATGTTGTACTTTGTGTGACAGGCGGCGAGAGCTCTGGCAATGTCCAAGGAGTAGCTGACTACACGACCTTCAGTCAGGAAGGAGGGGTTTGTGGTCATCACTGGAAAGGGCTAGAACTGTATCTGTTTTCTCCAATCACCTTAGACGCACACACGCACACATCTCTCTCTCTCTCTCTCTCTCTCTCTCTCTCTCTCTCTCTCTCTCTTTCTCTCTCTCTCTGACCTACCTTGACCAATACTTCCTCCCTCCATGCATTCCATAATCAGTCCTGAGTACAGCAACTTCTCCACTCCTCTAACATTCACTCTCTTCCTGAGGTACCCATAGAATCCAACTATGTTCGGGTGATGCGCTACCTAAACCCTTACTTCCCAATTTCATCTTATTGTTTCCCCACCTCCTGAGTAAATTGAAGTTCTCTCGCAGTGTCATTCGTAATTTTCAACAATCCCTCTACAGAATTCCCCGCCAGCTGTCGATGGTAGTTCATTTCTTCGTCCAAAGAACTTCCTTGACCGAAACGACCCTGTGTAATTGCGAGCAGTTTTACGGCACACACCCTGAACAAGCATTCAGTTGAAGTACACTAGGTGCGATTCCCAAGTTCCTTCTGTCGATTCAAAACCCACCCTAAGATGTCCACTTCCATTTTGTGGACTTGTCCCTGGGATCCCATTCCGAGGATTCCATGGTCACTCCTAATTTCGTCTTCGAAGAAAGATGGTCCTTTCAGATGGCGTAGAAGAAGGAATGGTTCGGTTGGTTCTGGCCTATCGGGTTGTCCTTCTGGCACGACGCTTGGGACAGCTTGGTCTTGTCTTCGACGCATCCTCTGACATAAGTTTCAGTCTTGTAAACAGAGGCTATGAAAGGCAAAGATCAAAAGATGAACGTTCAAAATCCGCCGTCCAAAGCGGGACACTTTTGAAAATTCGGGCCGAACTGCACCGGTCGGGATCAAACCCTGGTCGCGTGTTTCGCCTGGATGGTTCGGATAAACGGCCGACAAAAAAAAACTAAATATTAGGTTGGTATGTGGCGTAGGGACAAGCTCGTAAACTTAGGATATGATCTAGAAATGACTACGTAAACACAGGGTAAAAACTGTGTACAAGGCCCTGAGCAAAGATTTTTGCAAAGAAGACGCGTATTCCGCCGATAAGAGGGGCAAATGTTGCGGTGACTCAGCCACACATCAAACGATCATCTTATTTTTAGCCTTACAATATGGGAGACCTAATCTATTTTGGGAAAATGAATTTTTTTCCGAAGGAAAATCTTTTAAGAAATCTAAAATTGAGAAAAAAGAGGCAGACGCGGAAGGGTAAACGAGCAATGTTGCGAAAGGTGCAGTCGTTGGACAAACAACACACCACTTTGCAGAGGCAGGGGTTTCTAATGGACGTATGGGGTTAGGAGAACAAACTGTTCACGAAAGGTTATGCAAAATAAGAAACTAGGAGAGAAGAAGAGCCGCAAGTGATAAACCGGCTGCCACTATCGGAACACACAACTTTGGCATTTCTGCCAGCTGGCTGCAAAGATCGATCGGTGCTGGGTCAAAAACTTGGTCAGATCGGGAAAGAGGCAGACACACGCAAACACAAACACACGTACACACAATCACAGCCATAACAGAGAGATGTAGAGAGAGAGAGAGAGAGAGAGAGAGAGAGAGAGAGAGAGAGAGCTACACCATTTATTCTCCCATACAAGAATCGTGTATCGTTGGTCACATTTTTACAGTTGTTTCGTATGTGTGGGATAAGTAACCGCCATTTCCCTTAGCTTCTCTACGGTCTTTATCATATCTCTTCTTGTGGAAGGCAGTGTTTTCCATCCATTGGTGATTACGTCCATGGTGTCTTCTTTAAACTCTTGATTCTTGATTTCCCTTGGCCAATCAGAAGTTTGAGGTCTTTTGCCCTCTTCCAGAGCTCGTCTATGCCTTTGAGATGAAAGTAGTTCAGTGTCATCGAAAGGGTCCCTAAATGATGAAGCTGAATGCGAGGGAGAAGAGAGAGAGGGAGAGAGAAAGAAAGAAAAAAAGAAAGAAAGGGTACTAAACTCACCTCCTGAATGTCATTGCATAAACAAACATGGCGTGGCTCCAAACATCCGGCTTAAATTGGTATCGCACAGTACTCTGGGGGTTTTCTTCGTCATTCAGCTCCGGAGCCATATATTTGATGTTCCCCTTGCTTAAAAACAGTTCCATAACTCTTCATGAAGATCTGTCGTACTTGTTAGTTTTATGAGGGCTGTCGTCCTTCCTAGCGTAACCGAAGTCTGCGAGTTTAGCCACTTTCTTGTCTCCAGTCAGAAGAACGCTAAAAGGCTAAAGGTAAAGTCTTATCAATCTAGCTTACTTAGATGGTTTAACGTCTCTGTGAATGATATGGTACTTTGTGTGGCAGGCGGCGAGATCTCTGGCAATGTCGAGGGAGTAACTAACTACCCGACCTTCTGTGAGGAAGGAGGGGTCCTTGGTCATCACTGGAAAGAGGTCTCTGTCTCTCTCTCTCTCTCTCTCTCTCTCTCTCTCTCTCTCTCTCTCTAATTCACCATCTGCAATACTTCCTCCAGCCATGTACTCCGTAATCAGTCCACTGTAATAGCTCGCCTTCACTCCCCCATCCGTCAACTCTTTGATCAGAAACCCATAAAATCCAACAATATTTGGATGATGTGCCACCTGAACTCTCTTTTCTTGTCTTTCTTTACGCTTTGCCCACCTCCTGGGTATAGGCCAGTTCTCTAGATCCATCCTTCACAACTGGCAGATTCATCTCCTTCTGAAGCCCCTTTTGATAGTTGACTTGCTCGTCCAGAAAACAACCAAAGCGTCCGTTGTCAAGAAACTTCTTGACAGCACATTTCCTGTAATCTTACTTTCTTTTCACATTTTTAGCGGTTCACCCAATTATGTCAATGTCTACGAGACTGACTTGGCCCTTACTGCCAGATCCTTTGTACACCCAGTTGTGAAGTTCATCTTCATTGAAGAGGGGTCCTTCAAGGTTGTAGAGGAGTTTGAAGGGGGAGGCAGATTGGGGTTTGGGTACAACAGCTTCGTCTTGTGGCATTTTAGAAGCTAAACTAATAATACTCAGGCAAACAGTGAAATAGAAGCACTTGGAGACAACAAAAAAGGTGTTCAGGTAGATACCAAAACAGTACGCAAATGATTATCAAAGAGGCGGTCGGTCGGAGGCAATCAAGTCAGTGAGAAATGTAGCTGCAGTGAGAAATTGGCGGTTAAAGAACGCGATGTTCCTTTGGACAAACACAACATCCTCTCTCTCTCTCTTTCTCTCTCTCTCTCTCTCTCTCTCTTTCTCTCTCTCTTTCTCTCTCTCTCTCTCTCTCTCTCTCTCTCTCTCTCTTATCGTTATCCCTGTATCTCCCTTCCCGCCCTAATTCTTAAAACAGGCGTTGTTTATTATGAAAAGACTTAAAAGAAACACGACAGTAGAACTGTTAAATCAGAAACCACTAGTGCCAATCAGTTATCCTGCAGTTTCCCATCCGTGGCCATCATAATCAGATGTCGCATGATCTGCAGCATATCAGGCCTGTCTTTGGGATTTGTCTCCCATCCATTTTTGATGATGGTCAATATTTCAGACATGAAGTAATAGGAGTGGACGTCGCTTCCGTCGTCACGTAGGGGCCAGTCCTTCAAATTCGGTCTAGCTTTGGGGTCCTGGCTCTGAAGGTTTTCTCGGTGCCGCTGATGAGAATAGTTTTTGGAGTAGACTACCTCGGCTTCGAACGGGGTTCTGGAACAAAGGGATTGTCAGGAGGCACCGCTGGATGGGAGAACCTCCTGAACGCCATGAAGTAGACAAACATCATTTCAGGAGCCCTGTACATTATGTTTCCTTTGCTGAAACGAAACGAAAACAAGATAAAAATGATATTTAGAGAGGGTAAAATCAAAGAAAAGAGAGAGTGTGTGTGGTGTACTGACTTGCTTGTCATCATTCCCTGGTTATTCTCGTTCTTCCTTGCGTATCCAAAGTCCGAGAGCTTTGCAGTCCTCATGCCACCGATATCCGACGTTAGAAGTACACTAAACTCTTTCTTGAGTTGTCAGTGTAAACTAAATTCGAGGGCTTTACATCTCGGTGAATGATACTGAAATCTTCGTGACAGGATGCAAGAGCTCTTGCGATGCCAAGGGCGCAGTGGACGATGTTCTTTTCCGTAAAGTGAGAGGGATCCTTTTCCATCACCTCAAAATGAAGTGTTATGTTTCGTTCGATTCAACTCAACATAGCCCACCAATTGAGTATATTTCAGTTCCCTCTTCATGTTGTCTCGCAGCGCTGTGTGAGTGGTATCATTTCGAATGACATCACGATAGTAGTTGACATCTTCATGCAAAGTGCACACTTCCCCTTGGCGAGAGATAGAGACAGGATACTTCTTCACGGGGCATCGTCTGAATCACGTACTTTAGAATATCCCTGTTGCATAGAGTTACCCGATGACTTCAATGTCTGCCTTATAGACTATCCCTTGGCTTCCTCTGGCGATTTCCCTGCAAGGGAATTGTCCGTCGTAGTAGAGGGCTCCATTCAGATTGAATGACGACAAGAATATGCGTTCAGGGGATTTGGATCTGACCTCTTCCGTAGATTGGGTACGACGGCGTCGTCCAGCGGCATGAGGCTGAATTGTGTTTCAGAAGGTAAGAGAGAGGTTATAATGAGAGAGAAAGAGACGGGGAAGCGTTGGCGCCGTGTTTTCACCACTATTTGCCAGAGCCGCTTGCAGTGACTCACCTTTAAGTAACTTTTAGAATGGCACGAAAAACAGAGAAAAATGTGTGTTATTTTCTTATATAAGCATGGAGTGCCCAAATTACGAGAAAAGCGGGTTAGAGTCATTTGTTTTTCAAAGCCTCTATTGTCATTAAAATGAAATAGTGCGAGCAACAAACATTTTACTTGGGGCGGAGCCAAGCCCTCGATGTTTTCCACAAAGAGAGGAGAGAGAAAGAGAGAAGCAAGGAGAGAGAGAGAGAGAGAGAGAGAGAGAGAGGATCGTTTCAGCAGTATGGAGGGAGGAGAAGATAGTGTGCGAAGTGGTGGCAAAGTTGGCGCAAAGGAAAAAAATAGCCAAGGAACTCGAAAGACTAGAGACCAAGAGAGAACTAGCAGAGAAGCCTGCGAAGAGAGAGAAAATATCTTTTTTAGTGAAGAGAGTCGCGGAAATGCGATCGCTATGCTAGGACAGCGCTTATGAGGGAGACTGTCCGCAACAGCTTAAACTATGAAAGCGGGAAAGGCTATCATTTGGTGAGAAAACGGAGAGAAAGGATGAGAAAAGAAAGGTTTGGAAACAAATTTTGAAAACGGAGACTTAGGAAAAGCGAGAAACAAACAAACAAGGAGAGATAGTAAAAAAGGTGTAACTATTTATTAACTCCTTTCTATTACAATTGCTGCTCTCTACTTTTCGTGCTAAACATGTTCGACCACAGACTTTGGAAGCTCTCCATCGAAGCCAGTGCCCCATAATCGATAAACCTGAAAGCATTAATCAAATTTCATTGTCCTTTCTTCCCTACCGTATCTTATGTAAGTCCTTCGGAGTAAAGGCTCCTTTCACAATCATCTGTTCGTGAGGTTTCTTGTGGCCGTACTTCTGTTGGAGCACACTTGCATATCTCATAAGATCCGGGACGTGGACCATTTTACCACCCACGTTCACAAGGGCGAATCGGGCATCCTGGAAAGAAAAACAAAGTTCTGCGATTTCTAATCAAATAATCGATTATTGAATTCCTCAGAACCCTTGTGGGACTGTCGCGGCACGTCTCTCACCTTAATAGCTCTTCCAAAGTAGTGAATCTTCCTGATGTACTGTATTCCCACCAAATCGATACACATAGTACTGTAATTACCGTATTGTCATGTCATACGGTAACTTTACGTTATGGCTAATCCTATGATGATGTAGCAGAGGTCAGGGAAGTAGAAGTCTCGATTTGTTGGCACAATGTCTCCGAAACCGACCTGAATCGATGGGTTACGGTAACTGTAAGATTGTGGCGATTACGGTAGTCATCGTGATAAAAGAAAAGTAGAATCCGGAGAAGAAGGTCCAGTTCTCCCAGGAGCCAAGGAGGACGGCTCCCATGGCGATGTAGCCGAGGAGGATGGCTATGATCCAGACGACGGGGATGGAGACGTAGGGTTCAAGGCCAGCCACCTGAAGAGGCATGGTTCTCTATCACTCTTTCACTCATATTCTCTCTAAAAACACCCAGTCCTCTCTTTAGTCTCACCTGCATCAGTCCATCTTCTGCATGTTCTTCAGAAGTAGGCACAGCCGTGTACTGATTCTTAAAATACCGTTTTCTAGCCTTTGTATACCTGAAACTGATACTTTTAAATTCTTTCACTGTTCTACCGTGTATAAAGCCAGATGATATTTTCTGAGAGGAACTTTCCAATATCGGCTACTGTTATCAAAATCAGCGGCACCCCGAGGAGGGCGTACGCAATGCAGAACATCCTTCCCTGCCAGGTGACTGGGACTAAGTTACCGTAACCTGAAATTAAGGATAACCGTAGTTCGTAAAGGCAGATTACCAATTGTTGTCAAAAGAGTTGCAGTGAAGAAGAGAGCTGTGATTAGGGTCCAGGAGTACTGAAAGTGATATCATGTGAATGTTTGTGTGTGCATGTGAGTGGGTGAGTGAAAGCGTGGCAGAGAGACTCACCGCCTCATCGTCTCCACCCGGCCTCAGATGCGAAGAAGAAATATAGTGGGTGTCAAAAGCGTCAAAGAGGATCCTCGTCACGTTTTCAATATAATCACCAGCCACCCGTTCAATTAATTCTAAATAGCAAACATAAGGTTTAACATATTCTTATATAACCTACCCGGACTGTGACCAGCTTCAATCATGTCCCATAGCTCGTCAAGCATGGCTTCTTTATGTGCATTGAATCGCCTAATCGAATGTTCTCTCACAGCAACCTGAAACAGTTTTTACAGTTTGTGTGTGCGCGTGTACATGTGTGAGATCTCAAAAGTTACCTCATGCGGTCGTTCCAGATGATAAAACGCAACAGCTCCTCCACTTACATACAACAAAGAGAGAAGACAGAGGCCGACATGAGGCAAAATTATTCTTGCGTACTTTTTCCATGCTGACATAGGAGGGACCTCGATCTGAAAAAGCAACTGTTCAAAGCTCCTTTTCTTGCCTTCTCTCTCCCTCTCACTATCTATCTCTATCTTAACCCCTGGTGTTCTAGTGAAAAACCTCTTCCTCATTTCCATTGGAATCCAAAGTCATTCTTCTGATGACATGTCTATCGTGTCGACTGGACCTCCTGGTCATCAACAGGGCGGGGTTCCCATGGGTGAATGGGAGATGCCGGGCAAGCAGAGGCATTCTTGCTTTAACCATCAGTTTTCCATCAAAGTATAATGCCACAAGAATGAAGCAAAAGGAATCAGTCGGATTGGGGTCATCATTTAGCAAAATGGCGTAGTTTGATGCTGACACCGCGTGCTGAGTGCTAAAGAAAGTACGCAAGAGGGATGCTGAACCGTTTTGGTCGAAATGTTTGTTTTTCAAGTATTATAATAAATTATGTAAAGGTATAAATGCAAGTGTTAGCATTGAAACGTAAAGAGATTATGTTCTGGGCTTTGTTGTCCATTCCAGAGTCTCTGGGGCGACGTCCGTTTGTCTCGTCGCTGTCAGGAAGGAGAAAATCCGGTTATCGGCTCATATTTTCCGCCCTTAAACGAGCCAATCGGCAGTTTTTGGGCAGGAACGCCGGAATTTGATAGACACGGCTAAGATTAAGGTAGGTCTGCGGAAGTGATGGGAGGAAATAGGAGCCAGCCGGGAAGGAAGGCGAAAATTGAGGTTCCGGACGGGAGATTTGATTTAACAATGACTCGTGCCGCGCCGTGCTTTTGTTTTGAGACGGGAAGGGAGAGAGAAACAAAGAGCGAGAGAGAGAGAGAGAGAGAGCGAGAGAGAGAGAGTGAGAGAGTGAGCGAGAGAGAGTCAAAGTGAAAGCGAGGTTAAAGTGCAGCTGAATGTGAGTGTTGGTGTCCGACACGTGTTAATGTATTGGCCTCCCTCTCGTCGTTTTTGACGCCTCCGGGGAGTCGTTTCGCTGCTCATCCGGACGCTGCAGCCGCCAATTCGCAGGTGGTCATAGCCAGTGAAACAAACTTCTTATACTATCTGCACTAATTTTACTTGACTGAAGAAAGTTTAAAGAAAAAGGTTGAATGGGTTTGTTTTCTTTAACTCCCTCATTTACTAACAATTTGTTGACTTTTTTCCCATAAAACAAACTGACCGGCAGTCTTGGCAGTGGGCAGTCGTCGTCCATCTCCGAAGTGTTAATGAGAAACGCGTTTCGTAGCCCAAGTTCATTATGCCATTAGTCGCCCCGCACTCAACATGACCTACGTCTTATTTTGGACCACGATGGTCTTAGAAGAGACGATGAAAGGAAGAATGAGAGAGCAAATAAGAAAGATATGGAGAAAGAGCGAGAAAGAGAGAGAGAGAGAGAGAGAGAGAGAGAGACGGCTAGAGGAGAGAGAAGGTCGGAGATATTGGGGGTGGCTTGTTTCCCATGGAATTGAAAAATCTTGGGTTTGTCTTGATCCGGCCCTGCCCTTTTTACCTCGTTTACCTGGACCACCCAGTCAAAACTGTCAAACTGACAGGGACGGGCTAACGAAATTTTCGGCCCGGTTTGCCCGCAAGCCAAGCACCGCAAGCAAGGCAAGATTTAGAGAAGCGTGTGAGATTGAAAAAAAGGTAAAGAGAGGGAAATGGTAATAATACTGACCGATCCGCAATTGGTAGACTTTAGGCCACAGCCTTCAATGCTATAAATAGTGGAGACACAATCTTCCACAGCGTCTTAACTGTTGGACTACGTTGTGACGACAAAAGTGTCAAAGATGCCATTTTTGTTAACAGTTACAAATGTCACCTATTAATTCCACTTGCCTGTTCTCCTTGAAGAAGTTGATCCAGCCCCCATGGATCTGCCTCCGGTAGCTCTTGAGACAGTCTGTCGACCAGGAGCTCCTCCTCCGGATGAAGTTCCGAAGAGAGAAACATTGGCCTTCTTCTTGACCTAAAGTTGCGACTCTAAGTGATTGGAGCAAAGAAATCGGGTGTTTTCGGGGTATCCGGCGGTTAAATTGGCGGCGCAATCGGCTCTTCTGGCGGCGTATCCCAATTGGAAAGGTTCATCAAACAGATTGCCAATTTGTCCGCCACTCACCCTCTAACTCTTTCGCGCAGGGCTTTTATGATTTCCGCAGTATTCTCGATGACTTTATCAGGTGTGAGAGAATTGGCTTCTGAGGCTATGACGATGTTCCTCTGGCTATGAGAAGGGATTCGGCATAAAATTCATATTTGAAGACTCTTCGTCCTTTAGCATAAACTTTGAATTCTTCAAAGAATAGTTTATTGACGAAATATGTCGAATGAGATATCAACAGACAACATGACCCGGCTCGAAATCACAAAGGAGGCTGCGAGAGCTCTTCGTCTCAGTCGCTGATGCGGAACACGTGGTTCTCCAGCGGTGACAAGCCATCGTAGGTGCAGTAGCAGGTGATTCCGAAACTGGAAATGGAGGTTAGAGAGGGATAAAGGAAGAGAGAGAGAGAGAGAGAGAGAGAGAGAGATACCAACTCACTCGTTGTCTATATTACGGCGAAGACAGATCGGCAGCGACTCGTGGAAACAAGCTCGACAAATCTGGAAATTGTAGATTATCTGAGTCTCCGGCCCTATTTTGTCTATCTGTCTCTCAGTATGTGATTGTTTCTCTAACCTCGCTTCTGCATTCCCGAACGAGTTCGTGTTGTAACTGTACATAGTGATGTGCCGTAGGCTGTCTCTCTTACTTGGCTCTGCATCTCTTACTCATCTCTCTTCTTTATCTCTCTCTCTCTCTCTCTCTCTCTCTCTTTTGCTAACCTACCGTATGACAAGACAATTCCGGGTATTCCCTGAGTCTCTGATCCCTGGCCCTTGGTCTATAAGAATGAGCGTCGCACCTCAGATCAAACCGTTCCCTAAGCAGTTCTCTCCAATCCTCCACCGTCATTCCTAAACCACTTTTCGTCTCTTTCCTTTTCTTCCTTACCGTGGATATCATCATGGCTGAACCTCGTAACCAACTGCAGGGCCCTTGTGCTCCTCCCCTTCCATTGAGGACGGTGTCTTCCAAAGGCCGTGGTCTTCACGATGTTACAGTACTCTTCCCTATCTTTAAGGTCATTCAGGTGCAATAATTCCGCTGCGTAGCCCTGAAAGATCGATCTCTTTCGGATGAAGGCGGATTCTTGTTTCTGGTGGATGTTGCATATTCATTGGGTCCGATCGCAAATTTATACTCTACGCGTCACTTTTTGACCCTCGGGTTGACCTCCTGAGTGTCTATTCGTTTTGTGGCCAATTCGCCGAGAATAATTGATTGCGTGAAAATTGGATTTGTGAACACTTTTAGCAGCAATACATACTGAAATAGCGGAGGTGTTTGGTGGCTTTAGAGAAAGAGGGGAGAGAGAGAGAAAGAGAGAGAGAGAAAGAGAGAGAGAGAGAGAGAGAGAGACCGCTTACCTCACTCAGACCAGTCTCTGCGTCTACATCTGAAGATATGACTTTCACACTGTCTTCTGAGGCGGAGACTGCGAATAAACAAACGAAGGACAAGAGCAACATCTTCTGAAAACACCAAGTGAACATTTGTTAAAACCGAAGGTTTATAGGCGGAAGGGGCGGGAACCAACGAAAGAGGGCCACACGCAAGGGTTCTGACGCACAGGTGGAAGCACGGAATACCACAAAAGGGCTTCCGAGGGAAAGGACACGGCATATTAGGTAGGCCGTGGGAGGAGGAAAAAGCAAAGGACTTATTCTTAAGATCATAATCAGAAAGGAAATGTTCGAAGGCAGGAAGAGGGGTTGTTTCTACTTTGCATCAAGGAGAGGATGGTCAGAAGCAGCAGAAAGAAAGAGAAGGCAGCCCAGATTTTTAAAAGGCATGATTCAAACAGGGCCCAAAACAGTAATCATTCGGAACGCCATCCAGCGTGCAAGCTCTCGAATTTCGGCTTTGGACGTCGGCGGTTTTCGTCATGTTGTTCTGCAGAAGGGAAGACAAATAGGTTGTAGAGGACGAAAACAGGCATAAACAGCGAAATATGGGAGTGAAAGTGAAGGAGGTAGAAGGGAGTGAGGGTAATGAGGAGATGTGGGGATCTGAGGTCGGGGGAGGAAGAAGATCAGTAAACTAAAACGAGATGATGCCATTCGACAGAGTTGAGTGGATTAAACCTTGAAAGGCTTCTCAGATCAAAAAGTTTATTTCCTCTTTTTAGAACTCTCATAGGAATCGCGTGGGTTTCAGTTGGGAGGAAAATTGAAAATATGAAAATTACCTATTGAATTCTGAAGAGGATAGGAACAATAAGTATTCGAACAATTTACTCCTTTTGAGGAAGACTCAGCGGCACTTTTCAAAAGGTATACTTTTTCTCTCTGGCATAACAGATAGCAAATTGTCCTTCAGCTGAATTGGTCAAGATCTCTCTCTCTCTCTCTCTCTCTCTCTCTCTCTCTCTCTCTCTCTTTCTCTCTCTCTCTCTTGCATCTTCAGGGAGTCAGAACGTGGCAGTGATTAGAAAGTGCGAGGGGGAGGAAGCATACACCACGTAGTGCTATGGTAATTTCCTCTCAGAACCAGGTAACGGGTTATTCTGGGAGGCGAACACACACGAAATTCCGGTGCTTCCGAATAGTAGAAGAGGCGGAAAATGATGGAAATCATTGGGAATTTATGGTCAAAAATGCATGCGGCAGACCATGGAAACAACGTGAACACGATGAAAAATCGCATAGTTTCACAGCGGCTTTAAATTTTCACTCACTCACTCGCTCCACTCTCTAACCAATTCACTCATTCACTTTCTTTCTTTTTCTACTGGATGCAGTCCTTTAACCGACCATCTTCTACAATGCTCATTAATGGCATATGTTTTTCCCAGGGAGAGATGTTCTTGATGACGCTCTTTCACTGCTATGTCATACTATTTTCAGATGAAACTTAATAAACTATTCATGATAAGACTAGACGACTGCTTGTTTATTTAGCCGATTCAAAGAAGTATGAATGACATCGGTTGGGCTATCTTTTAAATGAAACTGTCTTTTAAAGGATACGAAAGATCAAGAAAAAAGTGAGGATCTAGGGATTTTTCGTGAGCAAGCCGCCTGAGCCCTCCTACTCAGAGGGGCAATGACGCGATGCCTAGATGGACAGTGGTCGCAGAAGCAAATTAGCAAAGATTTTGGGAGATCCTGACGAGAGGTCGGAGATTGCGTCTGAAATAGCCTACCCCAGGGCTATCTTTAGATCAAGAAGGAAAGGCTTTGTTGATTAAAAATCCTAGGGAAATTGCGATCATTCTAAAATTGACGACATAAAGTCGGAGCGAAACTTGGTCTTTCCCAGGTAAGGGATTTCAGAGTGGGCGAGAGGCGTCTCTTCTCTGAGTCAGTTTGTTGTGAGTGGATATGTATCTACAAAAACAGCTGATTGGAAAGGAAAAGAAACGTCATTGCGCCTGGAGGGCTGAGGGCTAATTAGAATATTTGCGACAGCAGGGGAATTGGATTTGGCCGTTGTTTATAGTGGTTTATGAACAGGTAGAATGAGAGGTTGTAGATAGGGAGAGAGAGAGAGGGAGAGAGAGAGAGAGAGAGAGAGAGAAATGCTCAAGTGCCCTATTTGACACTCAGACTACCTTCGTCTGTAGTATCACCATTTAAAAGTGGAGACAACGATGCTAGGAACGCAATGACTAAGGCTAAAAGGACGTAAATTGAATTGGCGGACAATGAGTAAAAGAAAGATGAGACATTCAAAGGATCGTCCGAGAGCCGACCGTCGATGAACGTGAGAGAGCGAGAGAGACAGTGTGAGAGTGTGAGTGTGAGTGTGTGATATTGTTGTTGTCCTAATATCAAACTCTAATGAAACAAGCTTTTTTGAGTGTTCCATTCCTCGTGGGTGGTGACGTAGCGCGTGACTTGGCTACATTTCAGGGAGGTCAAGAAAGAAACAGAAAACAGAAAATCGCGTCTTCATTAAAGGAATTTGAAACCATCTGAAGTGCGGAAGAACTTTTCTCTCTGCGTTTTTGCGGTGACGTAGTTTCCGCCGCCGAATAGTTGCAATTACCAAGTGAGACACTCAATCTTCCGTCGATGAGGCAGGAGAGGAAGCTGAGAGAGAGAGAGAGAGAGAGAGAGAGAGAGAGAGAGATTCCCTTTAATTATCTACGTCTCTGACCCCCGAATGTGTCTTCTGCGCAATTTGTTTGCTCAAGCTGACCTGGCATTTGCATTTGGCAGTGGGAAATCCTGTTGCATAAGAGAGGGTCAAACATAGATGGGAGAAAATAAGGAAACGGGCCGAGATGAGGTTTTGTTTTGGTCATCCAATGGGAAACCACCTCTTTCGCTAAGAGGAGCAAAGTCGAAGAAACGTGAAGGGGTGGCCCGGTTTCTGGAAAACAAGGGATTCCACGCATTTTGAGGACTTGTTTTGTTTGGATGTGGATTAAAAAGGTAATTTTTATAGGATGACTGGAGATAATTAGGATTATGAGAGAGGCAGAGGGAGAGAGAGAGAGAGAGAGAGAGAGAGAGAGAGAGAGAGAGATGTTCTAGAGTCAGAGACCGATGGCCTCCCGTCCTCCCCCGCTGCGGGTATCCATGAAACCGTCGTTTTTCCGCCGATTCATCTCCTTCCATCCCAAAAACAACCAAAGCTGTGATCTCCCCAATTGTGAAATTGTTAAATTTCCATATCCCAGCTATTCTCTCAAGGGATTATCGTATCTAAACGCCTTTCATTGCTTTCCCCAATTCAAATCCAAGAATAAGGCCGCGGGTCAAATGCGCGGCCGAGGCTCGGCTCCACAGGTCATCTGTCAATTTGTTTTGTTTATATTCAATGGTCAAAGGGATTAAGCATAAAAGAAAATGTCTATTTCTCCCATCTTTAATTGTTTTCCGAGAGATTGTGGCAGATACTGTCGCTGGGTCGTTGCCATTGGGATTTCCCTCCTGGCGAAGTAATTGAGAGAGAAGGGTCCTCGCCAATTATCACTGCAGGGGCCTTCCTTACGGCAGGGTTAATCTTACTCATTTATAATTGACCAAATTAGATTTTATTTGAGAAAAGAAAGAAAATGCATTCTTTCCCATAGCGCGATTTTCCAACTTGATGTCACTTTGTGGACACGTTTACCGGAAAGTCAACCCAAAGTTCGATCATAGCGAGGGAAATGAAATTCACAAATTAGAATTAATAGTAAACTAACGATATTATTCGAATCTTTCTTCCCCTTGTTGGAACTCTCATTTCTGGATGAGCTACGAGGCGATCCGGTCGCACTTGGAGCGCCGAGGAGTGAACAGCTCCGATGTCTTCGGCGATGTGCTCAGGGTTGGCCAAAACGAGGGTTTTATTGATTTCTTCAGTCCTGTCGTCACAAGGACCACCAGTACACGATAGTCGAGTGGGTTCTCTGCTGCTTCTTGGTTGTCTTCTCCTTCGCCAGCATTGGCACGGCTGTTTGGCACAGGGTGAGGGTTTTTATAGTTCTTTGGGTTCAGAAAACCAGGTTCAACCAGGAAAACTAGTTCAAATAGTTCAGAAAAACCTTGTTAAACAGAAATTACCTTAACATTCTTTTAAAGTTACCCCATTCGTGCCCCAAACTGCGTGGTACAAAGGGCGCGCTCTTGGCTCTGACACCGGCGTAAAAGGGGTCCCGCCACAAAAACAGTTTATATAAAAAATTCTATTTCAGCGTATGTCACTGCGAAAGCACCCTTTGCTTCTGTCGACGCAGGTCCTGCCGACCGAGGCCCAGCTCTACGAAAGGGCGACGGAGCCAGAGCCCCCCGCCACGGCAGCAACAGAAGACCACCTAGACTTCGGAGAACGCCCCGCCCGCACCACCGATCAGGACTAATCCCCTCTCGATAGCCATGTCCAATTCAAATGAAACGTTTAAATTTTATATTTTATTTGAAAAAAACATAAGTATAAAGCTATAATATATCTCTATGTACAAAAACTATACTGTGACAAAGCTGTTAACGACTTGTGGCACAAGTCTAATGAATACCCGTAGCAGACTGAGAAACAAGCGGGGACGAGCACCGGTAACACCCGTAAAGGATAGGACACGGAGAGACGGGCTCAGACAGAGTCCAGGCCAGAATCATGTGCGCCTAGGGAGGAATTGGGTGAGATGTGCTGGTAGACGGAGGTCTGCGGAGGCGGAGGAGGAGGGATCACTCCAGGGATACGGTAGTTGAAGCGACCGAGGGAGGAGGCAGAGTCCAGGGGAGAGGTGGTGGTGGACTCTGAGCGGGTCTGCCAGTAGGCCAGGTTCCGTTGAGGAGGGATCGATTCCCAGGGCAGGTCGTAGCTGAAAATGAGGCATTGGAGGGGAAATGAGACATTCAGTAAAGTAAACGGGAGATTATCTTGAGATCTATGCGGCTGGCAGATAGGCGCGAGGTGTGAACCTTCCGTCATCCATCATAACCGCGAGGGAGAGAGTGCGCGAAGGGAGGAGACGCAAACTTTCGATTATTTACGACGCCAGCGTTACAAAAAGGCCAGATCTCGAGATGGATGACACTACAGTAGTCTATTTTTCGCGGGTTCTTGGGCCACCCCTTCAACTTTTTGATGGAAAACTAACCGAGATTCGTCATCGGTGATCTTCACAAGAGCCGGGGAGTAGGGCTGGTAGCGAGGCTTGACGGAGATCTGGCGATGGCTCTTCTTCTGACGCATGAAGGCGACCAAAAGGCAGGCGAAGGCCGCCGAAGTGAGGGCGGCCACTCCGGCCAGGGCAGCGATTCCGATGTGCACAAGACGGTCTTCTCCCTGCAGCTGGGAGAGGATGGAAGAGGTCAGGGCAGAGTCCTCAGGCAACTGAAAATACTCAATTAGAAGGGTTTGAAGGACTAATTTACCTCCTGGCCGATTACGGTAACCTCAGCGGGGTCTGGGCACCAGGGGCAGCGTTCGGTGTGCTTCTGGACGGTCAGAGTGGCGTTGAAGCATTTGCCACGGAGTTCGATGATCACTTTTCCCTTTTCTTCTTCAGGGATGGGGTTGGTGGTTTGGTGGCGACGGTTGCGGAGACGGTCCTGCAACGAAGGGATGAAATGAGTAATAGCCATAATTAGAGCTATATCCGTCAAGGCGTGTAATTTCCATGTTCCCACTCTTTCTTTGCGTCTGTTGCGTCACAGGCAGCTGTTTTTGCAGGTGTGCTCATTGTGTCGCGAGAGGGGAGAATCCCCCGATTAGCACTCATTAAGGGGATCCCTCTTTCTCTCAAAGATATCCAGAAAACTCACAAAAGCGTCCTGAACGTGCTCCTGGAACACGCGCATCGAGGCGGTTTGATCGCAAACGCGGGGGAATCCATAAGTGGGGTCGGTTCCGACGACCTGGCAGGAGAGGGAGACATCTTCTGGCTTTCCAGAAGCCCAGAAGGAGACCAAGGAACGATGTGCTTCCTGAAAACATACAGTTAGAGGCTGTTGGGTGTCAAGGGCACGGCTCAGTGGGGCGGCATTGTCTTAGAGAATGGCTGTGGCGCAAGAGCTACTAAATGCTGCTATTAAATTGGGGCAGAGGTCATTTCTCCTGGATTTTACGAGAATCCCTATATTTGCTTACAATCGAGGCGATAATCGTCGTGTGTGGCCCTTAAAGGCCCCGCCTGTCCTCAGCCCCAGTTGGTCGCCGTTGCGTAACCGACTAATTTGGCGTTTGCGTGCGGCCGCTCTGCAAAGCGCTTACGCAACGAGAATGCGATACTGTGCCAAGCGGTAGGTAGGAGCTAATCGAGGCAGAGTTATTGGAGCGTGATGGGCTCGTTAGAAGGAGAAGGTGGCTTTAAACCGCCGGCAGAGTCAAAGCCGCGAACGGTCGTAAACGGAAGCATGCACAATGCGCGAACATGTGCCGCATCGTAAAGAGCAATTAGCTGTGTTAATAGAGAGAGAGAAAGAGACCGACCTGCACAAAGTGCTCCGAGACCGGCCAGCTGATGGACTGCTTCTCGCTCAACGGCAACAGGTCCTCTTGCAACTGAAAACAGGAAATTAGAAAAGAATTACAAAATTCCACCGAGAACGTTTTAATCTGCAGAGGTTTAAATGGAAATTTTAAATTTTAAAAGACAAATTCGATTTGGATAAAAGTTAACTTGTCAAGGTTAAATTAGCGGTGGAGCGCGGAAAGTAAAAAGCCACTTTTGAATATGAACAAGATAACAAATTTGCAAAACATGCTCAATTTATACATTTCCCATTGTTTTTTTTTTCAAAACTAATAAAAGAATACATAAAATTACCTTGAATCGAGGCTGGGAGCAGCCGGCTGTCGTAAGACAACCCTCTTTCCAGTCGACGCGGGTCAACTCGGCAGTCATCCAGAAATTACTCGCCAAAACGGCAGGGACGAAAAATAGTAATAGAAACATTCTGAAAATGAAGATTAAGTTTTGAAATTGAAGACATTTTTTATATAAGAAAGCGGGAAGTTGAACATATCGTG